>CM053611.1:58949283-58979552 GCA_028646535.1 Procyon lotor
TTTTTTAAGATTTTATTTATTTGTTAGAGATCACAAGCAGGCAGAGAGGCAGGCAGAGAGAGAAGGGGAAGCAGGCTCCCTGCTGAACAGAGAGCCCGATGCGGGGCTGGATCCCAGGACCCTGAGATCATGACCTGAGCCGAAGGCAGGGGCTTTAACCTACTGAGCCACTCAGGTGCCCCTGTTTAACCAATTTTTAGTTAATTTTTGTGTAGAGTGTAAGATAGTGGTCCAGTCTCATTGTTTTGCATGTGGCTGTCTAATTTTTCCAGTACCATTTATTAAAGAGACTGTCCTTTCCCCATTAGTTAGCCATATGCAGAACTTTGTGAAAGTTCACATTAGGCCACATTGTTTTTAAGAAGACCTACATTAAAGGGCGCCTGGGTGGCTCAGTCATTGGGCGTGTGCCTTTGGCTTGGGTAGTGATCCCAGAGTCCTGGGATCAGGCCCCCATCGGGCTCCCTGCTTGACAGGAAGCCTGCTTCTCCCTCTCTCCCTACGTGTGTTCCTTCTCTATCTCCCTGTCAAATAAAGGGAATGTTCAAAAAAAAAAAAAGGACCTACATCAAGACCTGTATTCTAACCAAAAAAAATCCAAAGGGGACTTTTGCTTTTACGAAGGAGAGTGAAAAGCAAAAATGACATTCAGCTTTTGTTTTGCAGTGAGCCATCATAGAGCCTGTGAGCACCCCACACCAGGAGAGCGGCTCCCCAAGCTTCTTCCCTGGGCATACATGCGGCATCCAAATGCCATAGCTTTGAAGTATGTGCATCTTCGGCTTATTTGAATTTATTTTGTGCACCCATTAGCAAGATGTGTCCTGAAGCATCAGACACCTAAAAGAGATTATTTTGAGGGTCTGTGAATTCCCAAAAATTTCTCTAAATTAACAGTAATTGATTTTTTTTTGCTTTATAGCGATCATTTTGGCTTATGAAAGGTTTCATAGGAAGACTGTACTTTCAGGGAGCAGGGGAACCTGTATCGTGCTCGTTTGTTTCTGGGCTCTCTGATGTGTTCTGGGTTTCCATGCCAACACCACACCATTTTGATTACTGTGGCTTTATAATCTACTTTGAAGTCAAGGAGTGTAATGCCTCGAGCTTTGTTCTTTCTCAAGATTGCTTTGGCTGTTTGGGGACTTTTGTGATTCATACAAATTTTATGATTGTTTATTTCTGTGAAAGATGCCATTGGATTTCCGATAGGGATGGCCTTGGCTCTAGCTTGTTTTGGATAGTATGGACATTTTATTTTATTTATTTTTTCTTACAGATTTTATTTGACAGAAACACAGCGAGAGAGGGAACACAAGCAGAGGGAATGGTAGCGGGAGAAGCAGGCTTCCTGCGGAGCAAGGAGCCCAATGCGGGGCTCGATCCCAGGACCCTGGGATCATGACCTGAGCCAAAGGCAGACGCTTAACGACTGAGCCACCCAGGCGCCCCTAGTATGGACATTTTTTTTTTTTTTTTTTTTTTTTTAAAGATTTTATTTATTTGACAGAGAGAAACACAGCGAGAGAGGGAACACAAGCAGAGGGAATAGCAGCGGGAGAAGCAGGCCTCCCGCAGAGCAGAGAGCCTGATGCGGGGCTCGATCCCAGGTCCCTGGGATCTGGGCCGAAGACAGACGCTCAACGACTGAGCCACCCAGGCGCCCCCCTAGTATGGACATTTTAACAATACTCGCAGTCCCTGAGCATGGAATGTCTTTTGTACAAGTTTTCAATTCCTTTCCTTCATGTCGTATGGTTTTCACTGTAGGGATCTTTCACTTCCTTGGTTAAATTCATTTGTAGGTATTCTCTTTGGAGCAACTGTAAATGGGATGTTTTAATTTATCTAAGAGCTATTGGTGTATAGAAACGCAACAGATTTTTGTATGCTGATTTTATATTCTACAGCTTTACTGAATTTTTAATTCTAACGGTTTTGGTGGAGTCTTTAGGATGTTCTCTACGTACTATGTCATTGGCAAATAATAATGGTAGGCTAAATTCCCTTTCTTTGAAGAAAAGAGCCACAGCTGGTTTGAGTATAATATTTAATATAAGATATGGTGGGTTGGCAGAGTTGGTGCAAAACCAAGAGATTCGGTTCTAGGGACCCAAACCAGATACTGGCCCTGCTGCCCTCCAAGGCCCACTGTACGGTGCCAGCTGGAGGCCCCAAGACTGACAGATTATCTCCACATCTTCAAGCAGTGGCTAAGCCTTCTAGTTCCCAGAGTGCATCAGACTGGCCCTAGTCATCACGGCAGGTGTAATTTTCGGGGCAGAACCGGACGCGGGGGCCTGAGTTACCGTATGCTGATAACACACGCTAGTCCCAGAGGCTCTTGGCTTGAGTGGTTAGTACGGCTGCCTTCACACCCACGCGCTTGCCCTTCCCGACTGTTCATGGTAGGGAAGAAGGTGGCCGTCTGATTAAGGAGAAGAAGTCTTTCCAGAAGCTGTATTTGGCATAAGCGAAGGCCGCTGCAAGTGCTGCCAGTGGCCAGGCACAGGTACAGAAGGCCCCGAGGCGGAGGGACGAAGGAGGAGAATGTGCAGGCAGAGCGGAAAACAGCCAGCTTGGTTCTCTGCCCCAGGAGCCCAGAAGGATTGAGGCCATGCAGTAAAGGGCGACATGGGGTCCTCCTCTTTGGTCAGGCAAAGGCCCCAGCATGGGCCTGGGAGGTGAGAGGGCGGAGGGGCACAGGCTCTGCCCTCGGGCCCTAGCTTTAGGCTCATCACATCGAGGCGGTGATGCATCGAGGGGCAAGGCAAGGAGACGGTGGTCAGGCTGGGGCTCTTTGGCTCCTAGGAGCTGCCCTTGTCATCCATGAGGTCATACCTGGGGGAAGAAGCAGAGAAGGCTCAGCTAGAAAGGGGACTTGTGTCTTCTGAGAAATGAAGCGTCACCAAGGGCTCTTATACTGCAGCGAATCCGGGGTTCTCCCCTCAGACTGCGCGCTCTTCGCCCTCCCTGTGACTGGGATTTCTCCGGCTGACATCCCAGGGGCACCCCCGGCCCCTCAGATGCTCACCACTGGGCAGCGCCCTGGGAAAGGTCTATCTCAGCAAGGTCCAGCTGCACCTGTAGGGGAGGATGGTGGCGGCCAGATGTTATCTTGAGATGGCCAAAGACCACATCATCACACACTCCTGCTCCAAACCAGTGCCGAGGGGATCGGGTCATGTGTATGGTGGCATCACATGCCGTGCTCCCTCCCCAGGCCCCTGAGGGAGGACAGCCTCATGCCCGGCAGCTTCCAAGCCTTACCTTCGCCTTGCTCACCCTCACCCTCTTACCTTGCCCAGCAGCTCACGCTCCCTTGACATGAAGGAGGAATTAGACTTCACAGAGACATCCAGCTTTCGCCTCAGGGCCTCATCCAGGGGCAGTTCCCACTCAAATCTGGAGGGCAGGGGGACACACGACTGGGTATGAGGGGCAGGGTTTCCTTCCCGAGGCACTTGTCTCTCCCCCTGAATGCCTGCCGACTGACCGTTCATTGAATTCAGGGTTTAGGGTCCTCTTCTTCTGTGAGGTCTTCCGCTTGGTACCCCGGTTCTTGTCTGGCAGTAGCAACAGTGACACATAGGGGTCGGGGGCATCCCGTCCATTCTGTCGAAGGGCCCTGTGCGGGAAGCTGAGGGTAAGAGGGTGGCCCGGGAGCGGGCAGCCTGGGGGCGTGTAGCTGGGAAAGGGGGGGCTGGGGGGAGGAGGTGGGCGGCCGGGGTCTCACCGGCAGCTGTGAACGATGCTGACCAGCTTTCGCTCCTCGCCGTAGTACCAGACGGTCAGCCTCACCTGGCCCAGGGGCCCAGCCGGAGCCTCCAGGGGACTGTGGGGAGACACGGAGATAGTGCCCCGGAGCCCCGCTCACCCTTCGTGCTCCCGACCGCATGCCATCCTGGCCTCTCACCTGTCCCCGTGCGTCAGGCGCTGCCGCAGCTCCGGGGCCGAGGACGTGCTGTGAGGGAGCCCCCCCCAGAGCTCCGGTTCTTCACTCAGAGATGAGGAGCTGTGGCTGTGGCTGTGTGCTTCCACCCCCGAGTGCTGGGACACCAGGATCTAGGGGGGCAAGAGAGCTGCGAGCTGGGCCGAGGCTTGCTCGGCTCGCTGGCTACGAGGACACGGCCCCTGGACTCCGCGCCCCCTCGGCCCATTCCCGCCTGGCACTCACCCCCAGCTGTGCTCTCAGTAGCACCTGCCCTTGACCGTTGTTAAGTGCAAACCATCGGTCCAGGCAGAGCTGGTCAGCCCCGAGGAGCTCCGAGAGGGGCAGAGAGAATGAGCCCAGTGTGCCCGTGCCCTCACCCCGGACCTGTGGAATCAAGAGGCAGAGGATTTAACCCCGGTGTCCTAGGTCCAAACGCTGGCGTGGTTTTGGAGAGGGGACCCCCGCCCCCAATTATGGCCATATGGCAGCCCTGGTGCCGGCCCCGCTCCCCTCCTAGCCAGACTAGACCGTGCCCTTTCTACTTCAGCTTTCACGAATGATACCCCAGGGCCGTAACTGCTGCACAGGGTGGAGAAAAAGAACAGCAAAATGGAATTACAAGGATCCTGCCCACGCCACCCCCACCGCCCTGCTCCAGACGTACCGGCCTGCAAACCCTTCCTGGCTTCTGAGTTCCAGCATAACTCTAGCTAATATGCCTGTATCTCCCTGTCATGATTTGCCAGCTTTAGGATTTCCTGATTCCCTACAATGCAAGGTAAGGAATGGCACCCCCTGACATCTCTCCGCCGCTGCCGTGTTGTTGACAGTTATGTCATAGTAAGGTCTCTTGGTTTCTGTTCCCTAATTCTCTTAGTAGTTTATCAACTTCAGAAGGTCTTTGACTCACACTCCGGAAGAGGAAAAGCACCACCATCTCCCTGCTCCCATACTTCTGTACCTTTATTCACCCTTGAACCCCCTGAAATTCAGTTTCTACTCTGCCCTTGTCACTGAGGTCGCTCTAATCAGTTACCTCAGTTTCAAAGTTGGTCATTCTCAGTCCTCTCATTTCACTTTCTCGGTAACATGTGGCCACTTCTATCTTTTCAGACACTCTTCTTTGGCTCCCGGACCCCCTTCTCTCCAGGCGAACGCCCCACTGCCCCGGTTACACCTCAGGACCTTTGCAGGGCTCCTCTTCCTCCGTCTGCTCTGTCATTGCTGCCAGCGTCCCGCCTTGGTCTTCTCACTCTCTCTAGGCCCCCAGGGCGCTCCTGCACCCCCGGGACTACCGGTGCTATGTGTGCTTGGTGCTCAAATGAGGGAGAGGCGAGAACCCCATAGCGGGCCACAGATCTACCTTCTGGTAGATCATCCCCTTGGATGATCTCTGAGATCTCAAATTCAAGAACTCCTATTCTGGCCATTCCCTGTGTTGGCAATGGCACCCTTCTCTGCCCTGCTACCCCAGGCTAAAAAGCGAGGAGTTCGGGGCGCCTGGGTGGCTCAGTGAGTTAAGCCTCTGCCTTCGGCTCAGGTCATGGTCTCAGGGTCCTGGGATCGAGCCCCACATCGGGCTCTCTGCTCAGTGGGGAGCCTGCTTCCTCTTTTCTTCTCTGCCTGACTCTCTGCCTACTTGTGATCTGTCAAATAAATAAAGTCTTTAAAAAAATAAAAACCAAGGAGTTCGCATCTAGGCTGTTCTTTGTTCCCTCTCCCATGTCAAGATCACCACCACTCAATACCATGGGCCTTCGTCATGTCTTGCCTCATAGCCTGTTAGCGGACCTCCCTGCCTCCAGCACCGCCTTCCTTCAGTCGGCCCTTCACCCTGCTGTCAGCACCGTCTTTGTAAAGTGCAAACCTGGGTATGTCACCCTTCATTCCTTCAGACGTTTCCCTTTGCCTTTAGGGTAAATCCACATTCTTAGCATAAGAGTCAAGAGCCCTTTTGATCCTGCTCTTGTCTGCCTCTGTGATCTACAGTTTGCCTTCTTGCTCCTCATTCCCTTCTCAGCCGGAAGACTTTTCCTTCTCTTCTCGGTCACAGCCTGTTTACCCCTAAGTTTGGGGGTTGTCTCGGGCTACCGCTCCAACTGCCTCCACCCTTTCTCCTCATCTGAGCTAGAAGCCCTCCTTTTCCCCATAGTGCCTTTTACCTCAGCGGTTGTCAGTCTGGAAGTTTTCCTTGGTTATCCTTCTCCCCAAAGAGAGAGTGAGCTCCACAAAGATAAGAACTAAATCTTTTCCCTCTGAACGCCCCGTGCCTGCCTCAGTGCCTACCCCGTGGTGGCAAAATGGTCATAGAATGAATTCATGGTACCTGCAGCTCCAGGCTCTCGGTGTTTGGTTTCCTGATGAGAAAGGAGGCACTCTCGTCCCAGACGGGGGCTGAAGTTTGGGCGATCGTCTGGTGGAGGTGAGGGGTTATGGTCAGTGCTTGGAAGCACTGTGCTCCTCTGCATCTCTCGTCCCTCCCAGACAGCCCCGCGCCATTTCCTAATACCTTGGTCTTATGAGAAGTATCCCCCACGGTGAGAGTGGCGTAAGTGCTGGGAGGCTTGGTCCCTTTCCGCAGCTGGAGAGAGAATATCGCGTTGACGGTTACATAGGGTAAACTGAGACCTGGTGAAGCAGATCCCCCGCTGCCCTCCCAGATCATGTCCCGCGGTCACCTGACAGCCAACCACGCTCCTGGCCTTGAACAGACCATTCTTCCCACCCCAGCACCACCCTGGGAAAGAGGAATTTGGAATTTACTATCCCCAAAACCCCGGAGCATCCCAACCCGGGGGTGGCAGAGGAAGGGCCAGGGAGCTGTGGGGCGCGGCTCTCACCGGCAGCTCGTCCGCCCGCTCCAGATACACGGACAGCAGGGCCGCCGCCAGCTCCGCGCTCTTCTGCGTCTGGATCAGACTATTCACCTGCAGCACCTGTGGGAGGACACGCGGGCAGGGGGAGCTGTGACCGATGCGCCGCGGCCCGGCCGCCGCCTCGGAAGGGACGGGAGCGTTCGCCGTGACCACCCCCCCAGGCCCGTCCCTACCTCCTCTAACTCGGCAGCCGTGGGCCGGGGTGTCAGACGCTCCAGACGCAAGTGCAGGCGGCCAGACGGCACGTCCTCCAGGGTCAGCCACTGTGGGCATAGGCGGGCTTAAGACGGGTTGTGGGGACAGAGGGACCAGGAGACTGAGACATGGGTCAAGATCAGGAGGGATTAGGGATTGTAACTCCCTGCTCACCTCGTCGAGGAAGCCCGTGTTGAGGACTGCGGTGAGACTCACTTTGCACCTGGAGAAGAGAAAGTAAAACAAGAGGCCAGTGATCAGAGCCAAGCGTCCACCTCCCAAAGCCAGACTTCCATGGCCCGAGGAGGCCTAGCCTGTGTCTTCCCCTCCGGACTCCCATCCTCTCACCTGCCCAGAAAGTCATCCTTGTCCAGGTCCTTGTCAAAAACCTCAATGTCCAGCTCTTGGCCTGGAATTGACGTGACAATCACCTAGTGGGAGAAAACAGTGCAAAGGCAGATTCTTTCTTTTTCTTCTTCAAACGACTGGGAACCTCGCCCTCAACCACCGAACCCAGAGGGCCTTCGGACCACTCTCAGAGCTGGAGGGAAGGAGAAGGGACTCGGAGGAGTCCTGGCCGCTCAGTTCGGACCTCAAAAACCTCATTCCAGCGGGGATTGAGATCTTCCCGGACAACACGGCTCCGGAAGCTTCGTCCTGCCAGCTTCAGTTTGACATAGGGGTCTGACTTGCCCTTCACCAGTCCCCCCAGGAAACGGTCTTTGGCGATCAGATCCTGGGCCTCTAATACATGGATCCGAAGCACATTCTGCAAAAGGGACAGATAGAGGCACCAGATGGCAGGCAGAGAGACACCTGTCAAAACCAGCCCTGAAACTGGCTTTGCACGCACTTAGGCAACAGATGGTAGCTCACGCTTTCCAGACTCACCTCTGTCCCGAAGTGACTCTCAGGAGTAGTGTGAGAAGGTCGAGGTGGGACATCCACGCTGCTGCCTGTCTGGGGGCTCTCGTCCAGGTCCCAAGCCCCAGGAGCTCCAGGCACAGTGGGAAAGTGCACTTCTGATGAATCCAAGTACAAGATCTGAGGAGGGTGGTGTGATCGTCCGATCAAAGAAGTGCAGCTAGCCCCCAGCAGGCAAGGGATGCGGGGTTTGGGAGCAGAGCGGAGCCTGGGACAGGGAAAACAGGTCCCTGCCTTGGCTGGGCTCCTCTCTAAGAGGGTTCCTTCCACACTCATCCTACTCGAACACCATTTCTCCCCCAGTCTGGTCAACAAACGTTTTTGTGCCCCCGCTAGGTGCTTCCACATACACTGGCTCATAAAACCTTAGAGCATTCTCCCTCTTTATTCTTAATCCCGAGGAATCTACAAGGCCCCTCCCCACCCTCAGCACTTCCTCTGTGCCATACCCTCATGACCAGTTTCATGTAGAGCCTGGAGTTTGGGCCAGAGCTGCTGAGCTGGAACCACTGGTCCAAGGTGAGTTCGGGGGCGGTCAGCAGGCGAGCCAGAGGCAGGGTCAGTGCCCCTAACGTCACGGCCCTGGAGTCATCCTTCACCTAGAGGCACAGGAAGAGGGGATGTAGTGAGGTGGAAAACAGAGACATACTCAGTAATTTCAACGAGGCATCATTTACCATAAAATCACTCATTTTTAAGTATACAACTCTCAGTTATAAAGAATGATTCTGGGCACCTGGGTGACTCAGTTGGCTAAGCATCTGCCTTCTGCTCAGGTCCTGGAATCAAGTCCCACATCGGGCTCCCTGCCCAGTGGGGAGTCTGCTTCTCCTTCTCCATTTGCCCCTCCCGCTCCACTCTTGCTCTCTCTCATTCTCTCGCAAATAAAATCTTTTAAAAAAAAAAAGTTTAAGGGGGCGCCTGGGTGGCTTAGTGGGTTAAAGTCTCTGCCTTCGGCTCAGGTCATGATCTCAGGGTCCTTGAATCGAGCCTGGCATCGGGCTCTCTGCTTGGCAGGGAGCCCACTTCCCTTTCTCTCTCTGCCTGCCTGTGTGCCTACTTGTGATCTGTCAAATTAAAAAAAAAAAAAAAAAAATCTTAAAAAAAAAAGTTTAAGGGGCAGCTGGGTGGCTCAGTCATTAGGCGTCTGCCTTCGGCTCGAGTCATGATCCCAGAGTCCTGGGATCGAGCCCTGCAGCAGGCTCCCCGCTCAGTGGGGAGCCTGCTTCTCCTTTTGCCACTCCCCCTACTTGTGTTCCCTCTCTGCCTCTCTGTCAAATAAATAAAATCTTAAAAAAAAAAAAGTTTATAATGTAATCTCTATACCCAGCATAGGGCTCGAACTCATATCCCCAAAATCAAGAGTTGCATGCTCTTCCAACTGAGCCAGCCAGGTGCCCCTATCAAGAATGATTCTAGGGGTGCCTGGGTGACTCAGTGGTTTAAGCCTCTGCCTTCAGCTCAGGTTATGATCTCAGTGTCCTGGGATCGAGCCCCACATCGGGCTCTCTGCTCAGCAGGAAGCCTGCTTCCCCCTCTCTGTCTGCCTGCCTCTCTGCCTCATTGTGATCTCTCTCCTCTCTGTCAAATAAATAAATAAAATCTTTAAAAAAAAAAAAAAAAAAGATTCTAGAGTGGTGCCTGAATGGCTCAGTTGGTTGGACGACTCTTGGTTTTGGCTCAGGTCACAATCTCAAGGGTCCTGGGATCAAGCCCTGCATCAGGCTCTGCACTCAGTGGAGAGTTTTCTTAAGATTATCTCTCTCCCTCTGCCCCTCCCCCCATTTGCACATGTGCACATGCTCTCTCCAAAAAAGAATCTTAAAAATTAAGTATCGGGGAAGGGTGGGAACCGTGAAGGAAATGCAGAGTCTAGGTAGATGGACTGGAATATAATCAAAGAGGAGAGAGAGGGACGTGATACGGACCTGGGAAGGCAGAACAGGGTATTCAGGAGGGGGCTCAGTAGATGAGCCCCACTCATCTCACCTGCACCTCAAGCTCCTGGCTCCGAGGGTCTTGTAGGAAGAACCGGAAAGCCTCCTCCCACACTGGGCTGTTGGTGCAGTAGACAGCCTGGAGGGGCACAGGATGGCAGTAAGGGTATGTGCTGCAGTACCAGTCCTGTTTCCCCAGAAAACCTCTGCCTTTACAGGCAGCCCAGAGGGGAGACGTCATCCCAAGAACAGTCCTCCTGACCAGATGGCCTGCGCGCATGCGCACACAATCTCCCACAATGCGGTCCCGGCCCTCACCTTGCTCTCCTGGGTCATATCCTGTATTGACAGTTGTACCATGGGGTTGGGTTCCTTGTTCCCCTTCTTCAGCTGTGGGGGCAGAATTCAGAAGTCACCATCTTGGGTGTTTTGGGTTTTATCTCAGTGAAGGAAGGTGGGCGCTGAGAATCTTTTCCCTGAGGTGGCTGTGAGCCCCTCCTTGGAACCCTTGTGTTACATGCTGCTGCTTCTGCAGCCGAGTGGGGCAGGGGCAAGAGCGGGGCTGGGAAGGCTACATCCAGAGCTTCCTGTTCAGTCGCCCTCAGAAGCCACACTCACAGGAAGATCCTGGGCCCGATCCAGATAGACGACTAAGATGGCGGCCGACGGGGGCTCTGGGCGGGAGGAGACTCCTTGATTCCACTGCAAAACCTGCAGGGAAGGGGGGTGGGAGTAGTCAGACCCTTGCCCTCATGTCCCCTGTATTTCCAGCTTCCTATTTCTCATGTTGGTTACCTGCTCCAGTTTTTCTGCATTTGGCAAAAGTGACAGCCATTCTAGCTTTAAGTGAACTTGGCCTTGCCCACCTTGCAGAGGAAACCACTGGAGGGAGAAGCAGAAGAAAGAGGTGTAACAGATCAGATACGCACGACCTCTTCCCCACCAACATAGCAACTGTTGCCAGCCCAGGGGGTGAGACCGCGCTCCCTCTTCCTCTTCTCTCAACTTACATCATCCAGTACTCCAGCCTGCAGTACCTTCCCTACATCCAGCTTCATCCTGGAGGAGGTAGGGAGGGGTGGCCATGAGTGGAGAAAAAGGAGAGTGGAAATTAGGAGTATGTCATTCATTGGCCCTCCACTCACCCACCTAGAAATAAATGGCGAATCTCAGATGCCCTTCTTTACTCAGCAGATACTCGTGTGTGTGTGTTCACGTGTGTGTGCGCGTGCACGCGCGTGCGGTGGGAGGCGAGGGGGTGGGGAGTCCGGGAGGGAGAATGATACACAATTCTCAGGCCTGGAAAAGGATCATAATTACCTCTGCGACCCTGGTAGCACTGAGGCTTTAGAACCCTAACACGGGCAGAGTCTTACCTGCCCAGAAAGTCGTCTTTGTCTGGATCCTTGTCAAATACCTCCACCTCAATCTCCTGCCCTGGGACCTCGTGTACCATCACCTGAAGCACACACAGGGAGAAGGGTCTCACCAGCTACACGGGGAGGGCCATCGGACGAGCATCTTCTCTCACGGCTCCCAGGGCCCCCGGATCTGACCCACTCCTCAGCTCTCCCACCTCATAAGTCTCTCTCCACTGTGGGTTGAGGTCCTCATCAATGACTCGACTGCAGAATGCCTGGGTCCCCACTCGCACAAGTGCATAGGGGTCTGACTTGCCCTCAATCAGGCCCTTCACATATTTGTCCTTGGAGCCCAGACCTCGGGCAGCCAGCAGGTGAATCCGAATAATGCCCTGTGCAGATGAATCAGATCGTGAGAAACCAATGGCCCAGCACGAGGTCCCTGAGAGGAGGATCTGTCTGATGGGGGGGGAGAGGCCATACCCTGGGCAGAGGGGAACGCAACTGGGCCACATCATGAAGGTCAGGCACAAGGGGCACCAATAATCGGTTGGGCAACACAAGGAAGGCAGCAATGGAATCCATGATCATGGTGTCAGAGAGGGAGCTGGATGGGGGAGTAGAAAAGGAAGTGAGTATGGCCCCATCGGATGATATTCCCCCCTCCCAACCCCAGCTGTTTCCCACAGCTAAAAGATGCCTAAAGCTAGAGGGGCATCCTTTCTTGAAAATCCTTTTTTGGGCACCTGGATGGTGCAGTCATTAAGCATTTGCCTTCAGCTCAGGTCATGGGCCTGGGATCCTGAGATGGAGCCCCACATTAGGCTCCCTGCTCAGAGGGAGGCCTGCTTCTCCCTCTCCCGCTCCCCCTGCTCGTGTTCCCTCTCTGTGCCTCTGTCAAATAAATAAAATCTTTAAAAAAAAAAATAGTTGTTTGCTATTCTTTTACCCCAATTCCCTACCTACAGCTCTGAACCTCTGACCCGCCACCCCACCTCTTCTTTTTCTGTTTACCCCCGAGGAGAAGCCTGCAGCTCTTTTCATGCTCTACCCAAACGCATGCTCCCCCACAGGAGAAAAATCACAGTATGGAACTTCTCAGTGCTATTGGTCATCTCTCCAGTTAGGATGATCAAGGCTCCCGGACGGTATTGGCTGCATCATTTACTGTTTTCTGTTTAAGATTTTATATGACAGAGAGAGAGAGAGAGACAGCGAGAGAGGGAACACAAGCAGGGGGAGCGGGAGAGGGGGAAGCAGCTTCCTGCTGAGCAGGGAGCCCGATGTGGGACTCAATCCCAGGACCCTGGGATCATGACTTGAGCCAAAGGCAGACGCTTAATGACTGAGCCACCCAGGTGCCCCTCTTTTACTGTTTTGTATGCCGAAAACCTGCAGCCCTGGGAACACTTAGGTGCTCAATAAATCCTTGACACCTGAGTCCTGGGATATCCAGCAGGTTGGTCATCCCCGTCCAGTTGATATCTAGGGTCTGGAAGAAAAGAGCAGTGGGGTCAGGACAGAGCACCTGGTCACATGGTCATGGTCACACCTACCCACCAGTTGTCAGAGCCCTCAGTACATCCTCCCCCCAGCCCCAGAGCAGGCCACCCTCTCCCTCCCAATCCTCTCTGGTTTCCCTGCTCCCCCATCCCCCTCACAGCTTCCCCTTACCGGGCGTCGGATGAAGAACATCGACACAGCCCCCACGATAGGAAGGTCCCCCATGAGTGGCTCGAGAATCACCCGTAAGACACCATGTAGCTGGGGCAAGAGAAGGACAGCAGAGCATTTCTCTACAAAAGGCCTTCTTTCTGTCCCAAAGTTCCCCAGCCCTGGTCTTTCCAACCTCCCACTTCCCCAAATCTGATGAAATTTAGGGCAACGGGGCCCCTGACATCTGCCCCACCTGCATGCCTTTGACTCCTGCTTTGCAGAAATATTTCTTCACTTCCACGTCAATCTGCACATCACCCACATAGCTGGCAGTCGATAAGGAAGAGAACAAAGAGGGTTGGTCCCGGGGCTGAAATGGGGGCAGGGGGAGTGAAGTGGTCAGAGTGACCAGGATCCTGCCGAAGGGGAAGCTGGAAGAATGCGCGGTATTACCTGATGTTCAGATCCAACAGGATCTGATCTTTGCTCCGACCAGGGTGAACCTTGACGCCTACGATGCGCAATGGCTGTGGAGAGATGAATTCTTAACAGAGAGAAGAGGGAGAGGGAGGAGTATGTCAGCCCCTCCAGGCCCCCCACCTTCCCTACCCCGTCTCCTTCCTCCCATTACTTTCCTTCCCGCACACGTACCTTTTCACCCAGTTCCACTCGTGTAAATGTAAATGTTTGCAGATGGGTGTTAGAGCCTCGGATAGCCGGGGCCACAGTTTCAGCCAGAAGTTTCTCCATGTACTGGCCCAGGAAGGGCCAGACCTGGGCCACAATCTGGAAGGAGAGGGAACCTGTCGCAGGAGATCCTAATCTTCCCCCTTGAAGACAAGTGCCTTCAGAATCCTCCCCATGGAGAGCACTGGGGCTAGACCTCAAGTATGGCGGGGTCTGCCTAGAGAAAAAACCCCACTCCCCACTCGTGAAAAACACAATCGACGCTCACCTTATTTAGCCACTCGGCCTTTTCCACATCGGGAAAGCTGACCTAGACGTGAGGAAGGGAGAGGGAGAGATGAGCACACCTTCCACCTGTGGTTTCCAGCCGAGATGCGGGGCGGGGTGCCCACAGAGGGACCGGAAGGAAGCTGTGACAGGACCTCCTCACACCCAGGGTTCGGCGGGGAGGGGCTGGGATGTCCAGGGCGCTCGCTCCTCCACAGGGTTTGGGGGCACTGAGCTCTGATGAGGGGCCCTGACAGGGTGCAGGCCACACAAAGTTGCTTTGCAGACAGCTGGGGGATGTGAAATGATGACAGCTGCTGGAGCAGAGGGGGAGGGGGGGAGGGAGAAGGGCACATTCTTTCTGGAGGGGGAGGTCCTGACAAATCAGTTTAAGGAGGAAATCCTGGGACTGGAGAAGTCTTGGTTCCTTTTTGCAGCCTTCCCACCTCACCTTGAACTAGAGCTTCTACACCCAGACCCTGAAGAGGGAAGCAGCTCCTAGAGTTAGGGAGGAGCCAGAAGAGCTAGTTAGGCCCTAGCCTTTTTTTGTTTCGTGTTTTTTTCCTCCTGCTTTCTTTTTATCAGTACGACTCCTTTTATGGGAAAGAAGGACACCTGTGCTTTGTATTGGGGGAGGAAGAGGGATAGTTGTTTCAGGAAGAAGATTGCTTTCTATGATGAGGAGTAGGAGGAACAAAGACAGTTGCTGCCCGGGCTGCATGTCCCCTGGGACTTCTCCCCCTTTCCCCTCTCCAGCCCCGGGCCTGCGCAGCATTTCCCTATCTGCCTAGTGTCAACTTTGATTCCTCTCTCTGCCATTCTCCCCCTAGACTGGCACCTCTGCTGGGAAGGGCAGGAAAGCGGAGGCAGGGAGGGGCCGGGTAACGGGCTCTGCCCCCGCAGGGCCGGAGAGAAGGAAGGGGGTGTGGGGGTGCAGACCTAGGGTCCGGGTCCCGACCGAGCAAGCGCAGCGCACAGTCCGGAAAAGGGTGGGGCCGACCGGGGCCGGTGGAGTGTGGGCAGCGGGCACTGCAGCAGTCGCACTGCCCTCCCCCCGCACCCCCGCCCTTCGTCCCGCAGCCGCCTCTGCTGCGCTGCGGCCCAACTGCCTGGGGCTGGAAGGCGAGCCGGGGGTCGGTCCAGGGTGGCAGCTCTCCTGGGCTGGGTGCCGGTGCTCCTGGGGCTGGGTCCCGGCTGGGTCCCGGCTCGTCCCCGGGAATAAGAACGGGAAAAGGGGAGGACCTTATGACCATAAACAGCCCCCCTCCCCAAAAAAAAAAGTCTCAAGGAAGACTGGAGAGACGAGGGAACCCTCTGAGAAGCAACGGGGATGTCCGAGAACAGAAGGCGCGAGCGGCACCAGAAGCGAAGAGCGCTCAAGCAGCATGGCTAGGAGGGAGAGCCAAGGCTGAGACTGACTCCGCAGATGTTCTTACTGCTTGCCCAGGAGCAGAGGAAGAAGTCCCGATTCTGTGGAAGGATCGGGATCTGGGCGCGCGGAAAGGAGGAGGGAGGGGGAAGAGTGGCTACTCGGTCCCAAGAGTGGCGCGTCCCAGCAGGCAGGCGGCTAGCGGGGCGAGAGGGGAGTCTCCCTCCCACGGTCCCAGGGCGGGAGCTACCTCTAGGGACGGGAGGAAGACCCCCAGAACAGGGGGACTAGGACGGGGGCTATGCAGCACTGAGGGTGCTCGCTCACCCAGGCAGGTAGTTCTCGATGGCTCAGATAAAGTGTTTCCGCCGTGAGCCGCTCCTCGTCGTCCAGCAGCTGCCGCGCTGCTCGAAGGCTCCGTTCTTTCTCATCGCGGACCCGGCGCCAGCCCACGTAGAGGGCGAGGCCGAAGAGCACGAAACCCACGCTGAGTCCCACTGCGCCGGCCAGGTACACTGGCACCAGAACCAGCAGCCGCCGCCCGAACGAAGTCAGCAACGCCATGGCCTCACCCGCCGCGCCCGGGCCGGCAGGTTGGTTCCCAGAACTCAGGTCCCGCTTTGTGTGAGCAGCGGGGGGCTGGTCAGGGGGGTCGGAGGGAGCGGAAGGCTGCTCCACGAGGCTGGGACTGGAGTCGTCTGCAGGAGAGCGCTCCATGGTGCCACCCCTGGGAGGACCCTTCCGACCCACACACCGGCGGGTCGTTGCTAGGTCTAGCGCCCAGCTGCCCCCTGCAAACAGTAAACCCCACACGGGGGGAGGGGACCTTAAGCCACGCCCCCTCCATCTGACGGCTCGGGTTGGCCGGCGCTGCACAGACCAAGGTGGAGTCAAAGATAGAAACCCTGCCCCTCTTCCGCCGGGAGCCGGTAGGGTTCGGGAGAGGCAGGACCTCCTAGGTTAGACCGGCGCGCCAAGATGGGCGGTCTGGGACGGCGGGAAAGGGCGGAGAGAGGCTACAGAGCGGCGTTTGATTGGTCAGAAAGAGAAGGAGGCGTGGCGTACCATTTAAGGAGAGGCGGACCAGGCGCTCCCCCACGTGGGACTGGAGTGCCTGCGGTATAACGTCATGCGGAGCCGAACCTCCAATTACTGTCTTACAGGGACTTGGGGTTGCGAAGTGAAGGGGTTGTGGAGGATCGGGATTTGCTTCCACTCCATTCGGACGTTTGGCAGAATTTGTCAGTTTTCCCTAGTCTTCATACTCTTGAGTACATTACTTATTCTTCAGTGTTTCCCTGGCTGTCCTTAAAAAAGAAAAGGAAAACACCCTATGTGGAATGAAAATGTTCAATGACCGACCCTGTCTATCCTATCCCGTCCTCTGCTTTGTGCAGTGCGACGACAGCCGCTAGAAAAAACTAGAAAGTGCGAGAATTACAGAGTTGAGATTATCCAGCCTTCAGGGAAGAGAGAGGGAGAGAACGGCGTGACTAGGAAGTGAGGCTTTATTTATTTATTTATTTTTTTAGAACTCTCCAAGACGTAGTTATTTCTATCATAGAAGACAAATTGGCTCGCAAAAGGTGGGAGAAGGGAAGACGCCTCAGCTGCAGCGGATTTGATTACATTTTCCAAGAGTTTCCTGACCCTGAGGAATGGCTAGGACACTAAAAAGAGAAATCAAGAGTAATGAGACGATTCCGTTTCTTATCCGCCTGAGTTAGAAGGAAAGTTCGGGATACAGTCAGATGGAGAACTGCAATTCTGTGTTGTACTGCGGAAGTTTAACAAGGGCGAAGTGCAGGATATATTGATGACTGTTACTAGCTAACTGCACCTAGGAGTGTTGTCCAGGGCTTAGAAACCAAACTGGAAGCCCAGGAGGGAAGAGTTGGTCCTAAAATGATTATCTTTTAATGCAATATGTGTGGGGCTTGTGTTTCTGTTTGGTGCAGGAGGGGAAGTAGGGTTGATTGGTGGGGGAGAGCCTAGATCTGCAGCTGATAAATATTATCTGCCTCTGCAGGGCACCGATTTCATCAGACTGTCTCACTGTTCAAAACCTGGCCTGGCTCAGCCTTGCCCCCTTAATCTTAAATTTTCCCACTTCCCCCACTCTACTTCCCTAACAGTATGTAGCTAACAGTATGTAGAGTGCTTCCTTCAGTGTGCAGAACTGCCTAGGGAACAGCTTTCTATCTCCTGTGTACATCTTCCATGTTCTCAGAGGTGAGCAGGTACGAAGGAGCTCATGGAGTCTGGAAGAGGTAAGGGTGGCCAGCTCACCAAATGATGAAGCAGAACTAGGGAAGGAAAATGGATGCGCCTCCTTAGAGGGAAACCCCAGTACAGTAGAAGGAGCTTAGGCTAGGGGTGGAGAGCACGACCAAGGAGGGGGTTGTTTCCTTTCGGGGCTTCTCCACTTTCTCACCCCATCTTGATCATCAGACCTCTCTACTGAAGATGGTCTCTGGAAGACAGAAGCCCATCCTCAGGAAGGCCTCTTCCCAGCTGGGGCCCAGCAGCCACAGGATCAGCAGCTGCAATGCAGGCACCAGAACAAGTAAACAGGGTGGGTCCCTGCCCAGAGACAATTCTGCTGCCCAGGTGCCACCTGGTGGCGGTAAGCAGTAAATCAGTAACAGGGGAAAGCATGGCCGTTGTGTTAGAGGAAGTGAGAACGCCAAGACTTCCTGGATTTGCAATCTGCATCTGTATGTAAACTTCATTTATGTTCTAGGGGAAGCGGAGGGTTACGCGTGGTAGACTAGTCCTTGCCCTCCCCTCAAGATGGAAGGGACAATGGGATTTGAGGAAATTTCCTCTATTATTCCTCAAAAGTGACTGCAAAGTAGTTCTATCATTAGAACTTTCTGTGTCGAGTCTGGAGTCAGACTGCCTGAATAAACTCCTGGCTCCACACCTCAGTAGTTGCAGAACCCTGGGCAGCTGACTCTCCTTACGCCTGCTCTCTCCTCTACAAAACAGTAACAGTGCCCACCGAGTCAGTGAGATGCTGCACAGGAAGCGCCAGCACATACCTTGGCTTATATTATTAAGTACTTAGCTTTTTCTAGAACTTTATCTCCTGTGCAGCAAGACGGGAACTTTTGGGGAGGCCTTCAAATATTTGAAGATATTAGGTCTCCTCTCAGTCTTTTCTGTGTTTTTGTTTTCTTTTCCCTGCTTACCCCACTGGTTTATCAATGGGCCTCTTTAAAAATTACATTTAGAACACACAATATTTTAGGAGTGGTTCTATTGACATGGTAGAACCGCTCTATTTACAATGGACTACTACGGTCCTTTTACCCTATGGAGCTCCTCAGGAGGTGCCTAGAACATAGCAGGCTCAATGTTTATGAATTGACCTATTAGGAGGACTGTGACTTCGCTTTTATAACCGCCTGGAAGTCCCATGTTGTTTTCATGTGAATTACTGCTAATACAGATCTCTGCATTTCTTCCTCAGGTGGGCTCAAGCCATTTTTTTAGAGGGAGGGTCAATCCAAATTGATCCAGACTGACCTCTTGGATTAATTCAGTGAATCCACATTATACCACTTTCAGGATTACCTGGTACTTCCTTGTGTTACTGTTGATAATAGGGCTTCTCGTATTTTTACACAAGTTTTTTTTTTTTTTTTTTTTTTAACAGAGCGTAGCCCTTGGGTATATCACTGGAGACGAGAGGTTGCTCTAACAAAATGCACTAATGAACATTTACTAGGCATACATGTTGAGTATGGACTCCACCAGACTCGGCTATTGACTGAGCCGTGATTACTCTCTTCTCCACAATGACTTAGCAGGTGAGAAGCAGGACAGCAGCCCTGCCATCCGGGAGCTGGCCTGGCACGACAGGGCTTCGGATCTGTTAGGGGCTGAGCTGGGCTTACCGCTGGGAAACAGTGTCCTCCTGCTGGACACAATCTCACAAAACACCAACATCACACCAGGGCACTCAGTGACTGTGATGAAGTGAGGCAAAAAGCAAGATCATACTTCACAATTCTCTTTAAACACGTAATATGGTTGGTGTGCGAATCATGAAATAGCAACCATCCCCCTTTCCCAGCTAACGAGTGACTGTGGCTCTGTCACCAATTTCAGCTTCACTCTAGTCTGCCCTTCTCCTAAATAAGATACCCAATCACAGCAGTGTCCCTGTTTCCCTGACAGCACCCAATCCGGCGTCAAGCCCCACTTCCTTCCCGCAAATCACTTAGCCGAAGTCCAAATCCTTAAAGTCCTTTCTAATGCCCCCTTGCTAGGGACCCACACCATGGGTCCCACGTGCCACGCTTTCTCCGCCACTGCAGTGAGCATTAAACCCAGCTTGTTCGACTAGGTGCATTCCCTGTGGCCTCTCGCTGGCATTATGTTAATAAAGAACACATAACGGCTGCAGTTTCCCAAATCTACCTCTTTAGAGAGACTCGGCAAAAAGAAAACAGTCAGTATTTGGCTGGGATGAACTCACGTTGGTATCTACGATCACATTTTTCTCTAAATGTTTATAAACCATCTCTTTTAATAATCCAGAATTGTGCCAAAAAAAAAAAAAAAGTCAACATTAAGCTTATCAATGTGTGGTTTCTAAAGTCCACAAACAGTATTTCAGTATTTGCCCATTTTTAGTCTTTAGGCCACTTTTCTTTTTTTATGACCAAACTGGACTTAGCCCACCATCTCCAACCCCAGGTGTAACCTGAGTGATCAACCAGACAAGAAAGCAAGAGGTAGCAGGAGATACGATGGAGGAAGCACAACTCAGGATCACTTTCTCTACCCCGAATCCACTGTCCCGTCAGACACCTGAGTTGCTTCCCCTACATCAACCATGAGCTGAGGAGGAACTGAGGTTTGGCTATGGGGGTTCCTGGCCTTACTGACTCTTAAATGGATTTAAAACCTCTGTGGTTCTATTCGGAGGCAGAGGGAAGAGATGAACACTGAGGCTCGTGTCCCCAGAAGAACTTTTGCTTTCCCAGTACCTCCCAAGCCTTGAAGGCTTAAGGCATTGTAACTGAGGAAGGGATGGGGTAAGAGGGATATTAACTGCCATCAACAACTCAGAGAGCAACTGCCACCTGCCCTACTGTTTGAATAAAGGAAGGATCTGTCAATACATATCCCATTCCCTTTTCCCAGCACAGCCACCCCTCCTTAGTACCTGCCCCCCTAAATGACCCCAGGAGCCCCGGTTACTAAGGTATCCTGGGAGTAGTACATGCAGATAGAAACCAGAAACAGATGGGACTATTTTTAAACTAGACTGGATGGCTCCAGTGCTTTTACCCCACAAAGCCCCATTTGGTCTTATTCTGGGTCTCTACCCTTCACCTGGCCTCAGCCCAACCTTACCCAAGCTATGTGTGTGTGGGGGGGTCTTTATCCCATTTTGGCATGAGATCTATTTACCACTCCCATCTTCCACACAGAATATCTAAGCAAGTTTTCACTGCCTCCATTTGTTAAAAATAATTCTTTTTTTATTTCTTTGGAAAGTGGTGGGCCCTGCCCTATGGATTTCCAGACCAAGCCAAGGTAAGAAATGCTCCCCTCGTCTTTGGGCTGGAGAACTATGGTCCCCACCTTCCCATGGGCCCAGGAACAGTTCCTGTATTGTCCAATTCCGCTAGGCCCCCAAGTGTCTGAAGGCTCCTATCAGGCCTTCTCCCCTGGCCACCCGCTTCCCAATCTTTCCTGGCTTTCTCCCTAGGCAGGGTATTTTTTTTCTTACAAAGCCAGCGCTGGAACCTGTGCTATGCAGAAGAGAGGACAAGACCAGGATTCCCACCTTCCCATCAGGGGACATACAGCCCCTCGGTCAGTCCTTCCTCTCTGCTGGCTTCAGTCTGCACTCCTATGCAAGCCCCCCTCTGTGAGGCTTGGAGGAAGATGGACAAGAGGACCCTCATAAAAGGGAGGTGAGAGAAAACAGACCAGCCCAACCCCTTCTCAGAAGCAAACTCCTTGTAGTCTCTCGTCCTAGTTCTTGAGTGAGCCCTTCGGACAGGGCCTGGGAGGGCTAGGCGAGTGGGTGAGGGCCCCTTGACCCCAGCCCTGGGAGGCTATACCCCGGGAGTGTCCATTAGCCCCCTCAGTGTGGCATGGCTGTGATACGCATGCTCTGGGAGGCGATGGGGTACGTCACCATGGGAGTGGTGGTGTGGCTCATTGTGATTCCTGCCAAGGGCTGGGCCATCGATACGGCCACAGGGGCCACAGGGGCCACAGATACAGCCACGGGAGCCATGGAGACAGGCGGGGGTGCCATCCCCTGGGCAATTGTTTGAGCCAGAGCAGCTGACAATGGCGTGATCTCTGGGTTCAAGTGTGGGGGTGGGGGTGGTGGAGCAGCAGGAGGGGCAGCATTGGCTGGGGGAGCAGCCGGAGCTCCAGCGGGGGCCACCAGTTCTTGCTGAGATACGGGGCGAGGCTGTAGAGCCTGGCTGCTGAGAGTCGTGTGAGTCTGGGCAATGCCATGGTTAAAAGTGGCGACAGTGCCCACGGTGGGGGCCAGAGTCTGCTCCGTCGCTGGTGCGGTAGAGCTCAGGGTCATGACCTTGGCCTGATTGCGGAACTGGGCATTCTGTTCCAGCAGTACCTCATTGGTGGCCAGCAGGTTGCTGACCTGCTTCTTGAGCTCCTCCACCCGCTTCCTGAGCATGGCATTCTCCTCCTCCAGCAGCCTGCACTCCACCCCTCGCGGTGGGGCCAGGCTGTATTCATAGGATTCAAAATGGGGGCCATCTGGGGGGCAGCATCCACCTCGCCGGCGCTTGGGGCCTGGCTCATGGTCCTCAAAGCCCCTGTCAGGGAGGTCATAGATATCATAGAGGTCATGGCGTCGTCCCGGGGGGACCGGGCCTGCTGAGCCACCGCCACCACTTCCTCCTCCACCCCGAGCGTCAAACTCAAAATCCCGTTGCAGGTGGCGGAACTTGCACTTGGCTCCTCTCTGGCAGTCACCCTTGAGAAAGTCACGGCAGATAGGGACCTCCTCCTTGCCATTGGGTAGGTCAGCCGGTGAAAGGCCCAGGCCGGCTGCCACTTTCTGCCTCAGCCGAGGGGGAAGCTCTCCGGTCTTCTTATAACCATCCTCATCCTCCTTGGAGCCGTGGATGAATCGGCAGTTGGGGCGGCTACACTCCTTGTTCTGGAAGTCATGGCAGAAGATGAACTCGTTTTTGCTCACCCCCAAGTTGGACACCTCACTCATGTCTGGATGGCGATAGCGGCAACGCTTGCCTCGCTTGCACACATTCCTCAGGAAGTCTCTACAGATGGCATCTGAGCTGGCCCCGCCGCTGCCTGCCCCTGCCCCACTGGCCTCCTCACTGCCACCGCCTCCGGGGCCTCCACTGCTGCTCCCAGTGCCGTTGGCATAGCTGTCCCGGTCAGGCATCCTGGTCCCCCCCAACTCAGGGGTTTCTTCTTTTTCTTGCCACCCTTGGTGACCACTAGGAAAGAGGAGAACTGTGTCAAACAGGAATCTTCCAGAGAAGCCACATTCTTCCCAGCTACAGAGCAGGCAGTCTAGCAAGAGGCAGGCCTGAGGGGCAATGGCTTTGGAGATGGCAAATCTACGGGATGAGAATTCTGGCTGAACAGGCTGGCCTGTCAGAAGTCCCGCCCAGGCCCTCGTGCACCTGGTCTGGTTCAGAATGATTCACACTAGCCTGGCTAATGGGGTGGGGAGGGAGGGAGGGAGGGAGGGAGCTGGGGTGAAGCCGCCTCATCTCACTAATGATGTTAGGCCAAGGAGGGGGCAAGGAGAAAAGAGTGTTGGGTTTTATTTCCCCTTCCGAGCTGACCTTATTAAAGTTGAGGAAGTGAAATCAAAACTGCTGTCTCAGTGTCTCAATAGGTTAGGAGGAGACTGGGAAGTGGCCAAGATGGGCTAGTGAGCTTACTAGGGCTCTGGATAATGCGGCACTGCAGACAAAACTTCCCTTAACCCCTCTTCTACGTGAGGGCACTGAAGTATCAGATCTCTGGACCCCAGGAAATCCTAAGTGAAGAGACTGGTGTCACCGGCATGAGGGCAGTCCCTAAACCTATCAGTTTTTAGTATTCTCTCCCAGCTCACCACTGCTCTCAACCCATGTGGTCAGCCCCCTCCACTCCACTTCAGCATAAGAGTACTACCGCTGGAATCTCCACTTGGAGACCCCCAAAGGACAAAACCATTTCCGGTAAGATCCAGGTGGGAGGAAGGAGTTAATTTCACAGGAACAAGTGACCTTTCTTTTCAATTCTACACCCCCCCTCCTATTCCCCATTAGAAGATCCCACTGACATCACACCACACCATTCCTCACCCCATAAAGATCCTCTTTATTTATAGACTCTATAAAAGCTTTTTAAGTCTCCTCTTTCCCAAGAGAGCTCTGGAATGTCAGTCCACTGCCCTGGTTCTAGCCCTCCCCTCTCCCCACCCCTAAGAAGACTAGGAGTCCCTGCTACCACGTGTCTGACCTCATAAGCCTTTCTAAGGCAGTGATCAGGCTCCCCCTGCTGTTCAAACAGGAAAACTTCATATTGTTTCCCCTTGAGTATAAGGAAATCGTTCCTGGTTTCTTTGGTCTTCCATCTCCCCACAACCACCTTTCCCATTGCCTTGACTTTGCCTTCAAACCTTCCTAAAATGAACCAACCAGATCAGAGCCCAGAACTACAGATGAATCTGTAAAAGAAGAGGGATCCTCTTCCTCCAAAGGGAGGTAGTCCCAGAATCGAAACAATCAAGGAAAAAAGAAGGGTACGAAGGAAGGTACAAACTTCTACCAAAAGTGAAATGACCCAGTGAAAAATAAATACCATCCCTCTAAGCCTGAACCATGCTGCAACTCCCACCAGAGGCTAACAATCAGGTATGATACTCCTCCCCACCCAGCTCTCCCAGGATAGTTCAATACCTGAGGTAGCTCAGGTGAAGTCCGGGGCTCCTGTGGGTCTCCACCTCCACATCACTGCTGGGTTCTGAACAGGAATAAAAAAAACAAACAGAGACTTGGGTGGGAGAAGGGGTAAGAACAGAGAACTCTAAGATGTTACAATAAAGAAGTTTGACAAAATGGCAAGAGCTCTGAACATTTCTAAGACTTCCTTCCAGTTCAAGCTGAATTTCACCTGTCAAAGGGAGAAGTCGTCAGTAAGAAGAGTAAGATAGAACTAATCTGGAGAGCCTAGGAGGATGGTTTGGAAAACCAGCCGTGGGTGAACAAAGGGTGAGAGGTGCCCTGCCTCAAGATGAAGGAAGATATGGGGATCAGAGCCCGGCCTGGGGTTGAGGTTAATTCACTCCGAATGGGGAGCCGTGCAAGGGCAGCGACTGACAGTGCTGTGGGATGGCTGATTAGACTTGGAGTTGGTGATTATGACGCTTCGCAACACCCCAGAGTTTAGGGGGAAAGTCCTAGCAGTTTCCCACAACAAGTCTTCTAGCTTGCCAGGTTCTGTGCAGTGCGACTGGCGCTCAGCCGTGAACCAGACGAACAGGACACTAAGGGAGCACAAGTGAAGCGGGAAAGGGGGACTCCAGGTGACATCAAGCTGCGGGGATGGGCAGGGCTGTGACGTCACGGAGCTGGCGTTTGCTCGCGAAGCAGGGTCAGTCAGAAAAAGGACTCAGCCCTGGGGCATGAGAAAGAAACAGCTCGGTCCTGGGGGGGCCTTGTGTAGCCCGGCCGAGCCCAGCTGCTGGGCCGGCACCGACTCCTCCCCTCCGGGCGCGGCCTCCACCTAAGTCTCCCGCCTCCCTCACCTGCCGCCGCCGCCGTAGTTGCTGCTGCCGCCTGCCGGTCCTGTAGCTTCGACAAAGAGCCGCCTACTCTATCGCCCCCTTCCGCTTCCTGCGGAAGAAATGACGCTCTAGCCACAGACCCGGAACTACTCTATGGTGCGCAAAGTACTTGTGCGGCTAGCCGCAGGAAGTTCCCAGCAAGCTTTGCGTGTCACCATAGCAACCCAACCCAACAGCACATTACGGCCCCAAAAGCGGCAACAGTAACCGATGTTCAGACAAGAGCAGGGGCGGGATCGTCACCTGCCCCTAACTTAGTCGCCGTCCAAGTTGAAACCCATCCCCGTGCGTGTACTACACCCAATAGGAGAAGGGCCACCCAGTTATCTAGCTCCTCCCAGAGCCCAGGGACCAGATGTTGGCCAGGGGCGGAGTCACACACCCCGGCCGTAGCACATGTGGCATGCTTGACACTACAGCACGGGGTATTCAAGATCTGCTCCACTGATCCAGAACCCTCAGCCAATAAAGACCACGTATCAGACAAGACCATTTTTTTTTTCCTTCAGCTAAGACAGCAGAAGAGATGATTTATTGTACACGTGTTACATTCAGCCACAAATGAAAACAGTCCCGAAAAGTCACAGGTCCAGGGCAAAGGGCCAAAAGAGACTGTTTTGGTATGAACAAGGCTGGTCTCTCAAAGGTGGTCGTTGCGATCAGATGGCGATGGACGATCTAGATCCATTGAATCAAGCTCTAGAAAGTAGGCATGCAGTCCAACAATTGGTACCAGCGTCCCTGGCCTCTGGCTTTCCTTATTTCTGCTCCTGTGGCTCCACGGGTGCACAAGCTAGCGGTTTACTTGGACCTCTGCCTCATCTTTCTTCTTTTACGCTTCAGCCTGAAAAGCAGACACGGGAATACATCTCCTGCCCACAAACCCGAGTTCAGTCTCTCCCCATCTTAACAATGTGCATCGGATACCTGGGGTGGCAAAACAAATAAGCACTTCGGTCCTATTATCTTTTTTGTGTTCAGTCCCGGACTAGTAAAGTCAATACTTAGAATTCTTTTTTCACCTAAAGTTCTTTCAGATCTCTAAACCAAATGTTCCTCCCACGTCTTGTCCAAGGCAGGTTACTCTTCCCTTTTCCTGTTTTGGGCGGTCAAGTCTCAACATACCTGCGCATTCGCTTCTTCCTCCACTGGCAACCGATCATAACCAGAGGCAGTGAATAAAACAAGAGATTAGCTTTAGTAACATGCTTAGGCAGGGATGTGAAGAGCATTATTTAAAACCTGGCAGGTTCCTGAATAAGTATGAGGCCTTAGTCTCAGTAACCCTATCAATTTGGACTCCCACTCTCACCCGCCGACAGAAACCTGAATCCTGGGTGCGCTTTTCTACTCCCGCCCTCTCCACCCACAGTACTTAGCCATCCGTTTCTCCCCAAATTATCCTTCCTCCCCCACTAGCTCTTCGGCACCCTTGAGAACCCAGCGGCTCGGGAACCATGGCGGACTGCCCTTGCCGGGCTATCCCCCCACCTATCACCAATCGCTACCGCCTCAGCTTATTGCCAGGAACTGCTTACCTTGGCTCTCATGGCGCAGAGGTTTCTACGGGTAAAGAGAAAAAGGCTACAGTTAGTTTGCTGTAACGATGGCAAATGCAGAGATCAGATGTTAATGGATTGTGCACGGAATCCGAACACGGGAACCAACAACACTCACCCAAGAAGATGGCGCTAAGGCCGAGAGAGCGCCAGTGGCCTGCCTCCAGCTATTTAATAGGGAGCTGTGTCGTCACTTCCGCTGTCTAACTCTTCCTTCCGGGGGCGGGGCTTCCCGAGGGGAGTAACAATGGCTTTCCAACCCCTCAGGTGCGGGATTACGTGATGGCATTAGCAGTTCTCTTGGAAACACTTTAAATTTGAGTTACAAAATTCACCTTCCCCAGTTCTATTATGAGGATATTGTATTATTTCAACATGAGCACATATTTCCAATGTGGGACCGAGACGTGCGGACAAGCAAATGATACAGACTTCCGCCTTCCCTCTCACTGCTTCATGGGAGTTGCAGTTTCGGGGGACACCCTCCATTTTATTATGGATAAGTGCAGAGTCTACAAAAATTCCTAATTTGTTTTACTGTTTTTTTTTTTTTTCTAAATTGCTGTAGGGAGTTTCTATCTCGGAACTTACGAAGATCCTAAGATTACAGAACGTGCGAGGATGTAAAGTGAGGAGTCGAGAAAGCCGTCATACTACAAAAAGAGACCTTTGTCATTTAGATAAACGCTTTTTCCATGTCAACTTTGTACGATCTTTCCCCACAACACCTGAGGCTGAATGTCACAGGGTTCCTGGCCACAATGCATTTTGTTCAGAAAATACTTCAGTGACTTTCCCCTCTACCTCGGGGTGAAGATCAAATCAACGGACAGAGGAAGCAAGATCAGCTGTCTTCTCTAGAGTGAGAATATTTGTGGTGTTAAAAGAACTTCCCAGTCTTATGGTATGGTCAGGTCAGAAGCACTCAGAAAACACACCCAGAGTTTTGGCTACAGGGAAACTTGACTTAGGAAGGATGAGTAAGAACTCTATACCATATTAGACTTCACCCTTTTTTTTTTTTTTTTTAAAGATTTTATTTATTGGGGGTGCTTGGGTGGCTCAGTTGTTGAGAGTCTGCCTTCAGCTCAGGTCATGATCCTGGGGTTCTGGGATCAAACCCCGCATTGGGCTCCCTGCTCAGCCGGAAGCCTGCTTCTCCCTCTCCCACTGCTGCTGCTTGTGTTCCCTCTCTTGCGCTCTCCCTCTGACAAAATCTCTGCTTTTCCCTCTCCCGTGTTCCCTCTCTCGCTATAATAAATAAAAATGTTAAAAAACAAAACAAAACAAAACAAAACCCAAAGATTTTATTTGTCAGAGAGAGAGGTAACACAAGCAGGGGGTAAATGGAGAGGGGGAGGCAGGCTTCCAGCTGAGCAGGGAGCCTGATTCGGATTCCGTCCCAGGACCCCAGGATCATGGCCTGCTTGAACTGAAGGCAGATGCTCAAGCAATGCTCAGCAACTGACCTACGCAGAAGCCCCTCACCTTACTCTTAAGACTGTAAGGCTTTTGGGGCGCCTGGGTGGCTCAGTGGGTTAAAGCCTCTTCCTTTGGCCCAGGTCACGATCTCAGGGTCCTGGGATCAATCCTCACATCAGGGTCTCTGCTCAGCAGGAAGCCTGCTTCCCCCTCTCTCTGCCTGCCTCTCTGCCTACTTGTGATCTCTCTCTGTCAAATAAATAAAATCTTAAAAAAAAAAAGACTGTAAGGCTTTTTGTGATCTTTCTTTCATAATTTCCCGTATAATTTATACAGTAACACTTCACCTTTTTAATTCTGGAAAAAACATTTTTTAACACTTAGGGCCCTCGTTCCAAGACTTTAAGTAGTTCTAGTATTGTCACCATCAGAATATAAGAAATCTTTGAAAATAAAAAACCTCAGCAACATTAAGTCCACCAGGATTTCACCTGTTGATTGGCCACTACAGTTGACACTTGAACACAGGTTTGACTGCCATGAGTACAGGTACCTGTGGAGTTTGAACATACACTCAATACTGTAAATGTATTTTCTCTTCCTCTGATTTTCTTACTTTCTCTAGCTTACTGTCATAGAGTATATAATGCATAGAACATGTGAAATGTGTTAATCAACTGCTATCCTACAGCTTCTGGTCAACAGGAGGCTTTATTAAGCTTTGGGGAGTCAAAAGATATATGGATTTTCAACTGTGCCAGCACCTTGGTGCCCCTAATGCTCCTGTTGTTCAGGGGTTAACTGTAGCCTATAAGCTCTTATGAAGGGAGCTATGTCCAGTTTTGTTTACTATAGTATCTCCTGGTCAGCAATGCTTCACATCTAAGATAGTCTTATAAATTATCCATCCATCTCAGACTGGCCCTGAAAAATTAAATACTAGTAAAGGCATTCTTCCTGGCTTCCTAAATCAAAATAAACATTTGTAAACAGTGCTTTATTTTTTGCAGTACACCTTGTCCCAAACTGTCACCAACAAGGGTAAGATTTTATTCTAGAAAAATTCAGAAACTTCCATAAAAAATTTAGTCTTAATTCAGAGAACCCAGGATTTAGGTTTTCCACAACCCACACTATATCATTTTAGAAAGGCAGAATATGGGAATATAGAAAACTAGTTCCAAATGACCATCACATCAACTTACATCTCCCCCACCTCCCATCAAATAAGAGCAGCATACAAAGGCACATGATTATGAGCAAATCCAAATTTATTTTTAACGCCATGTCATTTTCAACATGTTTAAAAACCTCATAAGTTAGCGGGAGCCCTAGTTCCCTGGGACAACATGCCAGAGGTACTGAAATCCATCACCTTTCTCTCCAAACCCCTAGCAATTCATCCAAGTCCACAGCTTCAAAAAGCCAGGAGTTGTCTCTTCAGTCAGTCTGCTCCTCCGGTTCCTGGTCTTTCTTTCAGGGAGGGAGGTCAAGATATTTCAAACAGGGAACAAAACCACAGTTGAGCTTCCAGCCCAGGTTTCTAAGATGGAGCAGGGGAATGCACCACCCCCACTGACTCCAAAGAAATGGACAAGGTTGAGATGGATTACTCCTTTACAGCTTTGTGAAGACCAAAAAAAAAAAAAAAGGTCCTGTGGAACAAAAATGACTAGAGAGAGAGATTTACAAATGAGGATCCATTTGACAGATGAGAATCCCTTGGTAAATGCAGGCTCCGGCTCCTAAAAATGAGAGGGGCCTAACCAGACAGTCTGGATCACAGAAGGAATCTCTGCCACATGTGAATAAAAAACAATCTGAGGAATATAGCTCCTCTCTATTTTGAGGCCTGATAAAATACCTGGGGAGAGTGGGAAAAGAGAGGAACAAGCCCCAACAGATGGGAAAAACGCTGACACCAGAGTGGCACACAAAAATTCCAGCTGAGTTTTTAGTGGTGGTGGCTACTTTAGCCTTCTCCCTGTTCTGGTGCGGGGCCATAAACCTTGACCAAGCAGAGAGTAGTAGAAAAAGGCTAGAAAGAGGGGCTTGAAGACGATGAATTTTGACTCCTGATTTTATTATTCAATTTCTCTTTTCTATTTAAAGTAGTCTTCAGTGGCTGGGAAGCCTGGCCTCCCGAGACCAGAGTCAGTCGGAGCTGGTTGTTGTTGGAAGGGGTTGGGGTGGGGACAGGGATGGGGGCAGGGAGACCCTGCTCTGTTGGCGGTCCTGGGTGGAGAAGACGAACTGCACTTCACA
>CM053611.1:58980052-59003078 GCA_028646535.1 Procyon lotor
AGACTGCTCCTTTCCATGAACCTCATACTCTTACACTGGGAAGTGGGGTCCACATTCTCCTTGCGCCACCCCAATGCTGCTTCCCCACTGTTATTCTCAGTGCAGTAAAAATCTCAGCTCCTCTGGAGTTGATGCCAATCTGACAGACTGCCTCTACCTTCTCTCATCTCTGTCATTCGCTAAATATACACACACAATCAATATTTACCGAAGGGTATGGCACCCTGAACACTGCTGTCATCATGGAGTCTGCAAGGTATAATGTGGGCTATTCAGTAATTAACATCATAGTTCCTCGTTGTGGTGGGCAATGTAGGTTTCCTCCTCAGTGTCCTTTCTACTCCTCCCCATTTGGATGGACTCCAATCCACCTCCAATGGCAGACAGGCCCTGACTGGCCTGTCAGAGTAACACCATTCTCCTTGTCACAGGGGTGGGGGTGGGCAAAACCCCATGCCTGAGCCAAACAGGGCACGTTATTTCCCGGGTTGTGATTAATTCAAAGGTTGATGGGCATTTTTCTAAGTCAGTCTCGTCAGACTGAAGTTCAGGAACTGATTCCAATGGTGAAGAAAAGCTCCCTGCGCTGTGCCTGGCTGGCTCAGTCAGTAGAGCACGAGACTCCTGATCTCAGGGTCATGAGTTCAAGCCCCATGTTGGGCGTAAAGCCTATTTTTAAAAAATAATAAATATTTCCAAATTAAAAAAGAAAGGAAAAGCTCGCTCTCTTCCTCTTGCCAGGTATGGCTCCAGGAGGGAACCCAAGTACGAACCTAACACGTAGAGGACAGTGGTAAGAAAATTAGAAAATCCCTTTGCGATGTCATGAAAATTCTGGATCAAAATAATTTGAATCCCAGCCTACCTCTTGACTTTTCAATTACATAAGCCAATAAACCTCTTTATTGGTTAGCCAGTTCTAGTCAGATTTTTGCTACTTGCAACTGAAAAAGCCCTAAGGAACATTCTCCTCAAAGCCAATAACCTTCACGTCCCTACCCTTTCAACCATTCACTCTCATGGCCACTCAACCTAGTTCCTGTCTTCTCCTATATCCTTTGAAATTTTATTTTTTAAATATTTTATTATTTTTGTAATATTTTATTTATTTGACAGAGATCACAAGTAGGCAGAGAGGCAGGCAGAGAGGGGGGGGGGAAGCAGGCTCCCTGCCAAGCAGAGAGCCCAATGCGGGGCTTGATCCCAGGACACTGAGATCATGACCTGAGCTGAAGGCAAAGGCCTAACCCACTGAGCCACCCAGATGCCCCCTAATAGGCCACTTTTATACTCATTCCTCTATGTGGCCTATACCACAAATCCTCTTTGACTCAGATTCTCAATAGCTTCCATGTTCATCCATCATCCCTACTCCACAGAACTCCAACCCATTACCATTTCCAGCTGCCGCTCTGCTCTAGCTCAATCACCCAAGCCCTGAGTACTGCTGGGAGGAGGAAGTCACTACGTCATGGACTGGCATCATTACAAACTCATGATCTTCCACGACAACCACCCCCAATGCTGCTCAGCAAGTTCATGTACAGAACACCAGAGTAGGCAACTCAGTAAATGTCAAATGAGGGGGCGCCTGGGTGGCTCAGTGGGTTAAAGCCTCTGCCTTCAGCTTGGGTCATGGTCTCAGGGTCCTGAGATCGAGCTCCGCATCGGGCTCTCTGGCAGCAGTGTGTGCCAGCCCCAGGGGATTCATCACTATCCTCTTTGCTAGATACTCTTTCCCAGCCTCTCTCTGCCTACTTGTGATCTCTCTCTCTGTCAAATAAATAAATAAATCTTTAAAAAAAAAAAAGAAAAAGTCAAATAAGTATTTGTGAATGGGTTCCCAGTAAGCTGTCTCCCACTCTTCATAGCACCTGTTTCAAACCTTCACTACTTTCTCAGGCTACCTCGTCCTCCTTCCTCTTTTGGCAAATCCAATCACCTCAGGTTCTACTACAGGGTAAAAATACCTGGGAACTCTATCTCCTGAATCCCTAACCCAACTCCTTTTTTTTTTTTAAAGATTTTATTTATTTATTTGACAGAGAGAGAGCACAAGTAGGCAGAGCGGTAAGCAGAGGGAGAAGCAGGCTCCCCGCTGAACAGGGAGCTCAATGTGGGCCTCAAGCCTAGGACCCTGTATTATGACCCGAGCCAAAGGCAGCCATTCAACCAGCTGAGCCACCCAGGTGCCCCTCTAATCCATCTCCTAATCAACTTACCAGTGTCGGGGTCCATCCTCAACCCCTCCCTTTTATCCAGATAGCCATTCATTCTCCAGATATTTGACGGCCCAGTACATGCCAGGCACCGTACTCTGCTTGGCCCCAGAAAGAGTGTGTGTTAGCAGGCTGAGGGGGCAGAGACAGAAAAGGCAGTGGCAACAACCTGAAAAAAGGGAACATGACCCCTTTGAAGATCTGAAAGCTAGTAGATGTGGCTGGTATAGAGGCGGGGCTGATACAAGCAAGCCGCGTTTGAAACTGCTGGGGTTTGAGGGCCAACTGAAGATTTAGTCTTTATCAAAACACATGGAAGGCAGGGAGATTTTAGGTAGGGAGATACACATTTTAGGTAGGGAGATAACATAATCAAACGCACATTTCTAAAAGATCACTCCTCTTATTAAAGCTGTAGTTACCTATGTTAGTTTGTTCTCTGTCCTTTCCACAGCTAAAAATATTTCAAATAGATTCCCAGGCCTAACATAGACCTAGGGTCAGAATCTCTGGGGGCAGAGTCTGGAAGTTTGTCTGTTTATAAAGCTCCCAGAAGATTCTAAAGAACAGCTAAGTCTGAAAACTACTGTTTTAGAACATAAAAAAAATGAAACTAGCATACTTACCATAAATTTCTTTTTCTGCTTTTATCTTGCATCTAGTGTGGGCTTATAAAAATGGGACCTGGGGCGTCTGGGTGGCTCAGTCAGTTAAGCATGTCTTCCACTCAGGTCATGATCCCAGGGTTCTGGGATCGAGTCCCACATTCGGCTACCTGCTCAGTGGGTCTGCTTCTCCCTCTGCCCCTCTCCTCTGCTTGTGCTCTCACTCAAATAAATAAAATCTTAAAAAAAAAATGGGACTTGGGGGGCGCCTGGGTGGCTCAGTGGGTTGAAGCCTCTGCCTTCAGCTCAGGTCATGATCTCAGGGTCCTGGGATCAAGCCCCGCATCGGGCTCTCTGCTCGGCAGGGAGCCTGCTTCCCCCTCTCTCTGCCTGCCTGTCAGCCTACTTGTGATCTCTCTCTCTGTCAAATAAATAAAATCTTTAAAAAAAGAGAGAGAGAGAGACTTGGGAAAGACCTTATAAACTATCCATGTATCATAAAACATCCTTATTATCCTCCTTCTTTCTACTATGGGTTAGCATGAATACCACTTGCTGGTCAAAATGCCAAAGGACTGAAGATATTTTTCCTAATAAATTCTCTCTTATTAGGAAATAATGCTCTCTCTTCCTAAACTATTATACATTTTAACACATTAGCTAGTGTTTAAAGAGCTAGTTAAGCTCTATAGGGTGAACTTGAGAATTACTCAAGTAACTGAAGATCTATAGTTCTGTGTAATTCTTAGAGTTCTTCTATTAGGTTTGTTTTGTTTTGTTTTGTTTTTTTAAAGATTTTATTTATTTATTTGACAGAGAGAGAAATCACAAGTAGGCAGAGAGGCAGGCAGAGAGAAAGGGGGAAGCAGGCTCCCCACTGAGCAGAGCCCGATGCAGGGCTCAATCCCAGGACCCTGAGATCATGACCTGAGCTGAAGGCAGAGGCTTCAAACCACTGAGTCACCCAGGTGCCCCTTTTTGTTTTAAGGAGAAAGTGCATGCACGTGCATGCAGGAGGAAGAGGCAGAAGGAGAGAGAATGTTAAGAAGGCCCACGCCCAGAGTGCAGCCCACATGGGTTTCCATCTCACAACCCTAAGATAATGACCTGAGTTGAAATCAAGAGTCAGATATGCTCAACAGATGCTCAACCCAATGCTCAACCGACTGAGTCACTGAGCCGACCCTGTCCTCTTAAGTTTTTTCCTTTTTTTTAAGATTTTATTTATTTATTTGACAGAGAGATCGAAAGAGCACAAGCAGGGGGAGCAGCGGGGAGAGAGAGAGAGAAGCAGACTCCCCGCTGAGCAGGGAGCCAGATTTGGCTCTATCCCAGCACTCTGGACTCATGACCTAAGCCAAAGGCAGACACCTAACCATCTGAGCCACCACGAGTCCCTCTCTTAGGTTTTGAGTGTGTATTTTTCTTTTACTTTTAAAGGTGTGCCCTTTCTAATTATTTTACGTTGAGACTAATATTAGAATAGATATGCAATCCCTAAAAACATACAAGTCAAATTCTACACGGGGGAGAGAGGAGAGATAGATATTTGTCACAGAAAATCGACATACATGTGTTGAAGAAATCACCTATGCCTGATTAAGATCATGTTCAGTAGAGGTTGTATTATTAATGATTAAAAGACAAGAATAGTACAAAAAATGAAGGACATTCCCCAGTCTGTTTGCTAAGAGTCTTCATGTTTTCTCTTTGCAATACTTCTTTATAAAGCAGACAAAAATGCTAGAAAGTCAGATGATGCCATAACCACTTCTACTTGACAAAGTGCCAAAAGAGTGCTACAGCCAGACCAAGGGGAAGAGGAAAAAAAAAAAATTAGACCACATTTTCCAAATCAACTACTGCTGACATGAAAGACACAAAAAGGCATTTGTGATACAGCTCTTCCCCAGCCTCCTAACCAAACACTTATGAGAAACGTATTTCTTCTTGCTCCATTTCTTCAGGCCCAGTGATCGTTTATGGGTAGAAAATGGGGAAAAACCAACTACTTCATATGTTGGGAAGAGTAAAGGAAATTTATTTCACAAACACTTATACACTGCTTACTCTGTGCCAGGCCTCGTTCTATTTTACATATATTAACAGATCTCCTCCTCCCAACAGCCTTATGAGCTAGGTACTACTATCCTTATTTTACAGATGGGGTAACTGAGGCACACAGAAATGACTGAACTTGCTGGAGGTTACCAGCAAATACTTGGAAGCACCTGGGTTCCAATCTAAACAGAGTGGTGTGGGCCCATTCTCTTTAGCTCCCCCTTTGCTGCCTGAGATAATTTAGCCCCTCAAGCGGTAAGGGCTCAGTGGAGGCCTCCGAGGAGGGTTGCTAACATTTCTACTCCTCCGAGCAGGGCGCCCCAACCAGCAAACATCACTTACTGCCCGTCAGGTTTATTTATGCCTCACCCTCCCGACCTCGTGCGTGCTTTCTACTCCGATCATCAGCCTGCACGCCCGCCCAGGTGACCCCAGTCTCCAGCACTAGGGGCGCGGCATTTCCTGACCCAGGGCCTGACCGGTCGGTTCCCTCCCAGCACGGGGGTGGGGGGTAACCTCTGATAATGGTTTGGGGAGTGAGATGTCCAATGCTGGCAGAGGTGTCACAGACTGAAAGGGCTGGAGGGCCGGAGCCTCCATTCCAGGCGGACCGGCGTGAGGTCCCGGCCGCGGTATGGAGAAACTGCAGCCTGGGGGAAACGGGGGCAGGTGACCGGGCTTAACCCCAAATCTTAACATTGACTTCAACTACCAGCTCGTTTAAAGAAAAGAAAAAGAAACACTCTGGAGTTACTGTCCCAAGTCACACAGCATCTCAGTGGCCTCTGCTCTCTTCTACCAAACTGCGAGGGTAAGCTAAGCCGGCCGCATCCCTCTCTCTGGGGCAGCGAGTGCTCCCCACTACGCCTTCCACCCGGCCCGCGGCGGCTTGCGCCCGCCCCCTGCTCCGGCGTTTCCCACCAGCCAATCCGGGAAAATATCCCAGCCCACATTAAACGGAGAACTCACAGCTGGGCAAGGGAGCTATCCTGGGGGCCCCCCCGCACGGCTGTAGGGTCAGAGGAGGGAACTGTAAATTGAGCATTGCCTTTTAGTTCCGGGACAAGAAGAGCGCCAAAACGTCCTGAGTCACCAACCACCGCCACCTGCCGGAAGCCACTGGCTGGGCGTCTTCTTCCAGCTTGAGAGCGGCGTTTCCCGTGAGCCCGCGGGCGCTCGAGGACTACGACTCCCGGCATGCTCCGAGGCCGCTGGAGTTAACCCTTCGGGGTCCGCAGCCTCCTCCCAGCGCCCCGCCTCCGCCCTTACCTGGACCCCGCAGGGTGAGTTTTGGGAGCTGGGGAGGGACTCTTTCCCTTATTTAAGCTTGATTTAAGGTATGCGTGCGTGCGTGTGCGTAGGTGTGTGTGTGTGTGTGTGCGTGTGTGTGTGTGTGTGTGTGATGTATTCTGGGAGGGTGGAATGATTCTGAGTTTTCTAAAATGGGACAATGTTCAGTAATGAGATTCAGACGCATTTTTCCAAGTGGGAACAGATCATCAACTCTCTGAACCCCAGGGTCTAAGTGGAATCACTACTATCTTCCTCAGAATGCTGCCTAAATCCTTTCCTTCCTTATCTCTAGAACAAAAGTAGCCAGCAACCTCTCCCCTCTCCCAACCACCTCTGACTTAGACCCTACCCTGGTGCCCCCAGCAAGGTTTGGGACCTGGCGCCAGGGTCAGGGTTTTTATTATACTCTGGTTGAGGGGTAAGTACCCGGGCGCCCATAGGACCTCCCACATCCTTTTGGATTAGAGATTTTAGGATTTAGGCCCTTTCCCTCTCAGGGCCTCCTGCCCTTTCCCTCAGGTGCCACCACAGAGTGAGTCCCTGCAAATTCAGCAGGCACTCTACCTTTGTCTGACTTGAATGACCGTGGGCTTTGTGGAAAAGGGTGGTAAGTGTTAAACCTGATCCTTGCCCCCACCCTCACCCTTAATACAATACTGGGAACAGGAGACAATGGGGGTGTCACACTCCTCTTTCTGTTACTATCCTTTATATTTTGCATAATTCCAGTTCTGGGCTGGGAGGGAAGGCGGCAGGGACTGTAAGATTTAGGGGATTATTAGTCTATGGGGTCAATTACCGCTGCTCCTCAACTGTGGTCAGAGGGGAGTAGAGGAGCTGCTTGTTCTTTTCACCTTTCACTGCTCCCAGACCCCACCTTTTTTTTTTAAGATTTTATTTTTAAGTAGTCTGCACAACCAACGTGGGGCCGAACCCACAACCCTGAGAGATCAGGAGTCGCATGTTCTACTGACTGAGCTAGGCAGGTGCCCCTCCCAGACTCCACTTTAACAATCCCAATTCACAAGTGTCCTCCCCCCCCCCCCCCCCCCCCCCCCCCCCCCCCCCCCCCCCCCCCCCCCCCCCCCCCCCCCCCCCCCCCCCCCCGCCCACCTCAGCCTTCAAGAATCTAAAGCTGCTAGAAAAAAGGGCTACTCTCTGTCTGTGTCGGGGGTTGAGGCCTGGAATGCCTGGATCCTCTTCTTTGCTTCCTCCCTATGTCAGTGTCTGTCACTGGCAAGCATCCTATCCCTACCCCGGAGGTTAACTCCCTCATTCTGGGCTATCTCTGGCTTCCTTCCCCTGCCCCCAAAGGGGCCATTGTTCTGGCCAGCATTTGGGGCCAAGTGAACAGAAGAGAGAAGACCTTGGGGCAGGAGTCCTAAACCATAGGAGTCCAGGGCAGGCCAGCATATCTCTCTTCTATCTCACCCTCCCCACCGCCAACTGGCTCCCTGCCCCTGCCCCCGCCCCTTCACATCCCAGACTCCCTGGCTATTTAAACAGAGATGGGTGCCCCCATCGGCACACTGTCCTTTGGCCACCGGACATCATGCCTCCCAAGAAGGATGTTCCTATGAAGAAACCAGCAGGACCCTCTATTGCCAAGCCTGCTGCCAAACCTGCAGCAGGGCCCCCTCCAGCCAAGACCAAGGCTGAGCCAGCTCCAGCTGCCCCTCCAGCCCCTCAGAAAGCCCAGGAGCCCCCCATCGATCTCTCCAAAGTAGTGGTGAGTCCCGGGAAAGTGAAGAAAGAATTTGGAAGGGATGATACAGGGTGGGAAACAGGATAGGGGATGAGGGGGTATCTAGAAGACAGGGAATCAGTGAGTGCTAGACAGATATTAGAGATTCCTCTTAGTCCCCCCCATTTGGAAGCATCCAGACTTATGACTCTGCTGTTCTTTCTTGTTCTCTCCCTCTAACCTGTAACATGTGTGTGGGTACATACACACATTCTCACTGACCCCCCTGCCGGAGGCAGGGACCCGTGAGATGGGGAACATCTGGGTTCTGAGGACAGTTTCAAGGTGAAGAGAGGGAACTGGTGCCTGTGCCTGGCTGACTGTTCAATTCTAAAAGCCACAGCTCTGAACCCCAGGAGGGAAGGCTGAAGAGGACAGACTTGTTAGACAATCACAGCTGGGGGCCAGGGGTAAATTTAGCCTTTGTTCAGCCCCCAGTTATGTGAGGGATGCAGAGCTCAGGGCACTGGAGGGAGGGAAACAGGTGGCATGGGATTAACCCTGTTCCCAGGAAACCCTCCCCCCCATAATTCCTTCTCTTGGGATTCTCCCAAGGTCCAGAGCTGGGAATGGGACTGAGGTGGCTGGGCTCCCAGCCTGGTCTCGCTGGGCCCCTCCCCAGAAGTGGCTGCCAGTTGCTTGGGAGGAGTGCTGGAGAGAGATTGAATGAGCCCTGTCATCCCTCCTCACCTGCTCTTTTCTTCCACAGATCGAGTTTAACAAGGACCAGCTGGAGGGTGAGGAGAAGCCGGTCCCTTAAGCTCCACTGTCTAGTCCCAAGACCCTGGTCAGATCCTCTTTCTCTTCCCCTGACTCCAGTCCCAACCTTGAAACCGTCCACGCTAGTGGTCTTGGGGTTCCCTCTTCTGCGCAGCTCTAGTACATAGTTGCTGAACCTCCTTTCTGTCGGGGGTGGGGGGGTGGTATGGGAACCCCTGGTCCCGATACTGACCTCTCCTTATGCTTCAGAGTTCAAGGAGGCCTTTGAGCTTTTTGACCGAGTAGGGGATGGCAAGATCCTGTACAGCCAGTGTGGGGACGTGATGAGGGCCCTGGGCCAGAACCCCACCAACGCCGAGGTGCTCAAGGTCCTGGGGAACCCCAAGAGTGATGGTGAGGGGGACGCCTGGAACAATACGGGTTTTCAGTGTGGTGGGGGGACCGAGGAATGTTGGCAAGGTGACAGAGGATCCTGGGGTGGGTCTCAGGACTTCAAAACTGTCAAAGGCGGGGTAGAAGAACAAACTGAGTGTTGAACAGGATGAAAGCCTTCGTGGTAGGGGTGGGAGCTGAGTCCAAGGTGACACTGCACTGACCTCTCCCTCCCTTTTCTAACCACTAGAGCTGAAGTCCCGGCGTGTGGACTTCGAGACTTTCCTGCCCATGCTCCAGGCCGTAGCCAAAAACCGGGACCAAGGCACATATGAGGACTACCTGGAGGGGTTTCGGGTGTTTGACAAAGAGGGAAACGGCAAAGTCATGGGAGCAGAGCTCAGACATGTCCTCACCACCCTGGGTGAGGGAGGGACCAGAACTCCTGTGGGTTGGAGAGGAGCGGGTGGGCCAAGGAGGTTAGCCAAGTAGGCAGAGCCAGGGAAGGATTATCGGCCTATAGGTCATGGGCAGGAGACTGAGAAGGTCAGAGCCATGGGGCAGAATCTGAAGGGCTTCTTCCTGCAGGAGGTGAAGAGCGGGTAGATGTATATGCCTCCCAAAGGACAGAGGAAAGGGGATAGGGTGGAAAACCTGATTTTCTGTTGTGCAAAAGATGCTTGTGCTCTGTGATCTTAACCCTCTGGAATGTACTTCCCTGTCAAAGCTTTCACCAGGGGCTAGTGCAGGTGAAATGGAAAGCAGTGTGCGGGGACACATTCTAGCTGTTACCATTACAAAGAGGGGATTCCTTTGGGGTTCTCTTGCAAGTTTCCAAGGGTGGGAGAAGAGAAGGTTCCACCCAGAAGAGAAAGGCCTGATTGGGGAGGGAGGGAGGACAGGGACTAAAATGCTATGTCTCGGGCTCAGGAGAGAAGATGACTGAAGAGGAGGTGGAGACTGTTCTGGCAGGACATGAGGACAGCAACGGGTGCATCAACTATGAAGGTGAGGGGCGCCTGGGTGGCTCAGTGAGTTAAAGCCTCTGCGTTCTGCTCAGGTCGTGATCTCAGGGTCCTGGATGGAGCCTGCTTCCTCCTCTCTCTCTGCCTACTTGTGATCTTCTTCTGTCAGATAAATAAATAAAATCTTAAAACAAAAACAAACAAAAACAAAACTATGAAGGCCAGAGAAGAAGGGGCAGGGGAGAAGGGGAGGCAGAAGGCTCTTGGTCTGTGGGTGGGGACACCCGGGGCCTGGATTGAATAAAATTAGGTGGATTATCCGAGGGCCTGCTTCTGAACCCCTCTTGCCTCCTCTCTGCAGCCTTCCTGAAGCACATCCTAAGCGTCTGAGCTCTACAGGTAAGGCTCCCCCCGCCCCCTCCCCGAGAAGCAAGTTTCTTTTCCTTCCCTCAGCCTGGGCAGAAAAGCAGGGAAGTGAGTTTTCATGTCCTGCGGCGCGCGAGCCACCGGCCTTGGCGACTTTCATCTTTTTCCACAGATGCAGTGGTGTCGGACACTGCCCCCCCCTTCTCGGCAGGAGGAAGCACGTTCCTGCCACTAGGAGGCCACCTATTGTTTCCAAATAAAGAGATGATTCCTCCCTACACGTCTGACTGTTGCTTTCTTCTGAGGTGGGGGAGGGAGGGACGGAAGGGTGGACTTTCCTCTCCCCAATCCGATATCCTTTGATCTTCCCGCTGCCCCGAGGAGCGGACTCCCTGCGTCCCGCTGGACCCGCTTCGGCGGTTTCTTCCCGCACAGGTAGGGCTGAGCCGAAGGAAGCAGCAGCAGGCCCCGCCCACCTCATTACTAATGTAGCGATATTATTTGCATAAAGCCAGGCCACGACTCCTATTGGCTGGCTCAGCCGAGGGTGACGTCATTGGGACGTACTAAGACTAGGGCTGGGCCGGGAACCGGAGCCATTACTGCAGGAAAGGGTCCCGCGGAGCGGAGCAGTCAAGATGGTGGGCCCCGGGTCCTGGAACGATGAGCGGGATTTGGGGCGAGAGGCGGGAAGTCGGGGGTGGGGGCTTGCAAAGGGAACCTGAGGGCCTGGAAGGTCGGGGGTGGGGTCGGAAAGTTTGGGGGTCCTGTCCTGTCGGGAAGCGAGTCCCCAGGAGTTTGTGGTTCAGTTTGTGGGACTGGGATAGAAGCCTGAGGTTCAGATGCTGACTGCTCCCCTCTTCCCTGGGCAGTGTGATTTCACCGAGGACCAGACTGCAGGTAAGTAATCTCTGACCCCTACTGAGGTCATGTTTAGGGAGAGGGACCCCTACCTCTAGCACCTACCTCCTAACCCCAACCTGTCATCTCTTCAGAACCCCCAGGGCAATACTTACCGGATTCCCTTCTCCCTCTTTCTGGATCCTCCATTTTCCTTTCTCACTCTTTCTTCCTCCCTCCCCTTCCACTCTAGATCCGAGCCCCAAGCCCCGGGTGAGTTTTAGGTGGTGTGGGTATGTGAAACAACTTGGTCACCTAATGCCTGCTGTGTGTGGGGTGTTGGGAGGGTGTATTAAGTTGCCTGTGCTCCTCTGTCCCTTAATCAGCTTCTGCCTCTTCTCTCCTCCTGTGATAACAACCCCTCCTGCCTCCCCCCCCACCCCAAGCTAGGAACTGTGAAGATTGTAAAAAGCAGTGACCTGGAATCTTGTGAAAATGGGGTCGGGGGATTTGCTGGGGTTATTTCATAGCTGTACTCTCCGAAGGTCTCTTTCTGTACAGGAGGGGTGGGAAGTGGCAGGCTGGGGTGACCCCAGTCCCAGGCTGCTGCTCCCACTTCCTTATAAGGACAGGCCCCAGACAGGGCGGTGGCGAATTCCTGCCCTGAGTAGAGTAGTGAGGAGGCTGGGCAGGCTTGCTGTAGGCAGAGGGGCTTGTGAATGGATGTTACCGGTCTGTCCAGGGGGAAGGAAGGCTGTGTCATTATGTGCGACGCCTGTGTTGGGAGGCAGGGACACTAGGCCCCTCTTAGTGGACTTGGAGGTACAGTGGTACAAATACCTGGTTTCCTCAGCATGATCGAAGTTGAATGGGCAGAAGGGGTTGTGAGAGAGGGTTTGGGTTAATCCCCACATGCTCAATTTGTGATGTGTATCTGAATCTTCAGAGTTCAAGGAGGCCTTTCAGCTGTTCGACCGAACAGGGGATGGCAAGATCCTGTACAGCCAGTGTGGGGACGTGATGAGGGCCCTGGGCCAGAATCCCACCAACGCCGAGGTGCTCAAGGTCCTGGGGAACCCCAAGAGTGATGGTGAGGGTCCTCGCGAACAATCTCTCAGTGTAGTGATGGGCCTACAGCTCTTCAGCTGAGAGCTTCCCTTTATCTGCATAGGTGCAGAACTCGAGCAGGTTTGTCTCAACTAGCAAACCCTCCAGATTTCTCCCACTTTGAGTGGCAGCCACGTCTTCACTCGTGGTCCCCATCATGTCCTCAGTCCTGAGAACCTATGTGACTTTCCTTCCGCCTCTTTTATGGCAGAGATGAACGTGAAGGTGCTGGACTTTGAACACTTCCTGCCCATGCTGCAGACCGTGGCCAAGAACAAGGACCAGGGCACCTATGAGGACTATGTTGAAGGCCTTCGGGTGTTTGACAAGGAGGGGAACGGCACCGTCATGGGTGCTGAAATCCGGCACGTTCTGGTCACCCTGGGTAAGGCTCTGCCCTGGCTCCCGGAGCGGCGGTGCCACCTAATACACACTTGCCGCCCGGTTCCCAAAATGCGTTTTTTCTGTCCCTCTGCAGGTGAGAAGATGACGGAGGAAGAAGTAGAGATGCTGGTGGCAGGGCACGAGGACAGCAATGGTTGTATCAACTATGAAGGTGAGGGATGAATTGGGGCTCTCATGGAGGAAGTCGTCCAGGCAGGTCACACCCAGCGTTTGGGGCTCTCCCTGTCCCTGGCTCCAAAAAGAACCCGGAGGCAAGGGGCAGGGCCTGGCCCAGCCCGGGAGTGGGAGGCCATGGGAATGCGACAGAAAAGGAAGGGGTCATGTGTGAAGGGGGTTGGAGCGGGGAAGGAATGGGACATCGAATAAAGGGAATGTCTGTTCCCCCACCACCTGATCCCTTCACCCCATGTCTGTGTCTTGTCTTCACCATGAATGTCTCTTCCTTCCTGCAGCGTTTGTGAGGCATATCCTGTCGGGGTGACGGGCCCATGGGGCGGGTACGGCTCCTCCCAGCCTCCCCTTCTCTAGTTGCCCCCTCCCCAGTGTTTTTCTGCCCGACCTCTGCTCTCTAGCCCCTGCCCTTCCCCTACTACCATCTGACTTCCTCCTAGCATGTTTCTGCATGGAGCTGACTGGGGAGGGGAGGGGTTCCTCAAAGAGGAAGACAGCCTGGGGGTGTGGTACCTCCTTTTCTCCTAGAATGGGCTCTGAGGTTTTGCTTACAGGGCCCAGGGTGCTGGTGTCTGGGAACTCGCACTGGCCTGTCCCCGTCTTGCCTCGGGGTGATCCTGTGGCCCTGGGGCACAGGTGGTTGGCATAGGGGGGTTGGTTGCCTGCCCCATTGTGCTGCTGGAGCTAACTAGTCTTTTCTTCTTCCTTCTGCTGGGCAGCTTGGAGGTACCCTAACCCAAACCTCTGTCTTCTCCTGCCAATGGCTGATAGTAGCTGTAGGTGTAGTTGAGAACTTTTCTGCCTCCTGCTGTGTTCTCGCTGCTCAGGGTGGGCTGGCAGGGCTAACAGCGGGTGGGAGGGGAGCTGGGGGCCGAGAGAACTGGGCAGGCTCAAGGTGGCTCCTCTGCAAAGCCAAGGTTGGTTTCTGTGGGCATGCTCCCATGCTACCTTCGTGCTCCTGTGGTCTCCTGGCCCCTGGTGGACCCCTCCCCGTGGCTCTCCTCCCTGGCTCACCCCTCTCTCCGATCCACAGAGCTCGTCCGTATGGTGCTGAATGGCTGAGGATGTTCCTGGTGTGCCCGCGCCCTGTGCCTTCCCCCGTGTGAGACTGCATGTAGCCCCGAAGGCATCCTGGGTCCTCTTGTCACAGCACCCCTGCCAGCTTGTCTCTCTTGGATGGTATTTGCTGTCAGCAGTCACCAAATAAACTTGCTCTGTGCCCTAAGTACGGTTCTGCTTTCCTTCCTGAGCAGGGCGAAGGGCAGGAGAGACCCTCTAGGGTCCTAGACCAGGGGTTGGGAAAGCTGGGGGAAGAAGGGCTTGTAGGACCCATCTTGGTGTCATTTAAGAACCGCTGGCCCCATTCATTGATGCCACAAAGGCTACCTCTGGGGGATTAAGGAAGCCAGATGTCCCCGTAGGACCAAGGCTGACCTTGCTCATGCTGTCTCCCACCAGGAGGTCCTCCTAGCCCTCCAGCTGCTTCAACCCAGCCCTCACCCTCCCAAGCACTGGTGGCCTCTTGTGGGGGAAGCCCAGGGAGTGTCCGATGGAGCGAAAGCCAGGCCGTGTTAGCACTGCCCGCGCCTGTTACTTCATCATAACACAAGCATGTGAGATGCTTGTTTTCTTCCCACCTAATAAGGGAAGGAATGAAACCCTTACTTCTGTGAGGATAAATACACAAAGTCTCCAGGTTGTGAGGACATCCTTCCAAGTCTCAGACAGCTATCTTTAGGGCAGGTGAGTGCCTCTGCCCGGCTCCCGTACCCCAGGGCACAGTTCCCACAGCTGGGCTGCCCGCAGCCCGCTGCAGAGAGAGTGTCTAGTGTCTGCGTGCTGGTGGCTGGCCCAGTGCCTCTCCAGCCCAGACGAATGCCCCTGGGAAGGACTCCGGCAGGGCTGCCCCCAGCCCAAATCCCCCTGCCTGCTAGCCACCGGTCAGAGAACACAGAAGGCATTCACAAGATGAAACTGAAAGCAAATTAATTTATAAAAAAAAAAAAAAAAAGAAAAAGAAAAAAGAAAAAAAGAAAAAGAAAAGAAAAAAGAAAATTTACAGAAAACTTTTGAACAGAAGAAAGGTGCCAAGACGCAGAGGAAGAGAAACACGGGGACGTGAGGAACAAAGGCCCGGTGAGAGGGACCAGGGAGAACCGGTGCAGAGCCTGGAGTCCCCACTGCCTTCACGTCAAGCATGAAGAAGGGAAGGGTGGTAGGGGGAGGCAGTAGGACCCAGGGAGCAGAGCCGAGCTGCGAGCTGGGGGTAGGCACTACCCTGGGTCGGGCACCCCTCCTCCACTGTCCCCAGATCCCAGGGAACCCCCAGCTACCAGTCAAGGTTCTGATGGTCTTGGTGGAAGAGGTTATAAGGGGTGACCCACCAAGTCATAAGAAGGAGGTGCTTAAGTGCTTTTTGAAAAACTCAGGTTTTTCCAATTCCCCATCCTCTCTAGCTCCCCTCTCCGTGTCTTCTAGGAGCCCAGGGGCAGGGCCCACGGAGGAAGAAGAACAGTGCCCTTTTTTCCTCTATTACCTATCACAGGAATCCCCAAAATACGTTTCCCCACCAAATACACATACGCTGACATCAACTACGCAGGTGACTTTTAAAAACACAAAACCGACATTCAGGGGGAAAGGGGTCATTGGCTGAGCTTGGGGTGGCCTAAAACAGCAACACTGAGGAGGCAGCAGGAGAGATTAGTAGGAATAAACTGGGGATGGGGTGGCCGAGGGGGTTTGGGAGTTGATTCGGTCACTAACGAGGGGCTGGAGGAGACAGATTCTGCACCCTATTCTATCCCCAGAGCTCGCCCAGAAACCTTAAATCCCCTTTCCTGTCACCTCCCTCCTCCAAAAAATGTAAAAGTTGGATTTTTTTTTTTTTTTTTTAGTGGGTAGAGGGAGCTCCAATGTGGCTTTTTTATATCTACTTCCTTTAAAGGGCTTTGTTTGTTTTTGTTTTTTCATCCATAAAAAATGCAGTAGTTTCGAGGGGGTGCACCCTTAAAAGTGGTTAATCAGAACCTTGCATGAACACTTCCCCAGCCCTTTGAGGGCAGCATCCCCATCCTATCCTCTCTCCCAGAAACTAGAAACATCTTTTAAACAGAAGTCCTTGAATAATCCGATATAAAAATGCACGCCTCTGACAGGCATGCTGGGGGCTTTGGAGGGGCAGGAGGAGCTTTCCTTACGTAGTGATGAACTCTCCAGGCTGGGGAAGGGTCCCAGTGGTGGGGAGAGGGCTGTTCCTGGAACCTTGATCTCCATAGGGGGTGAGGGAGAGAGATGTCTGGCTGGCTCCTCACTGCGGAGGTGGCACAGGGGTGACTGTGCCTGGGCTCGGGGCCGTGGGGTCTGGAGGCAGGGGGGTACCTGGGTCTGTGGAGAAAAGGAAGAGCAGTCAGCCAGGGTGGGCAGCAGAGTGGTCCAGACCAGGCCACCACAGACAAACAGGACCGGGCACGGCATGCAATGGGCGGGTAGGTGACCGAGGCAGCCTTTCCCTAATGCCCTCTCCCATCTCACCCTGGGAAAACTGAAACACTCCGAATTTTCCTGCCCCCGAGGGAGCTCTCTCAACTGGGCGTTTGAACGAGATGGGAACAAGCAAAGGGGGGTGCCGATCATCATGCAAACAGGTAGCTGTTTTTCAAGTTTACAACTGAGACGCTGTGCCTCAGGACTCCTCCGTGACCCACCAGTGATAGGCCCCAACGTCATCCCAGAGGTGGCGGCTGCCGGGGTGGGGGATGGCGGAGGACAGCCAGAGAGGCCCTTCCCCCTGTGTTCTAATTTACCAGAGCGAGCATTCAAAAAGGACGGTGGAAGTTCTATTACCTAAGCCCTTCCCCTACCTGCAGCCCCCCGCCCGCCCGCGTCCCTCCATGTGGACCCCTCTCCCTCACCCTTCTCCCCTCCAGGACCCTTCTCACCTGGCAGTGGGCTGGCACTGGGCAGGAGGTTGCCCTGAACAGCTGCCACAATGGCAGGGCTCTGGGCTGCGGCGGATCCGAGCCCCGGCCCGAGAGGCAAGGAAGATGGCATGGTGGTGGTCGCCGGCAGGTTAGGGTGCAGAGGGTTCGCCATGGACACAGGCAGGTTAGGTGGGGGGAGAGTGCCCGGGGCGAACGGGAGATGGTGGTGATGCCCATGCAGGTTAGGAGGAGGGGGCAGGTTAATACTGATGGAGTCGGCTAGACTACCAAATGGGATGACGGATGGAGCGGGAGGAGGAGGAGGAGGCGGCATGCCAAAAGGCAAACCCAAAGGAGCATTACCCGCCACGCCTGGGTGCCCGCTGCCTGGCACTGCCCCTGGCATCAGTGCGGGAGGAGTTTGTTGGTTGGGGAACGGTGAGGGGCCTGGGAACAAAGAGAAGAGACCAAGAAGCTAAGAGGCAGAAAATTGCCCTTCCTAACTCACTGGCATAGCCAGGATGCTCTAGCCACGCCCCAGCACCCCTTTGCCTGAAGCAGGGACTCAGGGGTAAATCCCTGGAACAAAACCCCAAAGGTCTGGCAGTGAGGAGGGAGCCCTGTTGGCTCTGGGATGTCACAGAGGTGAGCCCATCTGCAGAAATCGCTAGTCTTGCCCTATATCCCTTTCGAGAGGGAAGATCGGACGTTCACCCAGAGGCCTGCCCCCGCCCCCCCCAACAGCAAGAGTTCCAGAAGCCATCGCTTACCATGGGGTCCAGGGGGGGGTACCCCTGGTGGGACTGCCCCAGGCTGGGGGGCTCCCGCTGGTTGCTGCTGTGGCCCCGCGGCTGACCCTGCCTGCCCAATCTGTTCAGAGGGGCCCAAGCTTCCGGGGGGAGCCCCGCCGCCAGCAGGAGCAGGGGCGACAGAGGCCGGAGCCATAGCCAGGCTGTGAACCGCGGGCGGCCCGGTGGTGCCTGCGGGTGGGACCGGCTGGGAGCCCGGGGGCAGGGCTGGCGGGGGCTGCTGCTGCTGTTGGTGCATTTGCTGGAAGTGCTGCTGCCGGGCCCTCATCTCCGCATACTTCAGCTGCTCCATGTGGAAGGCTTGTCTGTCGGCCAGGAGCTGCTGTCTCTGGTACTCCAGCTGCCGGGGCCAAGCGAGTACCGTCACCCGTGAGCACAACACCCTGCCCCCTGCTCTGCCCTCCGACACACCCTGCCTCTCCTTCTGGCCGCTCCCCGAACCAAGTGCAGATCTCGCGCTTGGGCTTCGGGGGCCCTGCCCTGTCCTCCCCGCCACAGTCCCCAGCACCGTGTCTTCTGGCTGCCCGCAGAGCTTCTCACTGCAGTGGAGTTCATCTAGTGCGAGCCCTTACTCATTTCAGCTCCAAAGCTCTGAATCTGTCATTCTTTTCTTTTTTAAAGATTTTATTTATTTGAGAGAGAGAGAGAGAGCACAAGCAGGAGAAGCGGCAGGTGGAGGGAGAGGGAGAGGCAGGCTTCCGTCATCACCCCGCCACCCCGGGCAGGGAGCCTGATGAGGGGCTTGATCTCAGGACCCCGACTTCATGACCTGAGCTGAAGGCAGATGCTTAACCAACTGAGCCACCCAAGTGCCCCTCTGTCATTATTTTCATTTGGAAAACGCTTCCAGTTCCTCACGTCAACTCGTGTTCTTTTCTTCCCTCAAAAGTGCCTCAACACTCACCATCCTTAGGAAGCCATCACAGATCAACTCTTCAGCCTGAGCTTTCCCTTTATTTTGTTATCTCTCAGGACTTTTAATCTGAATTTGTCAGATACCTTAAGCATTCACTGTTTTTGATGCCTCTGTACTGAATACTGGATGTCTTCAATTAAACTGTAGGTTCTGTTAGAATTCCTGTCTTGTATTTCCTTTTATGTCATCTCAGAAACAAAATGGCTCAATACCTTGTCCCTGGCACCCCCTTTCCAAGTTCACCTTCTGGATTGGAAGCCCCTTCCCTCTCATCATCCCTTAAACCTACTCAATGGCTCAAAAAATATTTGCTGAGAGTCTACAGTATGTCAAACACTGGTCAAGGACCTGGACATGAGACACGGAGAAACGGACTAGAATCTCTGCCCCAGGATGCCAACATTCTGTGGGACCTGAGGCTCCAGGCTTTGCCAGTGGGCCACTTGTCCTCTACTGCCCAGGGCAAGCTCCTCCTGCTCCTCTGCCGTGACGCCCTGTCACTCTCAGACTCCTGCCGCTGCTGCTAGCACCTGTCCTAGGCCCAGGCCCAGCTCGGTGTCAAGGTGTGGCCGGCTCCCGGCCCCCAGGGGATGCTACTCACTGCCTCCCGCTCCCGGTCCATGATGGTTTCCAACTCTTCAAAGTGCCGGAGTTTGATCTCCAACTTTTTCATCTGGGTCTCCACCAGCAGGGCCACCAGCGATTTGATCTTCCTCTCCTCCACTGCGGCCAGGTGCTAGGGAAGTGGGGGAGGGCGGCAGGTGAGCGAGAGGCCCCACTGGAGGCGGGCACCAGGGACAGAGCAGTAGGGCGGAGGCTGGCAGGTTTAAGAAAGAACTGGCTGTGGTCACAACCCACAGAGTAGCAAAGGCTTCATATTCTTAAAAGAACATGAAGAAAAAGAGAGAGCGGCAAAAAATAAGACAAGGTCAAATAATGAGAGGATAAAACCAGGCTTAATGGCAAAAAGCTTCAAAGAACTTAAAGAAGAGACGACCAACTCTCCCTCTCAGACCAAACTGAGAAAGAAATGGGCCAGCATTACGGAAGCGAGTGTGGAAGGATTTCCCAAAGGGGAACTGAGATCAGAAAAGGGGGCAGCGCCTTCCCTGGGGGTCTTCTGGGACCCTGGCCCTCACCTTAGCCTTCACAGCGGCAGCGGCCAGGGCGGCGGCGGCAGCGGTAGAGAGATTGCCCTCACCAATGTCTCGCTCCACCTTCGTCTTCCTCTCTCCCTCCGACTCTACCACGTCCTTCAGCACTTCCTCCTGCCCTTCCTTCGGCTCCTTCTCCTTGTCCGGGTCAACTGGGCCAGGAAGAAGGTGGGGTTAGGCCTGCCACCCACTTCCCTCCCCTGGACACCCCACCACGGTGCTGGGAGGCTCACCTATGGGGTCCCCGTCACTCTTCTCTGACTCCTTCTCGCTGTCACCTTGTTTCCCTCTCTCTTCGTCCTTCTTGGGGACCTCACTGGTCTTCTCCTTTGTTTCTTCTTCGGCAGCCCCAACTCCTTCTCGGGGCTCCTGAGGTACCCGTGAAAGAAGAGTAGACAGCGTCAGGTTGGCTGGTCCTCGCACAGAGGGCCAGCCTGGGACGTGACTCTGACCCCCCTCCCCACGCTGCCCCGCCTGGCCCTCCACCCTCCCAGCCCAGCTCATTCCCGCTGCACCTTGGGCTCCTTCTTCTCCTCAGTGGCCTGGCCCTCCACCCGCGCCTCATCCGTCCCGCTCTCCTCTGGGCCCAGGGGAAAGAGAAAACGGGAAAACGGCTGAGTCTGATACGGAGTCTGTCTCCGGAACGCTTTTCCGAAAGCCCGCTCTCCTAGCCAAAACCTTAGCGCGAGGGCTGGCAGGGAGCCACAGCCCCTGAGGTGGAGTCCCGGGCAAGAGGAAACCCCCGCCAGTTCTCCCCATTGGTGGGGAGACAAGGCGAGGCAGGGATGGGGAGGCGGGGGGGGGGGGGGGGGGGGGGGGGGGGGGGGACCGGGTGGCGGCTCTCCGTCAAAGGGGAGGACGGTGGGAACCTGGCAGGCCTCACCGATCCGCTCCGGCTCGTCAGAGGTGGTTCCCGCGATACCGCTGCTCTCCAGACCGAAGGCTGGGTCGGCCTTGCCCGTCACTTTGGCTGCCTCCTCCACTTTCCGAACGTGGGCCTCCACCAAGGCCGTGGGCACTTCTTCCTTCATTTTGGAGAACTCTTCTGCAAGACCCAGAGAGGACAAGGCTGGGGGCAGGGGTGGGCAGGCCATTCTGGCTGTCCCTGCGAAAGCTGCCTCAGAAGCCCATCTCCTCATCTAGGCCAGCGTGGAGCTCGACAGCTGCCTGAGCGGACGCCAGCGGCAGACGGCGCCAGTAGGGCCGCCAGACTCGAGGGCCTTTCAAGGTCTGAGTAACCAGCCTTTCAAACCAAAGAGGCCAGGACCCCTCCACATTACCTAGGGCCGACTTCGCAGCAGCAGAGGCGACTCGAGGATCGACGACAGAGGCCAGGAAGGCAACAGTGCTCATAACAGGGTTGCCTGACTGACTGAAGGGGATAGGCTGGTAGGCCAGGGGGCCCAGGGAGGCCTCTGAGTCCTCCAGGTACGGGTCTTCAATGGGAAGACGAAGAAAATGCAAGATGCACTCATCCTGCGTGCGGCTTCCCACGTGCTCTGACACTTTGTTCCAGTCATCTTTGTACATTTCCAGTGCCTGGTGGTAGTGGTGGAGACACAACTTCCTTACTTAGCCACTTTCCTTGAAGGTCAACTCCCCCCATCCTACTAAGGGCAGCGGGCTTCAAAGCTCTCTGTGTTGTGGTATTTGTGGAGTCTGCGGGGTCCCAGGGGAATCTCCAAGTAGCACTACGAGAGGATATGGAGTTAATGAAATGGCCCACACGCCTGGCCTGGAGCTGCTTCCTGGGGCAGGTGCGGCAGGCGTCAGGGAAGAGAGAGACGGGGGACAAGATCACGCTCTGCCCACTCACGAGTGCGGCTGGCACCTGGGCCACTTCCGTTTTCAGAGAAAACTCTCTTTTCCTTGCCCCAATTACCTCCAGGAGGAGCAGGGTCTCCTGTTCCGTCCACTCTCGAGTGGCACTGGCCGCAGCTTTACTCTGCAGGAGGAACGGGCGGGTCAGAGAGGAGTGTGGCGCTGCTGGAGGGTGGGGGCGCTGCCCGCCCCGGGCCGGCCCGCACCTCTGTACCTTGGAGGGGACGTTCTTCTTCGTGTACATGTCCGTGCGCAGGCCAAAGTTCTGCATGTCCGTCGGTTTCTCTTTGCCCTTGTCAGGGAAGTTGAGCATTTGCTGGGAAGCAGAGGTCTGCTATTTGTGGAGGGGAAAGAAAGAGGTGAGGACGGGTGACCGCGGGAGCCAGGGGCGGACAGAGAGAGAAGACAGACCGAAGGAGCTTCCTTCCCAAAGCCAGGGACACCCCTGGGTGGGACTTCCTCCCTCACTGCTGTAGCTCCTCTGCTCTCACATCTCTTCTCCCCGGGCAGGGGCCCCCCAATAAAGGGGCAAATAAGAAGCCCAGCGGGGTCTGCACCCCACCTACCAGCTCTGGCTTGCCCTTAGCCGTCTCTGGCACCAGGTCATCCAGCTCTTTGCCCTTTCGCCCAGCCTTGGTATCAGCATCAACCTGGCGGCCCTGGGGGACAGAGCTCGGCGTCATGGAGGCTGGGCGGAAAATGACCAGGCCAAGGCCCTGGAGGCCGCAAGACCAAATGCTGGGCGGCCCACAAGCTCTGGGGGGCACTCATGCCACTGTTCCGTGTTTCCTTCGTGAGGAATTGGATCTGTAGTTGGCATGATCCCCGTTTGTGTTCACACAGAACTTTATAGGTTCTCTCAGGAGCTGGACAGTTCGGTTCTAATCCTACATCTGGTACTCTGTGACCCTGGGCAAGCCACGTAATCTGTCTCCGCTTAATTTCTGTAATGTATGGAATGGAGGTGGAAAAAAAAAAATGGAAGTGATAATAATTATGAGGCAAAAATGAAAAAAAAAATGTTGGAAACACGACAAAGTTAAAAATTTTCATGCAACTTAAATTTTCAGCCATTTTTCTCTATCTGCTCCACACCCTACACTGGTCTGTCTGCTCCTGGAGGACCAGGAGCATCTCCTCTCCCTCAGCAAGTCCTCGCAGTCTTAGGTACAGAGGCTGAGGGAGGGCGCTAAACACACGGGGCTGACTCCTGTGGCCCTTTGTATCCCATGGAAAAGGAAGAAGCCTCAAACCATTCCTGAACCATTACCCTAAAAAACCAGAAAAAGAAAAGTCCAAAGAAGCCCAGTTTTTCCCAGCAGCGCCCCCCTCCCGGCCCCCACAGCCCCTTACCCTACCTGCGGGGTCTTGGGCTGCAGAGGCACCAGCCCTGAGGGCGTGTCTGCCAGGACGTGGAAGTGAGAGGTGGGCGGAGGCCCCATCGGGGTCGGTCGACTCTCAGCATCCACCTGGTAGTTAATAAGACCCCACTGCTCTAGGAAGGCATGGACCCTGGCGGGAGAAAGGTGGAGACA
>CM053611.1:59003578-59033612 GCA_028646535.1 Procyon lotor
ATTTTTTTTAAAGGTTTATTTATTTGAGAAAGAGTGTGTGTGTGAGTTGGGGGAGGGACAGAGGGAGAGAATCTCAAGGAGGCTCCACACCCAGTGCAGAGACTGATGCTGGGCTCGATCTCATGACCCTGAGATCATGACCTGAGCCAAAATCAGGTGGATACTGAGCCACCCAAGTGCCCCTAGAATATGTATTTTGAAGGTGGAAAGATCTAAGTTCAAATCCCAGTTCTACCACGATGGCCTCCGGCAAAGTACTTAAATTTTTTGAACCAGAGTCTCCTAATCTGTAAAGTGGAGTATCTGCTGAGGAATAGAAAGACCTGGAAAGATCTAATACAGTGCCAGGCACACTTCAGCACCTCAGCAAACGGAAGCTATTGGGTGGTATGGCATACAGTTTGAGAACATGAGCCGGTCTGAAGGACTCAGATCCTGGTTCTACTCACTGGCTGTGTGACCTTAATCAAATGACTTAACCTCTCTGTATCTCCGTTTCGTAATGAGTAAACCTACCTCTAAAGCTGATGTCAAGATTAGTCAATGCCTGTAAGACACTTAGGATAGTGCCTGGGAGATACGCAGGCAACTATCACTATCACTGTTTACTCTCCTATACCAAGAGAACAAAGTGTAGAATAATTCTAGATCCAGCCCTGCCTACAGACCGTGTTTAACTGCTGTCACCAGGTCACTACTGTCTTTTCTTCTGGAGAGCAAGCTTCTTCATATATACTGCCTTCCCGGGGAAGAAGAGGAGAGAACCATACGAGGCTACAGGGGAAGAAACATGGTGGGAGGGCAAGATGACCCCAGAGAGGGGAAGCTGAGGGACAGCTGGGCAGCAAGCTCATTTAGTTCTCAGGGGGATCAACACTTTCTCCCCCTCCTCATTATGACATTTATCCTGGAGCATCCCTAACCTTAGAAGATTGCCAAGACTAATTTAAAGCCCAATAGGTTTGGCTTGAGGCAACACCTCGACGAAGATGAAGACTTCCAAGCCCTAAGCCTGCACCATATACAACACTTTTCTCCAGAGAGCCTTCTCCATCCCTTAATTCAGAGTCTTGGATCTTCATACGTCCTCTTGTTTTTCTACTGAAACCTACTCTCGGGGACCAGCATGGTCATTTACATTTCGGTCAGAGCTATTATGCATGCTGGGGACACCTGCGTTTTGGATATCTTAGTAATAACGGATTGTAAGGCTCTGGACTGTTGAAAGAAACGGAGGCATCAGAGCAGGTACCCGTTCTGTACGGAAGAACGTGCTCAGTCCTGCCCCCGGGGCAATCCTACAGAGCACACTGCCGCTGCGGACGCGGTGCGGGGCTGCGGCTGCCTGTGGGCAGAGATCACGTCTTTGCCAGAGTAGCCCAGTGCCTGGCTCTTGGAAGGAGCTCAGGAATATTTGCTAAATGGGTTACTGCCGGATCAGGAAGGGTGATCCGGGACAGGAGGAAGAAAGGGAGTCGTGAGCTGAGATTTCCTTACATTTCTGGAGTCTTGGACTTGTTCTTGCCGTTAAAGAACTCAGGCAGAGCCCTCCGCTCAATGGCATGAACGCTGCAAGAGAAGACAGAACAGATTCAGGAGGCACCGGCGGAGAGACAGGAGCCCCAGAAGGAAAAGCCTAGAAGGGAGGGAGGGAGAACACGGCAGCCGTCCCTTCCTCGGGGAGACCTTCCCCCAGGGCACGAAGACTCAAAAGAGCCCAGGAGCTTCCCTAAAACCCAAGTGTTCCCCAGTCTACCCGGCTGATGAAGAAATAACCTGTGCGGAGACAGGGCACGTTGGCCCCTGGAGGCAGGGAGACGGAGATGCAGGGAAGTGTCGGGGCAAGGGTACCTGTTGTAGTCAAACCAGGCGGCGTAGCTGGGGATGATGATGTGGTGCGTCTGCTCCGTCACGTTGTCCTCATGGAGGTCGGGATTCTTCGTCTGCTCCCCCTTGTTGCCCGTACTGTTTTCGTCCTCATCCTACAAGTATGGAGGCTGCTGGACACTTGGCATTCCCGCGCTGCCCCCGGCAACCCTCCGCTCCTCCCACACCCCGGGGAAGGGGGCACTAGGGCTGGGCATGGGGATGAACAGTTACAGGTCCCAGAACGTGGAAAGGGTCAGAACTTGGAGCTGTGAACAACAGCTAGAACTAGTCTGAGGCGGGAAAAACTCCAGGCAGCAGAAAGCTCTGGGTAGAAGGAACTTTATAAGCACAACTCAGAATCCCGTAGAGAGGTAGAGAGGGCCTAAGCTGGCTCCACCTTGCCCGTGGTCTCCATGCTTTCATCCTCCTGTTCATCTGAAAGAGAGAGACCGCAAAACAGAAGGTTGAAGCCTCCTGACGAGCTGCAGAATCCCGCTCTCTGAAAAGCCCCAGCGGGCTACGGGGCGCTGGCAGCTGGGGCTCCCCCCGCCCTTACCCAGGTCAGTCATGGTGCCTCCTTTGACTGGAGCGGACTCAGAATCCTTCTTAGTGTTGACTGCCAGGAGAAAGAGTCATTTTATCAGACAGGTTCTGCCCAAACCAAGCCCTTACCTCTCCATCATTAACAATTCTAGAGATCTGGGGCGCCCGGGTGGCTGAGTGGGTTAAAGCCTCTGCCTTTGGCTCAGGTCATGATCTTAGTCCCAGGATTGAGCCCCGCATCGGGCTCTCTGCTCAGCAGGGAGCCCACTTTCCCCTCTCTCTCTGCCTGCCTCTCTGCCTACTTGTGATCTCTCTGTGTCAAATAAATAAATAAAATCTTTAAAAAAAAAAAAAAAAACAAAACACAATTCTAGAGATCTCACCTCCCCCAAAACTTTCTCCATCGGATTGCAAAAGGTGGTAACTCCCTCCAGGCACAGTCATTCTAGGTCTTTTTTTTTTTTTAAAGATTTTATTTATTTGATAGAGAGAAACACAGCGAGAGAGGGAACACAAGCAGAGGGAATGGTAATGGGAGAGGCAGGCTTTCTGCAGAGCAGAGAGCCCGATGCGGGGCTCGATCCCAGGCCCCTGGGATCTGACCTGGGCCGAAGGCAGACGCTTAACGACTGAGCCACCCAGGTGCCCCTCATTCTAGGTCTTGACACTCACTTGCCACCTTCTCTCCTTCCCCCACCAAAAGTTCACTTCATTTTTTTCCCATAAAGAAGCATCTTCTACTCAATGGACACTCATAACACACTCCTGTCTTTGACAGGCCCTTCTTATTCCCTTCTGTGTGCCTTATCTGTGAGGTTTTTTTTTTTTAAGATTTTTTTTTTTTTAATTTATTCATTTGACAGAGAAAGACACAGTGAGAGAGGGAACACAAACAGGGAGGGTGGGAGAGGGAGAAGCACAGAGCCCGATGCGGGGCTCGATCCCAGGACCCTGGGATCATGACCTGAGCCGAAGGCAGATGCTTAACGACTAAGCCACCCAGGCGCTCCTTGTCTGTGAGTTTTTGTTTTTTTTTTTTTAAGATTTTATTTATTTGACAGAGAGAAACACAGCAAGAGAGGGAACACAAGCAGAGGGAATGGTAGCGGGAGAAGCAGGCTCCCCGCCAAGCAGGGAGCCCAAGGTGGGGCTCAATCCCAGAACCCTGGGACCATGACCTGAGCCGAAGGCAGACGCCCAACGACTGAGCCACCCAGGTGCTCTTGTCTGTGAGTTCTTTTTTTTTTTTTTTTTGTCTGTGAGTTCTTAAAGGACTGAGACCGAGTCTGACCAAATTCCTGTGTAGAGGAGTGGTTGGATCTTCAACATTTTTTAAAGCGGAGGGCTTCCCTTTACTGAGTCCGTACACGACAGCTCAGGAGAAAACACGAATACAGAAGAGGGATGGGAGCCAGCCCTCCTCTCGCTCTGTGGCCCCCTCCCCCACCCCTGAAACACCCCCCGGATATCTGCAGCTTGTCTGGGGAATACAGATCACAGCCCCCTTTGCAACTGTGCCATCCTCTAACACTGCGCAGCAAGGGTCTCCAGCGTGGGCTCCTCAGATAGGATGCAAGAGATGGGCTGCTGGAACATGGGCAGAGAATCACAGAACTTCTCTTTGATTTTGTTTTTTAATCTTATCCTTTAGCTTTTCCCACTTTGAGGTTTGCATGTTTCATAATGGTCCTAAAGTAACAGTACAGCAGTACAAATATATAACCTGTGCTCCGACTCTTTACTGCTGGGGGTACGTGATCAAAAGCAGTTTGGAGACAACTACCGTCAGGCACAAAGCACAGTCCATAGCTCTGATATGGATTAGGTCAGAGGACTGTCCGTGGTGATGAAAATAATTTTAATAACCAGCTAAAGTGAAGGGAAAGATCCTCCAGGCCTGGAGCTGGGCCAGGGAACTCGGCCCTGACAGAAGGCAGGTGCCTGGTGTGGCCCATACCTGTTTTGGGCAACGTCACCTCCTCCACGTTGGGGACTGGTGAAGGCTCATCCATGTCCTTTGTCAGGTCTTCTTGCTCCTCCTCTCTGTGGCCACGCTTGGACTTGGTGTAAGGTGTCGAGGGACTGGGAAAGAAAGGGAGTGAAAGATAACCCGGTCCTCCTTGGACAAGGGGGTCCCTGGAAGTTGAGGTTCAAGGGTTCAAGTGAAGCCAGAGAGAATCCCAAATGCAGAGCTGAGCGTACACAGAAACCAACCACTACAGAGTACTGGGAAGGGCAAAGGCTCTCGCCTGAAGATTTAGCGCTCTCTGAGTTAGATCAACAGGGCAGCCGGAGAAGACGGCGTGTTCCTTCTCAGGACACCTACAGGAATCTGGCCGAGCCCGGTGAGGGCCAGCTGGCTCTGGGAAGGAGTCTGTCCTTCCCTTCTTCCTTCGGCATGGTGTGGACAGGACGGTGAAGGTGGGGGCAGGGGAGGGGCCGGCATACCCTTTCTTAGCATTTTTCTTCTTAGCTTCTGGGGTTGGTGAAGGAGAGGGGGAGCGCTTCCTCTTCTTATAGTTCCCCCCTTTCTTGTCCCGCCGATCTGAATCCGGGCTGTTCACCTGTAGGTTGGAGAATTGGGGCGAATGTCAGCCAACAAGCCCCGCTGAAGACCTATCCCGAGACTTTGGCTAAGGGATCAGGGAAGAAAGAAGAGGAATTCTCACCTCATCTGTCAGCGTCTTGGCTGAAATCTTCTTTCGGCGGGAGACAGGGCTTTTGTCATCGTTGACCTCGTAGTCTTCCTCGTTCATCCACTCGTTGAAAGTGTCTGTGTCCAGAATCCACTTCGCATGAACCTGAAGTACAAAGGCAGGCTGTGCTGGAGAGAAGCCTGAAAACCACAGGCGTCTGGGCGTCCTTGATGGAAAAGCCCAAGGACACGGGTACCTGTGCTTCACCTCCAAAGAGTGGTCTGGTCCTGGTGCTTGTCTTTTTTTTTTTTTTTTTTTAAAGATTTTACTTATTTATTTGACAGAGACACGGCGAGAGAGGGAACACAAGCAGGAGGAGTGGGAGAGGGAGAGGGAGAAGCAGGCTCCTTGCAGAGCAGGGAGTCCGACCCAGGGCTCAATCCCAGGACCCTGGGATCATGACCTGAGCCGAAGGCAGACGCTTAACAACTGAGCCACCCGGGTGCTCCCCCAGTACTTGTCTTTAAAAAAAAAAAAAAAAAAAAAAAGATTTCTAAGTAATATCCACACACAACGTGGGACTCAAACTTACAACCCCAAATTTAAGAGTCACACGCTCTACTGACTAAGCCCACCAGGCACCCCCGGGTATAGTTTGTGGAGTCAGGGGACAAGAAAGGCTCACCTTCCTAGGTTTCTCAGGAGTTGGGGCATCTTCCACAGATGCTTCAATTTCACTGGCTGGGATCCATGTGTCGTAACTGCCGCGGGAGGTGAGAGTGTGGAGCAGTATCAACAGGATGGAATCACAGAAAAGTAATGTGCAGATCTTTTATCTTTTCCACTTATAAAAAGTATAGGGTTGTTGGGTTCTTTCTTGGTATGACTATTTTTCCAATTAATATTGGTATTCTTTCCATTATAAAGCAATAAAAACAACTCCAAAAAGAGAGAGAGAAGAATCACCCCAACATAACTATTTGGTATGTATATTTTCCCAGCAAATTTTTCCCGTACAGTTTTGTTTTTACATGACTGCATTGTTACTAGATGTTATTTTATAATAACACTTTTTGCATTTAATATTTACCTACAAATTATCCATGTGATTTCTTTCTTCCCCATGTTATTTCTATCAGTTTGATGGCTGCGTAATAGGCCACTGATATGCAAATTGCTTAAATATTTCCCACAGTTAGACACTTAGACTGTTTCTAACATTTATTTATCAGTGATTAAACCGGTATAACCATTTCACACATAAAGCCCCAATCTTTTTAGCCTAACCCACATCGAATAAGTCCAAACGTCTCCCAAGACAGAAAATTCTCATAATAGAGAGGAGGAGCACAAATTAACGGACCTAAAAATAACCCCGAGAGAGCGCCTGCTTGCTTTGCTAGATGTTCTAAGGCTTCTCAGTCAGGCTCCTGTACTTAAACCTGCCCCAGGACCCTGTCCTCACCTGTCAGGGTAGTAGCCCCAGTGCAGAAGAACCTGCTTATCCCGCTTCATGACTGGTCGTACCCATTCCTCTGGGGACAGAGACAGAACAAGGAGAGATATAAGCTAAAAGGGATACACAGAAAATAACTGTATACAACTCGTGTTACAGCCGGGGACCTGGACACAGGAACATAAGGCAGTAGGAGGGCTCAGGGTCCAAAGGAGAGGGGAGGAGCCCAGGCACTGGGCAGGGGCCAAACAGTTCCCAACTCCTAGTCCAAGCCATCCAATGCAGAGGCCAGGAAAACCCAGGTCTCACCTTCTTCCAGGTTCCCTGGGACAGGATACACAACATGGGAGGCATTGTTCTTATCTTCAGTGACTGTTCCCTGGATGCCAGGAGGAAAAGCAGGTTAATAGTCCCCTCTGAAATACTCATGGGTGTAAAGAAGCCAAAATAAGAATTAACTACAGATCTGCCTTCCTAATCGTGTTTTGGTCAGAATGGTTTTTTGGTTTTTTTTTTTTAAGATTTTATTTATTTGACAGAGAGGAGAGAGATCACAAGTAGGCAGAGAGGCAGGCAGAGAGAGAGGGGGAAGCAGGCTCCCTGCTGAGCAGAGAGCCCGATGTGGGGCTCCATCCCAGGACCCTGAGATCATGACCTAAGCAATGGCAGAGGCTTTAATCCACTGAGCCACTCAGGAGCCCTGCTCAGAATGGTTATTAAAGTTAGTTTAAACACACGCCAGCTGAGAGGCAGAGGGAAATAGCTGGGGTAGTGCTAATAATGAAGAAAAACGAAAGAACTAAAAGTTGCTATAGACAATCTTCTGAGTAGAGACTTTGCACATGGGAAATATGAAGTGGCCTGTATGTCCCCAGCAATGGCATCTGCTTATTATTAGAGAGCTCCAGAGTAGAGGTTCCAGTTGTCTGAAATCAGGCAATCTCTGGCTTTCCTAACCCCCAGGCCAACGCAGTCTCTAGGAACAGTTATCCAAACCTGTCGACTGGGAAATGGAGGAGTGAACTGAGAAAGAGGTGCTCAAGGCTTCAACTCTAGTCTTTTTTCAAGTAGGCAGAGCCGCCTTTGCGGTAGAAAACATGTCACCCAAAGGGCTGCCTATTGTACTAAAAACATCAGGAAAAGGGTCATGGAGTTTCCAAAACTTCTTCTGACCCACCCACTCACCTGGTGTCTCTTGATAATGTCCTTTAATTTCCCCAGCAGTTTGGGTTCAATTTCTGGGCACAGAAAAATGTTAGGTCGAGACAGGCAGTTATTCTGTGGGGACAAGAAACAGATGCGATGAGATCATGGGGAAGGCGTGTTTTGGATCTTCACTGAGAGAAAGGAGACAGATGGGGGAGGTTCTGGACTACTACCTGCACCAAGGACTTCTCAATGGTCATGAACATTTCCACGTTGCGGTCCATGCGTGATGGATTTTGGAAATCGTAACGCCGCCTGGAGAAGAGGCAATAATCTAGTGAGTGGTTTAGATCTGGCCTGAAAATGAGGTTAGGGTATGTGGCTTTTTAGCATGGGAAATCAGGAAGCAATCTTGCTCACAACTGCTGCCAAAATGGCCTGGGATCTGGGGTTCACTAATCTCGACTCCACGACCCACTTTGTACTTCGTCCGAAAGGACAAAGAGAAGCTTGAGATGCCAACCGAAGAATCCCCTTTCCCCTACAATACACGCACAGATGCACACGCGCATGCTCGTTCACTCTTGGAGACTATTTTGGCTCTGTCAGCCACCTTACTGCCCCAGCAAGTCAGGCCTACTGACCTAGCAAAGAGACTCAGAAGAATATCTACCTGTGCTCTTCCACCCCGAGAAAGACCCAGGAAAGCATAAAGGGGGAGTCCCCCTAAATGTAAGAAGCATAAAGAAGAAGGCTTCTCACCATCCCTGGTCACTCTTGAATTTGTAGGCAGCTGCAAGTATGTGGCACAGGGATCCTCCTGCTTTAAAATCTAGGAAACATTTGATCTATAAAATTGAGATAAGAAAGAAGCGTGTGAGAGTTACATCCTGAATTCTCTTACTAAGAATCCTTTCACAAAATCCCATACTGAACTACTCTCTCTTAAAGCTGGAATTTTTTTTTTTTTTTTTTTTTTAAGATTTATCTATTTATTTGAGAGAGGGAGAGAGTGTGCAGAGGGGAGGGGCAGAGGGAGAGGGAGAGAATCTTAAGCCGACTCCTCATTGAGCATGGAGCCTGATGCAGGGCTCGATCCCATGACCCTGAGATCACAAACTGAGCTGAAAATCAAGAGCTGGAGGCCCAATTGACTGAGCCCCCAAAGCTGGAATTCTTTAACCCCTATGCCATGGTATCACGTGGCCTGGAAGAAGGGGATGGGGAGGAAACCAGGATTCATAAAGCCCCACCTTTTGCCACGTACTTACTGGGTTACCTCATCGACCATTACAGAAACCCTAAAAGGTAGAGATATTAATCCCAACCAGCGATGAAGGAACGGATACTCAAAAGGTTTAAATGGATTGCCCAAGATCACAGAGATACCAAGTGGCAGAGCCAGGGTCTGAACACACCTACGCAAATCCAAATCTCGTACCCTTTTAACCACCCCATGAGAGTTTCATCTATGGGCTTAGACACTCCCAGGTAACCTGTTGACTGAAGTTTTTTTTTTCTTTAAGATTTTAAGCAATCTCTCCACCCAACGTGGGGCTCGAATTCACAATCCCCAGATTGATAGTCGCACGCTCCACAACTCAGCCAGCCAGGCACCTCTTTTTGCACGAAGTATCATGAAGACAGAGGGAGTGGTAAACTGGGCACTAGGGCAAACCACTGACGCCCCGACCAGAGGCGGGGATAATAGGCAATTGCCCAAATCTCAAAAAGTATGAAATTTACAAAAACCCCACAACTCCTTTTTCAGTTTGGAGGATTCATCCCCTTGCGTGTGCACTCACCGGCAGTTTCGTGAGCGGTGCATTGCTGACATGTTTGCCAAAAACTTCTTCCTGAAACTGTAGCAACTGTACAACCAGGCTAGACAAGGACTTGTTGGTAGGTGGTTCAGCTTGGATATACTGGGGAAACAGAGGCAAAGGGAAGAAAAGTAGACCCCAGGTAAACTGTCCACTATCTCCCTTATTTCTTCCCAGGGGGCTCTGAAAGCATCTGGGGTAGAAAAACATAGTGTCTTCTTCTCCCATATGTCTAGTTTCTATAAAGAAAATGGCAGAAGGGAAGCCCTCTAAGCCCCTCACAGGAAGTTGAAATTCCGCTGCCAGCACTGGGTGCTGGAGGCAAGTGGGGCTTCCTACTTCTCAGCTACACTCTGAAATTGGACTTATAGGACCCTGGTTTTTAGTCAACAGCATTGAGGGCTGTAAGATTCCGAAGGTTCATTAATTAAGTTCAGGCAATGGAAGCAACATCTTTGAGGCTCTAAGCAAGACAACAGTGTATTTCTTGGGGGTAACTCTGTGGAAGGCCAAGACTCCCCCTAACTTATTAGGCGGTTATAGGGAGTTATAGTCTATATATCAGACTATAGACTACGGTCTTATTAGACTCACGCAGGCTAATAAGAAAGGTGCAAGGAAGTGAGGCAAGGCAAACAGATTGAGACAGTGAGCTTGTGCATTCTGCTTCTAGGAACTGGGCATAAACGTCTTGGTAGGCTCTCCTAGAAGGCAAGGACCAGCTACTACCAGCCTGGTGAGAAGGAGCAAGAAAACATCTATCCTTTCTGAGGAAACTGTATCTGAGACAGGCTACCCCGGGCCTTCTTACACATTTCCATGTTATGCTACCTAGTATCCTAGTCTCCTGTTCTAATTTAAATCTGAGTCAGGAGGCTAACTTTCTCTTTACCTTTTGACCCCTGTTTCCTCAACCCTAATCACAGAGAAAAGTGCTCCTCTCAGTGGGAGATGTAAAGACAGCCTTGAAGGAAAAGGTAAACGACAAAGAGCTAAGAACTTGAAAGCTGAATTTGAAAGCTCACAGGCTGTCAATCCCCCCAGGGCCAGAGACTAAGCCCCTAGACTGATCTCCCTTCCCAAAGGTCAAAGGTGGAGGCCTGGGAACCAGAGCCTCACGCTGGGGTACAGGCATTCCACAGACCCAGCAGCTGTTTGTCAGGATTCTGACACTCAGAGAGACCTCCGAGATAGGGCCAGAACCAGGATCAGATAGGGCCAGAACCAGGACTGGAGGGGTGGACTCCTAAACCACCCATCACATTTCTGACAGGCTGGAAAGCTGGGCAGGAAGAACTGGAGAGCTAAAGGAAAGCCAGAGAGAACCTCTAACTGGGGGTAGTGAAAGGGAAGAGGCAAACCATCTCCACAGAAAAACCCCACATATAGATGTTCCTTTCCACCAGGCCGAAAGACAAAGACAACACCAGGAAGAGGTTTGACAGAAAAGTCAGGTAAGGCTTTTTGAACCCTTTGTTCACTACCTTATTATCTCCAGTCACCGGGCTGGGGGGCTGGAGATTTAAAGCGTGTCTTAGCCTCTGAACCCCAAACCAAAGGCAATGCAAGGCCAGGTGGTCGGGTGACTTCATTGTGAAGCTGAGAAATGGTTTAAGAGGTCGCTGCCCAGGAACGGCTATAACCTGGCTCCCAAGGGGTTTTGTTGCCCCTTGGATGGAGGTGGGGGACGAGCAGTGGAGACAGGTGTGTGTGTAGGGGGGGCTTCTTCAGGCTGATGAGCAGCCAAGGGCCTGCTCTGTGGCTGTTTACCCTCCGGCTTTCATCATCTCTCCGGACGTACACAAAGCACTAGGGAGGCCTCAGCCCTGCCGGTACCTGGCTCCGTGGGGAGCTCTGGCGGGCACCGTGGCGGGCACGCTGGGGCGCGCGGGGAGGGGGGGGCATCAGGCACCCCGTCCACCCTGGGCCGCCTCTCCCGGAAAAGCCCGGAAGGCTCTGGCCCAGGGGAGGGTGGGCGGCTGGCACCGGGACCCGCCGGGCAGAGGAGAAAAACAAGGGGCAGAGGGCGCAGCAGGGAGGGCGGGGGCTGGAATCCCAGGCTGCGGGGGGGAAGGGGGGGCGGCGGTAAAAGAGGCTGGGGGAGGGGCGCGGGGCGCCGGCGGGCGCGCCGGGGCTGCTCCCGAGGCCGCGGGGGAGGGGCCGCGGGCCGCCCGAGGGTGGGCAGGATCCGGGGGGGCCGCGGGGCCGCGGTCCCTTTGTCCCGCCCCCGGCCCCCCGCGCGGCCCTGCCCGCGTACCTTCTTGTAGTTCTTGCCGAGCCAGAGCCTCACGTTGTCGAACTGGGTCACGGTGTCCGCGGCCTCGTAGTACTTCACGTTGGGGCCGCCGTCCTTCTTCCGCACCGCCATCTTCTCGGGCTCGGGCCCCGCCGCCGCCGCCGCCCGCCCCGCTCAGCTCAGCTCCCGCCTCCTCCGCCTCCTCCTCCGCCCGCCTCCCGCCGCCTCCCGCCGCCGCGGCCGCCGCCTCCCGCCGCCTGGGCCGGCCCCGGCCCGCGCAGCGCCCCCTGCCGACCGGTCGGGTACGGCGGCGGCCAAGCTCCCGGCGCCGGACCCACCCTGGCGGCCTCCCCGGCGGCGGCGGCGGCGGCGGCGGGAGCCTCGGGGAGGCAGCCGCTTCCTGGAGGGGGCGCCCACTCCCCTGAGATCGTTCTCTACCCGAGACGAAGCCTTTCCTCCCTCCTTGCCTCTCAGCCCAGGGAGTGGGGTACCTCTCTAGTCTACCCCAAGCCGACGTCCGTCGCTGGAGGAACCCCCAGCTCATAGCTCCGCGTGATCCTTACCTTGCACATTCCCAACCTCACGGGGCGCTTAATCTCAAGGAACCCTACACCCCTTTCTCCAGGAAGTTTCTTTCTTTCTTTCATCCCCAGGACTTCCCCATTTCAACTCTTCCTGAGTCTCCCTCACTCCTAACACCTTGCTTCGGCACCCCCTCTCACTCCTTAACCCGAGTCCTCTAGCCGCCACCCTGGGGCCCAGCCCCTTCCCTCCAACGGAGTCCTCTGCAGGCTGCCATCGCCTTCAAAATAGCTTTGCGCTCTTTGAGACCCCAAATTCTTGTCAGGGCGGGAGGACACCACCCCACCCACCCCACCCCCGGTCACCCGGTCCACCGCCTGTTTCTTTGGCGTAGAGGCGAGGTAAGGGGCGGAGGGCGGGGGAGTCACAGGTTGTGTGTATATGGGGTCGGGCCGGCTTCCCATTGCTACACTCCCTCCGTGGTCGCAATGCGGACCCTTTCTGTAAGCGCGCGGCGAAACATGGTTTTGGAAGTCACGGTGGCCGAGTGGTTAAGGCGTTGGACTCGAAATCCAATGGGGATTCCCCGCACAGGTTCGAATCCTGTTCGTGACGGCTGCTTTTTTTCTCCCCATCTTCAGAATACGTAAAGGGGACCTCCCTCGCACGTGTCTTTCGTGCACTTCCCTTTCTGTCTCAGAAATAGAAGCCGAGGGGTCTCACCTCTAGATTGGGAGGGATGGAGGTCATCATGGGAAGCTTAATTGTGCACATCTGTACTGCCTGCTAGGCTACAAGGCACTTTTCGAATTCTATAGCTTCGGGTTTGTTAGAACTTTGGGCACACGTTTCATTCTTGGGGAAGGGAATGGCAAAGGATTTGGTTGAAGAAGGGTTAGGTTTTTGGAATTTGAATGCCTGTTGTGATATAGTCAAAATTAGAGTTTCCAGGAAAAGAGGGCACCTCTGGATTTCATGACCGAAAGTGTGATTATAACTGAGACCCAAGAAAAGACATTTCTCGTTCGTTTTTCTTTGAGGAGGCTCATCTCAGATATCACTGGACAAGGAGGAAGTAGCCTGTTGAAGGGTAAACACTACAGATCTAGCTGGAGCCGGTCCGTGGGGCGATCATACTTTTTACCGATTGCTCATTAGGTGCCAAGTGCTGTTCTAAATTATCCGTGTATTAACCAAGCTAGGGAATTAATTCCCTTTTTAACCTCTAACCCTCTTGTATTCACCTTATCTGGTTCTTCCCACCCCCCAATTTCTGATCACAGGGAATATGTAGGATACTTGTTGAGGATGTTCTTTTTGTATTTCACTTCTTGCACAGCATCATCTTTTCCAGGAAAGATCTGCCAAAGGGCAGGGAGTTCAAGAGTAATTCACAGAGCTTTCTACGCCTTTCTACTTTGCAGTTTCCCACCTTCATATCCTTTTCTCATGCTCTTCTTTCTGAGACCATCCTCACCACTGTCTTCTTCCCACCCTGGCACCCCCATCATTTAGAACTTCCCATCCTGCACATCTTTTTATCCTTCCTCATTTAGGCTCTTGATGACTCCGGCCGGAACCCATCATTCTACCACCGCCATTGACTCCATTGCATGCAAGACATCTCCTTTGACATCCCTTTGCAAGAACTAATTAAAATAAAATTTCTATTTATTTTGCTTCCTGAATAGATCTTAACTCTCTGTTCACATTTCTCAGGGTGAGTGCAGCCTAGGCTGACCACTTGCTGGAGTCATTGGGAAGGTAGGTTGTGAGGACCCCATGAGTTACTATATGTGGAGCTGCACTGAAGCCTCAGTTGTAGCTGGAGACCCTAAACTCTCCCACGGCGGCTTTCTGTGTTTCATGACCTGGTCCCTTTCACTCACCATTCTTTCCTATTCACGTTTCCAACCACTGGCATTCTTTTAGTTCCTGGTGTAGTATTTGTCTGTGTTCATGCTATTCTCTGCCTGAAATAATCTTTCCCATCCTCACCATCTACTCAGCCTCCACATCAACGTCGGTTCTCCTGGGAAGTCATCTCTAACCCCTCGTCACTTGTCCTAAACATGTTTTGTGAAGTCTTTCTTCCCCAGTAGAATATCAACTCTTGGCACATATAAGCCACTCAATTAAAAAAAAAAAAACAAAAAACAATCTTTGTTGAATAAATGGATGTGGTTGTGGGCTTGTTTTTTTGGTTTGTTTTGTTTTACAGTAGTTATATATACATGTTTTAATCTTCACTCACACTGGACCATAAGCTTCTTGAGTTAGGACTGTGTATTTTGTTTTTGTCTCTTTTTCCTTTACTAGGCCTTTATACACAGATGTGATCAAGTGAGACTGAATGAACGAGGAGACTCTAGCAGGTTCAGTACTCAGCTAGCTTCCTACCAAGTACCATTTTGCGCAGGCTCTCAGATTTAAACGTCTGGAGAGGCCAGACCAAAATTGACCAGCAGAGGGCAACCAACAACTGTCTTGCGAAGGGAAGAAGCCACAGTGGCTTACAAAATGGAGGACCTGGACAGACAAGCTAGCAGAGGTTGTTGGGTACTTGGAGATCTTACCTTTCCCTCTCAAATACTTCCCCTTTAATTGTCATAGATGAGAGGCTAAGGCTTCAAACTTTAATGTACAATAAGTAATTTCAGATTTCTACCATCCCCACAGCTCACCTGAACTCCCCAATTCCTTCACCTTTCCTCTTCCATTTCAACAAATTCTCTATCCTGATACATTTCCTTGAGTTATATGGTCAGGTACCCCCAAACATTCCTTAGTTTCTGATTCGGTTTTTGCCTTTGCTCCTCTGCCCTAAAGCTACCTTCTCCACTTAGTCTTGTGATCCCACTCATTTCAGCCTCCTAAGGAAACTTCCATTAACATCCTTCCATAACACGTTCAAATTCTATACTGGTGGATCAGTCCATTAAATCAGAACTAAACTACACCCTCACCTGACAATTCCAAATGATCACATTGTTTTCTACTTCCATTTTTTTCTTTAGATTTTATTTTTAAGAATCGCTATATTCAACTTGGGGCTCAATTTTACAACCCCCAAATCAAGAGTCCCACACTCCACTGACTGTGCCAGTCGAGAGCCTCTACTTCCTTCTATTTTTTGAATGAAATGTATAGTCTCATGGGGCACCTGGGTGGCTCAGTGAGTTAAAGCCTCTGCTTTCGGGTCAGGTCATGATCTCGGGGGTCCTGGGACCGAGCCCTGCACTGGGCTCTCTGCTCTGCGAGAAGCCTGCTTCCCCCTCTCTGCCTGCCTCTCGCCTACTTGTGCTCTCTCCCCCTCTGTCAAATAAATAAATAAAATCTTAAAAAAAAAAAAAAAAAGTATAGTCTCTGCCTGCAGCTTCATACTATCTTAATACCCTGTTGTAAAAACCTTTGCTATGTTTGGAACCATTGATTTCTTACCAGACTTCAGAGACACTGTACTCCCGTTTTTCTCTTAGAACATTGTTTCTCCATCTCATTTGTTTTCTCCCTCCTTCTGTGGAATTCTGCCAAAAGTTTCATTCTTCTCCCTCCTCCCAAGACAAAAATCCCAAGCTTAAAGTGTGGTCCTCTACCTTCAGCTATCTATATTATAATCACCTAAAATGCAAACAATACTTCTCCCTTCCCAGAATGACATTCTTGACTTTTACCATTTCTGGTAATACTGTTCTTGTAATTCCATCATCCCCAACCTTAAGAATTAATTTGGCATTTTTCTTTTTCCCATGCCTGACATCCATCAATCATTGCTTCTCCCACCACATCATCTAGTTTGTTACAATGGCCTTCCGGAGGCCCCAGTTGCACCACACTCAGAGCTCTGCAACACTGCTTTCGTCATATTCCCCTGCCCAGGGACTTCAACGCCCCACCTGATCACACACATGCTCCTCTGATGAACACATTCGGCCTAAATCACCCATTTTTTTAAAAAAAGATTTTGACAGAGAGAGCACAAGCAGGCAGAGAGGCAGGCAGAGGGAGAGGGAGAAGCAGTCTTCCTGCTGAGCAGAGAGCCCGATGTAGGGCTCCATCCCAGGACCCTGGGATCACGACCCGAGCTGAAGGCAGACCCTTAACCGGCTGAGCCACCTAGGCACCCCTACATCACCCATTTTTTTAAAAATCCTTAATTTTTTTCAGCAAGATACCCCCAATCTCTTCAGGCAGAGCATCTCCATGTGACAGCTTAATTCCTTATCTCACACAGCTCCTTCACCTTATGGGCGAGTAGCTAATGCCACCCTATACTGATCTTTTCAGTGACAAATTCTTAGATCTTAACCAAAATTGCTTTTGTGTGACTAAAAAGCTAATGTGGGGACATCTGACACACAAGAACTTATTGTCCCCTTCCAAGTTGCTGGCTTGTTCCAAATGTTAAGAAGTCTGGATCTCTATAATTTATCCAGTAATCATTAGAGGACTTCAGCTGAAATTATCTCCACCTACACTTACCTCAGGAATGTGGTCATTGCACAAAAACATTTCTGGAACTCCTTCACAGCCAGTTTATGAGCCACATTTAAATGATTCATTACTTGTCAACTGTACCCAAAACACACACACCGTAATCCTATTATCATACCCCAAAAAAATCATTCCTTCAAAATTACTTTTTTTTAAAAAAGCTGAGGCATTCGCCAACTTTATCATTCATCTGTCAGATTTTGTTCCAGATTACTTCTGGAATTCCCCAAAGTCACATTCTTAGCCTTCCTCCTATCCTCCCTTTTAGTGTTTGCATAACTCCCAAAGCCAAAGCCACATCTTTAACCCTAACCTCTTGCTCTTAAGTTCTATATCCACGTTCCCATTTACTGGCTAAATACCTTTATGTGGAAGCATTTTAACCCCAAAGTTCTCTAAGTGAGCTCATTACTTCACCCCTGAAATCTGCTCATCCTCTCCTCCTCCCTATTCAGGTTAATAATGATCCTATCTTTCATTCTCACAGACAAGAAATCTTAATCTCTTTGATTCATCTTTGATTATGTGCCTCGTTATAAGCAGTGGTTAGAACTCAGGTTCTGAAATGACTTTGTGGGTTCAAATCCCAGGTCTGATCATTATCCATGTGAATTTGGTCTATTTCCCCACACAGAAACTGGAGAGGGTAATAAATTTTTTTGTTGTTTTTTTTTTTTTAAAGATTTATTTATTTATTTATTTCACAGAGAGAGGCAGATCACAAATAGGCAGAAAGGCAGGCCAAGAGAGAGGAGGAAGCAGGCTCCCCACTGAGCAGAGAGCCCGATGTGGGGCTCGATCCCAGGACCCTGAGATCATGACCCAAGCCGAAGGCAGAGGCTTTAACCCACTGAGCCACCCAGGCGCCCCTAAATTTTTTTGTTCTTAATCAAATTGTTGGGAAGTCGAGATGTTTGATACTTACAATAATACCTGACTCCCATTAAATGATCAACCCCTTTTCCTCACTGTTCAGAACTCAGCTCAGTGATTCTTCTGAGAAGCAACTCACCATTAGGAGTAGGTAGCTGACCCCTTCCCTCCTTATTGTCCCGCCGTACTGAATCCTTATTAATAAGCAATATATTATTCTGTATTTCCCATTCCTTGTTCAAGTGCATGTCACCTACTAAACTACAGATTCCTTTGACTTGTTTCTCAATTATTTGTATATCTTAAATGCCTGACACCACATGTCACACAGGCCGGGTATGGTATGTTGGCTGAGTGAATCTAGTCAGTTACTAAGGCCTGTCAGTTTTCTTCCCTGATGTCTTGTTCTTTTCCTGCTTTCAAGCTCTAAACCCCTTGCGTGAATCACGGCAAAGCTTATTTAATATTGCCGCCAGAATGATGAGCTGGAAGTTACTCCTCTTGTCAAAAACTTACCTGTAAAACTAAAGTCCAAAAGCTTCCAACGAATTGGCCGCAGAATAATTTTCTAGTCTTATCTTCCATTATTTCCTTCAACAAACTCTATGCTCCAGATGACACTAGTTTCTTCCTTCAACATATCCTTCACCTCCACTTGTTTTCATGCTATGCTCTAAACCTAAAGCAGAGGTTGCAAATTGATGGACCCTAGATTTTTGCGGGGGGCCACAAGTATTTTTTTTAAATCAAGACAACACCAGGCTCAATTTTTGGCATAAACACTAGGATGGCCAATGGTTCTTTAAAAATAAGACTTGGGGGCACCTGGGTGGCTCAGTGGGTTAAAGCCTCTGCCTTCGGCTCAGGTCATGATCTCAGGGTCTTGGGATCAAGCCCCGCATCGGGCTCTCTGCTCAGCGGAGAGCCTGCTTCCCCACCTCTCTCTGCCTGCCTCTCTGTCTACTTGTGATATCTGTCAAATAATAATTTAAAAAAAAATCTTGGGACACCTGGGTGGCTCAGTTGGTTAAACAGCTGCCTTCGGCTCAGGTCATGATCCCAGGGTCCTGGGATCGAGTCCCACATCGGGCTCCTTGCTCGGTGGGGAGCCTGCTTTCCCCTCTGCCTCTGCCTGCCACTCTCTGCCTGCTTGTGCACATTCTCTCTCTCTGACAAATAAATAAATAAATAAAATCTTTAAAAAAAAAAAAAGTCTTAAAAAAAATAAGATTTGGCGGGGCGCCTGGGTGGCTCAGTGGGATAAAGCCTCTGCCTTCGGCTCAGGTCATGATCTCAGAGTCCTGGGATCAAGCCCCAAATTGGGCTTCCTGCTCAGCAGGAAGCCTGCTTCTCCCTCTCTCGCTCTCCTTGTGTTCCCTCTCTAGCTGTATCTGTCAAATAAAATCTTAAAAAAAAAAAATAAGATTTGGCAGGGCGCCTGGGTGGCTCAGTGGGGTAAAAGCCTCTACCCTCAGCTCAGGCTATGATCCCAGGGTCCTGGGATCAAGCCCCGAATTGGGCTCCCCACTCAGCAGGAAGCCTGCTTCTCCCTCTGCTTGTGCATGCTCTCTAATAAATAAATAAAAGCTTTAAAAAAATAAAAGTATAAAAGATAGTTAAGACACATAACCTGGTGCAATGCATGTTTCCTGCATTGGATTCAGGGCTAAAAAATGAGCTCTAACAAGTACTTTTCTTGGGTACCTGGGTGGTACCTGAAGTGCTTGCCTCTGGCTCAGGTCATGATCCCAGGGTCCTGGGATAGAGCTCCACATCAGGCTCCCAGCTCAGTGGGAAGCCTGCTTCTCCCTCTCCTTCTGCCCCTCCTCCACTTGTGCACGCATGTGCGCACTCTCTCTCCCAAAAAAATAAATTAAGTGAAAGTACTTTTCTTGAGAGAGCTGGAGAAATGTAAATATAAATTAATTTTAAGAATGTGTTATGGTAGCAATGTAGAAAAATGTTGATTCTTCAAATTAAAATACTGAAAATCGAAACCAGCCTTCACACTCCCCCTGCCCATTCTCCTGGCCTTCAACGTCTGGAACAACGGGTTGGCAAACTTTCTACAGAGCCAAGTAGCAAATATTTTAGGCTTTGTGGGTCATAGTTCCGTGAAGCCACTCCGCTCCGCTGCTGTGATCTAAAAGCAGCCACAGACAGTACATAAGCAAATGGGCATGGCTGTGTTCTAGTACAACATTTTTATAAAAGCAGGCGGCAGGGTGCACGTTCTAGTTTGCCAACCTCTGATCCAGAACAAATACGTCTCGGAAACAAGTCTTTCCTGGTGCCCATCTGAGTCAGGGCCTTGCCCTTCCCTCTGCTCACATATTGCTTGCAGGTCTACTGACCACATTTATCACGTCTTACTCTATCATGTATTTATCTCCCTTGCGGAGTAAGTTCTTTCAGAGCAGGTGCCACTGTGCTACACGACATCCATCCCCACCTAAGTTCCTTGCACAATGCAGCCAGTGAGTATTGCACCTCAAAACCAAATCTACCCCAGGAGAAAGATCTGGCACCATTTGTGACACTCAAAAAAACGAGCAGCAGGTTCTGAAAGTAATTTTGAAGGAGCTTCAGGCGAAACAAGAGCACTCCTCATCCCTCTAGACACTATATATTCACGAGATAGCACACATGTCGCTCCCACCCCCACCCCCCACAGCGTGATGTACTCGCTACTTCAGGATTTGACCTCGTGGGCACGCAAGTGTAACAGACTCAGCGGGCTCAGGGATGCCCTTGTGCCCTTCTGCTTTTTAGCCCCACTAGAGTATCTCGAGAGCTAATGGATTTACATTAAGTGCATCATAAACGATCAACAAATTTAAAATATACTACTGGAATGGCAGGGGGAGGCTATTTCCTTTTTCTCAAGACCGAGGAGCAGGTAGCAGCAAATGCCTGGGTCAGGCTTTATCGAGATTTGACAACCAGAGCAATAGTCATCCTCCCTGCCTTGTGTTTCCTTTCTTGGTTAGGAGATGCTGGGCAATGGAATCCCAGATTCCCAAACAAAGGTGCCTGCGGGACAAGAGAGCAGGGTGCACACATATCTTCTGTAGAAACTGTCCTTGGGGCACCTGGGTGGCTCAGTGGGTTAAGCCTCTGCCTTTGGCTCCGGTCATGATCTCGGGGTCCTGGGATCGAGCCCCGCATTGGGCTCTCTGCTCAGCAGGGAGCCTGCTTCCCCCTCTCTCTCTGCCTGCCTCTCTGCCTAAAACTCTAGGAGCACTTAGAGGAGGACATGGAATTTGGGGCAAAGGCAAACGCTGGAAAGAACACAGTTCCGATCGCTGGCGAGAACATGTCGGCTGCTACAGGAGATGGGAGGGAAGGTGGTAGGAGGGCACAAAGGGCAAAAAAGTGGGGTGCCCCCTCCCAGACAGACATCCTGCTAAAACACAGCTGAGTTCTAAGACAAGGGTAGGTTATAAAGCCAGAAATAAGGGGAATCAAGGGGGAGAGAAAGGCCAAAGCAGAGGAGAAAGCTTCACGAGAACGGGAGTGATGTTGGATTAAGAAGTGAGAGTTGAGTAAAAGGTTTATTGTTAGTGCAGTCAACACCATGGAACAGCACACATAACACAACCAGCAGCCTGCAGAGACACTAGTGCAAAGGGTTCAGGGAAGCCCTCACTGAGCTTCCTGGCTCCGTCTGGGGGTGACGACAGGAGGGCATGGCCTTGGTAAGGCAGGCAAGGGCAGAGGGGAGTGGAAGAAGTGTAGTAACCAGACTAAGTATAGCAGCATTTTCACATTCCTGAGCACAAGGTCCTGGAGCTGGAACATACGACTGTCCCCTACTCCCTTCAAGCTGAATCCCCTCCACCCCATTCCCGGTGGAGCCGTGACCCAACTCCCCACACCTACAGCAAGCTGGCCTGCAATAAGGCCGCAAAGACAGAAGCTTTTATGTGGCCTTATCCCTTCAACCCCACTCCCACCTGCCTATCAAAATCATCACACCCTCTATCCCTCCCCTTCTCTTGTTCTACCAGCCACCCTAGGGATCACGGAATGTCCCCTAAGGATCACGGAATGTCCGGGTAGCTGAAGTCCTCAGAGGACATGGGTGAGGCCGGAGCACAGCCCAGACTCAGAGACATCATGTCTCTCCCATCTTGCCTGGCGTAGCACAGAACCCAGTTCTGGATCTCCAAGGAAACCAGGGGTGGGGGCTGAAAATGTCTTCAAAATTAATACTCTATAAATACAGAGTTTTACAAGGAGACCTGTGGAAGGGCTGGGAGCAAAGTTCTCCAGAGGGCACAGGCATCCATGTTGGACTGTCGCACCCATCACTGGCATAGAGGAAGCGCTCATCTCAGATGGGGTTATGGAGGGTTGGGGCAGACAGAGTTCAGCCAAGGACTCCCTTGGCCCTTCCTATATTAAAGCCAAAGGTTGTGCTGAAAAGGAAAAATATAAAACAGATCCCCCACCCCTGTCCCACCCTATCCAGAATCCCCAAAATAGGAACATCAAAAAGAAAGTTTTAAGCTTTGTTCATTTTTTTTTCTTTTTCCTTTCTTTAAAAAAAAAAAAAGTAAATAAATTAGATTGCCAACAATGTGGCTGGGCTGGAAAAGTGGGGTAGCCATAACCAGGCCATTCTTCAGGGGAAAAAAAAAAAAAAAAAAGTGGGAGGGAAGGAAATACAAACAAACAACAATGACCAAAGGAAATTATCAAAATAACTAGTCAGAATCACAGGGTCGGAGAGGGGTCTATGGAACTATTACTGCCCACGCCAGAGGCAGTGCCTACCTGATTTCAGCTAAAGCCAGAGAACTGCTTCTCGCTGAGCACATCCACCCCAACAAACTGATCCCCTACCCCCAACCCTGTCATTCCCTAATGAGGAGAAAACGTAGGAAAGCAGAGCAGAGCTCATCTGGAAAACTCCAGAATCCCAGCCTGCACATCTGCAGAGCCAGCAGAAGCCTGCGCCTGGCAGGTGGGCTGGACGGGGTATTGCTTGGCACGAGGTCCAGTCTTCCCCTAAGGGCCATCAGTTCCCCTCAGGGCCGGCCACTGGCCTCACTGCTCATTATTAGGGTTTTGATTCCACCCTTACCATTTCTTCAGGATGTCTGCTCCCCAGAGCTGCCCTCTCATGCGGTTTAGTGTCAATAGGCCTGCCCGCTCCGATTCCCTGGTTTTGGAGGAGGGGGAACAATCAGATAGTCCTCACTCCGCCCTGATCCTCTAGAGAAAAGGAATTCTTTGTGCTTTCTAAAAATATCTAGAACCAGGGACCCTAGGCAGGAAAACAGATATAGAGGTGGGGACTTTTCCCAAACTGACTGAAAATTTACAGACATCTTAGGGGAAGAAATTAGGCAAAAGGAAGGACTCTGGGTTTCCCACCTGAAAGGCTGAGCAGAGTGCCCTGGCCCTTCAGAGCCAGAAGAACAGGGAAATGTGCGGCCCACGTGTAGGCCACGGTACTGTGGATGGGAGGGAGGACTCAGGGGCCGGCTGCCGGAGGGATGGGTTTTCGGGTCACCATCTCTTCCTGCTAGCCCGTCGAGATCTCCTATATCTCTTCCACGCCATGCGCAAAGATCATGACAAGGCCCGGCTCCTGCACCATGTCGTCGCCCATGTGCTGGTTCTCACAGGCCATCACGACGACAGCCTGCTTGCCAGGGATGCGCTTGGCCACGTAGTTCTCATAGTAGCGCCGGTTCATCTGTCTCGTCTCTAGGGTGGCCAGACCCTGGGGCCAGCTCCGCTCGTGGGCGTTTTCAATCAGCTCATTGACGATCGAGGCGGGACAGCCACTCTCCACCAGGGAGCGCTTGATCACGGCCTGCAGTACAGCATCCGGGGTCGAGATCATCCCTCCCCAGCGGGTCACTCTTGCGGGCTGCAGGGAGTTCACCCACCTGTGTGGACGGAGTGGGAGACAGTCACTCCAGCTCGTCCCCCTTCTCCACACGACGCTCTCCCTCCTAATCGGAATGACCGCCCGCTCTGTGCCCGGACTGAGCCTGATCTCCCATCTTCCTTTTTCCATCACAGGTTCAGGAACTCCACATCTTCCCCTAGCTGGTCCCATGTGAGTCACTACTTGCCACTCACTCACAACAAGTGAAGAGTTTCTGTCATTTTTTCTTAAAAATCCCAATATTTAGCACATACAGCGCCTGGCACGAAGTAAGTGCTCAACTTACTGTGCGTACTGAATGAAGGCCCGGTTCCTGCACGCTGTGCCCCATGCGGCGCTATCTGCGCTACATTTATTGATTCACGCCTGGAATTTACGGGGCTCCAGCACTGAAAGGGATTTTAGTCTTCACTTGTTTATGCTGCGTTTTAGATCACTCTCCTGGATTTGCATTCACTCTCTTCTCTGGATTGTAAGCTACCTGATGACAGGGACACTATCTCTTTCTTCGTGGCCCTCCTAACCCTCCGCAGCCTTTAATACAGGGCTTGGTACCTGCAGGCACTCACTTGAGTCTGGATGAACTGCACCCTTGGGTAAGCTTTCCTTTCCATCCACCCAGAAGAAGATAAGAGATTCCATAGTGGGGCTGAAAATTATACTCTTCTTCGTCCCTGTCCTTCACCCCAACGTCTGAAAAGCAGTGGCCCCCGCTCAGCCCTCTTATCACCCTACTTCTCCCACTCCCCAGCTCCTCCTCCGTCAGGGCTCGGTGAAGGACATGGAGCAAGTGACTCCATGTCCCGAGTGACACTCACTCTAGGATCTCGTTGTATTCAATGGTCTCCTCCAGGTTCTGCAGGTTGGGGTTGACACTGCGGATTGCACGCATGTACGCCTTTAGCAGCTGGATATCTCGCTTCTGTGGGAGCGAAGAAGAGGCAGGGATGACGGTTACGGTAGACAACAAACGAAAGACACAAGTCTGTCTTAGAACGAGGGCAACTGAGGGATCTGAGGAATGCTGGGACCTGGGAGCTTCATGAAGATGGATCCCTGGTGCTTAGCAGAGTACCTTCTTGGAGAGGGCATTTAGTAAATGTTAGGTGAATGAATGACACTGATGGGATGAAGGAAAAGAGAAAAGAGCTCCCATCTGATTCCCTCCCAGGCCAGAGGCAGAGTATCCCCTCCACCAGGGGCACATGCACCCACTGACCTGCATGCTCACAGGGGCGCTCCTCGCCTCCAGTTACCTGCGCATATGCATGGCGTGTACACACACGCGCACGCACACACCCAGCCACGCAGTTATGTAGCTGTTCTATGCGCTCATCTGCATATTAGGGACAGGCTCTCGCCTGCGTTCTCTGGGGCCCACCTGCTCGGCCAGCTGGTGTTTGTGCTCGGCTGAGGTCTTCTCCAGCTCTGCGATGCGCGATTGCTGCTGCTGCACCACCGAGCGCAGGTGCTTAATGCAGTTGTGGTTTGGCAGCTCATCTTTGGGCATCTCCAGGCTGCCACCCAGAGTGGGCAAGAAAAGCAGAACGGGAGCATTCAATGAGACACGTGGGCAAAGGCAGAAAAGTGCCGAGAGGGCTTTCTCCCAGCCCAGATTTCGAATATGCAGGCCTCCCTCTTACTCCCTTCACTTCCTTCTCCCCAGCTCCGCCCCTCGACCCCGTACTTCTTTGCTCTCTACTTTCTCTGGGCCTCTCTCCCTCTCTAAGACAGTGTTTTATCTACCACTTGGCTCTCCTTTCCTCCTGCAGATTCTGCCTGTGCACTCATTCCTCCTGAGAAGCCCTAGATTCACAGCTAGCTGCATTTAATCAAATACTTCACACCCCAAAGAAAGAAAGAAAAAAAAATAGAGCAGTCAATCTGAAAAAGAGAAAGGGGTATCGGGCTGACGGGGAACGGTAAAGAAAATCAGTCCTTAGTATTAGCACACAGATTGGGAATTGTTGCCTCCTTTCTTTTATTAAAGCAAGAGCGCGAAGATCATAGTTGGAAAAGCATCACGGAAGTGAGATCTTGGGGCAGGAAGCCAGGGAGGCCAAGGACACTCCTTGCGTACATTCAGGGCAGACCTCCTGAGCTGGTGGGCAGGGGATCTGGGGGCGGGGCAGTGGGGACCGGGAGTGGGGGCGGTGGGCGGAGGTCATAATCCGGAAGGCCCTTATCTGTGCGGGGCAGAGGAGGAGAAGCAATCTCACCCGCAGCCCTGCTCACAGGTCACAGGCCGTTTGGGGTTGTGCTCACAGTCGCTGAGGTGAGACATGAGGTTGTCAAGCCGGACAACAGCACTACAGCCAAACACAGCGTTGTCGCAGGCAATCTGCAGCTTTGACAACATGTTCCGCATGATCCGAGGTACTGGGCGCAGGTGGGCGACCGTCACAACGCTACGGTCCACCGGACATGTCTGCTGCTGCGAAAACCACTGGGTGATGCAGGCATTGCAGAAGGCATGCTCACAGTGAGGTGCCTAGAAGGAAAAGCGGGGCAAAATGGGCACAGAAGAATTAGCCGGAGCTAAGAGCCTGAGTATGATAAGTCCGCAAAGCCACTCAAGCCCCTGAGCGGCTGCCAGGACCAGGGGTCCCCGGGGGGTCACAGCCAAGTACAGATGCGCCACGGGCAAGGCGCTGTGCGGGGACAGGCTTCAGACAGATTTCCTGTGCTCAGGATTCCAAATGGATTGTGACATAAGACAAACAAGAACAAAGTTAGATAACAATAAGAGGTATAAATAATATTCCAGGACAATAGGAGAGCTGACATAAGGCAGTCGGTTATTAATTGCCTACTGGATTGCTTACACAGTAACTGCCAAAGTCCGGAGGAGGATGAGATCTTTCTAGGCTAGGTCAGTCAGGGCAGGTATTTATGGAGAGGACAGAATTTGATATGGGTGTGGAAGGATGTGTGGAGAGGACACAGGGAAGAGATTTAGTGGCAGAAATGCAACATAAGAAAGCAAAGCAAAACAAAACAAAAGCCTGGAACTCCTGGTGAGAGGTTTCGAGTCCTCTCTGTAGGGGCCCCAAGTTCCTATCTCGTGAAGGTTGATCTGAGGCATTGCCCTGAATCCTAATGGCAAGGCCTAGCCTCCAAAACAGTCCACTTTCTCATAGAATCACATTATTTTCAGATTCACAAAGATCGTATTTCAGCTTACTTTCTCGATAACTCAGATAAACTCTGAGGTTAATCCCTCAAAGTGAGAGGATTCCCAAGCTTCTGTGGAGACACTATCTGCCTTCTGGCATGGGACAAACACAGTAGGCACTTAGTTTTGTTTTTGTTGTTTTTTTGAAGATTTTATTTATTTATTTGACAGAGAGAGAGAGATCACAAGTAGGCAGAGAGGCAAGCAGAGAGAGAGGGGGAAGCAGGCTCCCTGCTGAGCAGAGAGCCCAATGCGGGGCTCGATCCCAGGACCCTGAGATCATGACCTGAGCCGAAGGCAGAGGCTTTAACCCACTGAGCAACCCGGGCGCCCCACAGAAGGCACTTAGTAGTTAAATGGCATGCCATGTCCCAAATACTCTGCTAGGTGCTTAAGATACAAAAGACAGGTTCTGCCTTCGTGATGTTCACAGACATCAAAGACTGGAAACAGAAAAATCTTATAAGGGAAGAAGTCATTCTCAGGGTGCCTTGGTGGCTCAGTCAGTTAAGTGTCTGCCTTCGGCTCAGGTCATGATGCCAGTGTCCTAGGATCAAGGCCCATGTAGGACTCAGCAGGGAACCTGCTTCTCCCTCTCCCTCTGCCTGCTGCCCCCCCCTTTGTGTATTCTCTCTCTCCCACTTTCAAATAAATAATATCTTTAAAAAAAAAAAGTCATTCTCAATGTCACTAATCCAACTGTCAGATTTATATTTTTCAAAGATATATCTGAGTCTTTTCAAAATGTTTACAGACCCATCTCCAAAAAAAGCCCCTAAATTTGTCCATTTTTCCCCATCTGTCCTGCCACTAACCTAGTTCAAGCTATCATTTCTCACCTATGTTATTAAGTATGTCTTTTAGTTGGCCTCCCTACTTCTACCCCACCCCTTTATAATTCAGGCTACCTTCACCACCCAGAGTGATTGCTTCAAACTGAAAACTAGATCTTATCACTCCCCTGCTGAAAACTTTACAATGGCTTCCCACTGTACTTAAAATAAATCAAAACTCCTACTCAGGACCTATAATATTCTCCTAGATCTGGCCCCGGGCCTCTGACCTCTCCTCACCTCACACCACGCCCCCAGCACTGTGATCAGGCTAGTCTGGCCTCCCTTCTGTTCTTTGTTTACATCCAGCTCACTCCTGCCCCAGGATCTTTGCTTCTGCTGCTCCTCTTAGCCTGAAATGCTCTTCCTCTATCTAAGTTTCAGCATGACTGTCCCCTTATAATTCAGATCTCATCCCAAATGTCACCTCTCATGACCAGCCCATCGAATCCTGCCATTCCTACAGAAATATACAGAATGTGCTATGTTCTGTGTAAAAAAAAGCTGGACAAATAAACTAATACAAAGGGTTAACTATCAGGGGAGATTACATGGGCTGGGACGAGGACAGAGTTAAGAGTTCTCACTGTATGCCTTTTCATACTATTTTGATTTCTGAACCATATGAATTTATTGCCTATTCAAAAGTTAAATAAATATGATGTGTGGGGGGGGCACCTGGCTGGCTCAGAGGAGAGTGCAACTCTTGACCGCAGGGTTGTGAGTCTGAGCCCCATAGAGGCGGTAGAGATTACTTTAAAAAAAAAAAAAAAAAGATGTAGGGAAATCAGCATTCCTAGCAGGTGTCTTCTACCCTTGGATATGTGGCTGGTGACCTGGCATCCTGAGGTCTGCCTGACCGGCTCCTCAGAAGGCAGGGTTGGGGGTGGGGGGGGGTGCAGCTCCTGACTTAGAATGTCACGAACCAACATTGTCTTCTCCACACGTGACTCACCTCAAATGACAGTGCCAGGGGAGGGAAGGAACTGACACAGCCCATGACCTCTTGACACCACCAGGACAGCTTGCTACACACCCAGCCAATCTGCTTCTAATGGCAGGAGGCTGCAAAGGCCCAGGCAGGGGATAGGTCCAGGGCTAGTGGCCGCTGGAATGCAGTCTGATTTTCAGTCAGCTCAGGCATCTGCGCTCCTCTGGGTAGTTGAAAACTGGAGTAAGAATAAACTCAAAGGATCAAGAGGAGCCCCTGGGAGTTGTATAAGCTGTGAGTGGGGGAAGGGCCATGAGGCCTCACTGACTAGTGTCCTGGTTTGGAGACGGGGATTAGGTCTAGCTAGCCAGGAGTGGCGGAGGATTAATTGGTATTTACAGAGGGCGGCCAATGAGAACCACGCAGGGTGACGTCCATGAACACTACTGCTAAGAATTCATCTCCCTCATTATACTTGCCTGTTAATCACGAGTTTCTCTTCACACTTGCCCCAGGAAGGTACGACTGACTCTGGTCTGCCAAGGCTTGTAGAGAAATGACCTACCGAAGGGGGCAGCTTTCATATCAAAATACAGAGTGCAAGGCTGCATCAAAAATTGGTTTTTCTAATAAATCCCAGGAAGAAAATAGGACAATACATACAGTTCCCACTCCCTGTTTGTTAGTTAGTAAGCAGGCTGAAAAGGCCTGCAGGCAGACCGGCTGATTAAGTGAAACATGACATCATCTTGAGAGAGAACTTATCAGGAAAGTCCAGAAGTTAGTTCACTCATAGCTAGGAAGACAGAACCTAGTCAGAGCCCCGGCAGAGGAAAGGAAGTTCCTGAGCTACTGTCAGAAGACAAAAAATTTCTGACTAATGTACAGTGGAAAAATCTCAGCACAGCCATGGAAGAATGTGAAGCATTGGACTTCTGTGGCATCCGCCTCTAGACAGACTCTGGAAGGCCCTGTTCCTTTCATGGCCGCCACTGTGCCTCTGTACTAAACCTCTAGTCTGAGTCCGTGTGGCCGGGGGTGGGGTGGGGGAACGGGAGCCAGAACACAGTGCCTTCCCCATTGGTCCCATCACCTATATTTTCTATTAGTTCCACTGTTGTCTAGGGCCCCCATCAAAACTGCCATCAGACCAACTCACCTGAACTGGCTCCTCCAAGACTCCACTGCAGATAGGACAGATAAGGTCTTCGTCAACATCCCCCTGGAAACGGGTTACATCATACCCCATGTCTCATCACTGAAACCCAGGTCCTAGAAGGAGCAAGAGGGGGAAAAAAAAAAAATCCAGTTCAAAAGAAACCAGAAACGGCAATCTGAACTCACTGCCAAGGTCCATTCATTTGTTCAGCAATTATTTATTGAGTACCTACTACATGCCAGTCATTTGGGAGGAAAAATCTGACTCAAGAAACTTAACTAAGGGGAGAAGATACTACATAAGCATACATTTAAAATATGAAATGACAAATGCCTTGACAGGGCATTATGAGGGCAAAAGATGTAGATACCTAACCCAGGCTGGAAAGAGAGGGTGATCTGGGGAAGTTTTGTTTTTTGTGTTGTTTTTTTTT
>CM053611.1:59034112-59045550 GCA_028646535.1 Procyon lotor
CATCGGGCTCCTTGCTTGGCAGGAAGCCTGCTTCTCCCGCTACCATTCCCTCTGCTTTTGTTCCCTCTCTCGCTGTGTTTCTGTCAAATAAATAAATATTAAAAAAAAAAAAGGATAAATAAATTAAAACTTAAAAATAAATAACTAAAAACAAAAATTCCTTAAGAGCAGAAACTTAGGTTCTGTGTCCAACATAGCACCAAGCAGAGTTCCTTACACATCAGGAAAATGTTTGGTGTATTCAAATGTTGCCTTCAGTAGGAGCTTCCAGCAGTGAGGGCATAGTGGACGTCTCCCACTTCACCTACCCAACGTCCCATTTTCTGTAAATAGCATCAGTTTTCCTTTAGGGATCGCAGCCTGCTTCCTTGTGGACCCAAGCCAGGCCAGTGAGACTGACAGCTGGCACTTCTATGGGGTTCTCAGGGTGGCTCTTTCCCCGAGGCTTGCTCAGCTGGGAGAATGTACAACCCAGAGTGGTTAGCGATCATTTTGCCATTAATGAGGAGAGCCTGCTTATAGAATGAAGACAATAAGGAAGAAAGCAGAGCTGAGGGGCGCCTGGGTGGCTCAGTCGGTTAAGTGTCTGTCTTCGACTCAGGTCATGATCCTAGCGTGCTGGGATTGAGCCCCATATGGGGCTCCCTGCTCAGTGGGGAGCCTGCTTCTCCTTCTTCCACTCCCCCTGCTTGTGCTCTCCCTCTCTCTGTCAAATGAATAAATAAAATCTTAAAAAAAAAAAAGCAAGCAAATAAGCAGAGCTGAGAGACAATTCAGATGAGATCATTTGAGGTCCTGCATTCCACCGTGCCTGAAGCCACAATCACCTTTTGAACATCAGTTACATGAGCCAACAAATTCTCTGTTCTGTGTAGGCTAGTTTGAGCTGGGTTTTTGTCTCTTTCAACTGAGAAAAATGCTGGGGACGCCTGGCTGGCTCAGTTGGTAGAGCATGCAACTGCTGATCTCGGGGTTGTTGAGTATGAGCCCCACAATGGGTGTGGAATTATTTAAAAAACAGAAAAACCCAGGGGCACCTGGGTGGCTCAGTGGGTTGGGGCCTCTGCCTTTGGCCCAGGCCATGATCCCAGGTTCCTGGGATCGAGCCCCGCGTTGGGCTCTCTGTGCGGTGGGGAGCCTGCTTCCCCCCTCTCTCTGCCTACTTGTGATCTCTCTCTCTCTGTCAAAATAGATAAATAAATTAAAAAAAAACACAAAAAACAGAAAAACCCAAACCCAACCCAACAAACAAACAAAAAAACATTTCTCCTACTACCATTCCCTCTGCTTGTGTTCCCTCTCTCGCTGTGTTTCTATCAAATAAAAAAAAAAAAAAAAAAAAAAAAAAACCACAAAAACAATCCACAAGGCTAACGGATACAAGAAATCTTTCTTCGCCCATTTTATAAAGGAACAATGATACCTATGACACTGCTTCATTTATATTGACCTCTATCACCGCCATTTCTCTATATACTTGTTCCTCCTTTTCTAGGGCCTAAAACTTACAAAGAACCCCTCTGAAATTGTCACTGTCAACCACCTTGGCCAGACTATCGCCTATAAAATGGGGTGGGGAGAGGGGTACCTACCATGTATGTGTCTCCCCTCAGACCTCTGATCTGTTCTAAGACCAACGTAATAGGAAAAAAAATGGAAGCAAAGGATGTAATTCTCCTGAATCTACAGTAACAGATTAGGGTGAGTACATGAACGGTGACATTGAAGACCTAACACAATAAAATGTAAAACCCAGAACCAAGGTCCCTATGACTCTCCTTGTGGCACCTCACTGACCTGAATGAGGATGGTAGTAAGAGGATGAGGGCAGCCCATGGTGTCTTTGTTCTGTGTAGCACAGTCGTTGGGAGGTAGACTGGGCCCCACGGCACTGGTACCTCAGTGGCCACACTCCAGGGCTGGTGCTCCTTTCTCTCTCATCCACAGGGCTCCAGTGGGGATTGCCTTACTAGCACTTAGACCTCCCCCTAAGCTACAACTGATTGGGCAAAGGGATATCCTATCCAAGTGGGGCCAATGGATCCTATCCCTGAGAATTTATTTGAGCTGAACTTCAAGAAAGTTAAGCTGGTCTTTCTGTGGACTGAGGAAGACAAAAATCTACAGATGGAAAGAAAAGCTTGGAACAGAGACAGTGAGAAAGGCTCAGATAAGAGTTGGAAAGAGTCCTGAGGCTTCAAGTGCCTAGCTTGTTCTCAAGGCCTTCCTGTCCTTGGTTTCTGTGAAACATCTTAGTATCCTCTTTTTGCTTATGCTACTTTGGGTTGGGTTTCTCTACCTTATAACCAAAAGAATCCTGGCTTCTACAATAGTAAAGAAATAGCATATTAATATCAGAAGTCAGACAGGGAGAAGGATAAATTAAGAGCAATGTTTCCCTTTAATTTTAAATCTGGTTTTTAAAAGTTTAGCCAAGAGGCGCCTGGGTGGCTCAGTGGGTTAAAGCCTCTGCCTTCGGCTCAGGTCATGATATCAGGGTCCTGGGATCAAGCCCCGAATCGGGCTCTCTGCTCGGCAGGGAGCCTGCTTCCCCGTCTCCCTGCCTCTCTGCCTACTTGTGATCTCTCTCTCTCTGTCAAATAAATAAAATCTTTAAAAAAAAAATAAAAATAATAGTTTAGCCAAAAACCATGTTGTAAAACAATCTATATATATTCATCTAATAGACATTTACTGAGTACTATTTCTACATTATAGGCCTAATAAAAACTAGTCCCTGTGAGATTAAGTGAGGAGGAGAAAAGCACAAGGTTTAGAGGAACACAGAAGGGGGAGTTCTACCATCAAAAAGAATGAAAATTTGCCATTTGCAATGATGTGGATCAAACTAGAGTGTATCATGCTAAGCAAAATAAGTCAGTCAGAGAAAGACAAATATCTCATGATTTCACTCACATGTGGAATTTAAGAAACCAAACAGATGGGCATAGGGGAAGGAAAGGAAAAATAAGATAAGATAAAAACAGATGGGGGAGGCAAACCATAAGTGACTTTTTTTTTTTTTTTTTTTTTAAATTTTTATTTATTTGACAGAGAGAAACACAGCGAGAAAGGGAACACAAGCAGAGGGAATGGTAGCGGGAGAAGCAGGCCTCCCGCCGAGCAAGGAGCCCGATGCGGGGCTCGATCCCAGGACCCTGGGATCATGACCTGAGCCGAAGGCAGACGCCCAACGACTGAGCCACCCAGGCGCCCCAACTTTTTTTTTTTTTTTAAAGATTTTATTTATTTGAGAGAGGAGAGAGATCACAAGTAGGCAGAGAGGCAGGCAGAGAGAGAGGAAGTAGACTCCCCACCTAGCAGAGAGCCCTATGTAGGGCTCAATCCCAAGATCCTGAGATCATGACCCGAGCCAAAGGCAGAGGCTTTAACCTACTGAGCCACCCAGGCACTCCTCCATAAGTGACTCTTAACTACAAAGAACAAACAGGGTTGCTGGAAGGGGGGTGGGCAGGGGATGGAATAACTGGGTGATGGGCTTTAAGGGGGACACTTGATATGATGAGCATTCGGTGTTATATGTAAGTGATCATCACTAAATTCTACTCCTGAAACCAATACTACACTATGTGTTAACCAACTTGAATTTAAATTTAAAAAAAAAAAAAAAAAAAAAAAGAGGGAGTTCTAGATCAGACTAGGGATGGTCAGAAAGACTTCCCCGAAATGCCTATCAGAGTATGTTTAGAACAAGGGTTCACAACTACAGCACTAGAGTCATTTGGGCTAGGAAATTCCTTGTTGTCGGGGGCTGGCCTATGCACAGAACAATGTTTAGCAGCATCCCTGGCCTCCACCCTCTAGGCGTTGGTAGTAGTCCTCCGGTTGCAATATCCAGAATGTCTCCGGACATCGGCATGTATCCTCTGGGGGACTAAATCACCCCTGGTTGAGAAGCACTGGTTTAAAAAATGGGGATTAGCATCATGGAGCAGGGCATGGGTCTTCTAGGTAGATAAAATAGCATGAAGCAAGAAGTCAGCTACAGGTTTGTGCAGAGATATGCTGGAAGATGTGCACAGAGAGGCAGGCAGGAGCCAAGCACTGACAGCCCTGGGACATTTCACTAGACTCAGAATTAGGAGACTGGAGCACTACCTACTGCACCAACGAGGCACCTTAGACTCAGAATTAACCTGAAAGCTATGGGAGGCACCTGAAGGACTTCCTTTGTTGACATATATTTTATATGTTTTAATCTTTTCATTTTGGTTGGTTAAGTTGGTCAAGCATCTGCTTTCAGCTCAGGTCATGATCCCAGGGCCCTGGACTGAGTCCCCTGTAGGGCTCTCTGCTCAGTGGGGAGTCTGCTTCTCCCTCTCCCTCTCACTGCCCCTCCACCCTGCTTGTGCTCTCCCTCTCTCTCTCTCTCTCGCTCTCTAATAAACCCAATCTTTAAACAAAAACAAAACTTTTATTTTGATAATTTCAAACTTTCATAAAAGCTCCACAAATAATAAAAAGATCCCCCCCAAAAAAAGATCCCATACGCCCTTTATCTAGATTCCCTAAATGTTAACATTTTATCACATTTTTATAATCCCTCTTGATATACATGATAAATATTTTCTGAATTGCTTGAGAATAATTTATATCCTGAATGCCTTTATCCCTTTACTTTTTACTGTGTATTTCCCCCCCCCCCTTTTTTTTTTTTACTGTGTATTTCCTGAAAAGAACATTTTCTGGGGTGCCTGGATGGCTCAGTCAGTTAAGCATCTGTCTGCCTTCAGCTTGGGTCATGATCCCAGAGTCCTAAGACTGAGCCCCACATCGGGCTCCTTGCTCAACAGGGAGTCCGCTTCTCTTCCTCTGCCTGCCGCTCCTCCTGCTTGTACTTACTCTCTCTTCCCGCCCTCTCTGTCAAATAAACAAAAACTTTAAAAAAACAAACAAACCCCCCCCAAATTCTCTTACATAATGATAGTAAAATTAGAGAAATCAGAATATTAAAATTGACATACTATTATTTACAAACTCTCTTCCAATTTTGCCACTTGTCCCAATAATCTCTTTCAGCAAAAGAACATTCAAGACTCTATGTTGCATTGAGTTGCCAAGCTTCTTTCTACTTTCCTTTTTTTTTTTTTTTTAGATTTTTTATTTATTTGACAGAAACACAGCAAGAGAGGGAACACAAGCAGAGGGAGTGGTAGCGGGAGAAGCGGGCTTCCTGCAGAGCAAGGAGCCCAATGCGGGGCTCGATCCCAGGACCCTGGGATCATGACCTGAGCCAAAGGCAGACGCCCAATGACTGAGTCACCCAGGTGCCCACTTTCCTTTTTTTAAAGATTTTATTTATTTGAGAGAGAGAGAAAAAGCATGGGTGAACAGGAGAGAGGGGCAGAGGGAGAGAATCTCAAGCAGACTCCCCACTTTGCATGGAATCCCATGCAGGGCTCAATCTCATGACCCTGACCCAGAGATCATGACCTGAGCCGAAATCAAGAGCCAGACACTCAACTGACTGAGCCACCCAAGTGTCTCTTTTAACTCTTTTAATCTGAAAAAATTACTAACACTTTTGGGTCTTTCATGATCTTAATTTTTTTTATGCTTTTTTTTTTTTAAGATTTTATTTATTTGACACAGAGAGACAGAGAGATCACAAGTAGGCAGAGAGGCAGGCAGAGAGAGAGAGGGGGAAGCAGGCTCCCCGCCAAGCAGAGAGCCCGATGTGGGGCTCGATCCCAGGACCCTGCGATCATGACCTGAGCCGAAGGCAGAGGCTTTAACCCACTGAGCCACCCAGGCACCCCTAAATTTTTCTATATTTTAAAGATTTATGTGTTTGACAGAGAGAGAGAGAGAGCCCAAGCAGAGGGAGGAGCAGGCAGAGGAAGAGGGAGAAGTAGGCTCCCCATGGAGCCCAACAAAGGGCTCAATCCCAGGACCCTGGGATCACGACCCCAGCCAAGAGCAGAGGCTCTACCAAGTGAGCCACCCAGGTGCCCCATCTTGAATTTTTTAAGAATACAGGCCAGTGGGGCGCCTGGGTGGCTCAGTTGTTAAGTGTCTGCCTTCGACTCAGGTCATGATCCCAGGGTCCTGGGATCGAGCCCTGCATCGGGCTCCCTGCTCGGCAGGAAGCCTGCTTCTCCCGCTACCATTCCCTCTGCTTGTGTTCCCTCTCTCGCTGTGTTTCTCACTGTCAAATAAATAAAATCTTTATAAAAAAAAAAAAAAGAATACAGGCCAGTATAACGAGAAGATCTCTCAGTGTGGGTTTGTGTGATGTTTCCTCATGATTAAATTCAGGTTTTAATTTGGGCACAAAGGCCAAGTATTACAGTATTACAGAATACTCTAATCAAAAAAAAAAGAAGTAATACTCTAATCTTAACATATCAGGAGTGTATGTTGATTTGCACCTTTCCCAGTGACACTAACTCTGGTTAAGTGCTGCTGGCCAGGTTTCTCTACTGTAGAGTTACTATTTTATTTCTTAGTAAAATAAGAATCTTTTGAGGAGAGTCTTTGAATCCTGAAGGATTAAGAAATTTACATAATAAAAAAAACTGACATGATCAGTTTTCTGTTTCAGTCAGATAATTCTGGTAGCTGTGTAGAAAAAGTAGGGGGTAGGGAAGAGAAGAGAAAACGAGACCTTTTTAGGAGGTTATTGTAAAAATTCAGATCAAAAAAAGTACAAAGGCTCAAATCAAGGCATTTAAGAAAAACAATCTCTATTGGTCTAGGAAGTAATAAAAGGATGATTTATTTACCAAAAATAAGAATTTCAAGAAAAAGATTAGGATTAGGGAAGAAAGATGATGATACTAATTTTGGACATGTAGAGTTTGAGGTTCCAAGTAGAAATTCTGAAGGGGGTAGCTGACACCAGGGATTTTGAAAGGCCACACTGAGAAAGTACACAGAACAAAAACAGAAAATGAGTGTTCGGGGTGGTGGGGCACCAGGGTGGCTCAGTCGGTTGGGCGTATGCCTTCAGCTCAGGTCATGATCCATGGGTCCTGGGATCAAGCCCCCTGCTTGATCCCCCAAGCCCTATGTCAGGCTCCCTGCTAATTGAGGAGTCTGCTTCTCCCTTTCTCTCTCTCATGTTCTCTCTCTCAAATAAATAAATAACATCTTAAAAAAAAAAAAAGAAAGAAAATGAGGGTGGGTCTGAAGAATACAGAATCCTGTGCAGTACTGATTCTTTGTTTGTTTGTTTTTTTTTATATTTTTAAAAGATTTTATTTATTTATTTGAAAGAGAGGAAGAGAGCACAAGTAGGGGGAGGGGCAGAGGGAGAACCAGACTCCCTGCTGAGCAAGCGCCTGACAAGGGTCTTGACAAGAGGCACAATCCCAGGACCCTGGGATCATAACCTAAGCCGAAGGCAGCTGCTTAACCAATTGAGCCACACAGGTGCCCCATTCTGCTTTATTTCTTAGCCTTCTTTTTTTCACAAGTAATATATGACTACATTCTCATTTCATTTTATAAGACTCAGAGAATGTTGGGGCACCTGGGTGGCTCAGTGGGTTAAAGCCTCTGCCTTTGGCTCAGGTCATGATCTCAGGGTCCTGGGATCAAGCCCCGCATCAGGCTCCCTGCTCAGTAGGGAGCCTGCTTCCTCCGCTCTCTGCCTGCCTGTATGCCTACTTGTGGTCTCTCTCTGTCAAATAAATAAATAAAATCTTTAAAAAAAAAAAAAAAAGACTCAGAGAATGTAATTCCTAGCCTTTCTTCCCACTTTCCTCTCCCCCTTCCATTGCTGGGTATACGTTCATTCTTTCAATTCACCTTCTTTGTCGTACATAGATTCATGTATGAACAAGACAGACAAGATCCCTGCTCTCATGTAATTTATATTCTAGTGATAACAACTTCCAGGGGCACGTGGCTGACTCAGTTGGTGGAGCATGTGACCCTTGATCTCAGAGTTGTGAGTTTGAGCCCCATGTTGGGTATAGAGATTATTTAAAAATAAATCATAAAAGGGGCGCCTGGGTGGCTCAGTCGTTAAGCGTCTGCCTTCAGCTCGGGTCATGATCCCAGAGTCCTGGGATCGAGCCCCGCATCGGGCTCCCTGCTCGGCGGGAAGCCTGCTTCTCCCGCTGCCATTCCCTCTGCTTGTGTTCCCTCTCTCGCTGTGTTTCTGTCAAATAAATAAAATCTTTAAAAAAATAAAAATAAATAAATCAGAAAAAAAATATTCCAGGGGTACCTGGGTGGCACAGTTAGTTGGTTCAGTATCCGACTCTTGGTTTGGGCTCAGGTCCTAATTGCAGGGTCCCGTGGTGGAGACACACATCGGGCTACGCACTCAGCAGAGTCTGCTCGAGATTCTCTCTCCCTCTCCTTCTGCCCCTCTCACTCATGCTCTAAAAATAAATAAATCTTAAATTTTTTTTTCCCAATCTACAGCCCAAACCTTGATTACGATGTATTTTGCCATTTGCCTCAGGACTTCAGTTTGCCTGGCTGCCACTTTTCCTCCAGAAACAAATCCTGTTGCAATTAACATCCTGGTAACATGATCTTTTTAGAGCACAAGATCAAATCTCTCTCCTAGGGCAGATACCTAGAGGAGGAACTGCTGGGTTGGTTGAATAGTGTGCCTGCTATTTATTTTTCTAGATATACAATCTTCTGGAAAGACCTTTGCAATTTAGACACCACCAAGAGTGAATGAGAATACTTTAACAATGACATTTAAAAGCAAAGGAAAAAGAAGAGCTCGCCCCCCTACTCCCTAAAAAAGACGGAGAGGGGCCTGGGTGGCTTAGTGGATTAAGCACCTGACTTTGGCTCAGGTTGTGATCTCCAGGTCCTGGGATCAAGCTGGCTTCAACTCCACTCAGCAGGGAGTCTCCTTGTCCCTCCAACCCCCCCATCCCACCCCCACCCCTGCTCACAGGCGCATGCTCACTCTCTCTCAGATAAATGAATGGGTAGAGTCTTTAAAAAAAAAAGACTGATCAGATGAGAGAAAATCCTGGAGAGAAGAGGCTCATAAAAGTCAAGGGAGTTGGAGGAAGAGGACTTTTTGTTTAGTGGGTATAGAGTCTTAGTTTTGTAAGATAAAAAAGTTCTGGAGATGTTTCACAACCACGTGAACATATTTACCATTCTGAACTGTACACTCAAAAACGGTTAAGATGGCAAGTTTTACGTTACGTGTTTTTTACCACAATAAAAAAGTCAAGGAAGTGGAGTGCTTAGAGGAGGGGAGGGAAGGGAAGTGTCAAAAGCTGCAGTCAAGTCTGATAAACAAAAAAATGGCCAGGATGTGGGACCGGATAGGATATCAGGGCAGAGTGTGGCTGCCGGCAGCTGGGAGGCGCCATGAGGAGCAGCTGCAGGGGACACGGAGGCAGGCCCAGACCGCAGTGATCCCAAGTGAACAAGACGGGGAGGCAGAGGGGCAGGGATGCAGAGAACTTTGTCCAGAGCTTGATTTCAAAGAAAGGGAAAGAGAACTACCCTAAGGATGACAGGAGGTTGAGGAAGCAGGTGGTGTGGGGGTCGTTTCCTTCCAACGAGAAAGGCCCCAGGATGCTGATGTACAGAGAGGAAAGTGCTAGTGAAGGGGGAAAGGCAAAGACAGGAGAGGATCCGGTCACGGAGGGAGTGGTAGGCAGGAGACCTGGAGTGAGGTTGAACAGGAAGAGGGACACCTCTGAAGCAGGAAGGAAGAATGGTACTAAAAGCAGTCCACATAGGTTTTCAAAAATCATGTCAGTAAACCTTTAAAAAAAAAAAAAAAAATCACATGATCTCTTACTCATTTACATGACCAGGAAAGTATATAGTTGAGTGATTATGGTAATGCAAGCCCATTTGATGGAATAATGCATCTATTTTAAATGATGCTTATGAGGAATACACAACAGAATAACGAAAGGTGAAAACAGAGCGACACAAAATTGAATACTGAGCTGTTTAAGAACACCATATATTTATAAATAATCCGTACATAAAGAGACCAGAAAGAATGACCAAAATGTTACCAGTGGTTTTATTTGGATGTAGGATAAGGGTGGTTTTCTTCCACTTTTAGTTACCAAAACTATAGTAGGTATACATTTATTTTATTTTATTTTTTTAATTTTTTTATTTTTTTAAAGATTTTATTTATTTGACAGCGAGAAACACAGCGACAGAGGGGACACAAGCAGAGGGAATGGTAGTGGGAGAAGCAGGCTTCCTGCCGAGCAAGGAGCCCGATGCGGGGCTCGATCCCAGACCCCTGGGATCTGACCTGGGCCAAAGGCAGCCGCTTAACGACTGAGCCACCCAGGCGCCCCTACATTTTTTTTTTTAAAGTCATAATTCAACTTAAACAGTCTTCCACGTTATGAAAAAAACATACTTTTTAAATTTAGAAATTACTTGAGAATAAAAAATACAGAATGCTTTTACTTTTGAATTACAGTAATAAAAGATGACAGAATTTGATCATACCTGGAATCGTCGCCCATGGACCCAGTTAAGAGTCTTATGTTTCCCTTTAGAGTTAGAATGGACTATAAGAGACCATGTGGTTTAACCCAGGGCAGGAATCCTCTCCACAGCACCCAAGAGTCAGTCACTCTGTGCTTAGACACTCCTAGGAAAGGTCAAGGGTGCAGCAAGAGCACAGATGAGAAATATCTATCTAGCCCAGACTCATTTCTCTCATAGTATTCTAGAATGCCTATGTCCCTCTAAAACAGGGTATCCAGAGCTCCACATGCGGACTCACCAGTATGGACCCCTTTCCTCTCTACTTCAATTAATGTAACTAACCCACGACTGGTTAGTCTGTTGTGGATGATAGCTACTGCCACTCCTGTAGGCCAGACTCACACATAGGGTTGGGAGAAAGAGGAGGGGAAGAGAAAAGTCTAGGAGAGGAGCTATCTGAGGTGGCTTCTATAGGATAGCCAAATTATCTCCAAATATCCGTAATTCATCTGTTCAATTGCTGACTTTATAATTTCTACCTCAATTAAATAAACAGATTATAATTTGGTTATCTCTACAATAGCTATAACACTAACCAGAAGGGAAAAAAAAAAAAAGCATTGCTGCCGGGGCGCCTGGGTGGCTCAGTGGGTTGAAGCCTCTGCCTTCAGCTCAGGTCATGATCTCAGGGTCCTAGGATCAAGCCCCATATAGGGCTTTCTGCTCGGCAGGAAGCCTGCTTCCCCCCCCCCCACCCCGCCTACTTGTGATCTCTCTCTCTGTCAAATAGATAAATAAAAAACCTTTAAAAAAAGAAAAAGAAAAAGAAACAAGTCTATAACTATCCTAAATTATGAAAGTAAAGTATTAAGGTTAAAACATGTCCAAAACAGGGGCGCCTGGGTGGCTCAGTCGTTAAGCGGCTGCCTTCGGCTCAGGTCATGATCCCAGGGTCCTGGGATCGAGCCCCACATCGGGCTCCTTGCTCCGCAGGAAGCCTGCTTCTCCCGCTACCATTC
>CM053611.1:59045650-59087840 GCA_028646535.1 Procyon lotor
CTCTCTCTGTCAAATAAATAAATAAAATCTAAAAAAAAAAAAAAAAAGATTTTATTTATTTATTCATGAGAGAGAGCACAAGCTGGGGGAGCAGCAGAGAGGGAGAGGGAGAAGCAGACTCCCTGCTGATCAAGGAGTCCAATGTGGGACTCAATTATGTGATGCCTGGGTGGCTCAGTCAGTTAAGCATCTGCCTTTGGCTCAGGTCATGATCCCAGGATCCTGGGACTGAGTCCTACATCAGGCTCCTTGCTTGGCAAGGAGCCTCTCTCCCTCTGTCTGTCTCTCCACCTGTTTGTGCTCTGACAAATAAAATCTTAAAAATAAAATTTATTGGGGCGCCTGGGTGGCTCAGTGGGTTAAAGCCACTGCCTTCAGCTCAGGTCATGATCTCAGGGTCCTGGGATCGAGCCCCACATTGGGCTCTCTGCTCAGCTGGGAGCCTGCTTCTCCCTCTCTCTACTTGTCTCTCTGCCTGCTTGTGATCTGTCAAATAAACAAAATCTTTAAAAATAAATAAGTAAAATAAAAAAATTTATTTATGTGTGTACACATTTATATTAAAGAGTTTCTAAAAGGATATAGAGCTGTTTCTAAGTGTATTAGAGTATCTTTTTTTTTTAAGATTTTATTTATTTATTTGACAGGGAGGGAGAGATCACAAGTAGGCAGAGAGGCAGGCAGAAAAGAGAGATGAAGCAGGCTTCCTGCTGAGCAGAGAGCCCAATACGGGGCTCAATCTCAGGACCCTGAGATCATGACCTGAGCCGAAGGCAGAGGCTTTAACCCACTGAGCCACCCAGGCGCCCTACTTATAGTATTCTTTTTAAGATTTTATCTTTAAGTAATCTCTACACCCAATGTGAGACTCAAATCACGACTCCAAGATCAAGAGTCGCATGTTCCACCAAGTGACCCAGCCGGATGCTCCTGTTTGGGTACTTTTAATTTCACTGTTTGTTTTGTTTTGAAAGATTTTATTCCTTTAAAAAAAAAAAAGATTTTATTCTTTTATTTGACATAGAGAGAGAGAGAGAGCACACAAGCAAGCAGAGCAGCAGGCAGAGGGAGAGGGAGAAGCAGGCTTTCCACTGAGCAGGGAGCCCAATCTAAGGCTCGATCCCAGTACACTGGGATCATGACCCCAGCTGAAGGCAGCCACTTAACCAACTGAGCCACCCAGGCGCCCCTCACTCACAATTTTGCTTGTTTTTTCCCTTATTTTTTCTATATTGGTCACATTTTGATTATATAATTAAATAATAATGAAGTAAAAAATAATAATAATGAAGTCAATATTTCTTAAACATATTTTTAAAGATTTTATTTATTTATTTGACAGAGAGAGAGAGAGAGAGAGAGAGATCGATCACAAGTAGGCAGAGGCAGGCAGAGAGAGAGGGGGAAGCAGGCTCCCCTCTGAGCAGAGAGCCCGATGCGGGGCTCGATCCCAGGACCCTGAGACCATGACCTGAGCTGAAGGCAGAGGCTTTAACTCACTGAGCCACCCAGGCGCCCCTGAAGTCAATATTTATACAGTATTTTTGTATGCCAGGCACTATTCTAAGCATTTCTCATATATTAACTGATCTAATTCTTACAACTCCGTAAGTTACTCCATGAGGTCGGGACTGTCATTATCTACATTTTACAGATGAGTAACAGATGTACAAAGGTTAAAAAGCTTGTCTAAAATCATACAGCTCACAAGTGGTGGAGCCAGATTCAAACCCAGGCAGACTGGCTCCAGAGCCCAAGCTTTTAACCACCATGCTAAACTGCCTCTCAATTTGAAAAAATGCAAGTTGCAAAAGGCATGTTGTATGAATAGTACGATCCCATTTTAATAAGAACAATTTAAAAAATAAAAATTATGGGTGCCTGGGGGTGCCTGGGTGACTCAGTTGGTTAGGCATTCAACTCCTGATTTTGGCTCAGGTCAGGATCTCTAGGCCATGGGATGGAGCCCCGCATCATCCCCATCATCATCATGGAGCCCCCATCATGGGATGGAGCCCTGCACTTAGTGCAGAATCCGCCCGTCACCCCGCCCCCTCTGCTCCTCCCTCTGCTCAATCTCTCTCTTTCTCAAATAAATAAATAAAACCTTAAAAAAAAAAAAAAAATTAGGGGTGCCTGGCTCAGAGATTACTTAAAAACAAAATCTTTGGACGCCTGGGTGGCTCAGTTGGTTAAAGCCTCTGCCTTTGGCTCAAGTCATGATCTCAGGGTCCTGGGATCGAGCCCTGCATCGGGCTCTCTGCTCGGCGGAGAGCCTGCTTCCCCCCTCTCTCTGCCTGCCTCTCTGCCTACTTGTGATCTTTCTCTCTCTGTCAAATAAATAAATAAAATATTTTAAAAAAATAAAATAAAATCTTTAGGGGCGCCTGGGTGGCTCACTTGGTTGAGCGACTGCCTTTGGCTAAGGTAATGATCTCAGGGTCCTGGGATCGCGCCCCATGTCAGGCTCCCCAGTCAGTGGGGATCTTGCTTCTCCCTCTTCCACTCTCCCTGCTTGTGTTCCCTCTGTCACTGTGTCTTTCTCTGTTAAATAAAACCTTAAAAAGTAAAATCTTTAAAAGAAATAAATAAAAACTACTATCTGTATTGTATACATTAAAAAAAATCTAGATGAGGGGCGCCTGGGTGGCTCAGTCGCTGGGTTTCTGCCTTCACAGCCCAGGTCATGATCCCAGGATCCTGGGATTGAGCCCCACATCGGGCTCTCTGCTCAGCGGGAGGCCTGCTTCTCCCGCTGCCATTCCCTCTGCTTGTGTTCCTTCTCTCGCTGTGTTTCTCTCTGTCAAATACATAAAATCTTAAAAAAAAAAAAAAAAAAAAGCCTCTGCCTTCGGCTCAGGTCATGATCTCAGGGTCCTGGGATCGAGCCCCGCATCGGGCTCTCTGCTCAGCTGGGAGCCTGCTTCTCCCTCTCCCTCTGCCCTGTTGCTCGTGAGCGCTCGCGCTCTCTCTCTCCCTTGCACTCTCTATTGCAAATAAATAAATTAAAAAAAAAAACCTAAATGCTAAAATTGTATTTTTTTTTTTTTTTAAATAGGCTCCACACCCAACATGGGGCTTGAACTCACAAGTTTAAGAGTTCCACGCTGTCCCAGCTGAGCCAACCAGGTGCCCCACTAAGATTTTACTTTTGATCACATTATATATTTCTGCATAATTTAATTTTTAAAAAAGTTATCCTTAGAGCAAAGGCCAAAAATTAAAGTAACATTTCCCTTTGCTCCCTTGTTACTATGGGACAATATAGAAAGCAGGCCTAGAGTTTACACTGTGCTTCATTGCAATTATTTCATTTTATTTTACTTTATTTATTTTTTTACTTATTTGTCAGAGAGAGAGCATAAGCAGAGGGAGTAGCAGGCAGATGACCCCAAGATCAAGAGTCCGTGCTCTAGGGGCACCTGGGTGGCTCAGTCGTTAAGGGTCTGCCTTCAGCCCAGGTCAGATCCCAGGGACCTGGGATCGAGCCCCGCATCGGGCTCTCTGCTCTGCAGGAGGCCTGCTTCTCCACTACCATTCCCTCTGCTTGTGTTCCCTCTCTCGCTGTGTTTCTCTCTGTCAAATAAATAAAATCTTTAAAAACAAACACAAAAAAAACACAAAAAACTAGAGATGCTGGGCATCGCTCTTTCTAGTTTTACTTATTTATTTATAGTAATCTCTACACCCAAAGAGGGGGCTCAAACTCACAACCCAGAGATCAAGAGTCACATGCTATTCCAACTGAGCCAGCCGGCACCCTGGCATTGTTCTAAACCAAAACCCCCTTTATGAGATTAGCGATTTTCCTGTTTTATCTACTCTTACACAATTGCATTCTTTCAGGGGTGCGGCTTCAAGAATTAAGGGGAAATTTGGATTTATAAACTGATTAGGGTATTCCCTATTTGTCATCTATGGGAAACAAATGTCATATACACCTTGGAAGCCAGCCAGCTCTCTGCCCTGCCTTGCCCTGCCCCCAGGCAGACAGTCAACCTGATGGGCTAGGCTCCTCGAAGATTCCTTCTGCTCTCTGGGACTCTCAACACTGCCATGGGGGCGTCACAGGAGCAGGTTAGCATTCCAAGGGGGATGCCTCACAATGCTCACTGTCCTGAGGGTAGAAGCTTTAATAAAATGAAAACCGCAGGGACCTCAAGAGTCATAGCCAATGACCGTAACCACTGGAAGTACAGTTTCCTGGATATTCTCCTTGAGTTGTAGAATAGAAGAAAAGGCCTTCGAAGGCTTCACCTTAACCCACTAAAGTAGCACTAGGGTGTCCCTTCGGGCCATTCTGCCAACCTCCTTGATTTGAACATCCCAAACCCAACCCGAAGACTGCATTTTCCAGCCTTCTTTTCTGTAGGCCAGAATTCAACAAGGTAATTATATTATTTTATTTCCTTACAGTCACGCTGAGGTTTCTCTATATAGTTATCATTATTATCATAAAATGCAAGAGCTTTCTCAGATCCCTTTCTATACCCTTTTAAGTTGCTGTTGAAGTTGCTTTCTCTGGTCTACCCCTAGAAAGAGCCAGGAATTCAAAACAGATTGCTGCAAAAGGAACCTGAACATTTATCCTCCTTTATTCACAGTTTCTTAAACCCGTGTACAGATGTGCAAACCATGCACCTTGTCTCTCTTTTTAATTTTAAAGATTTTATTTATTCATTTGAGAGAGACAGAGTGAGAGAGTGTGAGCTGGGGCGGGGGGGCAGATGGAGAAGCAGACTCCCCAATGAGTAGGGAGCCTGATGCAGAGCTCAATACTATAACCTGCTCTAACATAAGCAAACAAGTGACTTCTAGGAATTTCGACATAGTGAAGTGGTGAAGGTCTCACATTTCATTATAGATCTCTCAGTGAAGGAATAGGTATGGAAAATAAGAAAACCTAGCTGGGAATCCAGAAACTTGAGACCCAGTTCTAGCTCTATTACTGACCAAATGTGTGACCTTGGGCAAGTTACCTAACTGAGCTGGGCCCAGTTCCCTTACCACACACGAAATGAAGCATCTTGGACTACATACGTTCTGAGGTGCTATACAAATTGCAGGGTTCTGAGATTCAACATATAAAACAAAAATAGCTAGATCAGGGGATAATAAGGTCAGAGAAGGTGCCCGGGCTTTACCACTAACTGAACGGACCTTACTCTCTTTAGGTCACTCTCTTGACTTTTTAAGTGAAAGGAAGTGGTCTTGGTGCACCTGGGTGGGTGCCAACCTCAGTTGGTTAAGCGTCTGCCTTCGGCTCAGGTCTGGGCCTGGGATCAGGCCCTGCACTGGGCTCCCTGCTCAGCAGGGAGCCTTCTCTCCCTCTCCTGCTGCTTGTGCTTGAGCATACTCTCTCTCTCTGTTAAATAAATGAATAAGATCTTAAAAGAAGTAGTCTTTTTATTTAAGCAGTAGAGTTCTTAGACTGAAGTCATTCCTCCTCATAGTGAAATGACTTCTGAGGAATTCGGTTTCTTCACTTATGAGATCTTTGCCCCAAAGATACTCTTTAATTCTAAAATGCTATGATCTATACTGCATTTACTACAGGGGACTGATCGATTGATCGATCAATCGATGTATTTATTTATTTATCTACCTATTTATTTATTTATTTAGTAAGCTCCACACCCAATGTGGGGCTTGAACTCATGGCCCCAAATCAAGAGTCCTCTGAAATCAAGAGTCATACGGTCAGGGCGCCTGGGTGGCTCAGTGGTTAAGTGTCTGCCTTCAGCTCAGGTCATGATCCCAGGGTCCTGGGATCGAGCCCCGCATCGGGGTCCCTGCTCGGTGGGAAGCCTGCTTCTCCCTCTCCCACTCCCCCGGCTTGTGTTCCTTCTCTCGCTGTGTCTCTCTCTGTCAAATAAATAAATAAAATCTTAACAAAAAAAAAAAAAAGAGTCGTACAGTCTACTGACTGAGTCGGCCATGTGCCCCACCACAAGGGATTTTAAAGTTAAAATTCTTTAGAGGGCACCTGAGTGGCTCAGTTGGTTAAGTGTCTTAACTCCTGGTTTCGACTCAGGTCATGATCTCATGGTGGTGAGATCGAGCCCCGCATTTGACTATACTGAGCTGAGCATGGAGCCTGCTTAGGACTTTCTCTCTCTCCCTCTGCCCCTCCCCTATGGCCCATGTGCTGTCTCTCTCTCTCATAAAATAAATGTATAAACAATGTTGTAAAAAATTAAATTTTGTTTTTTAAAGATTTTATTTATTTGACAGAGAGAAACACAGTGAGAGAGGGAACACAAGCAGAGAGAATGGCAGCGGGAGAAGCAGGCCTCCTGCAGAGCAGAGAGCCCGATGCGGGGCTCGATCCTAGGCCCCTGGGATCTGACCTGGGCCGAAGGCAGACGCTTAATGACTAAGCCACCCAGGTGCCCCTAAAAAATTAAATTCTTAAAAAAAAAAAAAAAAAAAAAATTTAAATTCTTTAGTATGTTTTAATTGATTCAATTTACAAAAGAATCCAGAGGGTACACAATTCCTCAAGAACCCATTTAACACTTGAAGTGAGCCCTACCAGGCCTAAAGGCCAGCAAGGACCTCCCACTTAGTCACCAAACTGCAAGCACTATTTGTGTGGTTGCCCCAAACGTCAACTTCATCGTCTATGCAGTCCCTCTGCCAGTAGAGACATGTAAAAGATATAGAAAACACAATCCTTGGCCTCAAACTAAGGTGTAGGCTTGAGCCCAATGAATATACAAAACACATAAAAAGACATAAAATTGACCGAGCAACTTACCAAAAAGTAAAAGTTAATAGTTACTGTCAGACATAAATATGCAAAGAACAGACTGATGTGGGTTAATCACAGAAAGCTTTATGCAGAAGAATCTTTAAAGATCAGGTTTTCAAAAGCAAAGGGAATCCAGATAGGCTGAGAAGAGATCTGAAGCCTGGAATGGGATTTTGAATCAAGGCTCTTTACCTTCCAAGTGTTGGGGGGTAGGTTCCCTGTTCACAAGGCTCCAACCCCCTGAGGCCTCCACTCAGTGCCACTCAGGAGACGCTCCCAGTAACCCATCTTGTTGGCTATTGTCCGACTGAGTCTTCCTTCCTAGTAACAAGCTCCATCGCCAAGGGGATGGATGTGATGTCACAATCAGGAGCACTCTATTAATAGGAACAAGGAAGAAAAAGGTGAGTCAAGGGAACTACCTCCACCTGGCAGTGAGACTAGAAGACTTGAATCTGGCGGTTAGCTGAGGAGGATGAGATGATTCCATTAAGGGCAACAGGTTTCAGGGGCTAGGGACATAAGACTGCCTTCTAAAGCTCGAGATCACTGGCTAAGGAATCACATACACACACAGTCCAGGACAGTCAAACATAGCTGAGAGAGGCGGAGAAAGGAACAAGAAAAAAGGTAAAGAGCTATCTGAGAAAAAGATTCTCTTATTCAGTGCACGTGACCACAAGTAATGTCACAGATTCCAGATCTGTGGCTACACAATGCCGGGATCAGTGATAGCTTACATGCACGGTACGATGCTTTAATGCTTCCCAAAGGCTTTCATATAAATTATTGAAGTCATGTAAAAACAATTCTAATCCCACCCTCCAACTGGAAAATACTATTTCGCAAGGAGAAGGTACTCAAGAACTCATCCAGGTGTGATTCTACTTCCCAAATCAGAAAATATTCCTGAGGAGGCTCAGCCTTTAAAAAAAAAAAAAAAAAGACGACGACGAAGAAGAAGAGGAGGCAGCGAAATGGGCAATTACTCCCGAGTGGGCGACTGGAAAGATCAGAGGTATGATTAGGCTGACTAGACTATCATTACTAAAAGAATAGGACCAGGTAAAGGGGGGACAAGGCTTCAGATGAAGGGTGCTGTGAGATCTACAAACTACTCCACAGGAGAATACTAACTATTCAAACTCCTTTCCTCCCCATCACATGGCTATCAACAGATTAGCAGCTGTGTTACAAAGCAATAGGATGATGATGATTTTTACACGTAAAACTAAGACCATTTCATCTTGAGTCCGGTATACACGCTCATTAGTTTACTACGCTCATCAGCCACAACACGTTTAATGTAGTATTTTTAAACAAACCAGAAAGATAAAGGTGCAGTGTCGGACACACTTTCTCTTTGGGGGGTATCGAGGAAGCGGCTTCTCCCTCATCCATAACACTGAGGAGAATATAATGTCAAAATGTTTCCATTTTGACACACCCTATTTCCCAATAGCCTGGCATAGACACCTGTACTTCACGAAATGCTCCCAGGAACTACTGTTACTGGTTATGCTCAGTCTTCTAGTGACAAGCTTCAGGCCCAGAATGTTGCCCATGCTGGGATGTTCCCTTAGCCAGAAGAAAACAGCATTTTTCAACTGCAAGGAGGACCAGGAGTCAGGAGACTTGGGTTCTGGTCCCAGCTCTGCCACCTGTAGGACTTTAAACAAGCCATGTACCTCTTCCGTAGTTTTCAATGTCTCCGCCTGACAAGTAGGGGAAAATATCTGCCTTTGTCTACTTATATGTTGTCCTGGAAAGTCAAAGACATAATAAACGTGAAAACATACTGAATACAGCTATGTTTCAGGTAAGGTATTTGTAGTAAGAGAATGCGAAATAAATTTAGAGTACTGAAGGCTAGCGAGGAAGTGCGTGAAAGGAGCTTGTTCCTTTTCAATTACTAGGAACCAGGCCCAGCCACAGGGGGTTGGACAGAGTAACACAACACTCAGATTCCCTACCACTAGTCTACCCCATTCCCACCTGGTTTTGGGAAAACTATCAACCAGCAACACTAACAGCTTCTTCTGCCCTATTGTCAGACTCTAAAACCACCTGTTTAGGAAGTGGTTAAACTATCACTATCACAGCCCAGTCCCCATGAAAAGTGACTCCTTCAACAGCCACAGATGCTATTAGGGAGAATGAAGTCAGTTTCTGAACGGGGAAGATGTCTGTCAGCCCCTCGGGCAAAGCACTCTCACCTCTCAGCTTTCTGCTCCTTCTCCAGCCCCGTCCTCCCCATTCCCCAATTTCGCAGAGTTCTGGGTTGGGGAAGGCTTTCGGTGTGCGAAGCCTGCGAAAGGGCCTGGCTGCAAAGCCAAGGAAAGGATGTAAGGAATGTGAGATTCCTTCAAGGAGGGGTGAGAGGGGGAGGGGTAAAAGGAATGGAGGAGGAAGACAAGGCTGCCAAAGACAAGGCATGGGAGTGGAGCCAAACTATGGCGCTTCGAGGGCGGGGGTTCAGATTCCGCCACCCCTGCCCGGGCTAGCCCCCAGAACGTTCCCTCCCTCCCCTCCCAGCCCGGCGTCACTGCCCATTTAAACACCACGTTGTAACCCCAGATCCCCTCCTCCCGGTCCTCCAGTCAGCCCAGACCTCCTCCCGCACTAAGACTCTCCTACTCCAATGCACCTTCCCAACAAGCCACCCCCCAGCGCCCCTTTCTCACCTCCGGACTCCTCCCTATTCCTGCTCTCTTCCTCCATTTTTCACCTCTACTCCTATCCCTTCTTCTGACCTCCAATACCTTGAGCCCCCACCCCAAACCCCGTGGGACATCGCCCCCTCCCGTCCCACACCCTCTTTTAGGTGGGAGCCGGCGCAGGCGCAGTACGCACCGCCCTGGAAGCGGTCTGGACTCTCCGTACCCCGGCCCGACTGGAGCTGAGGCCGCAGCGGCCACGGGATAGCTCCAGTGCCGGGTACCACCTATCCTGGGAAGGGAACGGGAAGGGGAAGGAGAGGGAAGGTTCCAACCACTCGTCGCTGTGTGAGTCGGGTCCCTTGCCCCGCCCACCGCTGCTACGCAACCCGGCGGAAGCTCGTCACCAAACCCCGCCTCTTTGTTTAACTCGAATCTAGATTAGAAGCCAAGAGCGACTAACGAGGACGGCGGAGAGTTACCCGGGCTTCCTCTCTACACCGGAAATCTTTATGATCCCAACGGAGGCTAGATAGCCACTTGGGAGGGAGAACTCTATGGTCTTCCCCCGGGTGAATGTAGGGGGCGGAGCCCGCGGCTGACTCTCTGGAGGGCCAGACTTCACTTTGGAGGGGCATTTGAGTCCGGTCTCCTAAGGTTGATACGGCGAGGTGCGAGATCATTGCGAGGCTGGCCTGCAGTGTGACCTGCCATCTCCTGTTTCCAGATTGGTGGTCAGCATCCCGGAGTCTCCCGACCCTATGACTCATAGTCACGGGAGTGGATACTGTAGTCTACGGGGCGACCACTGGGTGGAGAATGGGGGAGTGTCTAACCTCAAGGCTTTGATCTCGGGTCCCCAACGGGTTGCCTGCCTCTCTGCTAGTCGCACTTTTGCAGTATCTACGTTGGCTCTCCGGACACGCCTAGAGTTCCCTGAAACACCTAAGGGAAGGGGAGATAAGATGTCCCTCTTCCTATGTTTTGCTCTGATTTCCTTAGAATACAACACCGTAGTTGGGGGTGTGGGCGGGAGAGAACCTGGGATCCGAAAGTCAAGGTGGAGCCTAAAGCGCTCCAGAAGGTAAGGAAATAATCAAGCCAAGACATTACAATTACATCACCTGTTAGGCTAATCTGATATTCAATAGTGTTTGTTATGGATAGTCGCTAAACAAATGGTTATGGTTTGTATATGTGTAACTGGCTTAGAGCCATTACAGAGCTAGAACCTTTTGTTGAGTTTCTAACAAGTCCCAAGGGGAACTAACGGTTCGGGTCTCCCCTGTTAAATCCTCTGGGGGCGGGGGAGACCCTGGGATCTCGGGAGATAAGTGCATTAGGAAGAGGTGCCTTTCACACTCTGAGAGGGACTAATGCAAATGCTGTTTTCTGTGCCCTGGGTTTCATTCTTCCAAAAAGGGTGAGTGAGTCAGCCTCTGGTGTGAAGGCTACTTTTTCCAAAACTCTGACCAGGGCGCTTGGGTAGCTCAGTCGGGAAAGCGGCTGCCTTCAGCTCAGGTCAGGATCTCAGACTCCTGGGATCGAGCCCCACGACCGGCTCCCTGCTCAGTGGGGTAGCCAGTTTCTCCCTCTCCCTCTCTGCCTCTCTCTTTCTCCTTCTCTGTCCCTCTGTGTCAAATAAATAAATAAAACCTTTAAAAAAAAGAAAAGAAAAACCACCTGACGATGCTGGGTAGTGCTTTAAAGATGAGGACCCCAAATCAGGAATAAAGATGAGGGTTATAGCAGTGGGAGAAGAAACTGTGCCTGCTGTGTTTTCACTGCATTTTATATAACTTTTCTTGTCTGCATTTTATATAACTTTTCTTGTCTGCATTTATATAACTTTTCTTGTCTGCAAAACGGAATTACATATTTAAGAACTGTCGAGAAAATAAGTGAAGTACTGAGTCTGTTTCAGACTTTTGTCCATTCCAAAACCCCTGGTCCTTTCCCCAGTGTCACGTCTTAGAAATAAAATCTTGGGAGCCTAGGTATATATAGTCTCCCGGTCAAGTAAGGAATATTGGGTCCGAGGCGTCCCCTGGTGGCCAATCTTTCTCGAGGCGCCAACCATCTTCGGGGCTCCTTTAATACCTAAAATCCGCCCCTTTCGCGGCGCGTGAATCTTGGGTACCGATTGGCTGAGTGGGGGCCGGCGGCGGGGCGCGGGGCGCGTCGGGACAGTGCTGATTGGCCGGAGGAGGCCAGCCGGAAACTTCCGGGAATGTCCTCACTCCCGCGTTCCATCGGGCTGCATCCGGCGGCAGCGGGGCCTGTGGCTCCCCCTGCGGGCGGCTCTGCGGCTGGCGCGGTCCGGCCGGCTGGCTGGGTGGGTGGTGGGCTGTGGGTGGGGGAGGGGATGGACCGAGTCCCGGGTTGTCCGGATGAGGGTTCGGGAAGGTTTGGCGAGTAAGGTTCCATTTCTTGGATCTGCACCAGTTTCCCTACCCCGTCTCCGTCAGCTCCCCGACTTCGGGGCTTGAGACTGAAAGAGCATCCCGGGACGGGGCCTTCCGGCCCCGAATCAGCCTATCCAGAGACCCTCAAATTCTGATCTTGAAGTTGGAGGCTCCTGGAGAAGTTCGTCTCTAACCTTTTAGAAGAATTAGAGGATTTGCGGCTGCCTGACCCCAGCCTAGTGTGGTAGGTAGGCCTTGGGAAGTGGAGCATGGGGGTCGAAGTCTCCAAGCCTTGAGCCTTCATTCCCCTTTACCCCTTCTAGTGTAGTGCCGAGGCTCGGGCAGCATGACGACGGAGACCTTCGTGAAGGATATCAAGCCCGGGCTCAAGAATCTGAACCTCATCTTCATTGTGCTGGAGACAGGTGGCTATTCTGGGATGGTGGGCCCCCTGCGCGGGTTCTCTGGGGTGGGGGGAAGGGTCGGAGGGGGAGAAAGCGACCTCCGCGCTTAACTAGCTACGGGAATGTCAGAGCGCACCCCAAGAAACTGCTCACACCTAATCTCTCCTAGACCCTGGCCTGGAGAGTGGTAGTCCAGTGTAGGGTAGATGGACCTCACCAGATCCAAGCCTCCAGGACCGCTCAGGCCTTTTTCCACTCGGGGCCCTCTCCATGGTGCTGTCCCTCCGCTCCCCACTCACCCCACCAGTATCTAGATCTCATCCCTCTGACCATCTCTTCCTCCCACCCGCCCCAACATTTATCTGTTCCCTGCAGGCCGAGTGACCAAGACAAAGGACGGGCACGAGGTTCGGACCTGCAAGGTGGCAGACAAAACCGGCAGCATCAATATCTCTGTCTGGGACGACGTGGGCAACCTGATCCAACCTGGAGACATTATTCGGCTCACCAAAGGGTAATTCCTGGTTACTCCTGGTTAACGGTAGGGCAGTAACGGCTAAGGGGGGTAGAGTTAGGAGTTACCAGCCCCTGTAACTCTTCTGAGTATTCTGAATCTTACTTTTCTGTGCCCCCGCAGGTACGCTTCGGTGTTCAAAGGTTGTCTGACACTATACACTGGACGCGGGGGTGATCTTCAGAAGATTGGAGAGTAAGTGCCTTGGGGATTGGACTGTAGAAGCACCAGGTCAAGGGAGTAAGTTGAAGCCTTGCATAGAGGCAGCATACGGGTGTGCAGTCCGTGTCTTAAATCTGGACCTCCCTGAGACCTCCAGCAGTGGCCCAGATGGTGGGTCTGAGGCTTTGGCCAACTTCTCCCCTTGCAGATTCTGTATGGTTTATTCTGAGGTTCCTAACTTCAGTGAGCCAAACCCAGAGTACAGCGCCCAGCAGGCCCCCAACAAGACGGTGAGTTCCATGGCCTCAGTGCAGGGAAGGAGGGCAGGTCAGGCACAGGAGCATGGTGGGGAGCAAGGTCTGAGTATTTAATTTGTGCCTTCAGGTGCAGAACGACAGCAGCCCTCCAGCCCCCCAGCCTACCGCCGGGCCCCCTGCCGTTTCTCCAGGTACACCTCTTCCCCCCTCCGGCTACTGGCTCTCCTAGCTCCCCTTCTCTGCCCAGCCTGGAAAGATGCATTGCCTTCATCCCTTTTCCTAATTTCTCTTCTCTCAGTGTATCCCCTTCCAGCCAGTCATTCTCCCAGTTCTTTTGCAAGTCCCCGTGGGGAAAAGACCTGGGGACTCTAGCAATTGCTAGAGTCCTGGTTACTCTTGTGCCACTAGCACTCAAGGATACCCCTAAGGCGCCTGGGTGGCTCAGTGGGTTAAAGCCTCTGCCTTCGGCTCAGGTCATGATCTCAGGGTCCTGGGATCCAGCCCCACATTGGGCTCTCTGCTCAGCGGGGAGCCTGCTTCCCCCTCTCTCTCTGCCTGCCTCTCTGCCCACTTGTGATCTCTCTCTCTCTATGTCAAATAAATAAATAAAATCTTAAAAAAAAAAAAAAAAAGATACCCCTAAACCCCTAAGAACAGTGTCTCCACAAAGATTGCACTCCTTACTTTGACCTTGTTTCTTTCTGCTTGTTTGGTGGGTCCTTGCCCTTTTAGTTCATTCCACGGTTCTGATACGGATGTATAGGACTTAACATGGAATTCCACTGTATAGCTTAGAGCATCAAGGAGTTTCCTTTTAGGGTCATCCCTCTTCTTGAAACTAAAGACCCTTCTTGTATGCCTTGGACCTCAGGATTAAGATTCTTTCACCTGCTTTTTGATCTCTTGCTTTTGATTAGAATCACTCACCAACATCATCTCCTTCATACTTTGACTTTTCCTTAGGAACTGAGTTTTTACTCCTTTTTCCTCCTTTTCGGTCCTCTCCCAGCTGACCTCAGCACCCCCTGGGATTTGGCTCTCTCTTGCCTCTGATCCATGCCTTAGGTTTCTGCCTATGACACGAGGCTTTGGGCTGCTTCTTTGTCTGTGTCTGCATCCCCAGTTGCCATTGTTTTCAGAATTGTTTGAGTCAGAACCACCAGGGTCATGGGGCTCCTTGGACACATCATGAAATAATATTTAATCTCACCACAAAAACCAGTATCCATGTTTTCTTTCCTTTACTTTTTTTTTTTTTTTAATAAGGTGTTTTTTGCTTTTGTTTTTTTTTAAGATTTTCTTTCTTTATCAGAGGGCAGGGGAAGAGAGCACGAGCTGGGGGGGAGAGCAGCAGGCAGAGGGAGAAGCAAGCTCCCCACCGGGAAGGAGCCAAGTGAAGGACTCGGTCCCAGGACCCTCGGAATCATGACCTGAGCTGAAGGCTGATGCTTAAACCACTGAGCCACCCAGCCATCCCAACATCCATGTTTTCAATCGAAAATATGACTGTTATATATTTCCAGGTCTCCATGACTCCATAATTTGTAAAAAGTATTTTAAATAAGATACGTGTAAGCCTCTTGGCCCCTTGTATTTACCTGCCAGATGTTTATTCACTTGCTGACCTGACAGGTGAAAAATGCTTAACAAAAAAACAAAAACATGTGGATGACATAAAAACTTAACAGAAAAACTTTCTATATACTCTCCTAACATTTTTTGCGAATTGAGCAAAAGGCATTTTTTTCCCATTTTGGCTACAAGTATCTTGGTGTGGAGCAGCCGGTTCTCAGCAGGGATGTGGTTGGAGAGCCACTAGCTTATGACTTCTGCCCCATTTAGGGTTCATAGTGCCCTCTGTATATGAGAGGCAGGCCTGTGTCTTCACTTAACAAGCATGTCTAGAGGAGGAAGCCAAAGAATAAAACACAGCACCTGCCTTTAGGAGCCTGTAGCTTATGAAGGAGATAGTCCTACATACAATAACATCGTGGGAGTGGCAAGGTTAGTAAGATGCACCTTTGCGAGCGCTCAGGGAAATCACCTCGCACGTATGGCTCCCATCAGACATGAAAGCTACCCACAAAAATGGTACTTATTATTTGGGGGGTGTGAGTAATAATCATTTCGCTCACTCTTACCTAGATTCTCCAAAACGAAAATGTACATATCATTGTGATACCTACCCACCACCTTTTTTTTTAAGATCCTTCTTACTTTTTTTTTTTTTTAATTTTATTTATTTATTTACAGAGAGAGATCACAAGTAGGCAGAGAGGCAGGCAGAGAGAGAGGGGGAAGCAGGCTCCCCGCTGAGCAGAGAGCCTGATGCGGGGCTCTATCCCAGGACCCTGAGATCATGACCTAAGCTGAAGGCAGAGGCTTTAACCCACTGAGCCACTCAGGCACTCCAATAAAGGGGCATCTTGTCAGAGGTCCTTGAGCCTAGAACCAAACAGCAAATTCTAGGTCTGACCTCCCTGATACAAAGACGAATAAAAGAGAAAAATATCACACTGGGGCTCATGTAGCAACTTCCCAAATGATTGCTTGAGGCTTCTCTGGGGCTTCGTTCATACAACCTCCACTTTCTTGGTCCCGTCAGCGGGAATGTGCAGCTATGCTTGATGAAGACTGGGGTTCTCTCTGGGACCCTCAGCGGGGCCTTGGGGACACACCCCTCTTCTACCTTAGTTCTCTAATTCCTGTGTTTCTTCCCCTTCTCTCACTGCTAGCCTCTGAGAACCAGAACGGGAATGGACTGAGTGCCCCACCAGGTCCTGGTGGTGGCCCGCACCCCCCTCACGCACCCTCGCATCCCCCCAGCACCCGAATTACCCGAAGCCAGCCCAACCACACACCTGCTGGCCCTCCCGGCCCCTCCAGCAGCCCTATCAGTAACGGCAAAGAAACCCGGAGGAGCAGCAAGAGATAGCAAGACGTTCTTCCTCTCTTCCCACCACCTGCCATAACCCCAGCGTCTCCTAGAGCACATAGCCTTCTCCTAGGCTGCTGGCTTTTGGGGGGTAGGGGTGAGTAGGTAGTAGTATTTTAGCCACTAAATTTCACTGGAGGCGCGGTGAGCGGCGGCCTTCTCCACCCTAAGCCCATACTCCCTGCCTTGCCCAGCTGAAGCTGCCTATCCCCTGGGATTCAAGCCCCCCCCCCCCCCCCCCCCCCCCCCCCCCCCCCCCCCCCCCGCCCTCCATCCTCTTAGAAACAACAGTCACAGTCTGTTTCTGGTGTGTGTGATGTGGAAGTCGAATTGAATCCCTCCTTCTTAATAAACGTTACCACTCTGTACTGGACTCCTTGCTTTTTTGTGGGAAAATGAAGAGGTTAGCAGTCAGACATTTGGCCAAGTGGGCTATCCCTAGGAAGTGGAAGGAAGACAGGTTACAGGTAAGGAGGCCTAGGCAAAGCAGGCCTGCCCCTTTAAGGTAGTTCCCTCCCCTGCCCCCTCCCTGCAGGTGACCCTTGCCCGTCAGCCTGCCTACTCCCCCCACAGCTGGAACCAAGAAGGCTGTGTCCCCCTTCTTCTGGGCGTCCTTCCAGGCTCTTGCTGTCAGGTAACACCAACCTCAACCCCCTGGGCAACTGCCCCAGTCAGACCGTGCTCCCCTGATCTTAAGCCAGATGTCCCCAGACATCTGAGGGGAGCCTAGATACTTCTTTCCTCTTTTCACCAGAGCGGCCCCTTTCTTGGTCACTCACTCTGCCCGGACAAGGAGTTGCTAAGTACGCTTTCTTCCCCATGCCTCTGGGGTTGCCACTTATCTGCGTCTTTACCCCCTTTCCAGCCAAGGGACACCCGGATCCCACTTTCCCGGGGAATGTGGGGAATAGGGTTGGAAATGAAGGAATCGCAGTACCAGATGTAAGGTGGGGTGCGGTGAGAGGATATGCAGGGAAAGGCTAAAATGGTACCAAGTGGGTTAGTGGGGTGAACTGTCTAGAAGAAAGGGCCAGGCTCAGGATTTTCTTAGCCATGTGGCTTTTCCAGGGGCAGAGGGTGGCCCCTCCCTACTCAGGGGCCCAGCCGAGACTGACCTTTGACCCCCACCCCAGAGACCAGTGAACCATTAACTCCTCTCTGACGGGAGCCTTCCCACACTGGCTCCTCCCCTCCCTGACCCCGCCCCAAGGCAGGTGGGCTAGGAGTTGGGGGGGTGTCCATCCCAGCCTTCCATGTGACGTGGCCTCCATTCCACCTGACCACCTGGAGGCTGAGCCCTGCTCCCCTTCTTGACTCAGGAACATCTTAGTGTCCACAGTAAGGCCTGCCCAGGACCTGAGGTGACGGCTCTCACACTGCCAATGAGGGTGAGACCCTGTGGTTTGAGGGGAGACAGAGAGGTGGGGCAGGATTGAGGGGGGTGGGGTTGGGGGGACAGGATGGGCGGTCAGCTCTGGATCGGGTGAGGGAGGTGCTCTGGGTCAAGGAAGGTGCTGCTCCAGAAGGAGGCAACGGGGAGGGAGAAAGGAGGCTAGAATGGGGGTGCAGCTAGGTTCTAGGCGGGGCAGTACAGGGAGTGAGGGTTCCCTGGGCTGGAGCTGGACAGCAGACCAGAAGCCCCGGCCTTTCCTCCTCGTTCTTCCAGGTCACAGTCCTCAGGATGGTCCGAGGGGAATAGAAGCCAGAAGCAGAGCCTCTAGCCCATCCCCCCCCAAAATGGGGCCCCCGAGGAGTCCTCTGCTGGCTGGCCTGTATGTGTGGATGACCTTGGGCTGGGTAGGGGGCTCAGCCCCCAACCTGGGCCCTGCTCAGCAGGAGCAGAACCATTATCTCGCCCAGCTGTTCGGCCTGTACGGGGAGAACGGGACACTGACCGCGGGGGGCCTAGCGCGGCTTCTCCACAGCCTGGGACTAGGCCGAGTTCAGGCCCTTCGCCTGGGACACCACGGGCCTCCAGCTGGTCGGGCTGCACCCCCAGCAGGAGACAATTCCACGCACAGGTACTAACCCCTCCCCCACCCCGAAATGCCACGTCCCCGCTCTTCCCAGGGCTTGCACCAGTCTCCAGCTGCCTAGCTCTGGCTTCCTAAAATCAGATTCCCGGAATTACAAATTTTTCAAAATCTGACTCCCTGTATTCCTTCATGGCCCCCTTTGCCTCTACTGCCTTTTAATTCTCCTCTCTCCAAATCCCTGGGCCCTTCAACTCCTTGCTCTTAGTCCCAGTGCTCAGTGTCTCCACGCTGACTTGGCTCCCAATCTGCAGCATTTTTAGCTGCCCCCCCACCGAGTCCTCTCACTCTCACGCCCCCATTCCTATACACCCCCCCATACATCGACAATTCTCAGATCCTCCTAGAACTGATATTCCATGGTTTCTGGGTCCCAGGAACTCCAGCTAGTGGCTGTTCCTCCCTTTCCCCCTTAAGCTCCTTAGGAGCCTCAAGGGGAGTGTCTTTCTTCTTCTTCTTTTTTTTTTTTTTAAAGATTTTATTCATTTATTTGACAGAGAGCGAGAGAGATCACAAGTAGGCAGAGAGGCAGGCAGAGAAGGCGGAGGGGGGGGAAGCAGGCTTCCTGCTGAGCAGAGAGCCTGATGTGGGGCTCGATCCCAGGACCCTGAGATCACAACCTGAGCTGAAGGCAGAGGCTTTAACCCGCTGAGCCACCCAGGTGCCCCGTCTTTCTTCTTTTTTAAAGATTTATTTATCTATTTGAGAGAGCGAGCAGGGGGGAGGGGCAGAGAGTGGACTTAAGTGGACTCCACGCTGAGCTCCGAGCCCAGCTCAGGGCTCGATTTCGTGACCCCGAGATCATGACCTGAGCTGAAACCAAGAGTCCAACGCTTAACAGACTGTGCCACCCAGGCACCTCTCAAGGGCAGTTTCTTAAAGAACATGAGCTAGTCTGATTTGTTATTTCATCCATTGCAGATCACAGGACCCCGAGCTGAGTATGGATGTCTGGGCGGGGCTGCCTCTGGGTCCCTCGGGGTGGGGTGACCCAGAGGAGCCAAGAGCCCCAGCATCCCCCCGTGGGCCAGCGCCCTCGGGCCTGGACCTCTTTCATAGGCTTCTGCTGCTGGACCATTCACTGGCTGACCATTTGAACGAGGATGTAAGTCTGGTGATCTCCAAGTTCGGGGAAAAGACCATGAGCTTTAGATGGCCTAAAAGGTTTAAGGAGTAATTTATTTTTTAAAAGATATTCTTTATTAGAGAGAGAGGGTGCACGTGCATGAGAGACAGAGAAAGAGAGAGAGAGAGAGCAGAAGCAGGGGCAGGGGGAGAGAGAGAAGCAGACTCCCCGCTGAGCAGGGAACCCTATGCAGGGCTCGATCCCAGGACTCTGGGATCATGACCTGAGCCAAAGTCAGATGTTTAACCAACCGAGCCACCCAGGTGCCCCTAAAGAGTAATTCAATATGGTTAATTTTAAAAAACCCAATCCAGGTGTGAGCTTAGGGTATGTTACTCCAGGAGCGAAATACGGGTACTCTGGGCTCAGCGCACATGAGCCCGCACCCAAATCTCCAAGACCTGGCTTGGGGACCACACTGGGCAAAGCAGAGTCCAGAGAAACAGCCCAAGGTAGGATTTGGGGCTAGCTCTCTGGAGAGGAAACCTGCAGGGAGAGGAAGGCTGTCTTCAGCCAGAAAGTGAGCTTGTTCCATGCACACCAGAAGGCAGCCAAAGCTAACTCTGAAGCGGGCCTGGTGAGGGTGAGCACCCCATCACAGGGGGCATTCAAGCCAAGGCTGGATGAACATGTGACAGGGGTGTTGCGAGGAAGGAATTTTGGGTTCTTGCCCTTCTAAGATTCTGCAACGGAGGGCTCTAGTCGTCCAGCCAACTCCATCACCAAATCAATGAAATCATCAGGGGCTTGGGAGCAACGGAGATAGATGGTGGCATTGTTTACTAGCTCCCAGTCTGTATCCAATTGAATATTTGCACTGGATTGAATAGTCACTAATAATTAACACATACTGATCATACAGAACTATCCCTAGTCCCAGATGCACCTGCCAGGGTGAGCAAAGGGGACCCTGGAGAGACCCAGGAGTCCGTGCAATGAAAGGACATACGTTAAAGATCTGAGTCACCGTTCTCAGCGATGCCCCAATGTATGACCTCCAACTCAACTCCCGTAGTGTCTGAATGGCTCCCAGCTGCTGGTCAATTTTGGCCTGAGTCCCGCTGCTCCTCTGACCCCTCATCAGTTTGCTCTGCTGTGTCCAGCCCTGCTTTATCAGATCGACAGTCGTGTCTGCATCCAGGCCCCAACCCCAACTCCCCCAGGGGATCTTCTGTCTGGTCAGTGGGTGAGAGTGGGTGGCAGGGCGCCTTGAATCCTGGCACGGAGCGGGCCCTTAGCCAAGCAAGGGGGTTCAGTGGGGGTGCTGCCTCCCCTTGCAGTGTATCTCTGCCCCACCTTGCCTCCGAGGCCCTCCCACCACCCCTAGCCTAACTTCAGTCCCTGATTGTCCCCAGCCCTGGTTCACAGCACGGTGGCGGTCCTGCTGCTCAGCCTCCCCACCCCCCTCTCCCTGCTCCTGCTGCGGCTCCTGGGACCACGTCTGTTGCGGCCCCTGCTGGGCTTCCTGGGGGCCCTGGCCGTGGGCACACTTTGTGGGGATGCGCTGCTCCACCTGCTGCCACATGTACGTGTAGCCCCCTCAGGGCACCCAGGGGCTTCCCTCTCCCTCCCTGTCAGCTCCCACGCTCCACGCCCCAGCCCCGGCTGCAGCTCACAACTGCCTTCTGGTAGAAAGTGAGCGAAGGCTTGCCGCGTCCTCCACACGAGGAGGAAGTTGTCGATACACGGGCTTCTGGGGTCTGCCCTGACCCCCCTCTCTGGCAGGCACAAGGGGGGCAGCACGCTGGACCTAGCGGACGACCGGAGGAGGACCTGGGACCAGGACTGTCAGTACTCGGAGGTCTCTTCCTGCTCTTTGTGCTGGAGAACATGCTAGGGCTTTTGCGGCGCCGAGGCCTCAGGCCAGTGAGTGATACTCTTTTCTTCTCCTTCCACCAAAACCAGAATTCTGGCCAAGAGTGGGCCACACAGGCCAGGAGGTGAGGCGCCGAGGGTGCTACTGGCGCTCTGACGTTTGCCTGAGGGGGCAGGGCCTGACAGCTAAAGCGGGTCAGGGCCCCTCAGCCCAGACCTGGGATCTCTGGCCAAAGGGCCCCTCCTCTCCCAAGTTCAAGTCAACAAGAAACAGGGAGGTGCCAACCCCGAAAGAGAGTGGAGAGGCCAAACCCCCCCCCCAAGTGCTAGAGGTGAGCCCAGGTGTCCCTTTTCCCAGTGGGTAACCTGGCCACTCCTTAGCCCCCGGCTCTGCTGCCTCCCCCACCAGGAGGGATCCCCTCCCATTTCAGAGATGCTGCAGGCGAAAAAGAAAGGATCTCAGGGTACCGACTCTGGACCTGGAGGATGGCAGGGGGACAGCCCTTCAGCCCCTACAGGCAGCTCCAGGTAAGCAGAGGAGAAAATGGAGAGTGGGCTCCTGGCTCTCACCTGCAGCCACCACGGCACTGTCCTTGTCCTTCCCGCAGAGCCAGCAGCTCAGGGCCCTGGCGGTGAGCAGGCCAGCCAGCCCCTACCGGCCCCAGCCCCCGCTGGGCACCAAGGCCACAGTCACGGGCACCAGGGGGGCAGTGGCGCCCACATCACGTGGATGGTCCTCCTGGGAGATGGTCTGCACAACCTCACTGATGGGCTGGCCATAGGTTCGAGGGGAGGGGAACGATGGGGGCAGGGCCCAGGAGAGGGCGCCCAGGAAGTGGGGGAGGGGAGGGCCTGGCAGGCTGTGCCCCAGGGGTGTGGGGGGGTGAGGCGTCCCCCAGACTGACGACTTCCAACCCTGCCAATCCCAGGTGCTGCCTTCTCCGACGGCTTCTCCAGTGGCCTCAGCACCACCCTGGCCGTCTTCTGCCACGAGCTCCCACACGAACTGGGTAGGAACGGCCATGAGGTGGGCTGGGGTGGACTCCAGAAAGGAGAGGCCTCTGAGAGGGAGAACCTGGGAGGCGGCCAGGTGACACAAGGCCGAGGGGCAGCCCTGGCTTATTCCTGCCCCTTGCACCCCCTACAGGTGACTTCGCAATGCTGCTCCAGGCAGGTCTGTCCTTCCGGAGGCTGCTGCTGCTGAGCCTGGTGTCTGGAGCCCTGGGACTAGGGGGTGCAGCCCTTGGGGTGGGGCTCAGTTTGGGCCCTGTCCCCCTCACTCCCTGGGTGTTTGGGGTCACTGCGGGGGTCTTCCTCTACGTGGCCCTTGTGGACATGGTGAGAGGTGTGGGGCGGTGCAGAGAAAAGCCAGGGAAGCGGGGAGGTGGGTTCGGAGGGAAGGGAGGTACCGGTCCCTCCACCTCCAGCGTTCCCTCCCCTGCACCCCAGCCACCTGGAAGGGTGCCGGACCCCAGGCCCGGTGGAGCCTGAGAAACAAGGGCCTGGAGGGGTTCCGAGGGGCTGCCGGTACTTTCCGACATCTCCCTCTCACGCTTCAGGGCAGGGCCAGGGACAAGGCCAGGATCCTGACGTTCTTCCTTTCTTTCAGCTACCAGCCCTGCTTCGTCCTCCCGAGCCCCTCCCTGCGCTTGATGTCCTACTGCAGGGGCTGGGGCTGCTGCTGGGGGGCGGCCTCATGCTCACCATAGCCCTGCTGGAGGAGCAGCTGAGGCCCCCGGTCTCTGATGGCTGATGGGGGCTGGTGGAAAGGTTGCCCTTCCTTCCCCCCAACCGCAGGAATGGAGGCGGGACACAGGGCCAGTAGGAGCAACAGGATTTTAATAAACAGAACCCATCCCAAAGCCATGACTACGACAGTTGTACTTGCACCAAAACAGCATAGAAAACCAGGATGTGGTGGGAGGAGGCTCAAAGCAGGTGGGGGCGGGGTGAGGGGGGGCGGGGGCAGGGGCCTGGAGGGGGCAGAGTGTGTCCCTCGTCAGGGAGAGCATTGTGCTTTAGCCCAGGGGGGAGGGGGAGGGGTGGGGCAAATGCACCGCAAGGTCCCCACTTTTTCCTGCTGCCCTCAGCACCCTGGGGATACAGGCTTCTGGGCAGACCTGCCCTTTATTGCTGCCCACCAGCATTAAACACCCCCGACCCCAACACTAGCACCACAGGCGGATCCGGGGCAGGGACAAGGGCGGACACGGGGAAAATTGCTTAGAGAAAGATTCGACTAGAATCCAGTGAATTGTGCTCAGTTCTCTTTACTTCCTACAACCGAGTACATGGGTCATGGGGTGGAGGGGGTGACGGGACATGGAACATGCCCCTCGGCGCCCCCAACACACCCCCGCACACAGGATGGTGGTGTCTGCAGCATCACAGGTCATGCAGGGCATGGGGGAGGGGGGTTCACACACACAGAGACGCCCACGGCGGGTACCAGACAGAGAACACCCCTGAATATACACAGCTGTACACAGGGAACCCCCAGGTCCCCAACCCAACCCTCTCCCCTGTCTTGCCATCCCCCAGGCCGGAGGAACTGTATTGCTTTGAGAGAGCCACCCTGGGGGCCGCTCTGCCAGGCACCCTCCCCTCCCCTCCCCCCCACCCCCATTTTGGCACATCTGCAAGACACGCGGCAGCGAGAGTAGGCACCCTCCCTCCCGGGCTTCTGTGGCTCGGAGTCGAGGAAGGGGGTCGGAGGCTCTGTCCTCTGTCGTGCCCCTAGCCCCTCCCAAACCCCTACCTAGCCCACTCCAGCCGGGACCCACCCCCCTCCCCGAAACACACACATACAAAGCTGAGCTATCCAGGAATACAGGGGAACAAGGAGATTGTCCGGGACAGGAGCGGAGGCAGTCGGGGGAGAAAGGACTGGAAGCAGAGCCCCCACCCTGGTGTGGGGGTAAGACTGGCACAACAGCTACTTTAGTGCAATTGGAGAGGGTGCCCAGAGTGAGGGATGGAGATGGGAGGGGAAGGCTCTCTCCGACGCCCCTGGGGGGCGAAGCCAGGCTCCCCAGGGAAAGGGCCTAGCAGGAGCGAGCGAGGGCCAAGGGCAGATGCTCTGGTCACCCGCCACCCTCCGCCCTCCCAAATGCAGTGACAGTGTCCCCCTCACACCTACGTGGGCAACAGCAGCCTCGGAGTCAGTACCTTCAAGTAATTCATAGAACAGACCCTCCCCGCCCCAGCTTCCTCCCATCTCTGGGATTTGGTCGCTTCTCTAGGGTTGGGTCGGGGTGGAGGGAGTCCCCAAGTCAGGCCCTTCCCTCTCCACCTCCCTCTTCCCAGACCACTGGGCTTGGTCCTCAAAGATTCCTTGCCTCCGCCCTTGCCCAGCCCGGGTCAAGGCCACGGAGGGCTGGAGCCACCACAACTAGAGGGGAAGGGGCTGCTTTGCTCCTTATCCCTCCTTCTTAAAAGGTAGGGTTCAAACTAGGCGGGACGGGGCCCCATACTGGTTTGCCCCAGGAGGAGGGCTTCTGGGCTAGGGTCTGTAAGGCTATTTTCCTTTGCGGTGGGAAGGGAAGGGGGGATGAACACGGGGTGAGGGGAGAGGGGGAGAAATGGTGGAGAGGGAAGGAGGAAGGGGCCTCCCTGCTGGGGCGCAGTCACTGGAGTCATTCGGACGGAGAAACACTCCGGTGCACAGAGACACAGAGAGCGGGCCTGCTGCAGCCCCTCTAGCCAGGCCCCGCCCTCAGCTCGAGGGGCCCCTTCCCAGACCCCAGAGGAGGTTTCAGGGGTATAGCTGCAGAACCGTTCACTCTGGCCCCACGCCCCCCACCCCACCCCCCGCCTCTCCTCCCCTTCTAGGTCCGGGGAGTAAGAAGGTGCTCGGGTGGGCAGACAGCGGTGGAAACAGTATTGAGTTTTCCTTTGGTTACATATTGAAGGCAAAGGTGAGCTGGACTTACAGTCAAAACGGATAGGGATGAGGAAGGAAGAGGGGCCATGCTGGGGTTGGAGAGGGAGGGAGGCCCTCCTCAGCCCCTCCACCCCGAGGAACACATGTCTAAGTGGGGTGGCAGTCCCTCAGTCTCACCTCTCCCACCCCCCACAGCACCAAACAGAAGGAGAAGCCCCCTCCCCCAGGGGCTGCTCCCCACCCCAACCTGGGCTGTACATTCAGTGGTTTTCAGCAGTCCTATGGCTCAGGGGGCCACGGCGGGGGAGGTGGCCCGTCAGTCTCAGTTGGACAGTGGCAGTGACCCGGGTCTGTTGGCCCATCCTGGGACCCACAGTTTGTGCCATTTGTTTTTCTGAAGGATAGTACACAACCCTACCAAAGCCACCGCCCAATCAGAAACATCTCCCCAAAAATCGGAAACTAAAAACTGGCTCTTTTACGCCCTCTGATTCACAAGCCTGTTTCCCTGTCTCCTATGTAGCCCTCGCTCTGTCTCCTTTGCTGGGACCTGGGGCTGCTCCCAGGATTCCTCACTTAAAATAGGCCTTTTCTCAAAAGTGCTTATTACTTGAAGCAAGTGCTTTAGAGCTGCGGTGGGGAGAGGGGGAGGGAAGAGGGAGGGCGAAGGGAAGGAGGTGCTTCCTCCCCACCCTACCCCCTGAAGATTGGGGGGCATTCTGCCTGTTTTACTTCTCCACACCCGTTTAAGTCAAAGAGGTTTAAAAAAAAAATCTTAACATTAAAATAAATATGCAGTGGCCATGAGAATGGTCAAAACACTTCAAAAAACACTAGGGGCTGGGGAGCCCAGGGTAAGGTGTGGGATTTCCTTTGGCATAAGGAGAGGGGGCTGCTCGTCCTCCATGCCTCCTCACAGCCACACGAGGAGGGCCAGGGGACTCCCCACGACCTGCCCCAGCACTGCTGACGGTGTGCTGAAGGGGCAGCAGGGGGAAGGGGCAGCCACCAGAAATCTCATCTAGCAAAACAACGGGGCTCCTAACAAATACTCAGATTCTTCCTGTCATCGCCAAACGTGGATAAAGGAGAACACGACTGATACCCCGAGAGTCTTCTCTGGAGGACCCATCTCTCTGCTCCCCCTGCCCCACCCCCCGTCACCTAATTCCCAGCACCAAAATGAGAGGGAGGGGGTGGAATGGGGACATTTGAGGAGAGAGAGTTGAAGTTGGGGGCAAGCTTTGCAGAACCAGCGGGGTTGGGGGTGGGGGGCTGCAGCCCTTAAGAGAGGTCACATTGATTGTCGTATTGGGGAGGACAGGGTGTGAAAGGGAGGTGGGCAAGAGGGGCGTCGCAAGGCCCTTTGGCTTTGAAAACAAAACTAAAAACTAAAAGCTGCACAATCCTTCTCACCAATAATGGTCATTTGGAAGCTTTGAAATGGTTTAGGAACTGAGGGTTGGGGGAAGCAGGACACAGAAAGAGGGCAGAGAGACCATGACAAAAAGAATAAGGACTTGGACAAACACCCCAGGCTTCAGGGAACCAGCATGAGGTATGGTTAAGGGTATCTGTTAGGGAGGGAGGGGTCCCTGGGATGCCCCCCCTCCCCTCAGCGCCCCCTTGGCAAGGGCGGCAAGACTTGCAGGGGACACAACTAAAAAGTGGGTGAGGTCATGAACAAAGCAAGGTGGGTGGGGGAGGAAACCGAGGGATCCCCCGGCGGGGGGTGGGGGGGACCCTGTACTATGTAAACGAAGCCCGTCCAGTTCTCAGGGGACAATACTGATGGCAGCCAAACTGGGCAAGGATGCACTGTGGGGGTGGAGGGGGCATGACCTCTATTCAAGTTCTGTGTCTTGGCCCCTGGCTGAGGTATTGAGTGTGAGGAAGGGAACACTGGGCTAGAGGAGTGGGTCCGACCGTCCAGGAGGCTTAGCTGGGAGATGGATGGACAGGGCGTTAGAAGGGACCAGGGCCAAATTCAATGCTACATTTAGAGAGAAAACTGCCCCCTCCTCATTCCGGCCCAGTTTGGCTTTTGGGGTGCGACTTTCAGGAATCTTCCCAGTGCGGCCCCTAGTTCAATCCCATCTCTCCCCGCAGCCAGGAGGGCAGGGACCAAGCCTTAGCGTGTATGTGTCGCTCCCTAGATCAGAGCTTCATCCTCACACCGGAGGGGAAGCCGGTCCCGAGTTGCCACGGTCCCTAGTCTGCCCTGCCCCTCCCACCATCTTTGGCTTCAGATCAGGAGTGACTGGGGGCTGTGGGTACTCTTGGACATAACGGAAGGTGGGGGCACAGAGGAACTATGGGGTTTGGGGCACGGAAGGAGGAACACGGTCCTTCTCTCCCCACACATGCAAACACATGCCTGAAACACACAGGACTTACTAGGGCTGTGGTTTTGAAATGGGCAGGAAATTAATTTGTTTCTTCCCCTAAAGGATAAAATGCTTACTTAAAAATTCATGACAAGCCTCAAAGTTAAGGGAGGGGGAGCCAGGGAGGGAATGGCCACAGGCTCTGCTCTCCCAAAAGAAGTGAAAAGAAAGAAGCAAGGTTAAAGTGCGTGGTTAGGGGGCCAGGCCGGTGCGGCAAGGAGTCAGGGAGGGGCAGGCTGTGGGGGCAGAGCCAGCCCTTGATTTGCATATGAGGAGCCAGGGGAGAGTGCAGGATTGGGGCCCAGGTACAGTAGTTGCTGCTTCAAGTGTTTTGCATTTGAACTTTAGGAGTGATGGGGTACAGAAGTGGGGGAAAAGCTCCAGGCCCCAGTGCTAAATACCCTCCCCCCTCATCCACTAGCTGCCCCTGAAGGGGGAGGGGGACACCCCCAGAGTGCTCACACAGTACCAGAAATTAAGGCTTCTCACTGCTGCGGGGGTGGAGGGGCCAGCCGAGCAGGGAGGCAGTGATGGGTATGGAAGAGGAGGAGGGATCTGCCTGGCCACAGGGCAGGGGGACCCAGAGAGGAGAGACAGAGGGCAGGGACGGGGGAGTTGGCAGCAGAAAGGGGAAACTGAGAGATGGGGTAAAAGAGAGGGTAGCCAGGCATTTAGCAATCATTTGGGGACACTTGGCAGAAGGGGTTGCCCTGGGGGTGCCAAGGGCCTGGGGTGCTCCCTGTCGGTCCCAGACCCCTGCCAGGCCAGGATGGTGTGGCAAAGGGGTGAGCAGCTGCTCCCCAGTGCTTCTCCCCCCCACTCTGTCCCCCCCACCCAGTCGTGTTCTCCTTTAAAGTGCCCTAAATGTATAGACTTTTTCTAAATAAATAGAATAAGATATCAAGCCACCGGCGGGGGGAGGGACACCGAAGGGGGGCTACTCCGAGTAGCAGCCGTCTAAGCCGATGGCGCCGTGCCGCTCCTGGCTGTAGGGGCAGGAGGCCCCGTGGGGCAGGGCGCCGCAGCCACCCACCGTCTTGGCTGCTGCGATGCCGCAGTTCTTGAGCAGGCTGAAGCTGAAAGGACTGACGGCGTCCTTGGGTGGGAAAGGCTTCATGGTGGAGAGGATCAAGGCCAGGCAGTCTGCCACGTCTTTGTTGGGGGCGCAGGCCAGCGCTGGGGTGTGACCTGCAGGGCAGAGGGGGAGCACTGAGGCCCGGGATCCCGCAGCCCCAGGGGCCCCACCCACCTTCCCCCAGGCCCTGAGCTCTCCTGCTCTCATCTGTGGTGAGGAGCTGAGGCAGGCAAGCGCCCAGCACCCCACACCAATTCAAGGCCGATGAGGGCTTTGGGGGGGGGGCGAGGGGGGCTGACAGGCACTGTCAAGTTGGGGGGTGAAGGGCGGAGCACAGGGGACACAAGGCCAGGAGGCTGAGGTGTGGGGGAGGTCTTCCTGAGGACCACCCTGGGTCCGCCTAGCTCTGTAAGACTGCCCTCAGAGACTCTAGCGTATCGCTATCGGGTCCCTGCTCTGAGGAGTTCCCCTGGGGAAAAAACAACAACAAAAAACCCCAGTTCATAGCAAGGTTAAGAAGTCACCTCCTGAAGAATGTCCCTGACCCCAAACCCGGGAGAGGCGGGGGGCTCTGGACCCCACCCACCTTCTTCATCCACAGCCAGGACTGTGGCCCCGCGACTCAGCAGGGCCTGCACCACAGAAGCTAGACCATTCCGGGCAGCAATGTGGAGTGGCCTTGGAAGAAAGGAAGCAAGAGCAAGAAGTGAGCGGGGTACCACGCTGCCCTTCCTCACCCCGCCGGAGTAGCGTGAGTGCTGAACGAATACCGGCAGTCCCAGAGAGCCCCTGGAAGTCGGGCGGCTCTTTCTTCACCCACCTGCCTCCCCCCCCCCCCCCCCCCCCCCCCCCCCCCCCCCCCCCCCCCCCCCCCCCCCCCCCGCCAGGAGCCCCCTTCCCCAGGCACTCACATCTGCAGCGCACTGTTGGTAGCGTTGATAAGGCCAAGGTCTTGGGTTTCTGCCAGGATCATGAGGGCACATTTCTCATGGCCCTGAGGGAGAGGAACAGAGATGGAGTGGAAGCAGGCAGGCTGCAGAGCGGGAGGCGGGGAGGGTGGTGGGAGGACAAGGAGCTATACAGCCTGGACAACGCTGATGGCCGCTCCAGTCCACCCTCCAGCTGGGCAGACCCTCCTGCCCCCCCGGCAGCCCCTGGGCCCCTCGTCAAGTCCTGCCCCTTACACAGCCCTTGATACTCCGAATCCAGGCCCCACCTTACTACAAGCCAAGTGGAGGGCAGTGTTCTTGTTCTCATCCAGCACAGTAAGGTCTGCCTTCCCTCGATACAGCAGAAATTCTGCGAGAGAGAGAGTGGGCAGAGGACTGATGCCTTCCCTCCAGAGCAGCTGCCCTCCTGGCTCCCGGTCCCCCCAGCTGCGTCCACTCTGCGTGCCGGCTGCAGGGAATGAACTACCCAGAGACGTGGGCAGGGCTGCCCCAGCTTGCAGAGCCCCGAGGCGAGCTCCCCCCGCCCACACACGCGCCACTACACACCCACAGCAGCGGTCTGGCCGTTCTCGGCCGCCGTCATGAGCGCGGTGCGGCCGGTGTGGTCAGTGGCGTTCACCTCGGCTTGATGCTGCAGGAGCATCCGGAGCCCAGATATGTTGTCCGCGAAGGCAGCGGCGTGAAGAGGGGTCCTGCGGTGGGGGGGGGGGGGGTCAGGGCAGAGCGGAAAGGGAAGGCTCGTTCGCCTGAGCAGAAAGCGGCCAGAGGCCATCGAGCCTTCTCTCTAAGCCTTTCGCCACTCACCGTCCTTTGGCATCTCGGCTGTTCACAATCTTGGCACCCAGAGCTCCCAGCAGCATCTCTGTGGTGCTGTCCTGGTTATTAATTCTGAGGGAAGAGGCAGAGTCAGCAGGGAGGACAGGAGAAATGGAACGCCCATCCTAAGCCCCAGTCACAGACCCCCCGGGCGGGCCGGAGGCGCAGGAAGGGACTTACACTGCACAGTGCAAAGGAGTGAAGGGGTTTCCCTCCAGGTATGAAAACGGGCTGTGTTCAAGTAACAACTCCAGACAATCTTCATGTCCTGAGCAGGAGAAAGGAAGAGCAGTGGGGATGGAGAGGGACGACGATCACCTCTGTCCGGTGCCATCTCAGGACACCCCACTTCCAGATCTGCCTTAACCCGGGTTCCTCCCTCAAGCCCACGGAGCCTCGGTCTCGGTTCTGCTCCCCCCACACCGCAACCCCACTCCCGTGCCCGCCAAGGCCACAGGCCCGCACCAGTGTAGGAGGCCCAGTGCATGGGCGAGTATCCACTGTAATCCACGCCAGCATCTAGGGGGTCCGTGGAAAGGGCAGCCTGCAGCAGTGTCCGTAGCACGGCGGTGTGGCCGCAGGCTGAGGCCAGGTGAATGGGGGTGCGGCCCTTGAAGTCTCGGCACAGCACGAACGCGTCGTGGTCCAGCAGGGCGGCCAGGCAGTCCTCACAGCCGGTCACTGCCTGTGGGCAATGCAACGGCATGAGGGAGGGTGCAGGGCCACTCCCTGCCCCATGGCCAGTCGCCGGAGCTCGCCTCGGATTGAGAACCACTTCCAGGTCGCCCATCCTTGTCTTTCCACTGACTCTAAATGTTAGGAATCAGCATTTCCTGCCTCCCTCCTCTCTATGCCAATGGACAAGCAGAATGGCAAGAGTTAATTCTGGCACTCCGGAGTAGGGGACAAATGGCAGTGTCGGAGGACGAAGGGATCGAAGCATCCCCTGGGATGAAGAGACAGCTTCAGGTCAGCTGACCTTGGAGAAGGCCTGAGATGGTGGCATCATTAGCCGGGGGGCCAGGACTAGGGCTGGGTTTCCTGGACCAGGGTGGTGAGCAATTGGCTGTATGAGACGACAAAGCAAGGGACTCAGGGGGACCCGCTACGGATGTCAGGTCCTCCTCCTGGAGCAAACACAGTAAGGCCCAGCAAGATCCCGGGCACAAAATCCTGGCCCACCTGCTAGACAGTCTGCTGTCCTACTGCCGACGGGTCCTGTGCTCCCACGTCCAGGCCCGTCTGTGAGCAGCCCCACCCAGGAGGTCACTCACCCCACGGTGGAGGGCGGTGCGGCCCCGGAGGTCAGCAGCATCAGCCGTGGATCCTTTCTCTAGCAGCAGATGGACACAATCCACGTGGCCGTTCATGATGGCCAGCATCAGTGGGGTTCTACAGAGGGGGGCAGGAGAAAGGTGAGGGCCCGCAGGGACACGAAAAGCTGCATCCTGCCCCCGGCCCACACTCACTGTCCATAGGCATCCATGACATCTGTGATGTCAGCTCGTTCCCCACTGTCGATCAGCAAGTGCAGGGAATCAGTGTGGCCAGAGGCAGCTAGGAGAAAAGGGTCTGTGTCAAGGTATGGTGAAGCGGAAGGGAAGAAGGCAGCTAGCTGGGTCAAGCAGAAAGGACTCAAGGGTGGAGATTACGGGAAGACCTGGGGGGCAGGCCAAAGTCTTGGGGGACAGGAAGCCACAGATCAGGACTTGAAGTTTCCATTCTCCTTGCTCTGCTCCACTTCCAACCCTAACGCCATTCAGGAGGGGTCTGGGACCAGATTCCACAGCCCGGTGCGCCAAGGGGAGGGAAGCACCTAAAGGACGTACTAACCAGCAGCGTGCAGGGGCGTCCACTTGCGTTTGCGCTCTTTGATGAGTGCAGAGGCGCCATGGGCCGTAAGCACCTCCACGCACTCAGTAGAGCCTCGCTCGGTGGCCAGGAAGAGCGCTGTCCGGCCCTTGTGGTCCCTTACATCCAGATTCACCAGCGTCTCGGCCAGTGTCTTCAGGGCTTCACAGTGACCGTTGTAGGCCTGGCCGGGGCGGGCAGGGACAGGCAACCAATGGATGTAGCTCAGGACACTGCCCCCACTCTGCTCTTGGGCCCCATGGGGAAACTCCAGGCCTGGACTTGTACCACGCCCCGCCCTCCTCAGACCACTGCTGGCTTGCCACATCCCCAACAGAAGGCACAAGCCAGGAGAGATTCCCAAGTGCTCGTGCCTGTATGTGGGCCCGGGGCAGGGAGGGACAGGAAAGGCAGGGGGAAAGGACTGGGGACTCACAGCTAAGTGCAAAGGGCTGACTGGAATGGTGCTCTCCACATCCTCCAGGCAGTTAAAGGACATTTCTAAGAGCTGCAATGGACAGGAAAGTAGGGGTTGAGGTTTTGGAACTCCTAAGATGTTTTCCCTCCCTCCCCCCCCCCACAGTAATCCCCGAAGCCCCTGGCGCTAGAGAGCACACCTGAGTCAACCACCCGTCAGTTTCGGAACCCACGAACACAAAGGCGATGGCGTGCCCTGCCCCTCTCCTCTGCCCCGAGCCAGAGTCCACACGTACCAGTTCGAGGTTCTGTCTGTTGCCGTAGGCGGCTGCATAGTGCACAGCTGTGTAGCCCTGCCTGTCCCGCAGGGAGGGGTCTGCACCGTTATCCAGTAAGAACTCCAGACAGCTGGGGGACAGGGGCATGCTGTGAGGCAGGGACAGGCCTGGCCGGAGAGGGCCCGGTTGTGCAAAGAGCAGAGGAGAGGGGCTCCCTTGCCAGGCCCAGCTGCCCAACACCTGTCCTCTGCTCTACAGAGGCCAACTCCTGCCCATTTGACCCCAGCTCCAGTCCTGCCACCTCCTTCACATCAGCCCTACTCTGGCTTCAGTGCCTTCCCTTGTCCTCAGGATGCTCTCCTGGAGAACCCAGAGCACGGTCATCAGTTACCAGCGCTTTCCGCCCACCTCTAGACATGCTGACCTCCTGTCTGGAATGCCTTCTAACCTCTCTGAAGAAGTCCCATTCATCCCAAGCTTGCTCCCAGCCTCCCCCGCGCGGTGAGCTCTTCTCCAACCTTCCCAGTGAGATGCCTCTCCCTCTGTGCTCCCTTGGCACCCTTCTTAGTAGGGTCAGCTTAGAAGTACTAGCAGCAATAATGAAACTCAGCACTTACTACATGCCAAGCACTGTTCTAAGCACTTCATGTGCATGAAATCACTTGTCCACAATATGATCCTATGGTACTATTCTTATTCTTATTCCTACCATGGTTAAGGAAATTGAGGCACAGAGAGGTTAAGTTGTCAAAGGTCCCACAGTTGAGTGTCTTGGATTATAGTATCCCTCTTTTAAAAAAAACCCTCACATCTCAGAACACTTGTAGATTTACAGAAAGACTGTGAAGATACTCTAGAGTTCCCATGAGCTGCAGCATTCTCCCTATTGTTAACATCTAATGTTAGAATGCGTAAGTGCCCTTTCATTTGTATTTCCCAACAGATCATTCATTTTCAAAGGGCTGAAATTTCAGGTCTTTTTTTTTTAAGAAGGCAGGATGAGGAGAGGAGCAGTGGGAGAGGGACAGAAAGATACTCAAGCAGGCTCGATGCCCAGCCTGGAGCCTGATGCGGGGCTCGATCTCATGACCTTGAGATCCTGATCTGAGCCAAAATCAAGAGTCGGATGCTTAACTGACTGAGCCACCCAGGCGCCCCTAGAGTAACTCATCTCTTATCCTTGGTACCTAGCACAGTACTTAGTACCGAATAACTAAATCCTCACTTAATTCTTCCGGAACAGATAAATGGTTTGGTGTGTTTAGCCCTTCTGATTCTCTCAGGAAGACCATCCATTCCCTGAGGAAGGAACTAGGTCTCCTACTTTGGTCTGTACCCACAACGCTTAGTCCAGGACTGGGCTCAGAGTGCACCCAATGCACTGCAGGTGGGCCAGCTGCCAGCAGCGGAAGTGAGGAGGCAGGAGCCAGAGCGAGTGGGAGAGCGGCAGGGCCGGCGCCGGCGCCGCTGGGACCGCGCATCTGGGGCTCTGCTCGGCTACTCACAAGAAGGCCTCCTTCCTGCGGGACTCCTTCAGTGGCTCGTCCTCTTCAGCATCGTGGCTGGAAGATGAGTGGGGTTCCGCTCTGGGGTACAGACAGTGAGGTCGGGGGAGGCTCAGGGAGGTGAGTGGGGCTGCGAAGGCCAAAGTGGGACTCTCACCTCCGGTAGGTGTCAGAGGCAGCGGCGTAGTGGAGGGGAGAGCAGCCTTTGCAGTCGGCCTCATTGACGCCCGCGCCAGCTGTCACCAGCGTGACTGCACACTGGTAGCTGCCGTTGGCGGCCGCGTAGTGCAGTGGGGTCCTGTGGAGAAGGCGAGGTCGGTGTGTGAAAGGGCCCAGGGCAGACCCGAGGGCCACGAGAGGTGCAGCCCGGAGCTGCTCTGTCGTCCTCTCCCCGCGTAGTCTCCAAGCCCCTACCCCGCCCTCCACCATCCATCTCTCCTGGCCGACATTCCCCACGTCTACTGTGTGTATCGACACACCTTCCAAATTTGTCTCTCCTCCTCAAGTCAGCTCCGCTGCTCAACAGCAAATTAAGACATTCAACGTTCCTAAAAGGAAAGCGGATGAGGGTTAAGAGAGCGAGAGGCTTGGAGAGAAGCCACGAGCACAGCGAGGGGCTAAGGAAGGACAGCTGCGCGGCCCTTTCTGCTGTGACTGCTCATGCTGTGACAGGGCCGGGAAGATCCGGGCAGCGGGGAAGGGCCCGCGCCCCCGCCCAGATCTCTTCTCAGTGCCCAGGAGAGACGGAGGAGAGCTCACCCTCCAGAAGCAGCAGCATGTAGACAAGTGCGGCCAAGGTTGTCGGGCGTATTGATGTCAAACCCCGCGGAAAGCACGTGCTCGTTACTGAGTGAAGATACAATGCTGTACAGCTGACCTGCAGGGCCGAACAGCCACGGATCTCACCTGAGGGCCCAGAGCAGGGCGGGGAGAGGCCCACCCCCCAACCGGTCCGCACATACCTGAGGAAAGGAGCTTACGGCAACAGTCAGAGAATCCAAAGAGAACAGCTAAGTGCAGAGGGAACATGTCGTGAATGCCGCGCCTGGGGAGAAGTCGAGGGACTCAGTCCTTAGGTCCAGGGGAGACCAGTCGTGGACCTCCTTTCTGTGCCCCCCCCCACCCACCAACCCGGGGGACGGCGAGGGTCGGCAAGCTTCTTTGTGCTTCCACGTTGGACGTGAGAAGCCTGTACAGATCCCAAAGGACCCCGGCTCACCGGGCGGTATCCGCGCCATTGGTCATGAGGGTGCTGATGAGCAGCTCGTGTCCGTAGCGAGCAGCCACGTGCAGGGGTGTGTTCCCAAATTTGTCAGCGCAGTCGATCTCACTGCCTGAGAGGGGAAGCACGCAAACTCAGGCCGACCTCGGGCTCCAGAGCACTCCCGCTAGCTGGCTACCACGGGAGCGTCTGTTCCACGCCGTGGCCCAGCCTCAGCCCTCCACAGGTGCCAGCTGGCTCGGAAGCCTTACGGGACGGGGCAGGCGGACCAGGGCCATTTCCACAGGTGCCTTGCTCAGAGCGCCAGGTGCCCATCCTGGCTAGAAGGCGGTGTGAGGGTGGAATGAGGAACCAAGGGGTTTCTAGGGATTGAGTTCTCTGGGGGAGCGGGAGAAGAGAGCACAAAGTCCATACCATTCTGGATGAGGATCTGGGAGCGGGTGAAACGACCATGGATGGCAGCCATGTGCAGGGGACTTTTCCCTTCCTTGCTCTGTGAAAATATGGCAATTTTTTTTTTCAGCGCAAGGCACTGAGAAGGCCCTATTCCCCCTTTGAAAGGACATATCTGAGGACGGACTAGTGTTGTGGATATCTGCTCAGCCCACACTCTCTTGGGTTCCTGGCAAGTCTGATCAACCCAGGAGGCAAGTGGACGACTCCCCACAGTTATCCAGAGGGGAAAAAATGGTCAGGCCCCCCCAGAGCCAGGTTCCTCTCCCAGGACCCCCGGAGCCAGGTTCCTCTCCCAGGACCCCCGGAGCCAGGTTCCTCTCCCAGGACCCCCCGGAGCCAGGTTCCTCTCCCAGGACCCCCCGGAGCCAGGTTCCTCTCCCAGGACCCCCGGAGCCAGGTTCCTCTCCCAGGACCCCCAGAGCCAGGCTGCAGCCTCATTCCTTCAGGCACCTGGTAGTTGACATCAGCCCCGTTATTGACCAGCAGCTCCAAGCAGAGAGCGCCGTTGGTGGAGACTGCAGCCACATGCAGAGGCGTGAAGCCCTTTTCATTCGGCTGGTTGACATTGGCTCCTGCATTCACCAGCTCAATGGCCACAGCATCCTGGCCCAGGTAGCAGGCGATGTGCAAAGCTGTGTTTCCAAAAGCGTTGGGCTCGTCGATCTGGATTTCCAGGGGTGCGGGGAAGGGCACAGGGAAGTATCAGTTTCAATGAAGTAGAAGCCAGCACAGATAGCCTAGAGAATCCCAGAATTCCAACCACCCCCTGAGACACCTTAGGGTCCTGATTTGACAGACCGAGCCTATTCCTTACAGCAAGCATTATTCACTGCGTCTCACCGTATCCTGCCGACCTCCCCCAACCACTCCAACGATCCCAGCACCCTTATGCCTTGGCACACAGGCTCCAACCTCCGACTCCCTGCCCTTAGTGCCCAGCCCCCCCGTGCTCAGCACCCTGACCTCAGCCCCCATCCGGAGCAGGTACTTCACCACTTCAATCTGGCCACTGGCCGCAGCTGTGTGGAGCAGCCCGTAGCCCTTGCGGTCCTTGCAGCCGAGGTCCGCTCCCCGTGCCACCAGCAGTTTCAGGACCTCCAAATGCCCTGGGAAGAGAGAGAAGGCTCTCAAGGGCGTGGAGGGGGAACTAAGACCCCGAGTGCCTCTCTCCAAAGGCTGCGCAATCCCTATCCCTGCCTTAGAAACCCCAAATGTCAAATTCCTCCTCTTTCCACGAACCCTTTCTCACCCAGAAAAGCTGCCCAGTGCAGAGGCTGCCGCTCCTTTTTGTCGCAGACATTCAGGCTGGCTCCCTTGTTCAGGAGCAGGTTCACTGTCTGTAGCAGGATATGAAAGACACCTGTTGAGAGCCAGGTTCACGCTTCCAATGTACCTAAGGGCAGAAGCCTCGGTTCCTGAAAAGGCTGAGGCAGCCAAATGTCTTTGTTCTTGAACAGAACAACCTGGAGAACTAACTAGACGGAACAGAGGAAGCAGAGACTAAGGAGGAGAACTAAGGAGAGCCCATACAGGTTTGGAAGTTTGAGGGAAATTCGAGGGAGTCTCTTCATCTGATCTGCTGGTTCTTAAATTCTTCTGAAAAATCTTCTAAAACGTTTTGAAAAACATGGACGCTCACTTCAGAAAGAGGCATGTATACAAACATTTTCCATGTGACTTCAGAGAGTTTAGCTTGGACTTGAAGTCCAAGTCAAGAATTTCAGTCTAACCCAACCATTCATTTGGTGCTTGAGCCCAAGTGTCTAACCAGTCGTCCAGGCTGCTGCTCCCCAGACCTGACAGCCCAGAAGCAGAGGAAGGTGAGTGGGGTGGGAAGGGAGGGGAGGGAAGGGCCCGGACGGGACGGGACGGGGCTTGGCTGGGTGTGGATTGGAGCAGTCCTCACCTCCAGATGCCCGCTATGCACTGCGTGGTGCAGGGCACTGCGCCCACTCCTGTCGGCCACGTTGAGGCTACTCAACAGGGGTGCCAGAGCCTCAGCACACTTTGTGGCCCGGTTGGCGGCAGCCACATGCAGTGGTGTCTGCCACAGCTTGTCCCGGGCATTCACATCTGCTGAATGGGCCAGCAGCAGTCCCAGCACCTTCTGTAAAGGAGCAGGGGATGGGAGAGGAGAGAGAGGGGACGTAGGAGGTAAAGCAAAGAGTGGAGGGAAGAAGAGGTCAGCATGGCACATGTGGCCCCATCCCCCCATCCCCCCAGCACAGTCTCTTCTCATTTTTCCAACATACGGAGCCTCTCAACGCCTACTTCCCATCTTCTGGATCTTCTGACAGTTTAAAATCTTCCCTACCTTGCTGAGGAAAGCATGGTCCCCTCCTCTTCCTCAAGCCACCTGGTATCACTACCCAAACCAGACCCTGAAAACCTTCACCCACGCATACAGCTACAACCAAGCAAATCCGCAAAGAGAGAGGATCCCAATCCCTCATTATTTTTCACTAGGAAAAATATACAGTCCTGCTACGTTAATGCCCCGAATACCCTCCTTCAGTCCTTCCACAGGCACCAAAATCATTTCCGTTACCTCAGTAAGCAAACAGATGCTGGTTCCCCTCTAAAACTCAGGCTAAAGGGTCCCTCCTAATCACAACCCACCCCCTTCCCATTGGTCTTAGTCTCTACCCCCCCCCCCCCACCGTGCCTGGAGCCGGGGAACTGACCTTCGAACCAAGAGAGAGGTCTCCTTACCCCCTCCCCCGCCCGACCCCACCCGGCTCTTCCGGGTTGATGGACCCAATTGATGAGGCACGTCTGACCTCTGTGCTGTCAACTTCCATGCTGCTTGAGGGGCAGGGATGCAACAGATCACTACCCTCAACCCCTCCATCACAAGGTAAGAAATCTCAGTGCCCAGAGGGGGATCAGACTCCAAGGTGGCCCCCCAGGGAAGGATGAGTCACTCAGGCCTGGCAGCAGGGCCCCCTGCAGTCTGCCAGCCCAGTGTTAAGCTCTCCCCTGACGTCACATCAGCTGGCAACACTCAGCCCCCCTTACCAGCCAGTTCTAGGGGTAGGAGGGAGGGGCCAAGGTCTAGTCTCCTGACCTAGGAGTAGACCAGCTTGTAAGCAGACAGCTGAGGCTCTCCGATCCTTAACTTCCACCTTTAACCAACTCATCCTCTGTGAAAGGGTGAAAGGACAGAGGAGGCCGATACCTCATTTCGGGAAGCAGCAGCACGATGAAGAGGGGTCAGCCACAGTGTGTCCTTAGCATTGACATTAGCACCTGTGGGGATATAATTTCCTCTTTTGGTGGGAGGTGGATAGCAAGTGGGGAAGGAAGCCAGTAATCAGGCAAAGGAATATGGATAGAAATGAAGCCTTTCCCGGACCAAGTACCAGAGAACAATTCTTGGATATGGGGGGGGGGGGAGAGAAGGCTCTTCCCTCAGGTCCCCTCCCTAAGCGCCACACCTTCCAGCTCCCCACTTTCACCTGACATCAGTAGCAACTGGAGGATGGGGACATCGCCTACGTAGGCAGCAGCATGCAAGGGGGTCCGCCTCTCTTGGTCCTGGGAAGGCAGAAAAGAGCAGGAGCTGTGGCGGAGGGTGAACTATCAAGGACCCCAACTCAAGCCTTAGAGCTCCTGGCCTTTCCCCACCTCTTCCCATAGGTTCTGCGGCCTCCTAAATCCCTATCCTAGGTCAAAACAAGCACCTAGGGAGGGTGGAGTCAGGGAGTCAGGGGGTCAGGGCCAAGGGGCTGTGAGGCAGTCTCCTTCTTCCAGGAGGGGTGGGGGCGCTGCAGACACTGATGGTTCAGAAGGGAACACCGTTTCTGGGCATCCTCAGCTCCACTGGTCTACGCTTCAAGCCTGACCTGCTCTCCATCTCCAAATGTAGAGCAGGCGCCCATCCCTCGGTAGAAAGAGCTGCGGCCTCATCCGAGCCAAGGAGCCACGGAGCCGCCCCACTGGTTGGGAGGGGTCCAGAACACCAGGGCCCAGATTACTGGCTCCCCATCCTCCCTGATCCCAACTCACCAGTACATTGATGTTCTCCTTCTGCGAGAGGAGGGAACGCACTTCCTCCACATCTCGGCTAAAGATGGCCTGGACCAGGGGCGGCTGCAGGAAGAACCGGCGTTCAGAGAGAGCCGGCCGGAACGGAACCAGGGGTGGGGGGCGGGGGGGGACACCTGATTTGATGAGGGGCGTCGCTGGAGGCGCTCGGCTCTGGGGTCCTGGCTGCAGGGGACACTCCCGCGGCATGTTGGCCGGTCGCCAGGCCCCCAAGGACACCGGCTCGGTTGAGGGGAGCACGGCGTGGGGCGGGGCGGGAGCAGCGGGAGCCCGGGGCTCGGGCCCAGCCTAGGCCGCACATCCCCGGGCTCGCGTGGCGGCGGCGCCGGAGCCTGGAAGGAGGAAGCGGGCAAAGACAGGAGGGCTGACCTGGTCCGTGATGCTGAGGATCCCCATGGCCCGGCCCGGGCTCCGTCCGCATCGAGCTCCCGGCGGCGGCGGCGGCGGCTCCACCGGGGACACGGGGCGGCCCAGGCGGCGGCTGCGGCGGCGGCTGCGGGGAGAGCGCGGCCCCGCCTACCGGGGGGCGGGCGAGCGGGAGCCCGCAGCGCTCCCTGGCGGCCGTCCTGGGCCGGGCCGCGGGGCGCTTGCCGCGCAGGCGGCCCCGGCCTGGCGTCCTCCGCCCCGCCCTGGCGCCCGGAACGGCCCCGGCGCCCCCAGCCTCGCGCGCTCGTTCCCCGGCTCCCCACGCCCGGCCGCGCCGTGCTCTCTGCTCCGGTCTGGAGGCCCGGGGGGGTTTTCCACAAGACCCAAGCGGCCCCGCGGGGCCTCCCATCGCCCAGCCCACCACAATGCCTCCGCCAGAGCTAACCCCTCCCGTCTGCGGTTACATACCCCCAAATCCGCCACAGACTTGGGGAAACAGGGGCGTGGAGACCCGGGGGTTGTATATGGCAATATCCCCTGAGAGAAGGAAGACGCGTATCTCTACTGGCGGTGACATGAGTTGGGTAGAAAGGAAATAGTGCAAGTGCTCAAACTGCCGAGAGAAATCCCAAAAAGGACTCTCCAGCTGCAGAAAATCCCCACTGAGAGGCTGGGACAGCTGGCAGCCGAAGAGGGCCTCCAAGGCCAGCAGAAGGGGCACTTCCCGATTTCCTAATTACTCCCATTGCCAGGTTAAGGTGGTAGGATGGCTACACTTTAAGAAGCTCGGTGGCTTCTCCCCAGAAAAGGGTGGGGTGCTTTCCCTCCTTCATTGGCGAGGCCAGAGAGCAGCCAATCAGGCAAGATCTAGATGGAGGTCATCCCAGCCCAGAAAAGGAAGAGGAAAGAAAACTGGATGTTGAGAAATTGCTGCAATTTATAAAAGGTGATCCAGGGTCCTATTAGAGCTCAGCAGCTCACTGTGAGTGTTCTAAGAGGGAGCACATTCAGGAAGAAGTGTAGCAAGTTGGCCCCCTGTCAAGGCATAGATATAATAAAATCTCTCCTTTGCTCTCTAACAATCTATGCCCTTCATTGCTTTTGGTATCTTGATTCCCACCAGAAAGATACACAAGACACTGATATCTGTGCTTTTTCCTGGAGAGAGAAACCGGGGAACAGGGAATGAGGAGTGAGAATGAAAAATACCTATCACTACATACCTTTAATAATTTCTGAGCTTCTACCATATTGAAAATAAAATTTACAGTATTACTTAACCTCTTCCAAGGAGTCTTCCCTGGTTAACGGGCTCTTTCCCTTTTGTTAGGCTTCCTTAACCCTTACATATTTAGTTTACACTGTAGCAGTCAGGTCCATTTATTTATTTATTTATTTATTCATTCATTCATTCATTTAAAGATTTTATTTATTTGGCAGAGAGAGGCGGGGAGCAGCAGAGGAAGAGAGAGAAGCAGGCTCTCCACTGAGCAGGGAGCTGGATGTGGGGCTCAATCCCAGGACCCCCGGACCACGCTTAACCCACTGAGCCACCCAGGCGTCCTATAGCAGTCAGGTTTAAATTGCATACCTTTGTTGCTCATTTCACCTTACATCTTTGGCATACAAATGTGCAACATTTCGGAATAGATTTTTAAACTCCTTAGCCAGTCTTCCAACACAGGACTGTGCATTGCTTTGGTTTTATTTGTTTTGTCTTGTTTTCTATGAAAAAAGGATTTTGGGGGTGCCTGGGTGGCTCAGTGGGTTAAGCCTCCGCCTTTGGCTCAGGTCATGATCTCAGGGTCCTGGGATTGAGCCCCGCGTCGGGCTCTCTGCTCGGCGGGGAGCCTGCTTCCCTTTCTCTCTCTCCGC
>CM053611.1:59087940-59138988 GCA_028646535.1 Procyon lotor
AAAAAAGGATTTTGAACTCTCCAACGGCAAGGGTATACATTATTCTTTGTAGCTTTAATGGAGCGGGAACGGACACTTGGTATTTGATGAGGAGGAGAAAGATGAGGCTGAAGAAGTAGAAACTGAAGGAAGTTGGGGATCAGATGGATATGGGTGTTGGGACATGTTGACTTGACTACTGGACCTTCCAGGAAGGGCTGAGCTAGGATATGACCCAGAGGATGGGGAGGAGGGGACTACATGGCCTTCATTGCCTGAAATAGCTCTTGGTAACCTGAGGAATTGGAGTCAGGGGTTAGCTGGGGTCACGTGCCTGGTTCTGGCGTGGGCGCGGAGGTGAACAAGCGAGGTTGCCAGCCGGGTTCTTTGGGCAGCTGAAAGAAGGAGGAAGGGCTAAAGAGTTATTTTTAATATTATTCAGAGCTCAGAAAGAGGATTTCCCAGTAGGGGAAAAAGGGATATGATGTAGGTAACACAGATACTTCCAAGGGTCAGGGAAAGGAACAGGGGTGGGGGTGGGGGGTGGTATTTAGGCTGGAAGTAGTCGCAAAGCCCTTTTATGAAGACAGTCCTGTGATTCAACTACTGAATTCACATTTGGGTAACTCTAGGCAGATACCTGCCTATTTTTTTTTTTTTTTTTAAGATTTTATTTATTTGACAGAGAGAAACACAGTGAGAGAGGGAACACAAGCAGAGGGAATGGTAGCAGGAGAAGCAGGCTTCCTGTGGAGCAGAGAGCCTGATGCGGGGCTCGATCCCAGAACCCTGGGATCATGACCTGGGCCGAAGGCAGACGCTTAACAACTGAGCCACCCAGGCGCCCAGATACCTGACTATTTTTAAGCGCAGTTTTCATTCTTTTAACAAATGCTGATTGAGGACTCAACCATTATAGAATGCATAGTATAGCACTACACTAACTGGTTTGGAAGTAGAAACTTACAAGTAATAGTGTCTATTTTTGTGGAACTTAGAAGAGCATACATATAGGTATGAAACAACGAGAGAATATAGGCTACATGCTATTTTACATGCTATTATGTGTTTCAGGTAATTTTCAGGGATGGGTTCAGTCGAAAGAGGGTCTTCCTCAAGTAGATGTGTTTTGGGTTAGTATCTGAAGGAAGTTATTGATGTAGAATGACAGGGAAATGGCAGGAAATTGGTTGTTCAAATACGAGGAATGAACCAAGAAAAGTTTAAGTGGCAGTAATTAGCTAATCTAATTAGTAGGGGGACAACAAGCAAATTGGCTTAGCAGGCCTATTTTACCTTGGGGATTCTGCAGCAGTTAACTCGGTTAAGACAGAGTGTTAATGAGGTCACAGTTCAGTCGTGTATCCCGGTTAATTTCTGTCTTTTATCCAGCCAGATCCTTTCTCCTCGTTCTAAGCAGCTGTCTCACATGTGTAAGCCCTTAGTCAGAGGGAGTGGGTCTGGACAAGAAAGCAGGGTTGGAAAGAGTAAATCTGTCCCTCAAGGTCACATGCCCATCTGAGAGTGGCTCCAGATTACCATCTTTTTTTTTTTTTAAAGATTTTATTTATTTATTTGACAGAGATCACAAATAGGCAGAGAGGCAGGCAGAGAAAGAGAGGGAAGCAGGCTCCCCGCTGAGCAGAGAGCCCGATGTGGGGCCCGATCCCAGGACCCTGAGATCATGACCTGAGCCGAAGGCAGAGGCTTTAACCCACTGAGCCACCCAGGCACCCCTCCAGATTGCCATCTTTGAACTGGAAAGCGACACTGTATCCTGGTGGTGGGGGTAGGGGTGCTGAGGGAAAAAAGAAGAAATGTTAGGATTGAAAAAGAGGTAAGATCATTTTCCAATTCGGGGCTTCATGTATATATAATACAAATACAAGATAAGGATTAAAATGCCTTCTTTTTAAAATTTTTTTTTAAAGATTTTATTTATTTGCAAGAGAGAGAGAACACAAGCACAAGCAGGGGACTGGTAGGCAGAGGGAGAAGCAGGCTCCCCACTGAGCAAGGAGGCCATTGGGGGACTTGATTCTGAAACAGATGCTTAACTAACAGCCACCCAGGCATTCCCCATAAAACTCCTTCCTTAAAAATGTTAAATGTAAGCCAGAGTTCAAGGGAGGGCTCTTGTTCTTTGACATTCAAACAAAATAGGCTCAAAATTTGAAGCAACCCAGGGCCACCTGACTGGCTTAGTCGATGGAGGATCTCAGGGTTGTGAGTTCAAGCCCCACGTTGGGTGTAGAGATTACTTTAAAAAATATTTTATTTATGAGGCTCCTGGCTCAGTGGGTTAAAGCCTCTGCCTTCGGCTCAGGTCATGATCTCAGGGTCCTGGGATAGAGCCCCGCATCAGGCTCTCCGCTCTGCAGGGAGTCTGCTTCCCCCTCTTTCTCTGCCTGCCTCTCTGCCAACTTATGATCTCTCTCTGTCAAATAAATAAATAAAATTTTTAAAAAATATTTTATTTATTTATTTGTTAGAGAGAAAGAGAGAGCACAAGCAGGGGAAGCAGCAGGCAGAGAGAGAAGCAGGCTCCCTGCTGAACAAGGAGCCTGATGTGGGGGACTCGATCCCACGACTCTGGGATCATGACCTGAGCAGAAGGCAGAAGCTTAACCAACCGAGCCACCAGGCATCCTTAAAAAATAAAAATCTTTTTTTTTTTTTTAAGATTTTATTTATTTATTTGGCACAGAGAGAGATCACAAGTAGGTAGAGAGGCAGGCAGAGAGAGAGGAGGAAGCAGGCTCCCCGCTGAGCAGAGAGCCCAACGACACTGGGACTCCACCCCAGGACCTTGAGATCATGACACGAGCCAAAGGCAGAGGCTTTAACCCACTGAGCCATTCAGGCGCCCCTAAAAAATAAAACCTTAAAAAAAATAAATCAATCCATATCCAATGGAAATCCCAAAGTTAATGCGGATCTCAAAGAGGAGTGGGGAGATGGAGGATTTCTGTTTCCATTCCCCCCTTTCTAGGGAAGCTGTTTCTCTTCCACATCAATTAGACCCCAAAGGTGACATAGTCTTTAATTATTTTATCCTCCTTCCCCCTTCCACACGTTACTCAGACAAAACTTTACTGAGTGTGGAAATGTGACCAAAGATTTAGAACAAAAGCAGAGGAAGGGCTCACACTATAATAGCATAAACATCTCTAAAAGCAAGCACCGCCATTCTTTTTTTTTTTTTTAAGATTTTATTTGTTTAGGGGCGCCTGGGTGGCTCAGTCAGTTAAGCATCTGCCATGGGCTCAGGTCATGATCCCAGGGTCCTAGGATGGAGTCCCAAATCAGGCACACTGCTCAGAGGGGAGCCTACTTCTCCCTCTGTCTCTCTCTGTTTCTCATGAATAAAAAAAAAGATTTTTTTTTATTTTATTTATTTACTCGAGAGACAGAGAGGGATCACACGCAGGAGCAAGGGGAGAAGCAGACTCCCTACGCAGCAGGCAGTCCGACTCCTGGAGGGGCTCTATCCCAGGCCCCCGGGGATCATGACCTAAGGCAAAGGCAGACACACTTCAGCGACTGATCCACCCAGGCGCCCTAGGCAGCACCATTCTTTTTTTTTTTTTTTTTTTTAAGGCAGCACCATTCTTAAAATGGCCTTCCTCTACTCCACCGGGGGAGAATTTCAATTACTTTTGTACCCATCTAGATCCAATCTCCTTTTTATTTTCCTTTTGTTTTTCCCACTTTTATCTTGAGCATTTTTTTTTTCCTACTCCTATCACGATGGAAAGCAGTACAGTGATATTTCTTTGCCTGGGTTCCCGCCCTGAGGTCTTACCCTTCAAGTGCGCACTTCCAGACAAAGAGGGTTTTCTCTCCTAAAATTAAGTCTGGTTCCCCCCGACACTTCTTTCTATAAATATTGAAAGATAAAATTATGCCAAACCTTAGCCCAGTGCTCGGAAGATTAATTTCCTTTCTCAAAGATGTATAGCATAGTACCAGGCACTAGAGAGGCTACAAAGATTAACAGAAATTGTACCCATGAACTAGGAAGAATATAATAAAAGCTCTAAAAGAGACGTTCAGAAGTATCGACAGATGTCTGCCGATGACACGCCCACGAAGTCGCCTCTGTGCTTATGTATCAATTCCGTGACCACAGACTCGCCAAGTAGTTTGCCAGGCGACTTCGTTCCTCCCGGCCATCTCTGCAGCTTCTCACACACTCACTCCTGCGTCCCTTCTCGCTGGAGGTGTGAAACTACATCTCCCGAAAGGCCGCGTTGTCCCCTTCCTTCCTCCCTCTCCCCGTTCCGAGCCATGGCAACAGCGTGACGTGGGGGTACTGGGAGCTGCGGGAGCAGCGGTCGCGGCTTCAGTTCTAGGCTACCCCGCCGCCCGGGCGGGAGCAGGGCGAGAGGAGCCGCAGCCCCGGGCCGCTCCTGCTCTCGGGGACCCTGAGCCCGCCCGGCGGCCGCTTCCTGCCTCTTCTCCTCCGGAGTTGACTAGGGCGTAGCGGGTGTCAGGGCCCAGAGGGCAAGGGAGGGTCGGTCCCGCGCATGGCCTCGGCGGGCGCGCGGCGGCTCCCAGCCGGGACGCGCGCGGCGGCCCAGCGTTGCTGCGGCTTCGCGCTCCGCCCGGGCACGCGCCCGGCTCCGCCCCCGGGTCCTCCGCGACCGCCGCGACCAATGAGGTGAGACGGCGGTGCGAGCGTCTGCGCGGCTGGCAAGGGGGTCGCCCAGGGCCCTGAAGTTCCGCAGTGGAGGCTTGCAACTCTGGGGTGCGGGCGCGGCGTGGGGCGGCAGCGGTCTTACCTATGGGTCTCATGTAGAGCTTTGGGGAATGCTTTTGCAAGTGATTCGCGAGGGGAAGTCCCCGGGGTGGGTGCCCAACCACCGCGTCCCCCTCGCGGGCGCCCTGGCAACGCCCGGCTTGGCAAGGCCCCGGAGACTGTGATACTTTCTGAGAGTCCTAGCTTTTAACAGTATCGTAGCCCACACTCCAAGGCAACTACGCTTCGCACGCTCCCCATTTTTCCCCATCTCCTCCCCCGGCACTGTCCTCAACCGCCCTCGACCTTTCGCACTCGTGACTGCCTGGCCAGGGAGCCTGTCGGGCTGCAGCAGGTGCTGGGGGAAATGCTTGTGCTTGGTCGGATGACCTTCCTCTAGGATGCACCCCTTTCCCTTTTTCCTTCCCCTGGGAATGGTTGAGGAATACGAAGAATCTTGTCCTCTCTCCTTTCCTTTTGTCCTTAGATTTCTGATGTCCTGCAGCCTTTTCTTGCCCCGGGCTGCCCAGGTCGTGGCAGCCGAGGTTGGCTTGCCTCCCACGCGTTCCTTCATGGGCTTTGCTGCCCCCTTCACCAACAAGCGAAAAGCTTACTCTGAGCGTAGGATCATGGGGTGAGCATCCTCCCCTGTCCAGCATCCTTCCATATTCCCTCCCTCCCCAAATGACTAAATCCAGGCTAGAAAGTGAGGGTAGCAATTGTGGGCAAGATTTGTCCCTGGCCATCCCTCTCCCCAGCTATCATTATTGATCCTTTATCCTTCCCTGCCAGCCTTCCAACCTTAATTATCCCCTTCTTGGTTGCCCTGCATGTGCCTTAAGTGAAACGGGATAAGAATTGGACAATATAAGACAACAGGGTATTATTTCTCTGCTGACCTTTTAAATGTACTTGTGGGAAAGACATAATACTAATACATACTGAGCACTTGCTACTGCTAGTAGTTAGGCTACTTAAATGTTTTAGGTTGGTTTTCTCATTCGATCCTCTCAACAGACCTATGAATCAGGCACAATTACTAACTCTGATTTAGGGATGAGAAAACAGAGGCACAGGTAATTTACTTAGGACTACATTGTTAGAAAGTTGTAGAGCTAGGATCTGAGTTCTTGTGTGATCACCAGTAAAATTAATAGCCTCTGTTCCCCCTAGATGGTCCCTCTTAGGATCAAAATAGACAGTAAATGCGAAAGCATTCTGTGAACTGCAAAACAATTTTAACATCATGGAAATTCCCGTGTTTGCTTTTGGGAAGTCATTCATCCCAGCTTCTTTGGGATCTCTAGTTCTTGAAGGTGAATGGTTAGTGGGCAAAGGCATGGGGGGGGAGGGGCATCTAAGGCAAGGTGGAACCTGACCCAGCTGGCAGTTCCTTGGCCTCTCTCTGTGATTCCTTCCTTTAGATACTCAATGCAGGAGATGTTCGAAGTGGTGTCCAATGTCCAGGAGTATCGTGAGTTCGTGCCCTGGTGTAAGAAGTCCTTGGTGGTATCTAGCCGTAAAGGTCACCTGAAGGCCCAGTTAGAGGTTGGCTTTCCACCTATTGTGGAACGTTATACCTCTGCTGTTTCCATGGTCAAACCTCACATGGTCAAGGTGAGGCTCTGGGAGGGATCAATTAGCGAAATTCTTGTGTTCTCTAGCGTTTTTATATTTAAGGGCTATTTTGGCCTTCTTTGTAATGATTGTACCTTCACGTGTCAAATACTTCCCTAATAAAACATTAGAAGGAAAAGAAAACATTCCTTTCTCATACCCTCCTCTACCTACTATAGGTTTTATCCCACTGTAATATTATTTCACTGACTGCCCTCTTCTAGGCTGTTTGCACTGATGGCAAGCTCTTCAACCACTTAGAGACCATTTGGCGATTCAGCCCTGGTATTCCTGCCTACCCCCGAACCTGCACTGTGGACTTTTCGGTGAGTTAAGAGCTGTGTAGTATTGTACTACAACTGGGTTGCGAGAGTTGAGCAGAGGTACTAGGAAAGTTATTAAGTATAGCCAGCACTTAGCATTTCCCAAGTCAATGACACTTTCCACAGGTCTGAGCAAACTTGTGCTCAGTCCTAAGAAAGGGCTTTTGAGGGGATCTAAGGAACTGGAGGGGGAGGGGAAGAAAAGACACTGAATAGGAAGTATCCTTGTGTTTGGCCAGGGACTATCCAACATAGTCCTGGGTGGTTTCTGACTGTCTCTTACCTATTCCCAGATTTCCTTTGAATTTCGTTCTCTGCTGCACTCCCAGCTGGCCACCATGTTTTTTGATGAGGTTGTCAAGCAGAATGTCGCTGCCTTCGAGCGTCGGGCAGCTACCAAGTTTGGTCCAGAAACAGCCATCCCCCGTGAACTGATGTTCCATGAGGTGCACCAGACTTGAGGCAGGATTGTTCCCTGGCCTTTCCTCTACTCTCCCTCCCAACCAATTCTCTTATTTATTTCATTTGGCTCCTGCTCCAATCTAAGAGAAGTCTGTGTTCATAATGATGTTCTTCCTCTCACTTCCCCAGAAATTGGGTTATATGCTGGCTGGAAACACTGGGGCAGAAAGGCAGGAGGTTATGGAAAGGAGACATGCCTAGGAAATGGTCAGGCTCATCTTGAGAGCCTCATATACCTGATGTCTGCAGCCTTCCTACAATGAATTATCACCAGGACTGTTGGTTGTCTTTGGACCCTATTAAGGTGTCTTAGTATCTGACCAGGGGAAGATAGCAACTTTTCTAGGGACTGAATAAACTGAGCTTTTTCCTCTGACAGAGGTATTGAGTGGTCGATAACTGTTGCCTGCCTGAGATGCCTCAGGAAATGCCCAAGATCTAGCCCTAGCTTGAAATCCATATAACCTCACTTTACGAATATTTCCATGCTGCCTGGTTAGTGGAGAGCAAGGGGCTTTCTTAACATCAGTGCCACAGGGGCAAGGAGAAAAAAAGCACTGAAGAGAATTGTACTCTTGGGTTGTACGTTTTTCTTCTACTTGGCTGAGTTTTTGTAAAATTTCAATAAATGTGACGGTGTGAATTTAGCTGTTTTATACTGTGTCTTGGAGGAATGATGTGGAGATAGCAGAGTAGAAGAAAGTCATGGCTTCCTTCCTCAGGGGAGTAAAGGTGCAAGAAGGCCTCTTGGACATAGTGTCCCTGCTAACTATAGTAGCACATTCTACAAGCCAGGACCTAGTACCCACTCCCTTGCCTATTTATAGACTTTTTCAGAAGGTCAGTTGCAGCAGGAGTCTCAGGACAGAATAATCTGGCATCAGATCTACCATGTAGCTGATGGTCCTAGGACCACCTCTTATTTTGAGGACTTCCTTAAGAGACTGCAAAGAGCCATCCCACACAGCTCCAGAGCCCTCTAGTGGCTCGGACCCAGAGCTAGCAGTCCTCTTCTGTTTGCCCCCGGCATGGTTTGTTCTCTTCACCCAGCGGGCTGCACCAGTTTCCTTGGATTAGTCACATAAGCAGTTGTGAGGTCTCAGCTATGGTTCTCAAGTGTTCTATCTTACAACAAAATTAGGAAGGATGGAGGGCTAAACGTCAATGACTTTTAACCCTGAGGAAAAACATAACTCTCCTTTGGAAATTGCACAGGGACCCTGTCTTGTTAGGGTAAATGAATGTCAAACCCACGTAAAGATAAAGGAATGTATAGGGTAACTTAGAACCCACTTAGTCCAGGGTCTTGCTAGCCAGATTCCTTACTTTTATAACAGAGATTCGTTCAAGCCTTATTTAATACCAGGCTCAAGCATTGTTAATAAAAACATTTATTTTGCATTTTATACAGAACAACCTGAAGTCTGGATTGTGACTTGACAGTTACCCAGGGGTTTACAGACAACGTGTCCATCTCAGCGTGGTTCTAGGGATTAGGGATCCACACAAACACAGGCAGGAGTTGCAAGGGGAGGAAGGGGGCACAGTAGGAGTGTATCTCAATCCTTTCTTAAAGAAAAGGCAGTAGAGCATTCTGAGTCACTGAAAACCTGTGCAAATGGGGCTTCTAAAAAACAAACACTGTACTTTGAGCTCTTGGGGAAGGGGCTGGATAAGGAACTTGATAAATAAAGGGATATTTCCTGGTAGCAGGGAAAGAGAAGGGAAGCCTATTTTTAATGTTCTCAGCCCAAGGACCTGATATTCAAAGGAAACCACATCCAATCTTAAATTTCCCTGCTCAGAAAGAAGTACCCATATCCCTGGAACCAGACTATGAAGATACCACACTGGTCATTCCCAAGTCCTTATTCAATGGCCCATAGCATATTAAAATAAAGGGGGGAAAAAAGTCAGAGGGTAGTGGCTTGTGTTCTGCAGAAGTGAAAACTCAGTTCACATTAAGCACTGATAGAGCCAAATGATTGGGAAGAACCACAGCTTAGACAGTGGCATATACAACCTGCTGAAAGAGGTCTCTAGTAAGGACCAAGAAGGGGAGGTCCAGAGTACCTTCAATCTGAGGTGCAGCAGGTACAGAAAATCTGCAAGGAGGGACGTCTTAAAATAGTGGGGAACAGAACACTCCAGATCGTAATTTTCATGGGATGATTTAAAAAATCAAATACTGGGTGCCCATCACAACGAATGTCATGTCCTTTATGGTCACCTGGTAGCATAAAAAAAGTGCCAAAGATGTCCAACTAACCACGGGTCTTGCTAGGAAGTGTGTGTGTGCATGGAAGAGAGAAATGGGGTTTGATAGAGGTGACAATCCAACATGATTCCTATGGAAACAGAAGAGGCCAGAGTCCTGATTTGCTGGCCTCTGGAGGGCTGGAGAGAGTAGAACCAAAAACTCTGAAGTGACCGCAGATTCTCTGCAACCAGCTTTTTGACCCAGGCAAAGGAGAGCCAGATTCTCACTCTAGAGATGGCGGGGGGCCCAAACCTAACCCATACCACATGCACTAGTCCTGGTCACCCTACAGCTGATGGGCAACTCACCAGGCAGGAGAAAGGAATTGGTTGGGGAAGAAGGGGTTACTTTTTATCTTTAAAGTCTTAATTTATATTTTAACCTCAAACTTAAAATATTATCAGTGCCTCAGATACAATTTAATCTTAAGTCTTAAAAAGCCCCCTGAAACAAAACAAAATTATACTTTTTTTTTTTAAAGCTCCCTCACTTTCTGATAGTTTCCCCCAGTCTTCAGTTTTACCCTGACTTAGAGTCCACAAACTTCATCAGACCATCCGTGCTCATGGATTTGGGCCTCTCTAGTGGGAAGCCTAGCGCTCGACTCCAGATGAGCTGTGCCAGTACACCTAGGGCCCGTGACACCCCAAACAGGACCGTGTAGTAATTCATCTCTGTCATGCCGTAGTACTGTAAGATAAAAGAGAAAAAAGTTTTGTTAAAGGCCCCGAGGTAATGGCATACACAAGTCCCAGGTGATAGAAACCTTAACTGAGTCAGCCTTAAGTAGAAATGACACTAGGGAAAGTACAGTAACTGGGATTCTGAAAAGATAATACCCCTTTCCTCTTGCCTGAACCCACCCTCTGCCATATGCAACTTTATCAAAAGGACAAGGAAGAAAGCATGAGTCCTTGCTCTGACTAGGAAGAAGTTTTCTGCATGGCAGAGAACATTAAGGTTTGGCATAAATTAAAGGGAAAGCAGGGACAAGAAGACTCACCTGGAGCAGCACTCCACTGTGAGCATCCACATTGGGCCAAGGATTCTTGGCCTTGCCCTGCTCTAACAGGACATTGGGCACAATCTTGTACAGTTGAGCAACCAGCTTAAACATGGAGTCATGAGGCAGGTGCTTCAAAGCAAACTCTCGCTGACAGGTATATCGTGGATCAGTCTTCCTTAGGACTGCATGGCCATAGCCTGGGACAACCTGCAAAGAGCAAGAGTAAAAAAGCCAGTTGTATTCTCAAGTAGAAGTTCTTGTCTTTTCTAAATTCTTCAGGATAGACAGATATGGGGGTGGGGGAAGTCTTCTTTAACTTAGGGGACCTCTCTCATTTTATTCTTCCAAATTGTACAAGTTGGGTCTTGGCTTCTTTCCTAGCTGCTAAGTAAGCATCTCTGCTTACCCGTCCTGAGTTCAGTGTGTTCCATATGTAGTCTCGTAACTTCTCATCTGACACATCTTTGCCAACTTCCTTCTGTAGTTGTGTCAACCAAACAAGTACTTCCTGTGGGTAAGGTTTGGGGAATAAGATAGTATCAACACATATGCCAGGAGAGAATGCCAAGATCAGAAGCATGGGAGTAAGAAAAACAGGGAGCAGGAAAAGAAAAGGAAGAGTCTTACCTGATTTGCCAAGCCATGCAGGGGCCCTGCTAGCCCGTTCATGGCTGCTGCAAAGGACAGGTAGGGGTCTGAAAGGGCACTGCCCACCAAGTGGCTGGTATGGGCACTTACATTGCCTCCCTCATGGTCACTGTGGCGGAAGTAAGAAAGGAGAAAAGCTCTGATAAGAGAAGTCCCAATCTCATTACCAGCCTTTGTTCATGAATCCAGGGGGCTGGAGAGGTCACAGGTTGATGATGCCTGATGGTGCCAAGCTCCCAGACTCTCACTCCAGCTTTAACAGCAATGGCCAGAAGAGGGAGCTCCTGCAAAGCTGAAAGATCACCTACTGCAAGCAACTAGTACCTTTCCCCAGCTTCTTAGAAGCATTACTTTGTTCTTAGCATGGTTATGGTAATTTCCCCACACCTCTGGACTTCCTTTAGTAGACTCCTTTTTGCTATGTTTCCATTTTTTGTTGCCTACCACCTGTTCCCAGAAGATGAGAATGTTAAGGAGATTTTCTTAAAATTTTCTACCAACCCAGGCATCTGGTAGCTATGGTTGCTGGGTCTAGCTTACCTGTGGATGGTGAGGTACAAGCGCATGAGCTCAGTGAACTGAGCATCGGTATAGCCTAACATGTTGGTGAAATTGTGGGACCAGTCCAGCTTAGAGTCAATGGCCCCAATGCTGCTGCCCTCCCGGTAGAGATTCCGGTAGATCTTTGCTGCAACACAAGGTAGCTTTGCGATTAGATCCATACAATCTTCGTAAATCAACTGATGAGAGAAGGAAAATGGAGGAAAAAAAGAAAAGAATTTATCAACAAAAAAGAATCAAGCAAGGGTGCTCTTTGTCCTCTATGTATTGGGCTATTATTTGGTTGATGGTATTATGCTCAGTGGTTGAATATGGAGGCTAACAACAATAACTATTTAACTAAATAATTTTATGATCCAGGCTCTGCACTAAGTGATTCACACAGTATTTCATGTATATCTTGTATATATTAAAACATTATTTCTAGGGGCGCCTGGGTGTCTCAGTCATTAAACATCTGTCTTCAGCTCAGGTCATGATCCCAGGATCCTGGGATCAAGCCCTGCACCAGGCTCCCTGCTTATGTTTTTTTTTTTTTTTTTTAAAGACTTATTTATTTATTTGACAGAGAGGAGAGAAATCACAAGTAGGCAGAGAAACAGGCAGAGAGAGAGGGGGAAGCAGACTCCCTGCTGAGCAGAGAGCCCGATGCGGGGCTCAATCCCAGGACCCTGAGATTATGACCTGAGCTGAAGGCAGAGGCTTTAACCCACTGAGCCACCCAGGCACCCCAGGCTCCCTGCTTATTAAGGAGCCTGCTTCTCCCTCTTCCTCTGCTTGTGTTCTCTTTCACTATCTCTGTTCTCTCTCGCTATCTCCGTCAAAAAAATAACAACAAACAAAAACAAAAAAACCCCTCACATTATTTCTGGAGTGCCTGGGTGGCTCAGTCACTGAAGTGTCTGCCTTCGACTCAGGTCATGATCCCAGAGTCCTGCGACTGAGCCCCACATCAGGCTTCCTGCTCAGGAGAGCCTGCTTCTCCCTCTCCCTCTGCTGCTTCTCCTACTTAAGCTAACTCCCAAATAAATAAATCTTATTATCCAAATAATACCCAAGTCTTAAAAAAATACCCAAATAAAATCTTAAAAAAAATATATTTCTGGGGCGCCTGGGTGGCTCAGTCGTTAAGTGTCTGCCTTTGGCTCAGAGTCCTGGGATCAAGCCCCACATCAGGCTCCTTGCTTAGCAGGAAGCCTGCTTCTCCCTCTCCCACTCCCCCTGCTTGTGTTCCCTTTCTCACTGTGTCCTTCTCTGAATAAATAAATCAAATCTTTAAAAAAAAAAAATTCCAATTTTTACCACCCTACAAATTACATAGTGACTTCTATTTTAAAGGTGAGGGAACTTAAAGCTCAGAGCATTCAGTAAAATGCTAAAGTCAGATTTTTAAAAAAGATTTATTTATTGGGGGAGGAGGGGCAAAGGGAGAGGGAGAATCTCAAGCAGACTCCCCACTGAGCACAGAATCCCATGCAGGGGTCGATCTCATGACCCTGAGATCATGACATCTGAGCCAAAATCAAGTCGGATACTTAACTAAGACACCTAGGTGCCCCCGAAGTTGGATTTTGAAGCCTTTTATGTACATGACTCAATGAATGAGCCAAGACACTAGGTTTTAACAATTAATTTATGTTCCACCTTCCAAAGAAAATTCACCATAAATGCCAAGGGTCGAACAGTGGCATTTAATTGTTAGTTAATAATAAACGCTTCCATTTTTTAAGCACTTACTAAATAACAGGCACTGTGATATGTTATTGGCATCTTTTTTTCTTTTCTCACAATAGTCTTGTAAGGTAATACATCCCTCATTTTATAAATGAAGAAACTGGGGCTTGGCCAGGTCAAGTAACTTGCCCAAGGTTACCCACTCAGCTAATAAGCATCATGTAGCTTAAACAATTAACTCACAGACATTTTTGTTTCATCACACCCTAACTTCCCCCTCCCAAATTACTGTGAGTGAATTCCAGATATTATATGTTCCAACACAAATATTTAAGCATATTATCTCTAAAAGATAATATTTTAGAGATATTACTTATTGATAAGTAAAAATTACAAAACCCTTATCCCACAGGAAAAAAATTAAATTCTCAGTATCATTAAATATCTACTCAGTATTTAAATTTCCCTGATTAAAAATCGGATCACTCATTCTGGATAATTTCCCAGTTTAGATTTTGCTGGTTATTTACCTGTGATATCATTTAACGTGTTCCTCTGTCTATTGTATTTTCTACAAACTGAGAGTTACATCTAAAGGCTTGAGTAGATTCAGGTTCAATTTTTCTGTGGGGGGGACGAATACCGGAATGAGCACTCGGTGATGTATGGAAGTACTGAACCACTATATTGTAAGCTGAAACTAATGCTACACTGTATGTTAACTAACTGAATTTTTTTTTTTAACTAACTGAAATTTAAACTTAAAAAATACTACCTGATAAATAGCATTGTGTTCATTTATTAAGAGAAACATAGAAAAACACAGTTGGTAGAGCATGAAACTCTTAATCTTGTTGGGGTTTTAAGTTTGAGCCCCACATTAGGTATAGAGATTACTTAAAAATAAAATCTTTTTGAGGAGCGCCTGGGTGGCTCAGTCGTTAAGCGTCTGCCTTCGGCTCAGGTCATGATCCCAGAGTCCTAGGATCGAGCCCTGCACTGGGTTCCCTGCACACTGGGAAGCCTGCTTCTCCCTCTCCCATTCCCTCTGCTTGTGTTCCCTCTCTCGCTGTATTTTTCTCTGTCAAATAAATAAAATCTTAAAAAAAAAATCTTTTTGAAAAAGAGAGAAACATACAATCTAGCTGCCTGTGATGTATTTTATTAGCTTGCTCAACACTTTTTTTTTTTTTTTTTTAAAGATTTTATTTATTTGACAGAAAGAAACACAGCGAGAGAGGGAACACAAGCAGAGGGAATGGTAGCGGGAGAAGCAGGCTTCCCGCAGAGCAGAGAGCCCCCTGGGATCTGACCTGGGCCGAAGGCAGACGCTTAACGACTGAGTCACCCAGGCGCCCCTTAGCTTGCTCAACTCTTATGTCTCAATTCTTATCTTCCCAAAGGGATTTTAAGTTTCCTCGGGACAAGACAGAGTTTTGGCATTTTCTTTTTTAAAATAACTTTTCTTTCTTTTTTTTAAAAGATTGTATTTATTTATTTGACAGAGAGCGAGAAATCACAAGTAGGCAGAGAGGCAGGCAGAGAGAGAGGGGGAAGCAGGCTCCCTGCTGAGCAGAAAGCCCGATGCGGGGCTCGATCCCAGGACCTTGAGATCATGACCTGAGCCGAAGGCAGATGCTTTAACCACTGAGCCACCCAGGTGCCCCTTAAAATAACTTTAAAAAGTATCAAACAGTGAATTTTCTCAGTGCCGCTGGATTCAATAAGAATACTGCCAAAATTAAAAAGCTACTTGAAGCAAGACATACTCAGCCTAACACTTGCAAGTTCTCAGGAGATTACTTACATGACAATCATACTATTAACTATACTTCCTTTATATCTACCCCAAGGAAGTAGGTTACTTCCAGAAGCTTGCATCAAGTATATGCAGTTCTAAGAGACCCGGATTGATTAGCACAATGCCAAGAAGATCAGGATCCTGGGGTAGACAAATTGTTATCTATGGCATATATACTAACTTGCAAAAGTATATGGAAAATATGAATGGCCACATCAAAAAGAAAACACATAAAGGAGATTGTGTGTCAATTTCCACTACTGAGAATGAAGTTTATAAACCAACATGTATCAGACCAGGTATGACAATGTGGGATCCTTACTACCCTGCTTTTTGTCATGGTGAATGCTGTATGGTCAAGAAGAGATCAACACAAAACAAAACAAAAAATGACAGAGAACTCCTGCTCTTTTTTTTTTAATAAACTAAGACTGAGGTACTATTATCTATTTGTACCAACACATTCTTCATCAAACCTTGGGAATAAAAAGACAGTTAAGGGGCACCTGGGTGGCTCAGTGAATTAAATCTCTGCCTTTGGCTCAGGTCATGATCTCAGGGTCCTGGGATTGAGCCCCCACGTTGGGCTCTCTGCTCAGCGGGGAGCCTGCTTCCCCACTCCTCTGCCTGCCTCTCTGCCTACTTGTGATCTCTTTCTAGCTGTCAAATAAATAAATAAAATCTTAAAAAAAAAAAAAAAAGCCAGTTAAGACATGCCAACATCACAACTATCAGGAATAAAGGTTACAAAGCTAACTATAATCATCAATGTGAGCCAGCATCTCTACGGCTAGTAAAATCCTGGACAGGTAGTTAGCTTTCAATCATTATTAAGGAGACACAGAAAAAGAAAGCTAGTGTTAATGGTGAAGAGCCCCTAGAGTGAAGGAAACTCAAGTTTGAATCTGATCTCTATCACTTTTTTTTTAAGATTTTTTTTTTAATTTTTTTTTTTTTTTTTTTTAAATTTATTTATTTGACAGAGAGGAGAGAGATCACAAGCAGGCAGAGAGAGAGGGGAAGCAGGCTCCCTGCTGAGCAGAGAGCCCGATGCGGGGCTCGATCCCAGGACCCTGAGATCACGACCTGAGCCAAAGGCAGAGGCTTTAACTCACTGAGCCACCCAGGTGCCCTGGATCTCTATCACTTTTAGCTACATGACCTTGGGCAAGCTACTTAACTTCTCTAATCCTGAGTTTTCCCATTCAGTAAAATGAGAGTAAACAAATAACCCCTACCTCATAGAATTGTTCTAAGGATTAAATCAGATAATGATTATAAAGCATTTAAGCATAATTTCTGGCATGTTTTCAAAAGTTTTCAGGTGTTTGAATGATGGTTTTATTATAAAAACTTCAAAACCTATGTAAACCGTTCATAGACTTTACAAAGGTGGCATTATGAGCAAAACTTGATCTGTCAGCTACTCAGCAAATTTTACTGAATTCAACATCTTAAGGTTATTTCACAATTAAACAGCTGGTTGCATCATAGCAATCTCCTGGTCATGAGTGAAGCGAGGTCATTCAGCAAACGACCTAGCTTTTTCAACTCAATAGATTATACTATTAATCTCTTTTGGAAGAAATGTTGCATGCAGAAAATCATCCTCTTAAGGTATACGTAAAAAAAAAACACAGTATGAACTGATTGATGGCTCTAGTAAAAACTCAGGTCATACATAAACTCCTCAACATAGATTTTTTTTTTTTAAATTTATTGACAGAGGGAGAGAGATCACAAGTAGGCAGAGAGAGAGGGGGAAGCAGGCTCCCTGCTGAGCAGAGAGCCCAATGCGGGGCTCGATCCCAGGACCCTGAGACCATGACCCGAGCCAAAGGCAGAGGCTTTAACCCACTGAGCCACCCAGGCGCCCCATCAACATGATTTTTAAAGAGAAATAAACAGCCTAAGGATACCATGCATTTCTACTTAAGTTGCGTATAGTTAAATTAACCAAGGCAGAGAATTGAATAGAAATAGTGTGTCTAGGGGCGCCTGGGTGGCTCAGTCGTTAAGCGGCTGCCTTCGGCCCAGGTCATGATCCCAGGGGCCTGGGATCGAGCCCCGCATCGGGCTCTCTGCTCTGCGGGAAGCCTGCTTCTCCCGCTACCATTCCCTCTGCTTGTGTTCCCTCTCTCGCTGTGTTTCTCTCTGTCAAATAAATAAAATCTTTAAAAAAAAAAAAGAAATAGTGTGTCTAACCTTTGAGAGAGACACAACATGTAATAGCAAAAGAGTATGAAGCTCTACTAAACTAAAGCAATTACCGGTGCTAGTATTTGTGCAGTGTGAGCTTATCAGACACACATCCTACGGCTGACAAATACATCAGTACTGCTTATAAATACTCTCCAAAAGATCAGCAAAGTCATGGAATTATCACCTCAAGACAACCTCACTCACGTGACATCTCACGAAGAAGAGGTAACAGCAGAACAATCAATGACTATACGTTGAAACAAGATTCATTTTAATGATTCAATAAAGAACAGTGTTAAAGCAATGAAGCATGTTTGCATGCCTAGGAAATATCTTATAGGCATCTACTGTAAAACATGAAGAAGCTGTTTTTTCTCCCCCTTTTGTGACACAGTCAAGACAATGGCATTGTAAGCAGTTAACAGCCACATCTGAGTGGTCAATTTCTAAAGGACAAGTTTTACAATAGGAGAACTGCTGATCTCAATTTAACCTTTTCTGTTACGGTGACGCACACAAATAACAATTGCTTGAATAGCATTTAAAAAGAAAATAGGGGGCGCCAGGATGGCTCAGTTAGTTAAGTGGCTCCCTTCAGCTCAGGTCATGATCCCAGAGTCCTGGGATCGAGCCCTGCCGTGCACGGCTCCATGCTCAGTGGAGAGCACGCTTCTCCTCCTCCCTCTGCCTGCTGCTCTGCTTACCTGTGCTCTCTCTGTCAAATAAATAAAATCTTTTAAAAAAACGGAAAGCAATATATTCAGATTATACAAACTTCTGAACCTGCTGATGTATGGCTTTATATATGCTTTAAGTGCTTGTGAATGTGTGTATTTTCCATCATTCCTATACTTTCCTTCTCAGTGCCAACCAGACTAATTTCAGACCCACTCTCCCTCTTTCCCCCAATAGCAAACACAATTCTTTTAGTTGGCACTCACAGTTGGCACTGAATAAATATTGACCAATCAAATGAAGCAGGATTTGCCAAAACCCCAAGAGGATTGCATCAGACCAGTAGATGATGCATGCTCCTGTGCCATGCGTCAAGTCAACTCTTTGGGAGCTTTCTCCTGGTCAAATCATCTAATGTACCTGCTTTGCAAAAAGGAACTGAACTGTTCCATATATATATATACATATATATACACGTATATATACATATGTATGTGTGTATATATATATATGTATATATATATATATTTAAAGATTTTATTTATTTACTTGACAGAAAGAGAGATCACAAGTAGGCAGAGAGGCAGGCAGAGAGAGAGGGGGAAGCAGGCTCTTCGCTGAGCAGGGAGCCCAATGTGGGGCTTGATCCCAGGACCCTGAGATCATGACCTGGGCCGAAGGCAAAGGCTCAACCCACTGAGCCACCCAGGCGCCCCTGAACTGTTCCATATTATCTGTCTCCAAACGAGAAAAGAGAAATGTCTTTTTTTTTTTTTTTTGGAAAGGAGATGTCTTGCTATAAACCCAGCCAGATAACTTGTCCTTTACCCAGTGTCCGTGGGTACCATGTGGGGTGCTCAAAAGAGGATGGAAGGAATTATGTACTATCCACTGGAACAAGGCACAACAGTCTTCACATACTCAGACCAGTTCGAACTATTAAAGTCATATTTCATTTTCAGAAAATAAAGCTCATTTGTGTCTGGATCCTACTTTCAGGATACTAACCATCCTTCTGCTCCCGAGAAGTATCTTGAATGGCACAGACAGAACACTGGCTGATTGGCATTAGTTCTCCTAGACTCTAGAACTGCCTTAACTGCCATTCACCTAACATCTCAAGGTTCTCTTTATTTGAAGAAGAAGAAGGAGGGACTTTTTGGGGCCAGGGTGAGACTGCTCTGCAAAATCTTCCTCAAGGACCCTGCAGTTAAGTTACATCCTTTCTAATGTTCCAACAGCCCTGTGTAATACCTCTGTTACAGCAAGATTACTGAATTGTAATTTTTTAACATGTATATCACCCTAACCAAACCAATAAACTTGGTGATAGAAAGCATGTTCCATTTATCTGTATAATCCCAAGGACCGAAAGAAAGCAAGCCTAAAATAAAGATGTCTTAAATGAGCTTCTGGAATAACTCAGAGAAGTTCTAAAGATTCTACATTCCTTTTCTTCCTTCACACTCAAGTCCTTTGAATCTCCACCACATATCAATCATTGCCATCAAAATTTCCTACCTCCCAGTACTTGGTTCGGTTGATACCCTCTGCATATGCTCGGGCAAAGTTACTTTCACTGTTGAGGGCTGTAATAGCTGCACTGAGCTGAGACATGGGGTGTAGGTTGGTGGGAAAGTTGTCCAGCATGGTGACCACATGGGAAGGTAGAGCTGCCCTCTTCGCCCACTCGTTTGAGAGCCAAGACACCTGTGGAAAGGGAGGCATTGCTCAGAACACTAGGCAAAGGAAAAGAAGAGAAATAAAAAGACAGTGACATCTGAGTAAAGAAAATCCAAAAAAATTTAACCCAGTCCACTTATACAGCAGAATTCTGCTCTGATTCCTTCCCCTCACTACATATCCCTATAAACCACCACCCAGAGCCAGATCAGGATTAAGTGTTTGAGATTAGAGAAAGGCAAAGGAGGAGGAGAATGAGAAGGGCTAATAGCCTTCTGCTTTACCTGTTCCTCTGTTGGGATTTGTCCAGTTACCAGCAACCAAAATAAGCCCTCTGGCAGGGGTTCTTCACCCCCTTTAGCCTTGGGCAGCAGTTTCTGGCATTCAGGGATACTGTAGCCTCGGAAACGGATGCCCTTGACAGAGAAGAGTAAGAGGTACAAATCTTAAATTTATCAGCCTGGAAGTCACATAATTGACTAGTCTCACTCTTATCAGACATTTTAACAAGTTAGAATTTCTAAAGCTTAAAAATTTTTTTAAAAATCCTAAATCTTCACATAACTTAATTGTTTGGCACTTTTATATATTGATATATTGAAAAGGTAGACTTGTTCTTCAGTTATTCCATAGGTACTTATTTTCTATCTTCCAAAACATGAAAGCAGATGTTTTGTTTTCCTTACCCTCACCAGTCTAATCCATGGTGTGCACAACAGTCAGTAAACTCAGTGATTATTAGTGTTGACATAAGGGTCTCTTACCTCATCAGGATCAAGAACTGATGTTTCATATACTAATCCCTTCATTCCTCTCATGCCACCATACATCTAAAGAAAAAGACAAGATGTAACCAGTAGTCAGAATAATTCAGGCTAGAGCTTGTTAGCTTAGTGTTTCATGGGATCTGAGAGATGAAATGTATTCTCTGATTTGCAAGACTTCATTTGTGGGGGCGCCTGGGTGGCTAAGTGGGTTAAAGCCTCTGCCTTCGGCTCAGGTCATGATTTCAGGGTCCTGGGATCGAGCCCCGCATCGGGCTTTCTGCTTGGCAGAGAGCCTGCTTCACCCCCCCTCTCAGTCTGCCTCTCTACCTACTTGTGATCTCTCCCTCTCTGTCAAATAAATAAATAAAATCTTAAAAAAAAAAAAAAAAAAAAAAGACTATTTGTGGAAAGACTTCTGACAAGTTAAAACTTTGCAAGGAAGACTGCTAACATTGGAAATGAAAAGTTTAAGCTGAAAAGTCATCTTTATTTAATGTGTCTGCTTCTGTTTGCTTCCATTTCTTTTTGTATTTTATTTTTTCTTCTACCCACTGTTACCCGCTCAAGTCAACAGAATGGGATCTATAGGAGCATATGGGTGGCTCAGACTTAAGGTTAAGCATTTGCCTTGGGCTCAGGTAATGCTCCCAGAGTCCTGGGATTGAGCCCCACTTTGGGAATCTCTGCCCAGCGGAGAGCCTGCTTCTCCCTCTCCCTCTGCCTGCCACTCCTCTGCTTGTGCTCTTTCTCTGTCAAATAAGTAAGTAAAATCTTAAGAGGAAAAAAAAAAAACAAAAAAAAAAAACAGGATCTACAACAGGGAAAGGAGATATAGAGACCAAAGGCTAACCACTGCTGTGAAATTATCATTTGAGCTGCTCTTTGGACTGGAGAAGAAGTCATCCTAAAACTGTTCTAGTTGGCCTGCTAGAGCTGTGGTATAAATTCATGATCAGGGGCACCTGGGTGGCTCAGTGGGTTAAGGCCTCTGCCTTCAGCTCAGGTCTTAATCTCGGTCCTGGGATCGAGCCCCACATCGGGTTCTCTGCTCAGTGGGGAGCACTCTTCCCCCTCTCTCTCTGCCTGCCTCTCTGCTTACTTGTGATCTGTGTCAAATAAATAAATAAAATCTTAAAAAAAAAAAAAAAAATTCATGATCAGAACAGCATTAATTCTAATAATCCTGGCCCCAAAAGCTGAGGGGTTGGGAAGAATAGAAACTTTATTCATCCCTCCCATAGGTAAATTAGGTTAGGCTCAACTATTAAATTTACAGAAAAGAACAGTCTAATTTCTAACAAGCATCATCATAAGCGCCAACATTTTCATGTATGGGACAGGATGCTTGGATGCTTTGAATAGTCAGTGAATAGTATTTTTGTTGAGGCACATTACAGAGTTACTTTTCCCAGCCAAAACCCCATAATCTTTACCATGTCCACAGTGATCTGGCCCACTACCGTCTTGCCATGTTGCTGCCTGAAGGTCTTTACTCTGGCCTGCTCCTTAGGTATCAGGTCAGCCAATATGTCTTTCAAATTCTAAAAAGAGAAGTAGAGAGGTTAAGTGATGATCAAAAGGCTGTAGATTTTTCCTACAAAGTAGGTATGTTAAGACTGCTTTTTAAAATCTGGCTTTCTCAGGGCGCCTGGGTGGCTCAGTGGATTAGAGCCTCTGCCTTCGGCTTGGGTCATGGTCTCGGGGTCCTAGGATTGAGCCCCGTGTCTCTTTGCTCAGTGGGGAGCCTACTTCCTCCTCTCTCTCTGCCTGCTTGTGATCTCTCTCTCTGTGTCAAATAAATAAAATCTTTAAAAAATAAAATAAAATAGGGGCGCCTGGGTGGCTCAGTCGTTAAGCGTCTGCCTTCGGCTCAGGTCATGATCCCAGGGTCCTGGGATCGAGCCCCACATCGGGCTCTCTGCTCTGCGGGAAGCCTGCTTCTCCCACTACCATTCCCTCTGCTTGTGTTCCCTCTCTCGCTGTGTTTCTCTCTGTCAAATAAATAAAATCTTTAAAAAAATAAAAATAAAAATAAAAAAAAAAATAAAATAAAATAAAATAACAAGGGCGCCTGGGTGGCTCAGTGGGTTAGGGCCTCTGCCTTCGGCTCAGGTCATGATCTCAGGGTCCTGGGATCGAGCCCCACATCGGGCTCTCTGCTCGGCGGGGAGCCTGCTTCCTCCTCTCTCTCTGCCTGCCTCTCTGCCTACTTGTGATCCCCCCTTCTGTCAAATAAATAAATAAAATCTTTAAAAAATAATAATAAAATAAAATAAGATCTGGCTTTCTTAATCTGCCAGAGAAATCTGGTCAACTACTCTGCACGGATGAGGGTAAAAGAATTAGGCAGAGAGGGAGGGGAATGGAGAGTTTATTATTTAATGGGTACCTCAATTTGGAAAGATGAAAAAGTTCTAGAGATGGATAGTGGTGATAGCTGTACAATAACGTGATTGTACTTACTGTCACTAAACTGTACATGTTAAAATGAATAATTTTATGTTATGCATATTTTACCACAACTTAAAAAAATTAGACAAAAATATTTGACATTTCCATCTCACTACACTATTGAATTATTTCTTAAAATAGTAATAATACTAATAATTTATAACAACAATAACAACAGACACCTCTTAGAGTTATTTAGGACAATGATGAGAGGCTAGGTGGTAACCAACTGCAGCTCCCCATCCACAATCCCAGGATCCGATTGCCTCAGTGATTCTCAGTCCTCTTTTCTAAACCTTACCGTAGAGGAAGCACTGGCATGTCGAGCAGCAAGAACAAGACAAGATGCATTCTGCAAAGGAAACACAAAACCTTATGCAACAGTTACTCTTCCCTCCTATATATTAACAAGGAGTTATAGTGACTCATCCTCTTTTCTCTCCATCTTAGCCTCCAAGGAAAGGACAGTCTGATATAAAAAAGCCGTGAAAGGCCCTGAACAGCTTTGAAGGAGTTCCCAGTCTGGAAGCAATAGCAGATTTAACTCTGTGTCTTGCATCCAGAGCCTTTTTTTTTTTTCAATCCATAGCTTTAATAGCATTCCCTGAGGAGAGGCTCTTTGCCATCATCTGGGTTTCTGGCTGGGCTTTGTTAGGCACAGAAAAGGTCAGAGAGGCAGTTGTTACAGTACTCAGGCCATTCCAATCTAGCTGTCAATAGTTCCGAGTGGCCCTAGAAAAGCAAATGAGGAAACTGATCAATTACTTAACCCTGCTGGTAAGATCTCTCCTGTACCTAGTCTTTTGGCAGCACTTCAACCCCTCCAGTCTAGAAAAACCTACAGGTAGAGGCCGCCTTTCACCACACTACTCCAAAGGTTCCTGGAAAAAGCATGGAGAAGACAGAATACCTACAATGTAACAACTGACAGACCACTCAACAACAGCATTGGGAAACTAGAAAACTGGAAAATTACCTTTGAAGTGCTGAGAGAAAATAATTATTAAGCTAAAGTTGCATATCCAGGAGAGGAAAAAGTCTTAACAAAGAAGGTGAAATAAAGACATTTCAGATAAACAAAAGCTGAAGTTTATCACTAACACAACTGTACTAAAGAAATTTTTAAAGATACACTTCAGAACCGTAAAGACAGGTCTGAGATTCGAGGTTATTCTTCACTACAAAGATGAATAGTGTAGGGGCGCCTGGGTGGCTCAGTCGTTAAGCGTCTGCCTTCGGCTCAGGTCATGATCCCAGAGTCCTGGGATCGAGCCCCGCATCAGGCTCCTTGCTCCGCAGGAAGCCTGCTTCTCCCACTACCATTCCCTCTGCTTGTGTTCCCTCTCTCGCTGTGTTTCTCGCTGTCAAATAAAATCTTAAAAAAAAAAAAAAAAAAAAAAAAGATGAATAGTGTAGCTAGCCTACCTATGTTTTCTGTTTAGAGATAGGTTTTTTCCCCCCAAAAGAAAAGTCACTTTCTATGAGAAGACTGCTGAGTTGCAACAGAAAGCTCAACACCGCCTTTGAAAAAGATAACCAGGGGCGCCTGGGTGGCTCAGTGGGTCAAAGCCTCTGCCTTTGGCTCAGGTCATGATCTCAGGGTCCTGAGATCGAGCCCCACATCGGGCTCTCTGCTCAGCAGGGAATCTGCTCCCCCCACCCCGCCTGTCTCTGCCTACTTGTGATCTCTCTCTGTCAAATAAATAAATAAAATCTTTAAAAATAAAAAAAAGAAAAAGATAACCAATTATACTATTAACAGCTATAAAGTTTGACAAGAGTAACTTCTCTGCACAAGATTATCTTGAAGATAAAATGAGATTAAAGTAAGCCTCATTTTTCTCATCTATAAAACTGGTGTTAAATACCCACTACAGGGGCGCCTGGGTGGCTCAGTGGGTTAAAGTCTCTGCCTTCAGCTCAGGTCATGATCTCAGTCCTGGGATCGAGCCCCGCATCGGGCTCTCTGCTCAGCAGGGAGCCTGCTTCCCCCCCCCTCTGCCAACTTGTGATCTCTCTCTGTCATATAAAATAAAATCTTAAAAAAAAAAAATACCCACCACATACCTCACAGATTGTCTTGTGATAATTATATTACAAAATGTGAAAGGACTTTGCAAACTAAAAAGATTACATACACACACAAACTAATCCAGGAGCAAGACCAAACCTTTCTTCTTTTTGCCAAAGGCCAGATACATCTTTTCTTGAAGTGACTACTGCATTGCTGTTTGATTGTGCTGAAAATCATATGAAGGAACAGTACTGTATAAGTTCTAAAACACCACATGCCTAAGGTGAGAGTTCAGTAGGGCTGAAAATTTTTTTTAGATTTTAATATTCCCCCTGTTGGGGCATCAGGGAGAACTGAAAGGGAAAGAGATCCTTCAGAAGAGGTGGTTTTTTGGCTTTTTTAGAGAAGGGGGCAGGGCAAAGGGAGAGGGAGAGGGAATCTTAAGCAGGTTCTATACCAAGTGCAGAGCCAACTGGGGCTTGATCCCAGGACCCTGAGATTATGACCTGAGCCAAAAACAAGAATGTGGAGACTGGGGCGCCTGGGTGGCTCAGTTGGTTAAGTGACTGCCTTCAGCTCAGGTCATGATCCTGGAGTCCTGGGATCAAGTCCCACATTGTGTTCCCTGCTCAGCAAGGAATCTGCTTCTCCCTCGGACCCTCCCCTCTCATGCTATCATTCTCTCTGAAATAAAATATATTAAAAAAAAAAAGTGTGGAGACTGCTTGAGATTCTTTCTCTCCCTCTGCCCCCTCCCATCTCCCATATGCACATACACAGTGTCCCTTTGAAATAAATAAAATCTTCAAAAACAAGATTAAAAAAAAAATAACCAATTCAAAGCTAAGTTCAGAGAGTACAAGGTAAGCTACTATGCCCCTAAAGCAAAGGGGGCTGCCTCAGCTTTGTTAACTGTCTTTAGGACTGTCTTTAACTCCTTTCATTAACTTCCTAAAGAGTCTCTTCTGGTTCACTGAGGACCATTTGGCCAAAAGTGGGTAGCACAAACAGGCCTTTAGTCTCTTCACTATACATGGGGCAAATGGGAATTTGACCTAGCACCTAAGAAATAATTTTACTTTTTCTTACTAATCACCAAAAAGTGAACAAGAGAAAACGTGATAGAGTTGGGGCACCTGGATGGCTCAGTGGGTTAAGCCTCTGCCTTCAGCTTTGGTCTCAGGGTCTTGGGATGGAGCCCCGCATCGGGCTCTCTGCTCAGGAGGGAGCCTGCTTCCCCCCGCCCTCTGGCTGCCTCTTTGCGTACTTGTGATCTCTCTCTCTGTCAAGAAAATAAATAAAATCTTAAAAAAAAAAAAAAAAAAAAAAGAGAGTAAGTTCTAGTCCATGTTCCATGGTCCCACAGATCCCCTGTTAGAGAAGGGCCACCGCCCAGAGACTACATCAGCCCTGCAGCAAGCAGACTTTTTAACTGTGGGTGGTTGGTTGTTGTGGCGGTTTGGTTTTTAAAAAGGCTACAGGGGAACATATCATCTTAGAGAAAAAAGATTATAAAATCTCTTCATAAATAATTTTTCCACTTTTATTTTTTTAAAGATTTTATTTATTTGACAGAGAGAAACACAGCGAGAGAGGGAACACAAGCAGAGGGAATGGTAGCGGGAGAAGCAGGCCTCCTGCAGAGCAGAGAGCCCGATGCGGGGCTCGATCCCAGGCCCCCGGGATCTGACCTGGGCCGAAGGCAGACGCTTAACGACTGAGCCACCCAGGTGCCCCAATTTTTCCACTTTTAAATCATCTTTAAGTTTCTATAATGGCAGGGGTACCCTATTGGCTCCTTTGGTAGAGCATGTGACGCTTGATCCTGTGGTTGTGAGTTCAACTCCATGTTGGATGTAGAGATTAGTTAAAATCTTTGGGGAGCGTGGGTGGCTCAGATGGTAAAGCATCTGCCTTCGGCCCAGGTCATGATCCCAAAGTCCTGGGATGGAGCCCCGCATTAGGCTCCCTGCTTGGTGGGAAGCCTGCCACTCCCCCTGCTTGTGTTCCTGCTCTGTCAAATAAATAAATAAAATCTTTAAAAAATAAAAAAATAGAGGCACCTGGGTGGCTCAGTGGGTTAAAGCCTCTGCCTTCAGCTCAGGTCATATCCTAGGGTCCTGGGATAGAACCCCGTCTCGGGCTCTCTGCTCAGCAGGGAGCTTGCTTCCCACTCTCTCTCTGCCTACTTGTGATCTTTGTCAAATAAATAAATAATAAAAATCCTTTAAAAAAATTAAACAATAAAAAACTTAAATAAATAAAATCTTTAGGGACGCCTGGGTGGCTCAGTCGGTTAGGCGTCTGCCTTCAGTTTGGGTTGTGATCCCAGGGTCCTGGGATCTCGTCCCGCGTCGGACTCTGCTCCTTGCGGATCCTGCTTCTCCCTCTCCCTCTGCTGTTCCCCCTGTTTGTGCTCTCTGTCAAATAAATAAATAAATAAATTATTGAAAAAATTAAAAAAATCTTAAAAAGTTTCTACAATGGCTGGCTGTACTTTAAGGTTAAATCTTAGGGGGAAAAAAAACACCTATCCATGCTCAACAAAGAGTGACTGTCCAAATCTTAATTAAGATGAAAATGGACAGGCACCTGGACAGCTCCGTCAGTTAAGCGTCTGACTTCAGCTGTCATGATCTTAGGTCCTGGGATCAAGCCCCACACCGGGCTCTGCAATCAGCAGGAAATCTGTTTTTGTCTTTCTCCCTCTGCCCCTGCTCTCTGCTCAGCTGGGAGCCTGCTTCCCACTCTCTCTCTGCCTACTTGTGATCTCTCTGTCAAATAAAAAAAAAAAAAAAATCCACACATAAGTGGACCAGCACAGCTCAAACTATATTGCTCAAGGGTCAACTGTATTGTTTCCCTTTCCTTCTCCATATTTAAAATATCACTCAAGTTACTTAGCTCAAAGTCTGTTAAGTCTAATAAGGCCATATGTAAAGGTACTCAAAAGCCTTGCTATTTAAAACGTGATTGCAGGGGCGCCTGGGTGGCTTAGTTGTTAAGTGACTGCCTTCAGCTCAGGTCAGGATCCCGGAGCTCCAGGATCGAGTCCCAAATCGGGCGGGCTCCCTGCTCAGAAGGGAGTCTGCTTCTCCTTCTGACCCTCCCCTTCTCCTGCACTCTCATTCTCTTTCAAATAAATAAATAATCTTAAAAAAATATGTATGATTGCCTAGCCAGTAGCATTAGCATTACCCGGAGCTTGTCAGAAATGCAGAATCTTGGGTCTCACCTAAGACCTACTGCATCCAAATCTGCAGTTTAACAAACACTAGGTGATCCATATGAACAATAAAGTCTGATGACACATACATGGTCTAAAGTGTTAAGCAAGGGAACAGAAAGATAGAATGTGGACCCTGGGATGTACAATTACTAAGGATCAAGTCTTAAGTCCAGGTTCTGCCACGATCTTGCTGTGTTACCTTGGCTATATGACCTAACTTCTAGGTCTCAGGTTTCACACCTCTAAATTGGTAATAAAGCTAATTCTGGGGAGTCAAGTAGACTGTACAAAATAATCTGCATGAAAACATCTAGAACAGTGCCTTCTACGTAAGTGATTTCCAATAAATATGTGTCTCTGGGGCGCCTGGGTGGCTTAGTTGGTTGGGTAGCTGCTTTCAGCTCAGGTTATGATCCTGGGGTCCTGGGATCAAGCTCTGTGTGAGACTCCCTACTTAGTGGGGAGCCTGCTTCTCCCTCTCCCTCTGCCTGCTTGTGCTACCTCTCCGTCAAATACATGTATAAAAATCTTTAAATCTTTTTTTTAAAATTTATTTATTATTTGTCAGAAAGAGAGAGAGAGAGAGAGAGAACACAAGCAGGCAGAGAGGCAGGCAGAGGCAGAGGGTGAAGCAGGCTCCCTGCTGAGCAAGGAATCCGATGTGGGACTCGATCCCAGGACCCTGGGATCATGACCTGAGCCGAAGGCAGCTGGTTAACCAACTGAGCCACCCAGGCGTCCTGGATAAAATCTTTAAAAAATAAATAAAACATGTGTTTCTCAGGAAAGTGTTGGCCTATCATCTACCATGTCAAGTGTCACTACTCTCTCCTGGAGTTGGATTCCAGGAAAGAGGCAGTCAGGCCTGAGGAAGGGGTAAATGGATAATTCCCTCTACTTGTAGAACAGGAAATACAGCCCTGATTTCCTTTTTAAGGACCTTCCGGGCCTCCCGATCAAGAGGGGAGGAATCTCAAGGAAAGGAAACAAATTTAACTACCCAGCAGAACAAATGACTAGATGGGAGGTACTGGAGGACTGTTTTACGCAAGGCTACATACCTTAGTTCATCTATCTCCTAGCTGCCAAAGAAATCTGCTGAATAGCTTTGTATAGGACGTTTGGACTATACTCACTGATGGGACAGGCAGATACAAACCTCTGAGTCATCCCTGAACTTTCACCTACCAGCTCCTCCCCCTAATGCCAGTATGGCAACTAGGCTTTTGCCTTCTGGTAGCATGCCACGTGTAGAGTCACCCTACTGGAACAGCAGCTGTCAGGTAAATCAGGGAGTCACCTCATTCAATAGGTCAGCTCCTTCACGGGGAGAGATGGAGACAGCTGCTTCCAAAGACAAGGGCCTGGCTCACGTTGTCTGACAGCCACGATTCTCTGCAGGGTGGGGGTGGGGGTATTACAATCATTAAGAGGCTTTTTCACGGGGCGCCTGGGTGGCTCAGTGGGTTAAAGCCTCTGCCTACGGCTCAGGTCATGATCTCAGCATCCTGGGATCGAGCCCCACATCAGGCTCTCTGCTTAGCGGGGAGCCTGCTTCCTCCTCTCTCTCTGCCTGCCGCTCTGCCTACTTGTGATCTCTCTCTGTCAAATAAATAAAAATATTAAAAAAAAAAAAAAGAGGCTTTTTCAAACCTCAATACTGTCACCCCTTGCAAGAACTCTCCTAGTGAGTTTGTTATTATTGATGGAAATGCACTGTAGTTCCTAAATGACCTAGAATAGAAAAATATGACTAAAAGAACCACTATCTTAAAGGGCCAAAAGAAGAAAGGACTAATAGTATATGCAGGAAATTCTGCCATGCCAAAGACTTGCCTTGCCTATAAAACGTAGGGTATTTCTGGAATAGGATATCAGGCGAATCACCAAAAACCATGTGAAACTACTCCCTCTTCCCTAAAATTCTAGGAACAAAAGAATCCTGTTTGAATAAGCACTTTTAAAAAAAAGTGATTCTTGGGGTGCCTGGGTGGCTTAGTCATTAGGTGTCTGCCTTCGGCTCAGGTCATGATCCCAGTGTCCTGGGATCAAGCCCTGCATCAGGCTTCTGGCTCACTGGGAAGCCTGCTTCTTTCTCTCCCACTCCCCCTACTTGTGTTCCCTCTCTCCCTGTCTCTCTCTGTCAAATAAATAAAACCTTAAAAAAATTTTCTTTAAATAAAATAAAGTAAAAATAAAAAGTGGTTCTTTCCTTCTAACTCCTCTTAGCCTATTATCACCATTGATCCACACCTAGGACCTTTACTCCAAAGGGTAAAAGGCAAATTTTCTTTGATCCTCCATCCCAGCATATGTAGAACATGTCCTGCAACATATTTAAGAGCTCCAACAGTAGAAGCCTGAGATAGAGAGATGCTCCTGATTTTAATAGAGCCCTTGTCCTGCATCAAAAAAAGATCAGAGCTTGCCAAGCCAGAACTGGCTTAGTTGATGAAGCAAAGCAAACATAATGCACTAATAACTGGCAGGAAAAATCCTGTGCTGCAAAGGCTTCCGATGCAGAAGGAACAACTTGCATTAAGGGGAAAAGAACACGCATAGGACAAAGGCTCCTCTCTCCCCAAAACCAGGTCAGAGAACTAAAGCCTTTAAACATCTGTGTTTCACTATGGTGATATTGGAAGGCGGCCTGCACTACTTGGTCAGTCCACTTAATAGCCTGAGCACAGTAATCTTCAGATTTCATACTTTGACCCCCTTCATACTCACAGTAGTTTCCTTAATGATTCTACCTGTCATTTTCTAACACACTCTTCCCTAAAGATTTACTCCAAGGAAGACCACCAAAGACCTCAGAAAATAATCAAGAGTCCTAATTTTCCTTTCAGTAGAAATCCTTACCATTCTTTAACAAATATTTTCTGAACACCTACTTATTCTATACACATTATGTACATACTATGGAATAAAGTCTATAGGATCTGCTGTTGTTCTACTAGTTTTGGGGGAACTAGAAACTGCTCTCACTTCCACTAGGAGTACTTACAAGTTTTAGTGCCCAACACTTTGGTCCAGAAATTTACAAACTTCCTTTTTTTTCTTTCTTTCAAAAATTTTATTTATCTGAGAGAGAGAGAGAGAGAGAGAGAGAGAGAAGGAACACGCACAAGCAGGGGGAGTGGCAGGCAGAGAGAGAAGCAGGCTGAGCAAGAAGCCCCATGCGGGACTTGATCCCAGGACTCTTTGGATCATGACCTGAGTTGGACATGAACAGACTGAGCCATCCAGGTATCCCAAGAAACTTTTCTGAAGGCATAAAGAAAAAGCCTAGGAAAACAAACCTAGAGAAAGTAGCCTAAATGAACTATTGCTTAAAATAGTCACTTTTGAAGTCCATTTTTAAAATAATCACCAAAAAAGCCCAAATACTCAAAAATTTCATATATATATATACATATTTTTTTTTTTCAATAAAGTGGTGCAAATAAAAAGTCCTGCATGTGACTTTACTGGCCCAACAGAAACGGACCACCAGGCATCATCAGTCAACAGAAGTCCTTGAAAACAAAAAACAAACAAGTTTTCCAGATCCCATCCCACTTGATGAACCAGAAACTGAAGATAGGATTCCTGACTGTGCCATCTGAACAAGCAGCCCACGTGATGCTGCCTACTGTGAACTCACAGAACTTTCATTTATTATTTATTTTTTAGATTTATTTATTTATATGAAAGGAAGAGAGATTAAGAGAGCTCATGTGGGATGAAGGGCAGAGGGAGAAGTAGACTCCCCGCTGAGCAGGGAGCCCAATACAGGGCTCAATCCTGGGATCCCAGGATTATGACCTGAGCCCAGGGGAGACACTCAACCAACCGAGCCACCCAGGTGCCCCTATTTATTATTTTTCATTTCTTTTTTTTTTAGTGGGGGAGGGGCAAAAGGAGAGAGAAAGAATCTCAAACATGCTCCATGCCCAGCACTGAGCCCAACTCGGGGCTTGATCTCCCAACCCTGAGATCATGACCTGAGCCCAAATCAAGAGTCAGATGATTAAACAACTGAGCCACCCAGGCACCCCAAGAACTTTTAAAATAATAATGTGTTAAAAGAAATACAGGAATCTAGGGGTGCCTGGGTGGCTCCATTGGTTGGGCGTCTGCCTTCAGCTCAGGTCATGATCCTGGAGTCCCTAGATCAGGCTCCATGTCAGGCTCTTTGCTCAGCAAGGAGTCTGCTTCTCCCTCTGCCCCTCACCTTGCTCTCTCATATTCACTCTCTCTCAAATTAATAAATAAAATCTTAAAAAAAAGAAAGAAAGAAATACAGGGACCTAAAGAATTTGGGCAGTTCAGGAGCACTGGCTCAGTCAAGGAAGAGCAACTCTTGATCTTAGGGTCATGAGTTCGAGCCTCACACTGGGGGTAGAGAATGCTTAAAAACAAAATCTAAAAAAAAAAAAAAAAAATTGGGGCAGTTGAGGGAAAAACTGAAAGACAGTCAAATACTCAGAAAGACCTATTGTTAGCTTTGCTTCACTACTGTTTTAAATTTCACGCCCTACTCAACTCCATCACATAAAGCACTGAAGCAGGGCAAAAAGAATTACCACGTAGCTTTAGAAGATCCACCATGTCTGGCTTCCTGCCTTCTGCCCACTTGGATTCTAAGAAACAGGAATGCCAGCCTTCCCTTCTAATGATCTACTTTAACACTGCTCATCTCACTGCTCCCTCACACCCATGTATTCATCTGTTACCAATCTAAAGGCCACTAGGAAGGACAAATGCAATCATTCCACCATTAGCACATGAGGAGGCTTTACTTTCCATTTTTCATCTTTAGCCCATCAAGTAAGCATCAAGGAACTGACATCACTTTGGGTAGGCTGATAATCAAAGTTAAGGCACATAGATTTGGGCACTTGCCTTTAAAAGTTCTAGGCTGTAAAGGGTGCCTGGCTGGCTTAGTTGGAAGAGCATGTGACTCTTAATCTTGGGGTCGTGGGTTCAAGCCCCATGTTGGTGTAGAGATTACTTAAATAAACTTTTAAAAATGTTTAAAAGATAAAAGTTCTGGGCTGTAAGCCTAACTAACATTTCACAGAAAAAACTTAGTTTTGTTGAACTCAATTTCAGACTAGCATTATATAGATGTTCAGTGGTATAGGTCTACTGTAAAGGGATTATGGGTATTCATTTAATTAAGTGTCTTGAAAAGGTCTAGAAATAACATAAAAACACTTTTGGGTTACTTTCTCAAAGTCATTGAACATCCTAGCTTGGAAGATCAATTCTCAATGGTACAAGAAGTAACTAGGATTTGTTAAGTCACACTGGTGCTAAGAGTCCAGAAGTGAATTGGTGGCCATACCCTAACTCCCAACCCAAATCCAGACCCAGATCACATGTGAAAAAAATAATACATCATAAAGCTAAGGCCATCCACAGCTGATACGAAGGTCACTGCTAAGTAGAAGTTCATTTGGGTAAATAAGAAGTCAAATAATCTGGAGGCTCTGAATTCGTCTCTCTCCAACTCAGGTGTTCATTAAATTACCTGAAAGTGAGTAAGGTGGAACAATACAACAATGACTAGCATTTGTGTCACCTAGCAAGGTTAAAAAAAACCTAAGAAAGTGAAACTACATCTGACCTTGAGAATCAAAGTGGTAGGGATCAGTTCTCTCAGATCAGAAAACCATTTATTTTTGCCTTTTAAAGCCTAAATAGCAGAAGTAAAATTGAGTACTACTTAAACTGCAGCCTAATCTGGAAAACTCAGGCAGGTACTAGCAATGCTGACAAACTGAACAGTCTTCCTGGTATCCTGGTCAATCTACTTAGATCTCAGAAAATTTCCACTCCTGCATTTTTTGGGCTTTGCTAGTTTTAAGGGTCAAAAGCCTTCAAATCGCTTCCAAGTTACAGGTTTCTAGGATCCTCAGGTTCATTCCTAACAGTAAAGTAAACAAAACAATAATGATTCTACAATTATGTAGCCATCCGAAAAGCTTTCTGGGCTTCCCCAGAGGCTTAAAAGACAAAATAAATTCAAAAGGTAAATTCTAAAAGCTTTTTCAAATTCACTGAAGGGTTGGTTAGCTTAGCTATCTGGTCCAGGTTAGGAGCTCTGGAATGAGCTAATTATAGCGTCATGTCCCCTATTCTGCCAAAACACTATCTAGAACTTGCTTCATTTCCCAAGAGGCTTCCTTACCCTGTTCCCTGGCAGCAGAAGAAGCAACAGTCAAGTAAGACAAGTGTCTCCCAAATGATCAGCCTCCACCTTGCTGCTGGGTACCTGGAAGAACCCCAGTGTAAATTCTACAGGCTTCACCTTATCTGCCAATCATGCAACATAAAACATAGCAAAACCATTCTAAGATTTTCCTTCAGGTGCTGGCAGCTTTAATCTGCAGAAGAGAAAGTATAAATTCTTCCCAGTAGTCAAGGTCACTTGTGGGACTGTCCCTGCGTGGATTAGAGGACTGGGACTCCCCCCTCAACAGAGCAGTTTCTCTATTTATAAAGAGCTCAGTTACCCAGAGACAAAAGTCCTGGCAATTTGAAATTGAAAGCACCATTACCTGCAACAAGATTCCTATGATCCAAAGGCAACAAAATTCAAATAAATTAGGGCTTCAAAGAACGAGAGGGCTCTCTTAAGAGCAATAGCTAAACCTGAGTGAGCAAGTAGTAGGGTTGGTCATGTGACTTTGGCAGTACTATATCCTGCCCAGTATCTTCACTTAATTGGCCTGCAGTTTGGAGGAACAAGCTTTCTGGTTCTTTCTCCAATCATATGTGATAATCATGCAGAAGGTTTTAAAGAAGGGCTCCACCCCACCCAAGCTCCTCCTATATGAAGACTAAGTGCAAGAGTCCCAAGGACAAAGAGGACCTGAGTCCCACTCCACTAGCAGGAACTGCTAAAGCTTGGTCACTGAAAGCTTCAAAAATTGAGTTGGTGAAATGGAAAAAGGCAGTTTAGAAACCGACAAGGCCTTCCCTACAAAGGAGAAGCCGAAATTAATTAACCACCGCTCCAGCTCTGGCCCTGGGAAAGTGAGCACATCTGTTCACCCCTGCCACCTCTCCTAACCCCGCACCCCCTCCTCCAAGCAGGCCTCTTCCCTAACTCCAATGGAACACAACATCTATGTTCTCCACTGGTAGCTCACTCTTTTTCCAGGGCTCTTCCACCCTAGACATGCGGGTGACAGTTGGGTGCGAGCTCTCCACCCGCCCAAGACCGCATGCCGGGGGCGAGCAGCGCCCCCTACACCCCCAGGGGCAGAAGGCCAGCGTAGCACATGGTCCAGAGAGCGCCACAGAAGGCTGGCGGCCAGCCAAGCGCAGGGCCCCTTTAAGGCTCGCAGGGGTGCGTCTGGGTAGGGGAGGGAGACCCCGCGCTGGAGGGCCTGCAGTTGTCTCAGCCCCACCCTGGGGCCGCGCGCTCCCTCCCATAGTTGCTCACCTTGGCTCCGAAGAGCCGGGCGGCCGCAGTGAGTAAGGCCATGACGGACGAACTCGGGGATCTGGTGGGGAGGGAAAGAGGGGAGAGAGCTGCGGCAGGAACGGGAGCCGCCGCCGCTGCACCAAAGGCCGCGCCGACCGGTGGACAAGGTTGAAAGGAGGTGGCTGAGGGAAAGGGTAGACAAACCGGCGGCGGCGCCCAGCCCGGGGTCCTCAGTGAGGCCCCGCCCACTGCCCGAACTCGCTCCCGCCCCTCTCAGGGGACTCGCCTCGGGCTCGGCCATTGGTCCGGTATATGTGGGGGCGGGACCTGAGCCGTTGACAGCAGTTGTGGAGGGCAGGATTGGATCGCCTGGGTTAAGCTAATTAGGGATGGGCGGGGGGGGGACGTGTAGGTGACTAAATATGTGCCTGATAACTCAGTTAACTTCCTTCTTAGGCTTCCCTTCTTGCCTTTAACACATTTGGGATTTGTTCTGAGGTGAATATAAGAGAAAAAGGTCCCAAGGACTCAGACCTTAGAAGGTCCTCGGAAGCCAATCCCTTAATATACTATCACAGCTACTGATCATTTCTTGCTCCTCCTACCCGTTGGCACGCTTCCATGATGAATGTCTTTGGTCAATGACTTGATGGCCTTAGAGGTGACGTCACGTGGACACAGGCTATGATGCCAGAGTTGGCTGCCTGGTGATCATTTGAGGTCAACAGAGGCCATGGTATTATAGGTACGAAGAGACCCCAATGTGTGGAGAAGGAAAGCAAAGGCAGGAGCCTGAGTATCCATAGCCTGAGTGTGACCTGAGTATCCAGTGCTCTTTATGGGCTGTCAGTTCGGCGTCGTGTCGGGAAATCTAAGTCTTACAAATGCCCCCTTAATATGAAGGCTTCCAAGTGCGACTGGCTGGCTTAGTCGGTGGAGCATTCCACTCTTGATATCCGGGTTGTAGGTTGGAGCCCTACTTTGGATGTAGAAATTACTTAATAAAATCGTATAAAGCAAAACAAAACGAAGGCTTCCAGCACAGGCCAGAACCTCTGGATCCTCGGCATTATTCTCATTGCTACTCCACTCACATGAACTCAGGCAGCCAGCCTACCCATCTAGCCATAAGATCAAAAGCTGCAGACTACCCCACATTCAAAATCAGGCATTATGCACCCTCTCTTTTTGTCACATCACTCCCATCACTTCCATTGGGCTTCTGGACCCCTTCTCCTACTTGGCTGTCTTCCATACCCTCTTATCCTTTACTTCCTGGAGATCATTAAATGAACCACAATACTAAAGTGACCTTCCATATCACTCTTGACTAACTCCTCTAGGTAGACAAGACCTCAGAACCTTTCTACTGCCTAAGGATATCATTGTCATTGACCAAGGGGCAGAGGAGAACTGACCCAAGGACCAGGACACCTTATCTATAACCCAAGCCCCAAATGAATAGTCCTTTTATCTCTTCACATAGCAGTAACAAGATTCAAAAGACTCTATCATTTAAACCAGGTTTAGATAGACCTACTTTATAAAGAAACTAGTTCATAGTTTGGAGTTGGGGAAAGAGAAGGAAAACCACCATTTTCTCTTCCTACAAGTTACCTTGTACCTAGCTTGACACCTACCAACCAATACTCCTTTGGCTTAGGGATCAGATAGGTAGGTCTTAGGAAAGAACTTCAAAAAGAGAAACCAACCAGATCGCCAAAGGAACACTGACCTCAACTACCTTCTCGGTGACTTCAAAGCGCCACTGATCAATATTTGCTCCCAATTTAGCATCTCACAGAGGATTTCCTCCTAACCCTAGAATAGTCTGATCTGGTTTTTGCTCTATGGTTAATCATCCACAGAGACTAACCAGCTGACCAGAGGCTTGAACTCCAGTGCCCCCAAAAGACAGGAGGCATTCTCAGGGTGAGGTGACTAAAGGGATAATAATAATAGTTATTATATTTATTATCATTAGAGATTTTATTTTTTTTAAGGTTTATTTTTTTATTTATTTGACAGAGAGAGAGATATATCACAAGTAGACAGAAAGGCAGGCAGAAAGAGAGGGGAAGCAGGCTCCTCGCTGGGCAGAGCCCAATGCGGGGCTTAATCCCAGGACCTTGAGATCATGACCTGAGCCGAAGGCAGAGGCTTAACCCACTGAGCCACCTAGGCACCCCAAGAGATTTTAAGTAATTTCTATACCCAATGTGGGGCTCAAACTCACAACCACAAGATCAAGAGTCTTATGCTTTACCTAGTGAACCAGACAGGCACCGCACTGCCCCCCCAAAAGAGGGACCCCAAAGAGATAATCATTGAGTGGCCTTAAGGGTAACCTACTTTGGAGCTCTTATGATTGGAGGGAAGGTGAGAAACAGCAATGCTCTAAGCCTCTCGACACCATGTCTTGGAGCCTAGTGCTATAAAGGCTTTATGGGTTTGTTTTAAAGTTTAGTCCAGGCACCCACTACCATAAAGCCAGTGGGAAAGCCCAGGGATCAGAAGGGCTAAATGCTACCTCCCAGAATCTAGCTTAGAATCTCTTTCTAAATGTGAATGGGACCCAGGGAGGAGAGAAGAAAGTTAAGGGAGGGTTGGCAAGACTAAAGCAGTCAAGTGAGCTTTAGGTCCAAATACACCTAAGTGCCGGAGGAGAGGGGCAATGCAGAGAAAGCTGACAACTGAGGTCATCTTGACCTTGGCAGGACCTCTTTTAAAATTGACAGGGGCAATGTTGCCCCCTGGTGGCTACGGGTAAGTGGGAAAATGCAGTCTAAACTTCAACTGAAACTGCTACTTCAGTAAGTCAAACTCCTGCATTTAATGGGTAATAGCTAAAACATATTGAATACTTACAATTTCTAGGTACTGTCTAAATGTGGTACACGCATTATCTTAATCCTCACAACAACTCTAAGGGATATAGATAATAGGATCTCTAAAGAGCAGGAAACCAAGGTTTAGATAAAGTATCCTGCTGAGGATCATAGTTTGTAATTGGCCTGAAGCTGTATCTTAACTACTAAGCTGTATTGTTTATATGGTGATGACTGTGAATTATCAGCGGCAACTGAGTCATTGTTCTGTTTTTTTTTTGTTTTTTTTTTTTAAGATTTTATTTATTTCGGGGCGCTTGGGTGGCTCAGTGGGTTAAAGCCTCTGCCTTCCTTCAGCTCAGGTCATGATCTCAGGATCCTGGGATCAAGCCCTGCATCAGGCTCTCTGCTCAGCAGGGAGCCTGCTTCCCCCCTCTCTCTGCCTGCCTCTGCCTACTTGTGATCTCTCTCTGTCGAATAAATAAAATCTTTAAAAAAAAAAAAAAGATTTTATTTATTTATTCGACAGAGAGTGAGAGAGGGAACACAAGCGGGGGAGTGAGAGAGGGAGAAGCAGGCCTCCCCACTGAGCAGGGAGCCCCACGCGGGGCTTTGTCTCAGGACCCCGGGATCATGACCTTAGCTGAAGGCAGACACTTAACGACTGAGCCACCCAGGCGCCCCAACTCTGAGTCACTGTTAACTGTCTCCTGGGCACGCCAGCTCAGTGTGTTCTATATTTTAAAATATTTTATAAAATAAGTAACTGTATTGGGATGCCTGGGTGGCTCAGTGGGTTAAGCCTCTGCCTTCGGCTCAGGTCATGATCTCCGCGTCCTGGGATCGAGCCCCAAGTCAGGCTCTGCTCAGCGAGGAGCTTGCTTCCCGCTCTCTCTCTCTGCCTGCCTCTCTGCCTACTTGTGATCTCTTTCTCTCTGTCAAATAAATAAAACCTTAAAAACATAAAATAAAATAAGGAACTATAGTCTTACTCATCTGTAAAACTTTTGTACATTCATACCTGAAAATATATGATAAATCATGACCCTCCCAGAATACGTAAAGGTAGGAAAGAAGAACAGCACCTAAAGTGACCAGAGGTAGAATGGGTTTCTTATTACAATGAATAATCAGTCTGGAGAAATAGTTGAAAGGAGGTATGATACCTTTTCACTATTGATTATGAGTCAGAAGGCATGTGTTCAAACTTGGGAGGTAGTTTTCAAACAAATAAAAGTACTAGTGTACACACCCACTGGGGACTACATAGGCTCCACTACAGAGAATGAAATGTAGCAGAAAAACCACCGGCCCAGGGATAAGACGATCACTAAGGTTGAAATCTTGACTCCCCAAGACACAACCTCTTTGAGCTTAGTTTCTTCATCTATAAAATGGGAGTAACATCTATGTCTTAGAATTGTAAAGATTAAATAAGGTGTATGTGCTTGTTATGGGAGTATTCAACATATACTAGTTATTTTGCCCTTGCTATTCATTCCTGTCCTATATTTAAAGGAATCTTGTCCCTGCTCTGAATCCTTTTTAATAGCATAAAAACTCTCTAAAACTTATTATTTTTTTTTTTTTTTAATTTTTAAAGACTTTATTTGAGAGAGTGAGTGAGAGGAAGAGAGAGATAGAGAGAGAGCATGAGCAGGGGGAGAGGGAGAAGCAGGCTCCCCATGGAGCAGGGAGCCTGATGCAGGGCTCAACCCAGGACCCTGGGATCATGGCCTGAGCGGAATACAGACGCTTAACAGACTGAGCCACCCAGGTACCCCTAAAACTTTTAAAGGACTAGATTTTCACATAATAAATTTGCTTAGTCACATCCAGATCTCATTTAACACTGTCTTTGAAAATGTTTCTTTAAGTTCTAACATTTTACTGATAAATTCATTTAGAAGATACCTAAAGCCTAAGGTGTAACCAGATAATGCAAAGTTACTACTTGATCTACCAAATACTGGGCTAGAATAATTTGATGTAGGGAGCCTCCAGGAGGGTTCAGATAAATTCGTGGATTCCTTGTGGTAACCTGTGAAATGAATAAAGAGATATGCAAGCAATATCCTCCTAACCTGAGGATCAAGTCAAGGACAATAATGTCCACTCCTCCCTATGTAGGACACACTCCTGTGTAGCAATGGCAAAGACTCTTGGGCAGGAGAGTTCTTAACAGCTATATCTTTTTTTTTTTAAAGATTATTTATTTATTTGAGAGAGAGAGATAGAGAGGTGGAAGCAGGCTCCCTACTGAGCAAAGAGCCCGATGCGGGGCTCGATCCTGGGACCCCGAGATCATGACCTGAGCCGAAGGCAGAGGCTTTAACCCACTGAGCCATCCAGGTGCTCCTTAACAGCTTTATCTTGACAGACTAGTGAGATGTATCACTAGTCATTTATTGCCAACTAACAGTATGTTATTAAAACTAGTAAATAATTTGCTTTTTTGTATATTAAAACAATTTTGAATTCCCTATAAGAGTACTGTCACCCTTCTGATAAGCTTTCTGATGGAAGAGTAAGTTTTCAGACATGAAGCAATGGACAGAATCCTGGGTATACTCACAGGGGTATGAAGCATGTGAACATTATTCATGTGCATCACAGGAGAAAAAATGGTTAGCGACAGCTGGTCTGGAAAATGGACTTGACAGGATAGAGCATTTCTTATGTCTGATGAGAGAAGAAGGAATTAACACTAGACCCTGAGTTTAGCTGTCAACTAATATCAGGATATTTGCTCTGAACTAGTTCACGTGTTAAGATTTCATAGGGATTCGTGGTACAAGAAAGCTTTGTTGCACCTGTTCACTTTGTGTGCCAGGCTTAGTGCAAGGTATTAAGAGAAAAAAAGACTTAAAAGAGAAGCTACTTTCCAGCTCTATTAGATCAGATTGGCACTTGGGAACATTAGCTTATTGATCCAATTTTGCTACTACAGAACTTCAGCACCAGTGGTTATCTCTGGGCCTCAGTTTCTTCACCTGTAAAATGGGCAGAGGTGAACCAGATGATCTCCAAAGTCTCTTTAGATTCTAAAACGCTTAATTTAAAAAGTCTTCAAAATGTTTGTTCAGGTGTTCTTTCCCTGAGGCAGTCCTGCAATAGAAATGTTCCATTCCAAACCCTGAGACGGACACATCTTTGGATCAGGGTGTTTAGGAAGCTCCTTAAAAGAAGGTATCCTTTGGGTTTTCATCCTTATGCCCCAGTACAGAATCTCTACACATACAAAGTGGGGACAGACTTACAGTCCAGGGTGACAGATGGAGATGATAAAAGTATACTTTAGTGTTGCAGTTGGCATCAGATCTAAAAGCTTAGGCCGGCAAGCAAGGGCCTTCATTAAATAATACTCCTTACCTCATCTCTCCCTATCTCATAGAGCCCTTACGTTTCAGATGAGTTGATCATATCCATTTCCCCTTTCTGTCTGCTATTGCTGATCCCTCCATCTGAAAGGGCAGGGAGGGGAGAATAACGCATGTCCGTTATTTTAAGACCAAGCTCTGTCTTACTTTATGTTTCATCAGTATAAATACAAGTAACTTCTAGAATCCCACACTACCATACACTTACCTATGTTCCCTTGCTTATTCACAGAAGTTCCTCTTCTCTCCACAATTAGACTCTAAACACATGGTACTGAGTAAGTACTGGTAAGTGCTTATCTAGTTTGTGAGTCAAGCAGGAATCTCAGACGGTAAAAGAATGAAAGCCTCGGACTCCTCCTCCCTTCATGCTACATCATTTCCAAAGCTCCTCCTTCCCTTCCCTTTCCTATTGGGAATGCCCTATCCTCAAGCCTAATATAAGGATTGATTCTGGGTATGAAAAGACAACACAGTTCATACTTTTAGTTTCACAATTTTTCAGTTCATTTCAGTAAAAACATAATATAAAAGGCATTGCCACCCTCTTCCCCTCCTGGGGGTGATCCATCAAGCCTGTCAGTCTGGGCCGCTCCAGTGGTTCATAGCTCATCATGCGATATGTGCAGGGCATGGTCACATAGATCTGCAAATAGCACATAACAGTTTGAAGGAAAGTGCCACTCTCATACTGATATATGCCACTATCGAGAAAATACCCAAAAAACCAAACTAGCACACACCAACCACCATTTTTCAGAGCATATCCTTTTCAATGACAAAACATTCCCACTATCCTCTCACCTGTAGCTCAGGTGAGGGAGCCACAAATTCTGAAAGCTGACAGGAAGAGAATGGAGAGGAAGAACCCAGGTCCCTAAGTCATACGTAATAGAAGCCAAGTCTGGAGCTACTATTAGAGGATGGGGTGGGGGGTGGGGGGGCGGAGGTGGAGGAACATGCTCGGGAATGTGCCGGGTTCCAAAGGGCTGTGAGGACAGGCAGTAAAGTGGAAGTAGTTTACCTGTTCGCTTACTACAAAGTTTGTCTTTAACATTGTCAGCCTCTCGGGAAAAGAATTCAATGAGTTCATCCTCATATTCCTCCACAATGCTCTCACACTGTCAACCCAAGGGAGAAATGAGTGAGAGAGGGCAGCAAGAAAAAGCCCTTGGCCTCCTCCTCCAGAGAGGAGGAGGATGTTAGCATAGCTTGCCACTTGGGCTCTCCAGTAACTCCCCAAATCTTCGAAAACCAGCTACCCATTCCCAAAGCTCACCGCAAACTTGAGAGTGCCACTGATGTCTGAATCAATTCGGATGCCCTGTAGGTCCAGTTCACTGGATTCTCCATTCCGGCCTACTACACGTACGTAGTTCTTGCGGTGGGTGGAAGGGTCAATCTGTTCCCCATACTCCTTCATCCGGTCACATACCTCCTCTAGCAGCTCTGTGAGGTGGGCCTCTGAGCGAGCATAAGGCACCTAGAAATGTCCTCAGCCTTGGGTCACATTCTTCTACTCTGTACATTAGTAATTTACATCCTTACTTTTCCTTCCAAATCTAGTTCAGCCAACTTATTCTAAAAAGCCTTCCCTAATTAAGAATAATACAGATCTGTATAGTCCCAAAGTGCTTTCAAATATATGATCTTATTTTACCTCAATATACAATTCTAAGAAATAAAATAAGTGTCATTAGCTCCAAATTCTAGATAAAGAGACCTCTTTGATTAATCCTAGTTAACTATGTGTTCTTTTCCTCTCAATTCTCTTAATTTTTATGGGTGTAAGCTAATGATTTTCTTTCTTTGTATTAAATGAGACTAATACCTGTCCTTAATAGGAGCGTTAGAGAGGCAGTATACGCTTTGGGGATAACGATTATTAAAGCATCTCACAAACATCGTAGCCTTAAGTTTTCTTTATGTATTGCTCATGAGATACAGCTTTGTGTATTTGTTTTATGTTTTCAACTAAAACATAAATTTCCTAAATACGAGGATAAGACCTTCTCTATTTTGAATGAGTGTTTGTACTTATATGATTATGCCACAGTGAATACATGAGTGACAAATTAAGGGTATGGAGAAGGGGGCTGATCAGGGTTTGCTAACAACCACAGCAGAGATAAAGCCTTAAGGTTTGGGGACAGGAAGCACGTGCATAGGGTAGAAGCCTCCAGCCTCTTACAAATGAGACCGCCCAATCTTTTGGATACCTCTCCAGGTCAATATTTTCTTCATTTCTTTCTTTCTTTTAATATTTTCTTCATTTCTATTGAACCAAGTTTATTTTTAATTAGTTGAGTTCTCATTCCAAGTCCAAGTGAGCTACTTTATTTGGGGGAACAGTAACAGTTACCTCCACCACTGACTGGCTGCCATCCGGATTAATTCGGAAAGAGCCCATCTGAATGGTCTTCTTGGGATCCACCTGGGCAATTTCCCACTCTAGTTCATCCACCAGAGCCCTGCAAGCTGGTGGGAGGGGAGAGAAAGGAGGAGGAAGGAGGAGAAAAAGGAATCACCCAGGGATTTCCATTCATCCTTCTCCCAGGTCCTGGATCTCATGCTCTCCCAAGGCTGTCTTCCCCACCCTCCTGCTCTCACTTTTTTTTTTTTAAAGATTTTATTTATTTATTTCACAGAGAGAGGGAGATCACAAGTAGGCAAACGGAGAGAGAGGCGGAAGCAGGCTCCCTGCTGAGCAGAGAGCCCGACGATCCCAGGACCCTGAAATCATGATCTGAGCTGAAGGCATGGGCTTTAACCCACTGAGCCACTCAGGCGCCCCCTGCTCTCACTTTTTCTCTGTGCCCTTACCTCCACAGTGTAGATCCTGGCTCCTCCGAGCCCAGGCAGTTCCCAGTAGGGCCCCCAGAAGCAGGGCCAGACAACCCCAGCCTTTCATCTTTAGCGTAACGGGGTTGCTCCACCTGGGTTTGGGTTGGAATAAAACATAGGTGTGAGCAGCCGGCTCCTTTACTCCCCCGCCCCCCAAATCCCTCATCCCAAGGCCTACAAAGGCCTTACTGTGACTCTGGCTCTACTTTTCAGGAAATGGCCAGGACACAAAGGGGCTCCTCTGTTCCCAGCGCTTGAGGATTCGGATTCCCCCGGCGGTGAGTGAGAGTGCGAGCTAGGGACTTGGGGCTCAGCCCCAGACTCTACGTCGACAGGTGAGTCCCCAGATGTTGATACTTCAGCGTCGGCTGCCTAGGGCTTACAGGGTTATGTGGCAGCTGCGGAACGGAGGCTGGCGATTAAGCGAGGACAGCGGGCACAGACGAGCTGCCCGCAATGGGGGCAGCTGATCCAGGCCAGGAGGCAGCGAGGTGGTGGGCGGGAGAGAGCACTCAGTAACAGGCCTATCTGGACCCACCACCTTAGATTATTGCATCCCCACCTCCAGCCCATAAGCTATTTCCCGTGCGGACCAGCCCCCTTTCTAAGGACGCCGCCATTGCCTTCGCTCCAGTCCATCCCCGACACTTAGTGCCACTCGCACCCGTCCCACCTCTGCTCCCAGGGCCGCCGCCGTGGCCCAGGCGCTCGAAGACGGCCGGACTCTCACTTTAGCTCGGGACCCGAGCACCTGGCTGCTGGGGAGCGGGGCTGTCCAGGCTTCTCCAGAGAGCTCCGGCACTTTCCAGGCACGAGTGCCCCAGCGACTGCCTGACCCAGCTCCCCGCACTCTACGCGGGCGCCTAAGCGGGGCTCCGAAGCGCAGCGGTGCGAGCCTCACACCGGAGACCGACCCCAAACCCGCTCTTCCAAACTCTCGCGCGAACAGGCAGCTCTGGAGCGGCTTCCAGGCAGCGAGGACCCCGGTGGCTCGCAGAAGGACCCAGACTTGCGTGGCGAGCAGCTCCACGTGACCACCAGGGGTCAGCCGAAGAATAGGAGTGGCCTGAAGCAAGGACAGAGCGCGGCGTGGCGTAAGGAGGCGGTCAGACGCGCGCGCGTGTCAGCCTAGGTGGGCTAGGACCTTTCAAGAGAAAGGTGCACTGCTGGCGGGTGAGAAGCCCTGGTTTCGATAGTCAGAACTACATCTCCCAGGAAGCACCGCAGCACTGCACGGATCCTGTTAGTATCTACAGGTCTCAAGATAACCTGAAACCTGTAGTTTGTCAGCTTCCCCAACTTTCCTTTTGGAAAGTTAACGGGGAAGCCATACCTTACATCTTAAGAGAATCCGACGTTAGGGTACCGGGCAGCCATAGCAAAGACCTAACATTGTGAGGGAAAGACATAATTATATTCCTCCAACATCTTTAACTTTGAACTCCAGAGCTTCACCTTCCTTTCTAGGTGGGAATTTGAAAGCTTTGGTTGTTTTTTTTTTTTCTTCTCTTCCAATCACAGAGCTCCAATACAAAGAAAGCAGAAGGGTTTAAATCAGAGCATCCCACACTCCCAGGTCTCTAATGACATAGATGACAGCCAATAATATTTTTGTTTTTATTTTATAAAACATGCAGTTTAAAACAAAAATTAAAAAAATAACAAAACATGGGACAGGAGAGTGGATGGAAGACAGATGCTTCTCAGCTGTCAGCAGGAGTGAAGCCAGCAGCCAAGCTTCGTCCAGGACCCAAAGGCCCTTTTGGCAATGACGGTGTTGGCAACACTGGTTTGCGAGGGCCAACAATATTCGATGTCCTGGCCCCTCCAGGAATCTCTCAAGCAGTCAGAGACTTGAGCTGTCTTGAGCTACTGTTGTAAGCCTGTCACTGTCCAGGACTTCAGTCCTTAGCCAACTAGGAACTGAGAGTACTGGTTCCAGGAGTGTTTGTTTTATGTGGGTTTTTGTTTTGGTTTTTGGCCTGGATATTAATTACCCAGGATATTTATGGAGAATACCAATTACTTTCCATTTGGGTCATTTCTAGACTGGTTTCTGGACTGCTGTTTCACAAAGGATTAAAAAGGAATCTGGCTCCTCTTCCCTTTGGGAGAACTCTGCTGCATTCCAGTTCTATTAATAGCACCATCTGTAGACCCTGAGCAGGTCCAATTCTGGAAGCGGACAAGGTATAGCCAACTTGGGAAGCCATCTCCCAGTTCTGGGGCCACAGAACACTGAAGGGAGAGGGGGCAGTTCGCTGGGAGAGGGTGAGGTCAGAGCGCCAACACTGAGGAGAAGACAGCTGCATCTGTCAGAGACAAAACCAAGAGCATTGATTCTTAAGGTGAGTGTAAAAAATACAAGAGAGAAGAGGGCAAACCTACACCAAACACTTTAGAACTGGGAAAAGGAGGTTAGGATCAATGGAGAGTTTCAGTAATAAAATCTATTTCACTGAATGTTGGGAAGATTAAGTGCTTTGTAAACTGTTGAGTGCTTTAAAAATACAAGGTAGGGATGGGGTGGTAGTGTTGCTGACATCACCGTGATGATTATTTATAACCGTGGGTATAATCTGTACATACACAGTCAAAACCCACCCTGTCCAGTTTCCCTTGTCCCATCCCAGGTCTTACTCTTGGGACTTGTCTGGCCCTCAGGTTCAGGCACCTTCCAGTCCATCTTTCGGCCTTTCTCATAAAGACCCTTGAGCACTTTGTGGAAGGACTCAGGCTCAGTGCCATTTTTGCTTAGCTCCAGATATTTTCGGTAGAGCTGAAGGGCTGTGCGGGCATCCTCAATACTGTCATGGGTTTCCCCTTGAATCTTCAAGTCTGGGGGAATTAGAAGTGGAACAGTTTGTGGGACCTAGCAAAGGAAGGTATGAACATGTCTCCTGCTCACATCTCCAACTCCCAATAAACAACAAAACCTGACTGCTCTTAAGGGAAAGAGCTAAACACCATCCCTAGTGCAGAGGGATACTGAAGCTTCTTAAATCCATCAGTAACTCTCACCACTAACTCAGGGTCCTCCCTACTCCTCTGGAGACTCCCAACATTTTTTCCTGCTCTTAATGAGCACCACAGGGGCCTACAAGGTACACCAACTCACCTAGAAAGTACCAAGCAAGGAATCGCAGGGAAATCATTCGTTTTCGGGGCATGTGAAAGAGATAGACAGTGTCAAGGACTTGGTCCTTGGGCACCTGGCAGAGATAAAAGAGTGGGAGACTGAAGGCAGGCGATCTGTAATTTCCCATTCTCCAAAAGTACAATGTATACCCTCAAGGGCCCACATTCAAAGACTCTTTTAAAAGAGCCCTGCCCGAACCATGAGGTTGATGACCCGGAAGTCCTTCTGCAGACCATGACCCACAAACTTGACTCCAATGTCTATAAGAAAACGAAGCTTTAAGTAGGTAGACTTGAGAGTTGTAAGGTGCTTAGAGGAAATCTTGGCATCCAGGTCTCCTGGCTTTATCCCCGAATATTGAGTCAAGTAATCCACCACCTAAGCACAAAGAAAAGGATAAGTTGCTCAGGATGTGAGGTACAGAGTATCCCTCAATCACTCTTCCTGGGGTTCTAGAGCATTCTACAAATGCACAAGGTCTGTCTCACTTGCACCTCCATATCCTAATACCTGCTCCTGGGTAGAGATGTAGTCATCAATGAAGGGAATACCCTCATTGGGTCCCTGGCCGCGAACACAGGTGATCCTTGCTACTGACATCTGGCTTGGTTTGATAGTAGACTTAGTGCCATCACTGCGTAACTCTGCTTCCTCCTACGTGACAAGAGTTGATAAGGAAATTATGACTCCTAATGTCTCCAGAGTTCTGTTCCAACACCATACCTTTTTGGGCTTTGTTACCTCATTAAGGGTGACAAACTCAGCATCTAGGCCCACCAGGTCCCCAACCTGTGGCATCTCATTCAGCATCAATGGAATAAAGGTAGTATGTGTTTTCCGCTGCTTCCGTGCTAGTGAGGCTTCAGCCAGCAGGACACTTGCCTCAATAGGGTTCTTGACTGGAAGGGAAAATCCAGAAGACAGATGGCTTGGGACAGGGAAGTAACCGAGGAGGGAAACCCAGATGGCTGACCAGAGATGGGTCTACGCTGTGAGCTCTCAGTAATCAAAGCATGTGAGTAAAAAGATCATTGCTGATGAACAGATGGATGGAACAGATCAAATCAGAAAACTATTAAGGAATGTGTTACGAAAAAACAAAAAAGCAGAGAGGAAAGAATAAGACTTTAGCTTTGGACTTTAGCTTGAAAAATCCAGAAAAATAAAGTTGCAGGGAAACTATGGTTTAAAGGCACCAGAAAGGGCCTTAGTAAGGAGTTAACCTCTAAAAGAAAAAGAAAGCTTCACTTGGGGAGAAGAATGATTAAGACTCAAAATCATAACCATTTTGACCAGATTTCTCCCCATCAGCTCTCCCCCATTACACCTCAGGATTTCCAAGTTCTAAATTTAAGGTCTGATGAACAGGACTCTCTTTAGTATCCCTAGAGATGTTAACACTGTTCCCTATCCTAATCTTAACAAGCTCTTTTCCTAAAGACCAATCTTAACTGCCCACACCCTTTGGTCTACTCTGTACCACTTACTGTTCAGGTTGTATTTGGAATTAAGATTCCTTTTGACGTAATAAAGGATAGCAGGCACTTTCCAATTCATGTCAAACTGCACAGCTTCGTGCTATAAAAGAAAAAGCACTTAATGGCCTACATATATGCCCCTTTTTCCTTTTTCCCCAGCCAGACAGGAGACAGAACTAGGTGCTATTTTTTAATTCTGCTAACGCCTTTTATTCTTAGGGATCCCTCTCTCCCTCCCTCCCGAATCTGCGTGGCATTCTCTTAGGAGGAGGATGAGAGCCACAGGAAAAGGGGAGATGAAAGGGAGAACGGAATGTGTTACAACTAACCTTATCAATAGGTTCAATAAGAAAGTCATTGAAGAGATACCACTGCTGGTGGGTAACACCCTGAGGAGGTAGGAGAAAAAAAACTGACGCTAAAGTGACAGCTGGACCACTCTGGCTCAGACTGAAGATAGCGACAGAGACGGGACTCCACTGTGGCTACCACCAGGAGTGACCCAGCCTTGTAGAATCTCACTTACCTCCTTACGCTGGTGGTAGGTCTCTCCAACTTTGATGTGGGCCACCAGGCTGCCCCCTGTGCGCGAGTCCAGGATGTGTACCACAGTAGCCGTCAGGTCATACACAGAGATACCATGCTCTTCCTCTGCCCTGGCTGGGCCCCACTGTGAGGGGGGTACCCGGGCTGCTAAGCCAAGTTTAAGGATGGGGAAGGAAAGGGAATGGGGATAGAGGGAGGGAGTTGGGGGTATGGGGACGGAGGACCAGGGTGGGTTATCTCCATCCCAGCCCATCTGTGACTCTCAATATTGAACTGAGTCACTCTGGAAAAGCCCACAACTGGGAAATACTCGGCTTTATTCCCTTTCTTTTCCCCATACTAAATTCCATCTTCCCCTTGCCCTGCTTCTGTCCCAACCTTCTCTCCCTTATTCCCCTTTCTCTTCCCAGTTGTTCAACAACCTGTATCTCATCCCCATCAGTCCAATTGCAAACGTCCAGCCCTTTGTTCTTGGTCATCTTCATGCGAATGGAGAAAGGAAGCCAGACATTCTTCAACTCCTCAATGGAGGAACACATCAGCATGCCCTCTGGACTTCCTAGTTCCTTCCTATCAGGACAAGAGAATTAGTTTTGTTCTGAAATCTAGCCAGTGACAAGAGGAGCCACTGGGTAGCTCAGTTCTTTGACTGATGCCTCAAGGCCATACCTACCAATCGGCCAAAGCAAACTCCTTGTTCTTGGAGATTTCCCCACCATGCTTCTTTATTGCCATCTTGAAGGCAACCTGAACACAAAAGAAAAAATATCTGATTCCCAGGGTGCTTGGCTGGCTCAGTTGGTTAAACGTCCAACTCTTGGTTTCAGCTCAGGTGATGATCTCAGGGCCATGGAATCGAGCCCGGCATCAGGCTCTGCACTCAGCACAGAGTCTGTTTGTCCCTCTCCTCTGCTTTTCCCCTTTCGCTTGCTTGCTCACGCTCTCTCTCTTTCTCTCCCTTCTTCCCTCCCTCCCTCCCTCAAATGGATAAATAAAATCTTTAAAAAAAAAAAATCTGGGGCACCTGGGTGGCTCAGTGGGTTAAAGCCTCTGCCTTCGGCCCAGATCATGATCTCAGGGTCCTGGGATCAAGCCCTCCATTGGGCTCTCTGCTCAATAGGCCCCCTCTCTCTCTGCCTGCCTCTCTAGCTACTTGTGATCTCTGTCAAATAAATAAATAACATCTTTAAAAAAAAAAAGTTAAAAAACAATCTGGGGATGCCTGGGTGGTTTAGTCGTTAAGCCTCTGCCTTTGGCTCAGGTCTTGATCCCAGGGTCCTGGGATCGAGCCCCACATGGGGCTCCCTGCTCAGCGGGAGC
>CM053611.1:59139488-59166751 GCA_028646535.1 Procyon lotor
CCCCCAACCCCCTCCTCGGTGTTATGGGGCAGTTGGGGGAGCCTTCCCAGCCCAGCTACGGGGTATACCACCGGTGCTACCCTCGGGGTAGGAGAGCGTGAAGAGCAGCGTGGACGAGGCTCGCACGGTCTCGCTGCCGCAGCGGCACAGGCTGCAGTTCTCCATCTCACAGCTGAACAGCTGCCCGATGACGGAGTCCCCCGATGAGCAGAAGCCGCTAAGAGTGGGGAAGGCAATGCGTGCACATGGACGTAGTGAGGAGACCGCTGAGGTCACCGGGGGGCCGTCCCTGTTCACGGCCCGAGCTCATACCTGCCTCCAGCGCCTCGATAAGCCTGGGGTACTTCAAGCTCCTGCATGTCCTGATGCAACTGAGTGAGGATGAAGCGATTCCACCTCTGAATAAGCCTGGCCAGGTTGCCTTTGCCTGAAGCCTCGTCTGAGTCAGCCAGGATCAGACCAAGGGCGGACGCCTCAGGGATGGTGCGGAATGCCCGAAGAAAATTACTGCCCTGGAATCCAGGAAGTGTGTCGGTAATTGGGGTAGTTTTCTCTTTCGTGGCAGTTTGCACAGCAATGTCCCTGCCTACTGTCCACTTCCCTTCCCCTTTTATGGTCTCAGGTCTCCAGACACTGACCTGACAAGGGTCACCCCGAGAGAGATCCAACATGTGGAAGAGGAAGCCCAGCTCACACGCCAGGCAGAACTCCTTCTGGCAAAGATGGTTCTGGATCAGACAGCGAACGGGTTCCAGGAAGTAGAGCACCTGGGGGTGGGGGGGGGTTGGAGAGAGCAAGAGCACTGCTGCACGCGACCGGTACGGGGAGGAAGAGAGATGGGAGGGTTAAGTGAGCCAGTGAGGAATACAGAGCAGGAAGCCACTGAAGAATGGAGTACACAGACAAGACCTGAAGGCTGCAGAGCAAGAAAGAACAGTGGCAGAGGCCAAGGTCAAGTGAGCGTGGGTGGAGAGGCCTGGAGAAAGAGCAGTGGGTGTGGGGCCGCAGAGGAGGAGGGAGGCAGCAGGCGTGTCAAGTCGCAGGCGTACCCCCCTTACCTGGATCATGCAGTTACAGTAGGCATTGGGGATGTGGGGCTCCAAGCCAGCAAACAGGGTCTTGTTGTAGTGCTTGAAGTCAAAGTCCTCCAGCCCTAGCTTGGAGTATTTGATGGTTACCTGAAGCAGAAACAGTCTGAGCAAGACGAAGATATCCTCAGAGTTCCCTATATCTTCTGAGGAGTCAGAACCTCCCTCCCGAGTCCAGGTGGTAGGTGAAGGCATCTCGATGGAGTCCTTCCGTCCTTTCTCGTCTGACCCGCTTTCCCCAGGGAACCTTTCCCCATGTCCCAGAGGGCTCCTTCCCTGGTATCCCCAGCACCTTGCGGTATTTCTTAGAGACCATGTGGAGATGTGGCTCCTCTTCCCGCCCTATCGGTGACTCAGTGACCTGGCTGAAGCTGTCAAATTCACTGTCTGACTCCTTGAGTCGGTAAGGAATCTAGAATTTTTAAGAAGAGGTAATTTTATTGGATGTCTTTTTTTTTTTTTTTTAAAGATTTTATTTGTTTATTTGACAGAAAGAGAATGAGAGAGGGAACATGAGCAGGGGGAGTGGGACAGGGAAAAGCAGGCTCCCTGCTGGGCAGGGAGCCCGACACGGGGCTCGATCCCAGACCTGAGCTAGCCAAAGGCAGATGCCTAACGACTGAGCCACCCAGGTGCCCCTGGATATCTTAATTATCTTTGGTTTCCCCCCACCTTGATCCCAACACTGAACATTCTGATTTCATGGGGTTTTCAGCAGCCACTGCTTCCCTTTTCTTTCCACTGTCACCACTTGACCTCGTCACGGCTGGCCAATGATGATGGCTCCCCCGGCGGGCTCTGTACATTCACTCTGTCCGACATCCCACTACCAAACTCTCCCAAAGTGCCTCTTTCAGTGCGTCACTTCTCCCACTATGCACTGGTCTCAAGGCTTCACAACTGGGCCCTTTCCGACCTTAACGTCTTGCGATTTCCCAAAACCAGCCACCACTGTAGGCAAAGACATGCCTTTGCACTCATGCATCTTGAGATCTTTGCTAACACTGATCTCTCGTCTTGAACGTGCTCCCACATTACTTTCTACTTACCTATCTTTCCCCTTTCCGGCTCAATATCCACCTTTCTCGGTATGTCTTCCCTGACCACTCTGGCCCAGAGTAACACTTTCCCTCCAGACGGCCCTGGCACTGAATGCTTCTAACATTCCCTCGGCATTTCACCAGAGAATATAAATAACTTGTTACAGACAGGCCTTATCTTTACCAACCAAGTACTAAACTTCTTAACAGCAAAGACTATCTTCCATGTCTCTGAATCCTCCCTAACACCGGGCATGGTACCTTCAATTCAGTAGGCCTCAAGAAAACCTTTACTGACTGACCTAAAAGCGAAAACTGCTGAGGACTAGCAAAGAAACAAGAGAAGAGAAATGCCAGGGCGCTGGGGTGGGCCTCTCCCCTCTGAACATACCTGATTGCGCAACCGGGTGCGGGGGTTGGGTGCGTAGCCAATGAAACCCACCTTCTTCATGGTGCGCAGAATCTCTGCATCCACAGGGGGTGCTCGCCTGTAACGTAGTATAGTTCTAAGGCTTGAAGGTTGTGGGGTCTGCCCATCAAGTCCCCAATCCCCAAGGAGCCAGAAAAAAAGATGATGCCGAGGGCAGACAAAAATCAGGAAAGAAGACCACTCCTACAGGGCTTGCTGGGAATCCTGGTATCCTGGCCCTTTCCCCCCTCCCTCCTTCTGGCCCAGATGTAAGGTACAACCTGGGAGCTGGAGCGGAGTTGGCGGCAGGCCAGTCCGAGAGAAGTGTGTCAGTGGTGAGCGGGACCGGGATGAGGGAAAGAGGCAGCAGGTCCTGGCTCCAGTCCAGAGGAGGCAGTGAGTCCACGAGACAGGGCAAAGCGAACTCAGTCTCACGGGAGTAAGGGTTGAAGGAAGGCTCAGGGGAATCAGTCCAGAGGTGCACACAGCCCTCAGAATCCCCGAAGGCCAGGGCCTGCTTGCTGGCTGATACATCAAACGTCATTAGCAGAGGCCCCACAGGATTCACATGAAAGATATCTGCTGGGTTAGCCAGGCCTGTGGGCTCACAAAACTGGCACTGTCCTAGAAGAGAGGAGGAAGCTCAATGAGCCCTGGAAGTTGAAAGGGGGCCACCCTCTTATGCCCTGGTATCAAGGAAAGATGGCGCCTAAGTTCATGCCTAGAGATACAAAGAATACCACCTTCCCGTAAACCACTGGCAAGTCTGCTACCCAGTAAAGGCAGTTCTAGAGTTGATTTGCCTGCTCCGCCTTCATCTTATCCTGTGTTATTCATACTGAGGGAGAAAATAAAAGTCCTAATCTCTGGCCAAACCTAAGCATGACCCTGATAGCCCACTGAAAGGTTACTATTTCCTCCAACAAAGAGGTTCCTGGGAGTACCGTTTTCCGGTACCTAGTTCTCCTCCACTCATCAATACCCCCTTACCCCTCCCTACATCCCTTCCTACCTGACTGGGAGATGATAGCAAGTCGAGAAGTATAGGTAGGGATGAAGCGCAAGAAGGCGGGATCCACGTGTACTTGAAGGGGTGTGATGGCGCGCATCATGCGCAGATCATACACCTTGAGGAAACGGTCACAGGCCAGGCCGGTGAGGCGGCTGGAGAAGCCGCAGGCGGCCAGCAGGTTGCCATGCACATCAAAATCCGACAGACTCCCTGAGAAAGCATCAAACTCATGCTCCACCTTAAAAGTACGGAGGTCTCGCAGGGAAACCTGAAGAAGAGATGACTTGGTTATCTTCCAACACTGTCATCAGAAAAAGTACCTGCTACCTACCTCACCCTGTGAGCCCCCCCCCCCCCACCACCGACCAAGACCTAAGGCTCTAGGATATGGGCAATCAAAGCACAGGAAAAGCAGAAAGAGAAGACAAGGGCCGGAAGGGACCCCAAAGAGAACTCTTGTTTACTCTTTTGCCTCGAAGGGATCTAGTTACAATAGAAACCATCGGGCTGAAAGATAACCTAGTATGTCGTGGCTGAGGAGGAACTCCGTTCATTCCTCCAATTCCCCCCACCTCCTGCCCCAACTATGGCCCCAGCATTGAGGGAAAGGAAGAGCCCAAGCACATGTCTGATGAAACAGGGCCTTGTGGTGGGAGGAAACACCAAACCAAACCACCTTGCCAGACGTGTGGCCACAGAAGAAGAAGCGATTTGTCTGTCTCATAATAGTGACTCCGGGCGTCTCGACTGCATACTGGGGAGGAAAGCAGGAAAAACCAGTGAGAAAAATTCTTCCCAGAGACCAAAGGAACAGAAAGGTCGCACATCCACTTAGTCATGTTCCCAGCCCAGGCATATCCCCAGCCTCCTGAAAGTATCAGCCCCTGCCTGGGTCTTTCCTGCCCCAGGCTTGTACCTTCTGAGTCTCCTGGACAGTGTTAAGATCAATCTCCAGGATGTGGTTCTGCAGCCCACCCACAAGCAGGGTGCTGCCATCAGTCAGCAGGAGACTGTGCATATCCTCACTCTCATCTAGCCTGTGGCGGAGAGAAAAGGCTAAGGGACCAGGCCCTCAAAAGCTTCCAATCCTTTAGCCTTCCCGTTCTAGGAGGGACCCTCTTTCCCAGTCGAGAGCTGAGAAGCCACTTACAGGTAATCAAATATAATGAGGCCCCCACGGGCCATATACTTGAGGTTGTTCTTGGTGAGAAAAAGGATACCATTTTCCAGGCTCTGGATCTGTCGAATGTCATCACTGCCATTGACTTGAAAGGATGAGTAACGCTCCAAGGCTGGGCCAAAAAATGAAGTAGCATGGCCCTGTGGGGGGGAAAAAGATGAGACACACCCTGAATGGAGGGGCACGGCCATCCCAGATAGAGGTCAGGGACTGGACAGACGTTGCTCAGCTTTCTTCCATTCTTGCTTGGCCTTTCTGGCTAGCAGCCCCTAAGGCATAAGCCCTGGGGACCAATCTAAGTGATAAAGACATTGAGGATACTATCTATGTTCGGTTAATGCTTTACAAAGTAATTTTGTAAACTCGACCTCATTTTATCCTCATAATGACCCTGCTGAATAGGTTAATGGCTCAGTTGGTTTGAACAGTTTCAGATCAGGGACGTGGGTCCGTCTGATCCTCCACTGGCTTTCTTATGTTTCACAGTCAAGTCTTAATTTCTACCAGCCATCTGGGACACATGGACTGTGGGTCACAGGCTGGAATAGAGAAAATGTGAAACTCACTGGACCAATAACTCCTATGACATCATTCACTACTGGTTTCTCGACTCTTAGCTCATACCTTCTCCTTGTGTGCTTCCCTTCGGACCACTTTTGAAACATGGCTATTCCCAGTCCACTATTTTCTCAACTAGCCTTCCAAGATAATCTCATCCACTCTCAAAGGTTTTCACCATTCATGTTTTTAAACGGATGGATCCTAATTCCCTTCCCTAGCCCAGACCACTGCCTCAAGCTTCAGACTTATACATCCAAACACCTATGAAACATCTGTTTACATATTCCATGAGAACCCTAAACTCATTACATTCCCAATTAAATTCATCCTTTTTGCCTCATCTCAATTCTTAACTATATTCCCTGGGGTACCACGATCTCTGTAATGGACCAAGCCACTGGTAGTCAGTTTAAGTCCTGTTTACTTCCTCAATATTTCCCAAATCCGTTCTCACGTATTCATCTCTACAGCGCTTCATTCCGACCTTCATATCCTATGTGAACTGCTACAATAACCTACAAACTGATCTCATGGAGTCCTGCCCTGTCCCCCTTAAAGTCTCTACTTCTACCTCGGCACTCTAAGATACAAACTTAACCTTATCATTCTGGATAAAAATCTTCAGTGGTATGAAGGATCAAGTCCAAGCTCTCTTAACACAGCATTCGAGGTTCTTCTAGAATGTTATCCCCCCTAGTATCTACATGGCTTCTTCTCTCCCTTCTAGAGGACTTAGAATGGACAGCGTGGCCTGTCTTCCGGTCTCTCTTCAAATGTGGCTTCATCAGAGAGACCTTTCCCTGACCAACTATCTAAAACAGTAACACCTCCCACCCTTCATTACCTCAACCCCCTTACTCCACTTTATTTTACTTAAAGATACTAAACAACACTTAATATATTATAAATGTATTTTTGTTGCCTTCTTTAAATGTTCATTCTAAACCTAGACCACAGAGCAAGGTCTGGCACCTAGCAGGTGCTGAAGAAACACGAGTTAAATGAAATCATGTCTATCTCTTCAGCTTTCTCTCCCAGTGCAGTAAACCCTCATTGCTTATAGTTCCCGTACTCTGCAATCACACTGTATAGTATCTTGGAAATCTTTACCCTGTTGCTTTGGCCAAGGCAGCATTTTCCCCTCTTCTTCACCTGACTCCAGCTCACCTCTCAAAAACTCACTTCGGGTGTGCCTTCCTTCTGGAGGCCCCCTGACCCTTCTCCACCTAGTACATATTTTTATACTGGCACTTAGTAGTTGATATCTTAATTATTTCTTAGATCTTATTTCTTACATCTTAATTCACTAATTAATAAGCGAAATAGTTTACTTTCTTCTAAAGTACCATGAATTTATCTGTTTATATATCCTTTTTTCTTCATTGTTTTTTAAGTTCCCTGTGGGCAAGGATTATGTTTCATTCAGCTTTATTCCCTGGGCTGAGCACAGCAATAAAAACACTGCCTACTGAAATGAATGTATTACCAAAAAAGTTCATTCTTTCTAATGAGAAAAGCACAATTCATGCTCCAGGGAAGGTAAATTAGTAAACCAAGGATAACATGTTATTTCTTACAAAATCTTGGGCTCTCTAGCATATTGGCAATTTAGATACACATTAAAAAAAATAACCTTGATAACTATCACAGAGACTGAAATCAGCCAGAGAAGACAAAATGATCCCACGTAAGGTAGCAGAAACGTGTGTTAAATATTCTATAATTTAAAAAGTGGAAAACAGGAGAGGCATTAGAGACTGGATTTGGATACTACAGACTAACTGATGGGTACAGTTAACAAGATCAATCAAAGTTTGGAAGGGGCAAATTGTGGTTGAAATAGGACGACTCCTGAAAAAGAATGCCTATGTAACTTCTCCCTGGATCCTATGGCTCCTTCCACTCCCCTCCTCCTGACTTCACTTAGAGACCCAACTAACTCTCATCACCTCAACTCAGTTGAGGTTTCCAGTAAAGCAGCTGCCCTTGGGCTAAAACCAGATAGAAGAACTCCAACATCTCCTTTTATCCCTTACAAAGGGGTACAGTTCTTACCCCGTGGCTTCCCACCCACAGCATCTCCTCGTGCAAGTCAAAGTGGGAGACGGAGACAGGCACACCCACTTCAGCCACCACACTGTGCAATTCAGAGTAGACACCTTCCATTATGTGTACTGACTCCTGGACGGGAAGAGCCTCCAAGGCCACCCCCTCCGGATCCAGCTCCACATTCTGTAGCAGACTTGAGTTCAGGTGAGCATCCAGGACAGGGTCCAGGGCGGAATGCATGGCTGGGGCATACTCTGCCAGTCCAGGGTCCAGACCCTCGAAGTTCATGACGACGATGGCAGAGTAGACCCTTGTCACACCCTCCCTTGCCCCTTAAGAGGCCTGACCCAACCTTCAGCAGAACAGCACCAGTGGGCCTAGAACGGACATCCTGGCCTGCAAAGGGAAAGAGGTAGCTCAGTCAGTAGCAGGCCCATGTCTTTGTATTTAGTGTGTTCTCGATTATCTGAGCAGAAGGGAGATGAGGCAGAGCTGAGAATGCCAGGTAGGGGATGAAGCAGGCAGGAAGGGGAAGGGCAGTGGGGGCAGAGGTGGAAGTCTTGTCCCTTTTTCTCCTCTAGGCCCTCTGTACTCCCCACCACCCCACTATCTAACCTAATACTTGACTTCCTTTCCATTTCCCTTCAGGCTTGCTCACTTGCCTGGTTCACCCCAGAACCATCAGTGGAAGGAGCAGCAACTGCGGGACAGGAGTTTGGCAGAGAGGGGCTAAGGTGCTTGTTTCCCAAAATTAGGGATGAGGGGTAGCGGGTTGGGAGGTGAGACTGAGAGAAGTCAGTTTCCCAGAATCCTCTGCATGTTACCCAGGGTTCTCCAGGGAAAAATAAGAATGTCCAGTTACCCACAATTGGGGCGGGGGTGGGGGGACATGATGAAAATGGCTAGTTACCCACAATTCTCTAGGGGAACCAGAGAAATCAATTACCCAGAATTCTTTCCCGGCAGCGGGGAGGGGAGGGATTAGGGCAGGGGTCAGATGTGTTCTTGGGATGCTTATGGGGATTGGGTCATTACCAAGATTTCTCCATGGCGGATATTTTGGAGCGCGTGGAATTAAAACGAGTAGGGGGTGAGAAAGCGCCGTCAGCTCCGCGGGAAATTCCAGTTTCCCCAATTCTCCCCCGCGCCTGACGCTCAACCAAACCCTAAGGCGGAAAGGACGTCGCTCTCCCAGTCGGAGCTTCCAATCAGGAAGGGTGTGGGGCTCACCTAAGCCAATCAGAAGGAGCCAGGTACAGACGGCTCCGCGAAAAGACGCGCGACGTAAGGGCTGGGCAAAGACAAGGTTACGGGCCGCCGGTGGGGACAAAAGGTGTCGGCTCCTGGCCGTATTTGGTGTCGTGAAACGTAGCCCCTTCTCTTTTAAGCTTTCTTTGAACAAAACTAGAGAACTCGCCTGGAAACCGACCTTTCATACTTCCTAGGGCTTTAGAAACTCTAGAATTAGGGACGCCCGAGGTAAAGTACTGGGAATCGTCTGCTGGGTATTCCCAGCCCGGTCCAGTCCACCCCCTATGGCCGCGGTGCTCTTGTGAGCTCCTCCGCCACCTCTCACCCTGTTGCCCCCGAAACTCGCCGGCATTTCCTATCATTTCCAGGCATGGGAGAGAAAAAAGGAAGCGGGAGCCGGGCTCTTAAGACGGCCCAAGTAGTCGCGTCTTTTACCGTTCTGTAGGCATCCGTCTGAAACACCCGTCTGTGATGATCTCCTCCCCACACGCCCCGGTGATAGCCCCGGGGAGCAAGACCCCTCAGCTATCAAATTCCCCTAGCTCTTGAAGCTGGACCTTCTCCCTCAGAGAGGGATGAGCACGGCAAACTGGGACATTTGCTTGCCCCAAACTTAGAGATTTAACATCAACGGTTATTTTCAGGGATTCTTGGAGTCTGATTCTGAGCTTGAACTGCTGTGGAATGGGGCCAGGTTGTGAGAAGTCTTCACGGCACTTTAGCTCAGTTTCTTTCTTTTTTTAAAGATTCCATTTATTTATTTGACGGAGAGGAGAGAGATCACAAGTAGGCAGAGAGGCAGGCAGAGAGAGAGGAGGAAGCAGGCTCCCTGCCCAGCAGAGAGCCCGATGTGGGGCTCGATCCCAGGACCCTGAGATCATGACCTGAGCCGAAGGCAGAGGCTTTAACCCACTGAGCCATCCAGGCGCCCCTTTAGCTCAGTTTCTAAAGGCCACAGAGAGGGCCTCTGATGGAAGGAACTTCTCATCGAGGAATAGAATGTTAAAGCACTTCTCTCTCAATAAAGTCTACTAAATACACTGTAATGAAAGGACTCCAGTGGAGAGCCTGGGTGGCTCAGTCAGTAAAGCATCTGCCTTTGGCTCAGGTCATGATTGCCCCACATGGGGCTTCCTCCTGCTCAGCCAGGAGCCTGCTTCGCCCTCTCCCTCCCCCCACCCACCCACTCGCGTTCTCTCTCTCTCTCTCTGTCTCGATCTCGCTCACTCTCTCTCTCTCTCTCAAATGAATAAATGAAATCTTTTAAAAAAGGAAAGGACTTCATAATTTAGACTTCCAGGATTCACAGGGGTCCTAGAATTGGCTAGAAGTCAAAGATGGAGAGAAAAACACCTTAATTCAGAGGGTCTCTCAAACTGATCTGGCTTCACAGTTCTCTAGATTTAAAATCTTGGGAAAAGATGGGTGCTGAGAGACCTAGACAGTTTGGACACTTTGAGAAATTTCCATATAGAGGTCTCAGATTGAGAGAAAGACTTCACAGACTTATGAGAATTACCCGGCCTGAAATACTCAGAGATACCTGGGCTAAATGAGCTACTTTATAAAGATAACGTTGTGTCTCCTCGCAGTAGTGTCCTGTGTAATAGAATGATTGAGAATGCAGAATCTGAAACCAGATCGTCTGCCCTGGAATTCCAGCCACTCAGCTCTGTGATCTTGGGTAAATTACTTATCCCTGTTTCTTCACCTGTAATACAGGGATAATAATAGTACCTACCTCACTGGGTTGCTGCGAGAATTAAATGGGTTAATACATGAAAAGAGCTTAGACCAAGGACTTGGCATAAAGTGAGAGTTGCATGTATATTAGCCATCATTATTCACTCCCCAGGGGAACTTCAACTGGATTTGGAGTCTGGGCATCCAACTGGAAAGGCCTGCTTAGGAGTGTCTTGTGAATGTGATTTGCATAACGGTTGAGGCCCTGCTGACGTCAAGGGGTCACTGCAGCTCCAGGTCAGATCTAGTCCTGGAAGTAGTTCCTGCCACAGAACAGTCCCACAGTCACCCCACCAACCTTCCTTCCTACCCAACTCTCGAAGCACCAGGAAGTGAAACAAAGCAGTGAGCCCCGTGCCTCCAACTCACCCCTGTCTCTGTCATCCCATCCCCCAAGAGTTTACTTCCTCCTCCTCCTTTTACCTTTCATCTCCTATCCCTTAGGCCTCCCAGAATGGGGCCACAGGTGGGAAGAACACAGGAGATATTAAACACAAGTGAGGTGAGCTTCCCCTCCTTCCTCCCACCCCCATTCCCTTATTCCATTTGTGTCTACCATAGGTAGAGAGAGGCAAACCATTTCCCACTCAAACTTAGATAACCTGTCCTGGTGCTGGGAACGTTCTCTTCAAAGGATAGATTAGCCACAGAGTCCTAATATTTGAATCAAAAGTTCCATTGGGCAGTTTTGAATAGTTCTAAGGGAGGGGAGACTTCTGTCAAGGATCACTTTCTCAGAGAAGGGTCAGCGTCTTGGGGAGGCATTCAGGACCATCTGTGTGGTCAGCCTTGTCCTCATTCTGACGTCCAAATCGTTCTGGGACCCTCCACTGGGGTTGGGGCAGTCCCAGATTTGGACCACCCCCCCACTCCCACGCCCAGCCTCACATTCTCAAGCTGTTTCACTGGATGTTGCATCAGGGAGGGTGATGAAATCAGTGGCAGCGGATTTTACCCATGGATGCAACAGGCTGACGGGCTGGCCAGGGTCACTGACATGTACACCTTCGACTCCCCAGAACTCCTTAACTTCCTAGCTGTGGGATGGGGGCTGGGTGCTAGAATATCTAAATTTGACTCCTCGCCCTTTGCTTACGCTGGTACCCCAAAAGAACTATGGCCTGAACCCCACAGATCCTATGAAATTTACGGCCGCTAAGGCTGAGGAATCAGATGGTTCTTGGCAACAACTCCATATCCCTCCAAGAGCCCTCCTAGCCTCCACAGCGAGGCCTGAAGGGGGAGCAGTAATACCTTATACGGCATTACATGGCTTCCCAGTTCACAAAGTCCCCTCGAATCCACTCTCTTCCGGAGAAAATGACTGCTCCCAAGGGAGAAAAAGAAGCCCCCTGCTTCTTAGATAGAGGGCACCAGGTGGGAACCAAACTTCATTCCAAACTGAGCTCGCTATCTTAGTGGGAAATAAACGAAGGTTTCCGTTTTGGGTTTTTCCTCAGGCAAGAGGTAAGGAAATTAGGTGCTGGGGGTGGGGGTGGGGGGGTGGCTGGGAAGGATATAGCTTTGCGAGGCCAAAAGATGAGGGAAAAGTTAAACAGGAAGGAACTCAAGACTAGATTCATTTAAATATTCATTCCTCCTACCCCCACCCCCTCCACAGCCACCGCGATTCATGGAGAGCATTACACATATGCCCCATCCCAGGCCTCCAGCCACAGCAACCACACGTCTCATTTCCCTTGGGACTGAGGCTGCATACCTGGGCTCCCCACGGAGGGGGATGATGCAGGGAGGGGAATCCCACCTGCTGTGAGTCACCTGCTCCTATAAAGGGCGGGGCCTTACCGTGCAGGGACCTTAAAAAGAGACTCAGAGACAAGGGGAGAAAAACAGCAGGAAGCCGCTCAGAAACGGACAGAGGGAACCAAACCAGAGGCGCGCAGGACAGCATCAGGCTCAGAAGAGAGGGAAGTGGGCAGAGATTCCACAAGGACCGGCGCGAGCACAGAGATGCTGGCGAGCAGGGCCATGAGGCTGCTGCTGCTGCTGCTGCTACTGCCACAGCCCCCGCTGGCTGAGACCCGGGCGGTGCCTGAGGGCGGTCGCCCTGCCTGGCTTCGGGGCCAGCAGCTCTCACAGCAGCTCTGCACGCTGGCCTGGAGTGCACATCCTCCGACGGGGCACGTGGTGAGTCACCATCTCTGGCACCAAGCAGGAGCCTCTCCGAGCTCTCCGGGGCTGCAGTGGAAGATTCTGTGGCTTTGGATGGAAGCCGGAGGGTCGAAGGTCATCACAGAATAAGAGAGGACTGGGGAGTGGGGTTCCTGGGAGGGGCGTGCGCCCGAGGGTCCCAGTGGGGTTTGAAAGCACTTCTCTTATGTCTTCACTCTTCCCACCCCCTCCTCCATTCCAGGACCTACCGAGAGAAGAGGGAGATGACGAGACTACACAGGAGGTCCCCCGCATCCAGTGTGGGGATGGCTGTGATCCCCAAGGACTGAAAGACAACAGTCAGGTAGTTAAGAGGAGGCTGGACCACAAGGAAGAGGGCAGTAGGGCATCGCTGGGTATCATGGTGAACTAGTCGAAGTTCTATCTGTCCTCGTCCACTCAGCCTGCTGTAACAAATACCACAGAGCGGGTGGCTTACAAACATCAAAAATAATTTAGTTCTCACTGTTGTGGAGGCTGGAAGTCGGAGATCAGGTAAGGGCCTTCTTCCAGACTTCTCGTTGTACCCTCAGACGGCAGAAGGGCCTTGGGAGTTCCGTGGGTCTCTTTGGAAGAGTACCAATTGCGTTCAAGAGGGCCCCACCCTCGGGAAAGCCCTTCCTCCTAATACCATTATATCGGGGGGTAGAATTCGACATCTGAATTTTGTGGGGACACATCTAGCCGATAGCAGTGTCTAAGAAGGGCAAAAACCGAGTGGGTCTTTGGTGAATGCTGTAGGAGGCGGGGATCTGTTTTTTCACTGCTTTCTTCCTTCCCACCCCTCCAGTTCTGCTTACAAAGGATCCACCAGGGCCTAGTTTTTTATGAGAAGCTGCTGGGCTCAGACATTTTCACAGGGGAGCCTTCTCTACTCCCCGACGGCCCCGTGGGCCAGCTTCACGCCTCCCTCCTGGGCCTTAGGCAACTCTTGCAGGTATGAACCGGGGGCCTAGAGAATGGGGGCTGCAGGTATCAGAGACGAGGACTGGAGGGTGAAGGATCTCGAGTTGTCTCTGATTGTATCCTGTGTCCTTCCAGCCTGAGGGTCACCACTGGGAGACTGAGCAAATGCCAAGCCCCCGCCCCAGCCAGCCGTGGCAGCACCTCCTTCTCCGCTTCAAGATCCTTCGCAGCCTCCAGGCCTTTGTGGCTGTAGCTGCCCGGGTCTTTGCCCACGGAGCAGCAACCCTGAGCCCTTAAGGCCAACGGCTTAAGGATGGCACCCAGATCTCCATGGCTCAGGAGGGCTGGAATCAATCAGCCTGGGCACCTGGGAGCTGACAAGTTAATTAGCTCATTAATTCTAACGAGACTTGAATATGTTGAAAATTACCAATACTAACTTATGCTGCTCACCTAGGACAAAGTTGAGTATTTATTGAATAGGAAGGGAAAACTTGAGTTTATTTATCCTCGGGGCAGCAGCTTGGGGAGGATTATTTATTATATTTATTCTGAATTATGTACTTTTTTCAATAAAGACTTATTTATGTGGATATCTGAGTCTGATTTCTAGGCTCGGTTGGGAAAAGGAAAAATCGGGCCAAAGGACTCTAGTATGCGTCCTTCTATTCTGCAGGGCTCCTGCGGAGAGGGCTATATCCTCATGACCTTCTGTGGACGCACAGCGTAAAGGGCTTTTTGGCCTGAATCTCTATAGCTGAGCAAGCTGGATGGGATTACCGAGGGTTAAGATTAGGAAGTTGGGACCATAAATGTGACTGCCTTTGCTGCCTGACCCTGTGCCTCCTTACTTTCTTGGCCAAGAGTGTATTTGGCCAACGACAGGAGTCCCAGTCGCTGCAGGATCAAAAGTCAGAGCTGTTTTTGAGCAGGAAGGGCATTCCAGAAATTGGTGGTAAATCCCCAAAGTTAATGGGATTCTCCCTGAGTGGTCATCTGTGAGCCCCATCAGAGAGTTTGACTCCCCAAGGAGAGGTCAACCACCTTTGAAACAAAGAAAAGGGGAAGGCTACTCCGGTCATTCCCCGTCCTTTTCTCCATGGTCACAACATTAAAAATACATGGACTTTGGAGTCAAACAGACCAATCAGCTGAGTGACAATGGGCTAGTTATTGAACTGTTCATTGTACCCTCCAACTCATAAATGGCTCCAGCCCCCCCTGGAAGAACCGAAGGGACAGGAAAAGCTGTTCTAAACAGGGGGTTAGGGGCGCCTGGGTGGCTCAGTTGTTAACGGTCTGCCTTTGGTTCAGGTTATGATTCCAGGGTCCTTGGATCGAGCCCCGCATCAGGCTCCCTGCTCAGCAGGAAGCCTGCTTCTCCTTCTCCCACTCCGCCTGCTTGTGTTCCCTCTCTCACTGTGTCTCTCTCTGTCAAATATATAAATAAAATCGCAAAAAAAAAAAAATAAATAAATGGGGGTAAGAGACGCCTGAGTGGCTCAGTCATTAAGCGTCTGCCTTTGGCTCAGGTCATGGTTCCAGGGTCCTGGGATCAAGTCCTGCCTCGGGCTCCCTGCTCAGTGGGAAGCCTGCTTCTCCCTCTCTCCATCCCCCTGCTTGTGTTCCCTCTCTCACTGTGTCTTTGTCAAATAAATAAATAAAATCTTAAAAAATAATAATACATAAACAGAGGGGTAAGAAGAAAAACATTACAAGAGGGTGCCTACTCGGGTGGCTAGAAAACAGGTCATGATTTGCTGACCTTGATCCTACATGGCCTGCTGGTGTCTCCAAGGACATTAGTCTTTATGAGCAGAGAAGTAAAAAAGTTCAGAGAGGAAACACTTCTAGGTTAGCACAAAGTTTATTACACTTCTCAGAAGGGCATCTTTCTGAAGAGGCCTATTCCTCTACCATCCAGCCAGAAAACAGCCATATGTACAAGGCCTCACTTTCATTCCATCTCAAGTTATACTAGAAACACATTTTAGAGCAACGGCAGTTGTCCTGGGTTCCCTGGGAATGACTAACGTGTGAGATTGTCCGGAGCCCAGTGGTAAACATTCAAGGTTTCTAAGTTCTGGGAACCTGGTTTTTGCCCAGGTCCGCACCCAAGGAATAGAAACTCTCAGATAAGCAATATATTGTACAAAAGAACGAATAGTTATCTTAATAGAGTAATATCTAAGACCTAGGGCTTCTCTTCCTCTGTAAAAATACCAAATTCTATCTAATGCTATGAAAAGTGATCCCTAAATTCCCAGCCACCCTGCCATCCCTGGCCTCCAAGGGTGATTCGTCTCCTAAGCATTCAGTAAGTGCAGACTAGATGGAGTAAATTATTGTGCAAAGCTTCACAGGCATATTCGACTGGCAGGATCATTTTCGGGTAAGGAATGGGTGTGGCCAGCTTGGGGGGCAGGGGAGGAGTCTGGTAAGCAGAGGACGTTTGTCCCCATTCCCTTCTTCTGAGGGGAGCTTTGCATGGTGGGCTGAAGCAGAAAGCCCTCAGTCTCGTCAAGAAACAAAGGAATTTAGGCCTTGAATCAGGAGTGAGGGGAAAAAGGAAGAAAAAGGTTATTTGAGACATGAAAGAAGCAGAAGGGAGAAATGGAATCCTATCACATGTCTCTGTTCCCTACTGATGGCCAATGCTAGTGGGCACCACCACCTTACCAACTGTTCAAATGTTGACATCCTCCCATATTGGAAAGAAGCCACTCCAAGTGCCTGAGCCCTAGAACACCGCCTAACTGCGGCTGGCCTCCAAGATCCTAGTTAGAGCCCCGGCTAACATCTATGCTGGTTCCTTGGTGCCCCCTCCTTACCCAGAGTCTGCCTTTACTTCCCTCTCCTGAACCCAGAGTTAACCAGCTTGGAACAGGTTTCCTGTCCTTGGAGAGCAGCATCGTGATATGGGGGGTAGGAGGGACAAAAGATATAGCAAGAACAGAGGAAATGTCGTTCCTAGTAGTCAGAAGGGATCAAGGGCCCGTCCGCGTAGAAATGGCTGGGGTGGAAGACGTAAGCCTCGTCCACGGTGTTTTGTCCAGCGAACAGTGGGTCACCATTTGTCATGATTTCTTCGATCTTCATGGTGTTTCTGAAGACTAAGGTAGTTCACAAAGAAAGAGATCAGGGCCTGATCTTCGGTAAAGAGTTCCCAACCGAGCAGGGAAAATGAGGGAGAATGGCAGCAGAGGTCTAGGACGAGGCCCGAGGAGGCACTTAGGTAGGGGAAGGAGGAGGCATGTACATTTCCTAATAAAAGGGATCACAAAGAAATGAGCCCCCCTCCAAGGAGCTTAGAGATCAGCCTTTTCTATAATGGGTAAGGGAGGCCAGTCGGTAAAGGGAATGTGTCCTCTCTTTCTGAGCCCCGTCTCATCACTTACTTTCCATTTCGTCAGTGTTCAAGTGTCTTAGGTCATGGGGCAAATCTGGCTCCCGCACTGCCTGGGACGCAGGGTCTAGAAGAGGCTCCAGCTTCAGCTCTGGTCCCACGTTTGGCTCTGGCATTCTTGGTACCTCCAGTGTGGGCTCCAGCGCTGGCTCCAGGTCTAGGCCTGCCTCTAGCAGTGACCCTAACTCCAGGCCTGGCTCCAGCTCTAGCAACGGGGCCAGGCCTGACTCCAGCTCAGATGACTCCGCCTCTGGCTCCAGCCTAAGGTCCGGCAGTTGCTGCAGCTCATCGACCTGTCTGGATACCGCAACACAGACAAAGGGGGAGGGCTGTTTAGGGGAAGTGGGGAAGGGCAGAGCAAACAGGGACTATCTCTCTAGGCTAAGAAGGCAACAGAGTTGGGGGGGGGGGTGCCTGGGTGGCTCAGTCAGTTAAGCGTCTGACTCTTGATTTCAGCTCAGGTCATGATCTCAGGGTGGTGAGACTGAGCCCCAGGTCAGGCTCCACGCTCAGTGCGGTGGCACCTACTTGAGATTCTCTCTCTGCCTCTCCCTCTACCACCCCACCCCACCGCTCACTTGCTTTCTCTCTTTCAAATAAATAAATATAATCTTGATGAAGAAGAAGAAGAAGATGGTGATGACGACGACGACGACGGCGGCGGCGGCAACAGAGCAGAGGGCTTAAGAGCGCAGGCTTTGGAATCAGGCTTGCCAGAGTTCGAGCCCTATCATTTATTGGATGGGTGATCTTTAGCGGTCTAAGCCTCAGATTTATCACTGATAAAATGGGAACGCCGCCACCTAATAGCACTTGAGAGGCAGCAGGATGGTTAAAAGCAGGACTTTGGAGATTCTCCTGTCGGCTTTGAAGAAGCAAGCCACTGGGAGTCCTACAGCTGCAAGAAAATTAATTCAGCCAACAATCACTTGAGCTTCGAAGAGGACCGCAAGCCTCAGATGAGACCGAAGTCCTAACTGAAACTCTGGACTGCAAGCTCGTGAGGCCCTGAGCAAAGAGCCCAGTTAAGCCATGCTCAGAGTCTTGATCCATGGAAGATGTGAGATAATAAATGTACATTGCAAAGAAATGAGGAGTGTTTTTTTGTGAGAAGTGTTGCAAAAAAAAAAAAAAAAAAAAGCCGGGCTTTGGGATCTGGCAGACCTGGATCATTTATTAGGCCTGTGGCACAGGCATGCCGCCTCACCACACGAAACCCCAGCTTCTCCAGCCACGGTCACACCCACGGTCACCTCACGGGACTAGCCCGGAGAGTCTCTAAATCAGAAACTAAACACAGACATGTAGCCCCATACCTGCCATATGATAAACTTTCCTTAAATGTGGCTGGTATCACCTACTTGGATGAAAGGATTCAATAAAATGAAAAAAAAAACGTGTTCTTAAAAAAATATTTAGTACCACGCTTCAAGTAGCTGCCCACGAACGTCCATGGTGATGGCGGTTATTAGCAGGGAAGGCCTGGAGAAACAACCTAAGGACGGCGGCAGAACACTAGAGAGGAAACAGGCTGGCAGAACCAGAAAAAAAAAAAACCCGGAGGCTGGAGCATATGGGTCAGTAGGAGAGAAGGCCGGCAAGGTGAACTGAGCAGGTCTGGTCACTCCGTCAGCCAGCGAGGGTTGGGAAGGATGGGCGAAAAACGCATCTCTCACCTGTTAGAGACCACGATGAGCTTATGTTTCAGGTATTTCCTCCGTTCCTGGAGATTAACTGTGGGGCACATACGCAGGAGGACAGGGAGGTCAGGGGGCTGGACCGATAATCATGTGAACCCACTAACTAGCGGGATCCCAGGGGAACAAAGCCTTTCACTTCTCTGGCTATTCGTTTTTCCACGTCTAGGGGAAAGGCGTTGGGTTTGTGGACGCCTGAGAACCCCTGCCACCTTCCAGGGACGTGTGTCAACACTCCTCACCTTTCTCCTGGTCGTAGGCCCCAAAAGCCTCGTCCCGGGGGATCCGGGGGTAGAGGAAGCACAGTGGGTTTTCGGGGATGTTCTCCTCAGTGAGCAGCTGGTAGTGGCAAATGATTTTGGTCAGCGGGAGAGACTGCAGCACGTCCTTGGTGAAGGGCTGCACGGAGTAGATGAGCACCCTATCTGTGGAAGGGACGTGGGAACAGGCAGGCCTGAAAGAAGAGGTAGGGCCGGGACGTCCCCGCCCTGCCTGTCCCACCCCAAGCCTGCTGAGAGATTGAGGACAGAGCCAGGGCGGTGAGGACCGGCTCTGGGCACCTGGGGGTGGGGGGGCAGAGCTGCTGACCGTCATCCTGGTGCTCCACCCACGAGCAGGTAATGCCCCCTTCCAATGTTTCGCTGAAGCGCAGTAAAAAGGTGCCGGACATCATCTTCTTGAGCAGCTTGCGCTCTTGGATCCGGCTCACGAAGCCCATGATGCGTCTGAAACACACAAAGGCTTCCCTGAGGACGACCGGCCTCCCTGTCTGGGGAGAGAGGGCCAGTCACTTCATCTTTTTTTTTTAAAGATTTTACTTATTTATTTGACAGAGAGAGATCGCAAGCAGGCAGAGAGAGGAGGAAGCAGGCTCCCTAATGAGCAGAGAGCTCGACGTGGGGCTCCATCCCAGGACCCTGAGATCATGACCTGAGCTGAAGGCAGAGGCCTCAACCCACTGAGCCACCCAGGCGCCCCAGTCACTTCATCTTAATGACGGGTACCGGGGATCCACCTTCCAGGGCTGGAAGAGGTACGAGGCTTCTGCGAGGTCACAGAGATGAAAAGCACCTAGCAAGAGGCAAAGTGCCGTGCAAATGAGCAGGCGGTGCCGTGCGAAGCGCGTGGGCTTGCAGTCAGGGACGCCCGGGTTTGAATCCCAGCTGTGCCCGTTGGGTAAATTCTTTAACATCGCTGCGACCTGGTGTGGTGGTGGTAAGGATGACATGAGAGAACTCAGAAGGAGCGCCCAGGAGGCTCGGGGTTACAGAGGCCACTGGGTGCGAGCTGGCTGTGACAAACGGGAGGGTGTGTGACCTTGTAACCTTGCACCAGTGCTTGCTCTCTCTCTTCCCGCCACAGGAGGGCGCATGGAGACCACGCTCAAGCCCAGAAAGGCCGAAAGGGAGGGCTGGGGAGAGGCAGGCCCACCAAGGCCTTACCCATCCTTCCAGAGATCGCTCAGGTGGTCGTGTATCAGCTCCAGAATTTTGTCCAACCACGTCCAGAATGGTAGCTTGCCAGGAGGGCTCTCTCGCTGCAGGAGCAATGGAAAGGCAGGAAGGGATGAGTTGCCCGCAGTGCGGAGTGAGGAGGGGAAGGACTAGGGCTTGCGTGGGCGCTACATCTAGCCGCAGAGGGTGCAGGGAGTTACCTTAATGAAGTCGGCCCAGGATAACAGTGCGTCCTCCGTCCTAGAGTTCTGCCCTGTGGGCAGACGGACAGTTCAGATAACGGAAGGAGGTAAGGCCGGGGTCCCTGGAACAGAAAGGATGGGGGGCTGGGGAGATGACGGTGAGGGAAAGGCTGAGGGAAAGCCTATCTGTACCAAACAGCTTGTTCCTCAGCATGCTCTGCTGGTCCAGGTCAAGGCCGCGGCCAACGTAGGAGGAGAACTGCCAACTGAGGGCAGGGCCCAGCAAGCTCCAGGGGGCCTTGGGGGGGCTGGAGAAGAACTGCTGATTCTGCAAGGGTGGGAAGGACGGCTCAGAAGCAGTGCCCTCATCCCACGCCTCCACGCCCCTCCTGGCCAACCCTCGCTGTTGGCCCCCACCTCCTACCTGGGGGTTTGAGCTAAGCAGATTGAACCAAAGAACCGAGGCCCAGGCAATGGAGACTTGGTTCATGTTAGAAATAATCACCACAGGGAGGGTGTCCGTCTGAAGAGAAAACAGGAGTCAGGGGCGATGTGATGTCTTTAGCTTTGTCAGGGGCAAAGGGGGAGAATTTCCCAAGGCTTCTATTTAACCCCTCCTTATTGCCTTCAGCCAAATCTGCTTCATCTCTCCCCGCCCTCCATTTTCACTCACTTTCAGCTCCTGCTGCAGACCCTGGTAGGTGTATCTGACTGTAATGCTTATGATGTGCAGCTCCTCTGTCACCCCCAGCATTCCCTAGGACAGCCGAAGACACAACGGTCACAGGGCCCTTTGGCAAGCTCCTCCCAGCCCCCCATCCTCTCTGTCCAGGTCTCACCTTATTGCAGCCCTTTCCTGAACCGCCTGAACGTTGCTCCACCAGAGTCTGTGAGTTGAGAGAAGGAGACAAAAATGCCAGAGTGGGGATGCCCAGGGTCCCTGGGACCCCCGTTTTGCCTCAAGACTTCCCAAGGCCTGGGAACTTCCCTCAGCCTGTTCCACTGCACGAGACACTTAAGCTACTAGTCTTTCTTACCAGGTAGCCGAAGTCCCAAATTAAGCCCTGACTCTGCCCCTTCTCGGGGGTCAAAGTTTTCCGGTTTGAGGTTAGAAGGTTGAACTTCCGGAAGCTGTTCCAGGGGGAAGAAGATACATGGAGAACAAGAGCAGAGTTACTTTAAAAACTCAGGAAAAACAACGAAAATTCCATTTCGTGTCAGATGTCCCCTTCTCCCCTCGTCCATACCCCAACCAAATCAGCCACTTCCTCGTCCACACCCCCATGTGGTTGTGCAGGTCGTGCACCACACAAATGTTGGCGGCATCCGTGTCAGACACCTACCTTTGCGATTGAGGAGGATTCCTGAAAAGAAAAGAACAAAAATCACTAGGAAGCAAAAGCAGTGTAGAAGTTAGGAATTGAGTATTTAGGATCAGACAGACCTGGGTTCAAACCCAGATCTGCGCTCACTAGCCACGTGGCCTTGCCCAGGAGACACCGTCTCTCCGGGCTCGTTTCTTCATTTGAATGGTACACTGATAATACCTAGCTCGTGGGGTCCCTGTGACAAACAAGGACTTGACAAGCTGCATGTTACGCAGTGCCCGACAAAAGCGAGGAGTTTATTTCTGAGACAGGAACGGACGGGGTAAGAACACAGCCCCAGGGCCTTGTGGTGAAGAGTACGTGTCTCCTCCTCCCCAGCAGCCCATGTCCCGGCCTCCCTGTGGTCCCAGGTGCCCCAGGTGACCTGTCAACGGAGACTTCTGCAGTCAGTGATTCATTGCCTTCCTGGAGTCTCACCAGCAGCCTAGGGAGAAAGGAGGTGGACAGGGAAAAGCGGTCAGCCTCCATCTCCTGGATAGATCGGATGTTTGAAAAAAATAAGGTAAGAGATTAGAAGGCCTAGGTGGAGGGAGAAAAAAAAAAAAAAAGAAGAGGTGGATGGATTGGGGAGAAAAGAGAGAAGACAAGAGCGGAAAGATCTATAAAGCCAGAAAGCAAACAGTAGTACCAGGCCTGGAAAAAGGAAGCAGGAATGAGTTCTGAAATGCCAACCTTGTTTGGACAGTGAACTTGCTCCCCGTCTTGAGGATGAGCGGTCGATGGGGGGTTTGGGGCATGCAGGGCTGGGTCTCTACGACGAAGGCTCTGCAGAGAGAGATGGCGGAGAGAATACAGAGCTCAGGCTCTGTAAGGACGGCTCCTCTTGCTCTTTCCTCCTGCCCTCCCGGGAGCTCCCGCCCTGGCCTCCAGACCTTTGGAGCAGGTGGTGTAGCAACTCCAAGACCTGGGCCTCCCGCAGGTCCACCCCCTTGGTCAGAGGGTCATCCTGATAGCTAACCAGGCGACTCAATCCCTTCAGCTCCTTTAACAGCTGGCGCAGGCGAAACAACAGCTTGGCTCCAGCTGTGAACCTGGGTGACGGGATCCCAGAGAGAGAACTGATGAGTGTCCTGGGGCCCCCAGACAGGCTCCAGAAGCTCCCCTGTAACTAGTTAGAGAGGAAGAACCTGATTGGGACCAAAAAAAGAACCCGGGAAGCCTATGAAAGATGACGCAACGTAAATGATATAATCCAAGAGATAAAAATCAAAGCCACTTTTACATATAAAACTAGTGAAAGATCTGGGGCGCCTGGGTGGCTCAGTGGGTTAAAGCCTCTGCCTTCAGCTCAGGTCATGATCTCAGGGTCCTGGGATCGAGCCCCGCATTGGGCTCTCTGCTCAGCGGGGAGCCTGCTTCCCCCCCTCTCCTCTGCCTGCCTCTCTGCCTGCTTGTGATCTCTGTCAAATAAATAAAATAAAATCTTAAAAAAAAAACAAAAAACTGGTGAAAGATTTATTTCTATAATGAAGCTACTCTTCATATGACATTTGATATGTACTATTATTCTAAGTACTTAATGTATTTAATCCTTATAACGACTCTATGAGGTAGCTACTATTATTATCCCCATTTTATAGATAATTAAACTCAAGTAGAGAAAGGTTAAGTGACTCACTTGAGGTCATACAACTAGTATGGAATGAGTGGGTGATCCAGGCAGTCTGGCTGCACAATCCATGTTTTTTTAAGTAGGCTCCACCCCCAAAGTGGGGCTTGAACTCACTACCCCGAGATCAAAAGTCACATGCCCTACCTACCGAGCCAGCCATAAAACTTTTAACTTCTGTACTTTACTGTCTCTGTAACAAAGAATAATAATAATAGGCAATGTGGTGATAGGAAGCCAATCATATGCTACATATGAGCAAATAGACTGAGACAGCAATTTGGAACTATCTTTTAAAAAGCCTCAAAAAACACGCACAACATTTGCAGTATTCTGTTTTTTTTAAGTAGGTTCTGCACCCAGTGTGGAGCCCAACATGAGGCTTGAACTCATGACCCTGAGATCAAGACCTGAGCTGAGATCAAGAGTTGGACACTTAACCTACTGAGCCACCCAGGTGCCCCTGCAGTATTCCATTTCTAAGCTGTGTCCTAAGGAAATAATCAGAGAGCAACTATTAATCATAGAGGCTCGGGGCACCTGGGTGGCTCAGTTGGTCAAGCAATTGTCTTCAGCTCAGGTAATGATCCTGGAGTCCTGGGACGGAGTACCGCATTGGGCTACCTGCTCAGCGTGAAGTCTGCTTCTCCCTCTGACCCTCTCCCCTCTCATGCTCTCTCTCAAATAAAAAAAAAAAAAAAATCATATAGGGTCAACTGTTTTGTTTTTTTTTAAAGATTTTATTTATTTGACAGAGAGAAACAGAGCGAGAGAGGGAACACAAGCAGAGGGAATGGTAGCGGGAGAAGCAGGCTTCCTGCCGAGCAAGGAGCCTGATGTGGGGCTCGATCCCAGGACGCTGGGATCATGACCCGAGCCGAAGGCAGACGCTTAACGACTGAGCCACCCAGGCACCCCTAGGCTCAACTGTTTTTAAGTCTATTCATTTAAGTCCTCTCTATGCCCAATATGGGGCTTGAACTCACAACCCCAAAATCAAGAGTCACACACTCCACAAACTGAGCCAGCCAGGTGCCTCAGGCTCAAATTTTTAATTTGGAAAAAATATCCAAAAATATTAAATTGTTAAAAATCACAAGATAGTACATATATGATATGATTCCTTTTTAAAATAAATGTATAGCCCTATGTTGGGCTCTGTGCTCAGTGGGGAGTTGGCTTCCCACCCTCTCCCTCTGCCGCCCCCAAATAAATAAATAAATAATCTTGAAAAACAAAACAAGGGATACGTGGGGGGCTCAGTCAATTAAGCGTCTGCCTTCAGCTCAAGTCATGATCCCCGGGTCCTCAGATTGAGTTCCATGTCAGGCTTCTTGCTTGGCAGGGAGCCTGCTTCTCCCTCTGCCTGCCATGCCCTCTGCTTGTACTTGCTTGCTCGCTCTCTGACAAATAAATAAACAAAATCATTTTTATTTATTTATTTAAAAAAAATTTTTTTTTAAAAGATTTTATTTATTTATTTGATAGAGAGAGATCGCAAGTAGGCAGAGAGGCAGGCAGAGAGAGAGAAGGAAGCGGGCTCTCAGCTCAGCAGAGACCTGAGCCAAAAGCAGAGGCTTTAACCCACTGAGCCACCCAGGTGCCTCTATTTCTTTTTTTAAAAAAGATTTTATTTGAGGCACCTAGGTGGCTCAGTTGTTAAGTGTCTGCCTTCAGCTCGGGTCATGAGGTCAAGTCCAGGGATCGAGCCCCACATCCGGCGCCCTGCTCAGTGGAGAGCCTTCTTCTCCCTTCCCTCTGCTGCTCCCCATGCTTGTGTTCTGTGTCTGTCTCTGTGTCAAATAAATAAAATCTTAAAAAATAATAATAATAAATAAAAAAGATTTTATTTGACAGAGAACAAGCCAGGGGAGAGCAGAGAGAAGGGAGAAGCAGGCTCTCCACTGAGCAGGGAGCCCGACACAGGGCTCAATTCCAGGACCCTGGGATCATGACCTGAACCAAAGGCAGATAGATACTTAAACAACTGAGCCACCCAGGTACCCCAATAAAAATCTTAAAAAACAAAACTAAACAATGAAAAGAAGGATCAACACAATAACACCACCTAAAAGAAAAGGTGTATCCTTTAACCCAGGAATACCACTTTTGAGAATTTATATTACAGAAATAACTAGGGATGTAAATAAAGATGTAGCTATTAGGATATTTACTGCAGCACTGTTTTTTGGTTTTTTTTTTAAAGATTTTTATTTATTTGACAGAGAGAAACACAGCGAGAGAGGGAACACAAGCAGAGGGAATGGTAGCGGGAGAAGCAGGCTTCCTGCCGAGCAAGGAGCCCGATGTGGGGCTCGATCCCAGGACTCTGGGATCATGACCTGAGCCGAAGGCAGACACTTAACGACTGAGCCACCCAGGCACCCCATCAGCACTGTTTAAAATAGCAAGAAATTGGGGCGCCCAGCTGGCTCAGTCGGAGGAGCATACAACTCTTGATCTCAGAGTTGTGGGTTTGAGCCCCACACTGGGTGTAGAGATTGTTTAAATAAATTAATAAGCTTAAAAAAAATCCTTTCCCATCTTGCAAGATGGTGAGTGAAAAAGATGAGAAGCCGGATCCTAAGGAGAAGAAACCTGGAGCCAAAAAGGCTGATGCTAATGGCAGGATGAAGAAGGGTAACCTCGAGGCTAAAACGCCAAAGAAAGGGAAGCCCCTACAGCCCAAACCCTGTCCCAGTTGGAGGAATTGGCAGATATTTCCCATCAGCTGTGTATTCCAGAAAGGCCATATGCAACAGGAAGTATTCAGTACGTAAATTCAGAGTTGGAAAGAGAAAGGAGAAGGTTTCTGCTACTGTCACAAAACCAACTGGTGGCGACAAGAACGGTGGTACCTGAGTGATGTGACTTCACAAAATGCCAAGGTAGTATCCTACTGAAGATGGGGCTTGAAAGCTGTTGAGCCATGGCAAAAAAAGTCTTTCAGGCAGCATGTGAGAAAACTGCAAGCTAGTGTCACTGGTGGCACCATTTTTTTTTTAAAAAAGATTTTACTTATTTGAGAGAGAGAGAAAAGCAAGGGGAAGGGCAGAAGGAGAGGAAGGAGAAGCAGACTCCTTCCTGAGCAGGGAACCCATTCAGGGCTCGATCCAAGGACCCTGAGATCATGATCAGAGAGGAAGGCAGACACTTAACCGACTGAGCCACCCAGGCTCCCCTCCAGGCGCCACTGTGATCATCCTCACTGGGCTCCACAGAGGCAAGAGGGTGGTTTTCCTGAAGCATTCGAACAGTGTGGCTTGCTACCTGTGACTGGAGCTCTGGCCCTCAATCATGTTCCTCTACACAGAACACACCAGAAATCTGTCATTGCCACCTCCACCAAAATTGCTATCAGCATCATGAAAATTCCCAAGCATCTCACTGATGCTTACTTTGGGAAGCAGTTGCAAAAACCCAGATACAAGGAAGGTGAGATCTTCAACCGGGAGAAAGAAATGTGAGATTATGGAGCAGTGCAAGGTTGATCAGAAAGCTGTGGACTCAAAAATTCTGCCAAAACTCGAAGCAGTTCCTCAGCTCCAGGGCTACCTCCGCTCTGTGTGTTCTTCCACAAATGGAGTTTACCCTCATAAACTGGGTACATTTTTTTTTACAAAGAACCTAATAACTGACCCATTTCCCAAAAAAGAAAAAGAAAGAGTAGAATAGAAAAGAGAGAGGGAGGGAAAGAAGGAAAGGAAAGAAGGGAGGGAGGGAGGGAGGGGAAGGACAGGAAAGGAAGAAAAAGCTTTGGGGAAAAAACCCCAAATATTTGTTGAATATATATAATGGAATATTACTCAGCCATAAAAAGAATAGTCTTGCCATTTGCAATGACCTGGATGAAGCTAGAGTGCATTATGCTAAGCGAGGTGAGTCAGAGAAAGACAAATACCACATGATCTCACTCATGTGAGGAATTTAAGAAATGAAACAGATGAACATAGTGGGGATAAAAAGAGGCATACCATTAAACTGACTCTTAAACCATAGAGAACGAATTGAGTGTTGCCAGAGAGGAGGTAGGCAGGAAGGAGGGCACTTGAGATGAGCACTGCGCATTGTAAGTGATGAATACCTAAATTTTATTCCTGAAACTATGGTAACTAA
>CM053611.1:59166851-59199162 GCA_028646535.1 Procyon lotor
TTTAAAAAAAAAAAGCAGGGGGAGGGACGCCTGGGTGGCTCAGTGGGTTGAAGCCTCTGCCTTCGGCTCAGGTCATGAACTCAGGGTCCTGGGATCGAGCCCTGCATCGGGCTCTGCTCAGCAGGGAGCCTGCTTCCCCCCCCCCTCTGCCTGCTTGTGATCTCTCTCTCTGTCAAATAAACAAATAACATCTTAAAAAATTTTTTAAATAAATAAATAAATAACATGGTTATGGGGCACCTGGGTGGCTCAGTTGATTAGGCATCGGACTCTTGATCTCAGGTCAGGTCTTGATCTCAGGGTTGTGAATTCAAGACCCACGTTGGGTTCCATGCTGGGCGTGGCATCTATTTAAGGAAACAAACCCCAAAACATGGGTAGGGGTGCCTGGCTGGCTCAGTCAGTAGAGTATACAACTCTCGAACTTGGGGTGGTAAGTTCGAGCCCCATGTTGGGTGTAGAGTTTACTTAATAAGTAAATAAAATCTTAAAAAAAAAAAAAGAACATCAGCCTGTCTTATTAAAAAAGATAAATAACATGGGTAAATATTGCAATACACTGCTAAGTTAAAAAGCAAAAACCACAGTTCTCAAAATAGCACAAAAATATGATTCAAGGGATGCCTGGGTGGCTCAGTGGGTTAAAGTCTCTGCCTTCAGCTCAGGTCATCATCTTGGGGTCCTGGGATTGAGCCCCGTGTCGGGCTCTCTGCTCGGTGGGGAGCCTGCTTCCCCCTCTCTCTCTGCCTGCCTCTCTGCCTACTTGTGATCTCTCTCTCTCTCTCTGTCAAATAAATAAGTAAATAAATAAATCTTTAAAAAATATTATTCAATTTTTGTATAATAGTACAGTAGCTACATCTGGGCATTATAAGATATAAGATATAATAACCTATTATAAGATAATAGGTAATGGTCATTCTTTTTTTTCCGACATTATAGTCATTATAGTTAAAAGAAAAAAAAAAGTAGAGGGGCACCTGGGTAACTCAGCTGGTTAAGCGGCTGGCCTGTGATCTCGGCTCCAATTGTGATCTCAGGGTTCTGGGATGGAGCCTTGCGTCAGCCTCTGCACTCAGTGGGGAATCTGCTTAAGGATTCTCTCTCTCCCTCTCCCTGTGTCTCTCCCTCCCTCCCCCACCCTGCTTGTGTTCTCTCTCTTCTCTCTCTCTAAAACAGATAAATACATTTAAAAAAAAAAAAAAGTAAAAAAATCCATTTCTTGGGTGATTAAAAGGAAGAAGAAACCAGCTTGTGGTTTCTTCATCCATTCCTTTCACCAAAGCAAAGACTGGGCTCTGGGTTCTCTGCGTGGTAGGAATGAAGAGAGGGTCACTGTGGTCAGACAAGGGAGCTGGGATCATTTTGGGGAGCAGAGAGTAAGGACAGCAATAGCTCTTGCCTAGACAGACCATTCGTTACACGAACGAGGAAATTCATCACGATACATGATTTACAATCCACAAAGCACAGACAGCGGCGTGGCTGGAAGGTGCCTCTCACCACTCCTCCAGCTGTTCCAACCCTCCAGCCGAAGGGGCCCCGATGCAGGCTTTCTGCTGCTGGACTTTCCATTCCTCTAACTTGGGCAGCAGTAGCTCCACGAGGGTCGTTAACTGGCCCAGCAATGCCTTGGTGGCATCCAGCACTTCCTAAAAAAGACATCGAGTGAGTGGTGAGCGCTTTGCACCATCACCCTCCACCACCCAACTGGGGAGGAAGAGACAGAGAGGCCAAGGCTAAGAGGCCAGGGCTCCCACATCCCACATCTTCCCCAGTTCCCTGACACCCACTCCCTCTGTCTGCCTCCCACCTTTCTCCTTTTGTCCAGTTCATTGAGAGTCTCCTGCAGAAGCTGCTGCTGTCTCGTCTGATGGGGGTCTAAAGAGAGTGTCTTCACTGGATGACAGGAGCAGGAGTGAGACGACAAATGCTCAGACCCAGAGCTCCTTCCCCTCTCCATCCCGACAAGGACCTCAGTCAGGTTCAGGGGGGGGGGGGGGGGGGGGGGGGGGGGGGGGGGGAGGCAGCTCTGGGCCCTCGGGCAATTACTGCTTCCTGGGGCTCTTCACATCTCCCGTCTTCTGCCCCTGGGCTCCGAGCAGGCACCGGTGTTTCTCCCACCCCTCGGTGTGTTTGCTTCCTACCTTGGGCCTGGATCCTGTACCGGAAGCAGAAGACATCCTGCTGGTCTTTCAGGTGGCAGATGGATTTCACCAGCCTCTGTAGAGGGGATAAGACCCAGAGGAGGCTGCCTCTGTGGGAGGCGGCAGGCTGAGCCCCCCCCCCTCCCCCGCCGACTCTGGCCACATCCACCCACCTCCATCATAGCCTTTAATTCCAGGATCCGGGATTCAATCTCGGGCTCCTGGCTCTCTACAGGTGCTTCGAGGGCTGGCCCTCCTTGCCCCTGAAATAAGAGACTCTGAGCACATTTCAATTCTGACCTTTCCTCCCTGATATCCAGGCCTGCAATTATGTATATCGCAGGACGTGGGGGAGGATCTTGTTCTAAGACAAACTTCTGAGTCCATTCCTCGGGCTTTCTCTACTCCAGGAGCTTTCAAAATCACTACAAATTGTTCTTACCAACTGAGCCCTCTGAGCCTGGATCAGAATTCTTTTTTCTTCCAGAAGGAGATTAAAGATCATCTCGGCCAACTGGGTAGGGCCCTGGGGAAGGGCCTGCAGTAGGAAGATAAAGAATTGACTGAACTCAACTGTCTTCAATGATCTAGCCGCCCAGACCTTCCCCACCAGTGACCCCAGGACGTCCCCCCACCTTCAGGGTCCCTAGCCCTTCCCCTCTTCACCACTGGTACCCTAAAACCTAGCCTCTTCCCAACAGGGTCATCTAGACTTTGCCTTTCTCTCCGCCAGAGATCCCCCCAAGTCCAGACCTTGTCCTCCCTTTCCCCGAATCTGCCCCCATCCCTTCACATCTTCAGAGCCTGCTCCATACCCTAAACCATACTCCTCTACACTCCGTTCCCTTTCTATTCAGCTTTTTGGCTCTTCCTGGCTCCTCTGAGTACCTGAATGTCCCGAGAGAAGTTTCGCAAGTTGTGCTGTAGTAACAAGAGCTCACGGTCCTGGCTGCAGCGGCCACGCTCGTTGTTGAGTTGGTCCAAGAAGTGGAAGAACAGTACCGTAGCCTTGGAATCATCACTGCCCAGAGCAGCCTCCTGCCTAGCGACCAGGAATGACAAGGATTAGTATCTCTGCAGGGTTGCCACTGTCTTTTGAGGCCTTCTAACCCCTTCCTGCCTTTGACGTCTCCAGGATCCTGGGCGCTCAGAAGAAACTACTTTCTCCATCCCAACTTCCTGTGGCACTCACCAGTTCTGGTCTTCAATCCAGGCAGCTAAGTATTGTCGAACGTCCATGGGCAGGAGGCTATCTGAGTACAGCTGGTGCAGCTGATCCTGAAATGGGTTGTTGAGATTCTGCAACATCTCCCACTGCGCCATTTGGGGTCTGAGTCCGAAGGATGCAGGTTCCAACTGGAAATTTTGCTAGGCTAAATCAGCCACAGTCTCATGACTGCTTATCACTACAATAAAGATTTTTAATTATACGGTAAGAAAAAAATGCACACATAGAAAAGAAAAAAATGCACGCGCGCGCGCGCACACACACACACACACACACACACACACACACAATTAAACCTACATTGACCCCACTCCTCATCTTGATCCCTTCCCCTCTTCTCTTCACAAGTAACCAGTATTATCAGTTTGGTTCACATTCTTCCACAGAGTTCTATTTACGAGCTCCAGTATGTGGGCCTCTTTGTTTTAACAATAATTTTCAAACACACACCAAGCAGAGTGAATAGTAAAAGAACCATCCATGTACCCATCATTCAGCTTCACTAAACAATATTTCCACCCTCTTTATTTTATCTATCACCTTCAATGAATTTATTTTAGATTTATCTGCTTGTGTTTGTATTCACTTACATCATAGATCATAAATAGGTCATAAATATTTATTTCAGCATGATCCTTGCTGGCCCCAAAGCTTTATCAAGGCTGAAACCTTTTTGGAGAGCGGTATACCTTATAATCTGCTCTCCATATCGGAAGGAGGAACTCCATTCCAGATATTTAAATACTGTGCAAGGCATCACTCAATCCCTAAGCTTATGATACTTTTAAGAGGCTGTGGATTCAAAAATTCTGATTTTTTTGATTCTTCTATCAATGATTCTTCTTGTAGATTCTTCTGATTCTTCAATCTCTGATTCTTCTTGTAGATTATCAACTCTGTGTAAGACCCAGAAATTTCTTCTTCCCACCGCCCCCCCCCCCACACCTGGGTGGGGTTGGGCAAAGAAAGCAGAGGTGTTTGTTTTTTCACAGTGAAATTTCATTCAAAACTGGTTCTTGTGTCACTAAGTAGGCTGGGCTAAGAATCTTTCTTCTTCCCTTTCCCCGTCCCCCTGCCATCTGTCTGTTTAGGAAATCAAAACTTATTCTTGCTGCAGCCTGAACCTAACAGAAAAGGGTATTTACATACATCTGTGGCCTAAAAAAGGTCACATGATCTTATCACAAATGAAAAAATTATCTGGGGTGGGAGAGATTCACTTCCACCAGTATGAATAATCAGGAGATGCTTTTTAACCTCTTTGAAGTAGAAACACAGGGAAGAAAGGACTGGTCAGGACCTCCTATTTTTCATTTTAATCCTTTTATTAGTGCTTAGCTTTTTAAACTATGCACCTGTACTGCTTAAACAAACAAACAAAACAAATGGAGAAGCCCCACTTCTCAAGGAACAAATCTAGGCTAGTATTAGAAGAGCAAGGTGGCAAGTTAACCCAGAGGTTTAAATATGAGAAAACAAAACAACAAAAACCCATGGTCTTCCCAAAATAGACCGCAAACACAGGGGTTAAAGGCTGTAACACTAAGTTTTTTCCAGCCATCCCCCACTCCCTTAGGCATATATTCTGTGCTCAAACAGCTTTTGGGAAAAGAATTGCTTTTTTGGGGGTGCCTGGGTGGCTCAGTGGGTTAAAGCCTCTGCCTTCGGCTCAGGTCATGATCTTGGGGTCCTGGGAAAGAGCCCCTCTGTTCGGCGGGGAGCCTGCTTCCTCCTCTGTCTCTGGCTGCCTTTCTGCCTACTTGTGATCTCTGTCAAATAAATAAATAAAATATTAAAAAAAAAAAAGAATTGCTTTTTTTTTTTTAAAGAATTGCTTGTATGTGACCTCGGGCAAATCGCTTCACCTTTCTGTGCCTTACACTTCTTAAAGTAACAATGAAGGAAGTGAAATCATATCTACCTTTAGACACCGTTTTTTTGTTTATTTGGTTTTTTTGTGAAAATCAAAATTAAGACAGACCGGAAGGTAAAAGCACTGGCTAAGGAGGCTGCCAGGGAGTTTGGGAAGATGGGTGTTAGGGTTGGAGAGCTGGGCCGGATGGGGAGATACGGTTATGCAGCAGGAGACAGCTATTTCAATCTGGAGAGGAAGTTTTACCACTACCGGGCGTACCCCCGGGGCCTGCTGCCTTTCCCACTCAGGAACTCGAGCCTGCACCCAGACCCCCGCGCGCCCCCTCTGGGGTCGTACCTGGTAAGGGTTTTAATCCGGTCTCTCTCCAGAGGCTTAGGTCAAGGCTTCCGGCCGCAAGAGCTCCAGCGCTCGCGCTCCGCCTTCGGCTCCGGCCCGCCCCCTTGTAGCTGATCGGCTGGAGCGGAAGGCTGAACCCGGGAGCTCGCCATTCGCTGCCTGGCAACCCCGACGCCAGCTGTCATTCAGCGAAACCTTCCTAGGTTCATTGGCGCCCCCACAACTCCTCCCCCCGTGGGGCGGGACAAGAGGAGCCTAAACCACACCTCCAGCTCGAGCGATTGGTGGGCTAGCTCAACTACGCCCGCCCCGTGCCCGCGGAGGGAGGAGTCCGATTAATGGAATAGCCTGGGACTGTAACAGCTGATTTCCGAGAACCCTCGCCGCAGGAATGAAACCGAGACTAGCCTGGGACGCTGCAGGCTCTAAGAGCTCCATGAGAGGTGGGACCCGGAATTTCGACACTTTGGGATAGGAAGGGACGAGCTGTAGTCATAAATATTCATTGATGGTACCTTGCTAAGAACTTGAGGTTTATTGTATCGTTTTTAATTGACACAAAACCCATCCAGGTGAAAATGATAATCACAGACATTTTGAAAACTGAGCTTGGAGAAAAGTTGTTACTGGTCAGTGATCACTGAGGCTCTTACAAGTGGAGCCTGGATTCAAATCTAAATCCTCGGACCCCATATCCCAAACTTTAAAATTCCTACATTTTATTACAGCACTGCCTTCCTCCTTGATAACAAACCAGAGATTTGGATTTTGAACATACACACATTACAGCTTGTCAAAATACTAGATTTATTCATTCTGTGATCACCACCTTTTATATCCCAAGACTGCCATTCCCAGATCTAAGTCATAGCCATTAAATAACCCCTGAACTAAATCAGGGAGCTGAACTAACACCAAAGGGCCACGCGGTAGTTGTTTCTCCCAGGTCACTCACATCTGAGGCCCCCCACCAGACCTCCTTGCTGATCTCTGGCAGAGCCGTGTTTGCCTCTTTCACATAGTAATACTGGATCAACTGTTCAATCCCAGCTTTCATTGCAGGTTTAAGTGCAGCACTGATTAGTAGTCCCGTGGGTCCCCCAGCCAATCCAGCCATGGCCATCAGAAGGTCATAACCCATATCTATGACCCCATCTTGCCCTCGTTCCTTGGCCTTGTCTGAACAGTTCTGAGCAGCATAATACAAAGCTGTGCCAAGATTGTAGTAGGTTCCCACTTCTGGCAACAACCGGACTATACTGTGCACACGTTGCTCCTGCTCCTGCTCACAGTTATTGATAGGGGGGGAGCGTCGGGCCCTTGCTGGGCCTGGTTGCTCCCCGGCCAAAAGCTGTAGAGCAGAGAATAGGGCATCCCCTGAAACTGCCCTCCCGGTGCTTCTGCTTTTCTGGAGCTCCTGAAGATGGTGGATGAGTTTCTGTGTTGCATTTACACCCCCCTGGAGGTACAGCTGAAGTTGCAGGGTCCGGACATCAGCCTGGCAACCAGCTTTCTCCAGGGCGATCACCAGTGGCAAGGCTACTATGAACTTGGGTAGAGGAGCCATGTGAGTGAAGCCAGGCAGGGACTTTGGGAGCAGAGTCTGGCAGGACAAGGGATCTGAGGAAGGTGGCCGGGATCTCAAGGATGGGGGAATATTTGCCCGGTTTCCATATGAAATGACATCCACAGGGTGCAGCAGGAGGTAGCAAAAGAGCAGCTCAACTTGTATCGTGATGAATCTGAGGCCACACATGTCTGAAACACAGTACACTGGAGAGGGGAGAAACCAGAAACACACAAACCATTTCCCTAAGGGCTGTGGTCTGAAAGGAGCCCATAACTCTGGGCACAACTCATCCATCATCTCCAAAGTTCTGTTATTTTTAGGTGAAGGCCCAAGAATCAGGAAATGCAGCCCAATTGTTCCCACTTGGCCTTCCCCATCTTCAAGTCACCAGAGACTTCCTCTGCTTTATTTCCACCCATATTTACGGGGCCCCAAATTACCATAAAGTTCAGGTGAGAAGTGAGACTGTCTTGATAGGTTTGGTGGCTCCTCTATCCAGTTCTGCCTACTTCTCTGCCGCATGAAGAAAGGAGATATTTGCTTTCCCCCATAATCAATAAGTGATGCAATCTCTGCAAATATTTGTCCATTTGTATTGGCTGCTCAAATCTTGTCCCCTTGTCCCACATTGACCTCGGCACCTAAGACCTTGTTCTTTGACATTTCCTACACGTCCCTGTCACTTTTCCACTCTAGCTCACAATATGAGCTGGGAGACCCAGAGTCAGGAGAGATTAGATATCTATGATTCACTCTTATTGTATCTCTTTTCAGTTTAAGAATTAAATTAGTGAGCTACAGAGTCTAGTTGGGGATTTAGTACAGGGTGGATGAATGAAAAAAAGGTTATATTACCTCTCATGCTTAGTATACATTACATGCACAGTATATGATGACTGAAAGGAAAGAGAAAAGCAAAATGGAGTAAGAACTAGGGGCTGGTGGGACGCCTGGGTGGCTCAGTGGGTTAAAGCCTCTGCCTTCGGCTCGGGTCATGATCTCGGGGTCCTGGAATCGAGCCCCGAGTCAGGCTCTCTGGCTCAGCGGGGAGCCTGCTTCCCCCTCTCTCTCTCTGCCTGCCTCTCTGCCTACTTGTGATCTCTCTGTGTCAAATAAATAAATTAAAAAAAAAAAAAAAAAAGAGAGAGAGAGAACTAGGGGCTGGGAACTACTAAATGGAGAGGGTCAAGGCTAACACCAGTCACGTGTGATTTAGCTCTGCCATGAAATAAAGTACATCTGTCCTGAGTGGTGGTCTACCTTTCTTTTTTCCTTTTTTAAAACATTTTTTATTTGTCAGAGAAAGGACAAACAGGGGGAGCAGCAGGCTCCCCGCTGCAGGACTTGATCCCAGGACCCCAGGATCATGACCTGAACCGAAGGCAGATGCTTAACTGACTGAGCCATCCAGGTGCCCCTGGTCTTCTACATGTCTAACTACCTACTATGTCCCATCCTTGAACATAATCCTGAGAAAAGAGACTTGTTGCCTGGGTGGCACTGAATATCTGAAGGAAATGTAGACAAATTCCTGAATTTCTCCATAAAGCACTCCCAATAACTGCAAAACAATTGATAAATTATATTGTCATCATCCATAGACTCTGAGAGGTTCTTAACTTGGAAGTTTCTTCACCTTTTTGCCTAATTCTTCCTCACACTCCCAACACTCATTCCTGCAGCTCTAGGGGGTATTGACGACAACATCTTTGAACTGTGTCACCAGCAACATGGGCAGAAGGCTGGTAGACCTACCATGCCGGGGGGTGTATTTGCCACCAACAATACATTCCTCAGGCTAAATAGCTGAGTGTTAGGTTCACCCAAGCTTCCCTGCAGGTCCCCCCAGATCCCTGAGTGACTTTAGTACTGCCAATGCTTTCCTCTTCGTGCTCTCCTCTCATGGAGGGGAGTTTCAGTGATGGCCTTTCCTCCCATCCTAAGAAGCTGAAGTTGCTTTTTTTTACTTAGTCGGGCAGCCAGCCTCCTCCAGGGCCACCCCCAGAGCTAAGCTGGACAGGTACTCAGGCAGAGGGGCTAAGGAGGAGGCGGTGTGTAAGAGACCCGGGCAGGTCTTGGGATCTGGGAGAGGGATCTGGCTGGAGAGTGTGTTTGGAGGATGGCCAATTTTTATCAAAGATGGCCGGAAGGTCAGGACCCCTTTCTGGGCATTTCTTGGGAAGACAGCCAATAGGAACATCAAGACACAGCAAAGGGGTGCCTGGCTGGCCCAGTCAGTAGAGCATGAGACTCTTGATCTCGGGGTTGTAAGTTCGAGCCCTATGCTGGGTGCAGAGATTACTTAAAAATAAAATCTTAAAAAAAAAAAAAAAAAGACACAGCAAAGGAGCAGCACAACCCGGATCACGGTGGGTCAGCAGGAACAGCCCACAGGAAACAGGAAAGAAGTTGTGATCAGGGTGGGAAGTTGGGAAAGGCTCGGGACAAAGACATCAAGACTAGTCAGAGCTAAGAAGTGGCTCTACCCTTGGGAATTTCAGTTACCCTGGACATAGCTTCACTCCCACCCTTACAAGCTGTGGGCACTCCTTACCTGCTCCAGAAGGAAACAAGCCAGAGGAACAAGACGGTCCAAACACGTCCTTTCTTCGGTGCTTCTCTAATCTGAATGCTAACACCCCAGTCAAAAAAAAGTTGGCCCTTCTGAAAACAGTGAAGGACACATGTTCACAAATATTTATCCACCTCTTCCCGGCTCAGGCTTTCCCCCCTCACTTTGCCCCATGCTGACCAAAGGGCCATTGTTCTTGTGGCTACTGCTTTTCCTGCCTCATATCCTTGTCACCCTAAGGATTTCTCTAGACCTAAACCTAGATCAGGAAAAATTCCTCAGTCTCTTCTGGAGAAGCTGGGAGGCAAAAGGCAGGGATGCCAATGATTTCTGGGCAGGAGACCCCAAAACAGTTCTTTTTCAATGGACTTACCAGGTTAAAAAAAAAAAATGAGAAAACAGAACCTTCTGGCAAGTCAGATCTAATCAGAGCAACTTCTGTTTTTATCTTGTTAATCCAGCACAATACCCTAACTAAACATGTGCATTACCGTGATAGTACCTCTTTCTAAGCCTGTATTCGTGTAGGAATTGATCTTCATTTCTCCTTTCTAAGGGTCTAGACGAGAAAATATAGTCTGGAAAATAGGGAACGATGGCATAAGGTGCCTCCTAAAAACTGGTACAAAAATCCCATCATTTTGCCATACAGGTTCCTCGCTCATGCTATCAGCTAACTGGCAAATGGCCAAATGCATTAGGCTAATGAACAAATCCCAGGTCCCTTCTCCTATTTTACTCACTCCTCTCAGTCCCAGGAGGGGCCCTAAGGAGCAAAAAGAAATCAGGGGGTGGAGGGGGGGGAGTTCTCTAGAACAAGAGGAGTAAGTCTTCAGGGAGCTACTGGGGCACAATCCTAAAATGGGGAGAAGGAAGAACTGGATCTAGAGGCATCCAACACAGCTGCCTGAAAGTCCTGGGCTCCAAATCCACGGAGCACCTCAGGGCTCTGCTGCTTCTCAACAGTTCGGGGAAGTGTTTGGATCCTGGCAGATTCTCCCATTTCTGACTGGAGTTTGCCATCCATAACGGGGCCCATCTTCACATCCGGTTTGTCAGTCAGCATCACCGTCCCCCTCAATATGAAAATGGCTTTTGGTTGAAAGTCCTCCAATTTCCACCTCGGGCGCCTTGGAGTGACCGGGGAGAGAGGAAAGAATGTGTGAATATGGCAGGGGGAGGAGAAGTGGTGATGAGTTCGTCGCCAGGACCAAGGAGAAAAATGACAGAAGGGTGAAGGGAAAAGCAGATCGCCCCCCCAATCCAAATCCCTTCGTTCCTGTCCTTATCCTCCACCTGTTCCTCATCAATTCCCATCAACTGTCAGCTGAATTGTTTTGGTTGTTGTTTCAATTAGTAGAGTTGGGTTTGTTTGTTTGTTTTTTAAGTATTTATATATATTTATTATTTAAAAAGATTTTATTTATTCGAAAGAGAGGGAGAACACAAGCAGGGGGAGCGGCAGGCAGAGGGAGAAGCAGGCTTTCCACTGAGCAAGGAACCCGAAGTGGGACTAGATCCCAGGACTCTGGGATCATGACCTGAGCCGAAGGCAGACGCTTAACCAACTGAGCCACCCAGATGCCCCCCAGTGGTTTATTTTTTAGAATAGTTTTAGGTTTACAGGAAAATTGAGCATTAAATACAGTTTAACAAAAAGTACATTTGTTACAATTGATTATTATATTAAACTTATTTATGTTATTATTATTATTACTGAAGTCCCTAGTTTACATTGGGGTTTAATTCTTTGCATCCTATACTTCTATGGGTTTTAGGAAATACATGTCATACATCTACCTTTAGGGTACCATACAGAGTACTTTCCGCTGCCCTAAGAATCTTGGGTGCTGTTTTAGCTACCATTCCCTACCAGCCTGGTCTCCCCTGAAATGGGAGGCATCAAAGTCCACTCCATTGGCCCCCAGAGCAATGTGGCTGGTACAGTGTACCCAACAGACAGCAGTCCCACCCTTCTCCCATGAGGACACCAGGGCTCCTCTCCTTCCGCTGGTTTACAGAGGGCCCCCGGGGTTTGTGCTCAGCCCTCCTCATCAGGCCCTTGCTCTCCAGAGAACTCTGGTTCCAGCTCTGGCTGAAGCTCTCCTCTCAGTGACTTAAAGCATCCTCTAACTTGGGGTACCTGGCTGGCTCGGTTGGTTGAGCACGTGACTCCTGATCGTGAGGTTGTGTCAGTTTAAACCCCATGTTGGCTGTAGAGACTGCTTAAAAAAAATCCTCTTTCTTGGGTTTCAGCTTGTCTGGATTCCACAGGTTCCACAGGAAGTTTTCTTTTGGCATCAAAGAAGTTGAAAATGGCAGCAAAGTGAAAGAACCAGCCTCTAGATCAGTCCATCATTTGTAATCACAGCTACTCTGTGCCTAATACTGCACCGGAGAAGATCTGCAAGTGCTGGGCCCCTTGTTAATATTGCTCTATTCACCTGCACATGACTAGTCTTTATAATCGCTCCCAATTAACACCCAATGTCCAGAATGGCGGCCATAGAGGAAGCACTGAATACATGTATCTATTAATTGAATATAGTAATAAACGCACCTTTGGGACCTACAGGTGAGTAAGACATAATCCTTTCAAGTAGCTCACAGTCTAATGGGAGAAAGAGCAAACCAGGGGTGCCTGGGTGGCTCAGTGGGTTAAAGCCTCTGCCTTCTGCTCAGGTCATGATCTCAGGATCCTGGGATCGAGCCCCGCATCGGGCTCTCTGCTCAGCAGGGAGCCTGCTTCCCCCTCTCTCTGCCTGCCTCTCTGCCTACTTGTGATCTCTCTCTCTCTCTCTGTCAAATAAATAAAACCTTAAAAAAAAAAAAAGAAAAAAGAAAGAGCAAACCAGGTGAAACACCGTAAGATTGGTACTTTACCAGGGGAATGAACAAAGCCAGCTAGAGAAGTGACTGCTTGTGGCTTGAGGTTCCAAGAGTGACAAAGACTGCGTCACAAAAGCAAGCACATTTGAGCTGATTCTGGAAGGATGAGAGGAGTTGGATAGAGCCCACCAGCAGAGGGACTGTCCTCATCAACAGTTTGGTGGCAGGAAAACGAATGCTCTGTGAGGGTGATTCAAAATAGTCTGACGGGCTACGGCACAGGGCTGGCTCTGTCAGCAGAGCATGTGATTCTTAATTTCAGGGTTGTAAATTCGAGCCCCATGTTGCAGTAAAGACTACTTTAAAAAAAAATAAAAATCTTAAAAAAAAAAATGTCAAGGGAAGGCAACAGTGTAGAATAAGACAGCTGAAGCTGCAAAGACTTGCTGAGATGAGGCAGGCTATTCTGGACCCAGACTCTGTCCGGAAAGAAATGGGAGACCATGAAATGCTCCTGAGCAGGGCGATGACATGATCGGAAGCACCTTTTTAAGAGGAATTCTGCAGGGAGAATGGAATAGGAATGAAAGGGAACAGACTGGGACGAGGAATCTTAGACGGTCAGATACTGTAGGAGTCAAGGTCAGAAATGAGGAGCGGTGTACTCTGGGCTTGTAATACGTGACCCATTCTCTTAAGCTCCTTCAGCAACAGCTGCATCTCAACATTTATTTGCCCTATGAACCTGGGCGGTAAGGGAGAGAGAATCCGTTTCTTAGAACCGTAACCACAGCCTCAAGAGCTCTCCCTCTTGAATCTCAGCTGGATGGGGGTAAAAAACAAAACCAAAAAACAAAAACCCTGGAAGCAAGTGAAAGATTTAACATAATGAGGGTGTGGTCTGTTGTCAGGTGATGAAAATGCTCTGGAGGGGCACCTGGATGGCTCAATCATTTAAGCGTTTGCCTGCAGCTCAGGTCATGATCTCAGGGTCCTGGGATCGAGCCCCACATTGGGCTCTCTGCTCAGCGGGGAGCCTGCTTCCCCCTCTCTCCCTGCCTGCCTCTCTGCCTACTTGTGACCTCTCTCTGTGTCAAATAAATTAAAAAAAAAAAATCTTAAAAAAACAATGCTCTGGAACTAGATAGTGGTGATGAATGCAAAACACTGAGCGTTTAACAAAAGCCAACAAGTTGTATATCTTAAAATGTTTAAAATGCTTAATTGTTATCGGAATTTTACCTTAAAAATACGTTCAAAATCTGGAAGGATTCATTACCAGGAGACCTGTACTAACTATAGCAAGGCCCTAAATCTCTTCAATTCTATGAAGGCTGAGAGGTGAGAAAGCGGCAGAAGAAAAGTTGGAAGCTGGTAGAGGTTGGTTCATGAGGTTTAAGGAAAGAAGCTGTCTCCACAACATGAAAGTACAAGCAGGAAGAGATGACGTAGGAGTCACAGCAAGTTAGCCAGATCTAGGGGCGCCTGGGTGGTTCAGTCAGTTAAGCATTTGCCTTTGGCTCAAGTTATTTATTTTGAAATATTTCATTTATTTTTTTGACAGACAGATACAGCGAGAGAGGGGACAGAAGCAGGGGGCGTGGGAGAGGGAGAAGCAGGCTTCCTGCCGAGCAGGGAGCCTGATGCGGGGCTCGATCCCAGGACTCTGGGATCATGACCTGAGCCGAAGGCAGACGCTTAATGACTTGAGCCACCCAGGCGCCCCAGGTTATTTATAACCTGGGGAGAGAGAGATAGCAAGAGAGAGCAAAGCAGGGAGGAGAGGGAAAAGCAGACACCCCACTGAGCAGGGAGTCCCATGTGGGGCTCGATCCCAGGACCCTGAGATCACGACTTGAGCTGCAGGCAAACGCTTAAATGACTGAGCCATCCAGGTGCCCCACAGCACATCTATTTATAACATGGTGTACTGAATATTTTAAGTCCACTGTTGAGACTTACTGCTCAGAAAAAAAGATTCCTTTCAAAATATTACTGCTCATTGACAATGCAAGTGGCCACCCAAGAGCTCTGATGGAGATGCCCAATGAGATTAATGTTGTTTTCTTGCCTGCTAACACCACATACACTCTGTAGCCCAGGGATCAAGGTGTCATTTGGGGTTTCAAGTCTTATTGTTTGAGAAATATATTTTGTAAGGCTCCCATAGATAGTGATTCCTCTGATAGATCTGAGCCAAGTAAATTGAAAATCTTTTGGAATGGAATCACCATGCAAGATGCCATCAAGAACATTCCATGATGCATCTGGCTGGCTTAGTCGGTTAAGCACCTGCCCTCAGCTCAAGTCATGATCCCGGGGCCCTGGTATTGAGCCCTGCATCAGGCTCCCTGCTCAGTGGGGAGTCGGCTTCTCCCTCTACCTCTACTGCTCTCCCTGCTTGTGTTCTTTCACTCTGTCAAATAAATAAAATCTTTAAATAATAATAATAATAAAGAACATTTGTGATACAGGGCACTTGGGTAGCTCCATCAGTCAAGCGTCCGACTCTTGATTTTGACACAGGTCGTGGTCTTGGGGTCGTGAGACTCCAGCCCCACGTGGAGCCCCATGTCAGGCTCCAGGCTTAGCACGAAATTTGCTTTTTTCTCTCTCCCTCTGCTATTCCCCCAGCTTGCACTCTCTCTCCCTCAGATAAATATAAATCTAAAAAAAAAAAAAAAAAAAAGACATTCATGATTCATGGGAAGAGGCCAAAATATCAACATGAACAGGAGTTTGGGAGAAGTTGATTCCAACTCTCAAGGACGACTTTGAGGGGAGGGAGTCACTGCAGATGTGACGGGAACAGCAAGAGAACTAGAATAAGAAGTGGAGCGTAAAGATGGGATTCAGTGGCTGCAACCTCATGATAAAACTCTCTCAGATGAGCAGTTGCTTCTGACAGATGAGCAAAGTAAGTGGTTTCTTAAAATGGAGTCTCCTTCTGGTGAAGATGCTGCTGAGATCGTTGAAATGACAGCAAAGAATTTAGAATGTTACATAAATTTGATACATAAAGTTGATAAAGCAGCCGCAGGGTTTGAGAGGAATGACTCAATGGTGGAAGAAGTTCTACTGTGGGTAAAATGCTATTGAGCATTGCTACATGACATGCTACAGAGAAATCATTCATGAAAGGAAGAGTCATTTAATGCACCAAACTTCACTACTGTCTTATTTTAAGAAATTGCCACAATGGTGGCGCTTGGGTGGCTCAGTCGGTTGGGCATCTGACTCTTGGTTTTGGTTCAGGTCAGGATCCTGAGGTCCTGGGATGGAGCCCCGAGTCAGGCTCCCTGGCTCAGTGGGGAGTCTGCTTCTCCCTCTGCTGCTCCGTCGTTCATGCTCTCTCTCTCTCCAATAAATAAATAAATACAATCTTTAAAAACAAAATTCAAACCTCCGGGGTAAATAAATGGAAAAGGACAGCAATACCTCTGCACCCAATCACAGTAAACGGTCTATACTTGATAAGAGAAACTGGTAGAAGAAATTGGGGCTGGAAGTTTTAAAGAAGGCTGGCAGTTCAGGGCCCCTTTCAGGGCATTTCTTGGAAAGACAGCCAATGGGGACAGCAAGGCACCACAGAGGAGCAGGAACAGCCCTGCTGAAAAGAAGCGATGCTTGGGTTGGAAAGTGAGGAAAGGCTTGGCATAAGATATACCAAGACCAGTCTGAGCTGGAAAGTGTCTCACCCTTGGAAACTTCAATTACCCTGGAGAAAGTTTCACCCCTACCTTTAGAGGCTGTAGGAGGGGAAAAACCAAACCAAACCAAACCACCAAGTTGGAGGAACAAGGCAGTCCAAACACATCCTTTATCTAGGGCTCTCCCTGACCTGAATGGTTATTTCCTGAATCTCTCCTTCACCCTACCTTAGCCATGAACACAGGGAGCCATAAAGCTGATGGTTTCCAAGAATTGGGAAGGACATGACATTTGTAATATTTATCCATCTCTTTCTTGCCCAGACTTTATCCTCCACCCTGCCCCAAGCTGGCAGACTGGCTCTTGCTCCTTTCTGTGACTCCTGCTTCTTCCTGCTGGATACACTTGTCACCTTGAAGATTTACCCTAGACAAAGGATCTCGAAGTGAGAATATTTTCGTGTCCTCTGTAGGGAAGGCAGGAGAAAAGGGGTGGATGATGGCTTCTTTTAACCTGAAGAGTTAAAAGTTCTTCTTCCAAGAACATAGCAGGTGGAAGGCTGGGATACTGATTGGCACGTCAGATCAACGCTGGCGACTTCTAATTTAATAAAACACATTTAATTTAACACCAAACACATTCGTCATCTAGAGAGTACTGCATCCTAAGCCACCTCAACTGCAGGAATTGGGTTCATTCTGGTGTCTAGGGGATGATCACAGGAAAGAAATGAGGATGGTTTCTTTCTTAAAAATGGCACAACACCACCCCCATTATGTGACAAAGCTCCCCATCTGCTGCTGTGACCCACTTCTAGCAGAAAGCCAAAAGGGGTCCAAGGTGCCTTCTATATGTCACTGACTTCTCCCATTTGCTAAGGGGCACTGCTAACCCAAAGAAATGGATCCTAAAGAAGAGGAGTAAGTCTCCGGAGAGCTACTAAGGGAGACTGCTGAAACCGGGAGAAGCAAGGAGTGACCGCAGAGTTGTCCAGTGCTGTTGTCTAAACTTCCTGAACCCCAGATCTGCTTCTGTCTGGTTAAGAGAGGTTTCTGTGACTCTGACTTAAACTCCCCACCTAAAAACGGTCTACCCCTTCCCTGAAGCTTCTGGCTCTTCAGTCGCTCTCGTCTTCATCCTCAATCTGGAACCGTTTCTTCTTTTGGATTTCTGGAGCTCTCGACTCTGGGGCCAGGGGAATGACAGGGGTGAGAAGAGAGAGTCTCAAAATACATTAAGGGAGCAGGAGGGGGCTAGTATTGATCTTTAGGACTGAGGAGAAGAGTGCTGGAGGTAAGAAGAAAAAGCAGATCCCAGTGAGACACCTTACCTTTGCTCCTGCCCTCGTCTTCCTCCTGTTCCTCATCGCTCTCTAGCAGTTGTCGCTTCCTGGGGGCCATTTTCAGCTGCTCTTTCTCGCCAGCAGGCCCTTCCCCTGAAATGACCATAAGAGGCATGGAATTAGGGAACCGGGCCCTCATCTTCTCAAAATACCCCATCGGCCCTCGCGATCAACATGGCTGGCCCATGGTCAGTAGTCAAGAGGTAAGTGGTCTTACCCTCTGAGGACACCAGGCCAGCTTTCTTTTTCCGGGCTAACAGGAGGGCCCTTAGGGCCTGGGTACGGTGCTCCTTTTGGTGCTCCTCTTCAGGGTCTTGCTCTTCGGGGACATTAGGTTCTAGTCTTGGCTGAAGTTTTCCCTCCTCCTCTGGCTGACTCAAAGAAGCCGCTACCTTCCGAAGCTGGGCAGGACTCAGCTTAGCTGGAATTCTCCAGAAGGTTTCCTACAGGAGCAAAAAAGTTGAAAATGGGAGTAACACGAAAGGAGCAGCCTCTAGTTCACCAGATCTTGATATTATTCATGAATCAGGATGATGCCACGTTGGTGGAGATCACAAAGGCCGTCGATTCTTTTTTTTTTTTTTTTTTTTTTTAAGATTTTATTTATTTGACAGAGAGAAACACAGCGAGAGAGGGAACACAAGCAGAGGGACTGGTAGCAGGAGAAGCAGGCTTCCTGCGGAGCAGAGAGCCCGATGCGGGGCTCGATCCCAGGACCCTGGGATCATGACCTGAGCCGAAGGCAGAGGCTTAACCCACTGAGCCACCCAGGCGCCCCAAGGCCGTCGATTCTACTCATCGCTTATTTATCCAATGTATGCACAATATCTAGCACAGTGTCTGGTACATCAGAAGGTTCCCAGTAAATTCAGTTGTTAATTAAATCAATGAATGGGTATCAGGGATCTAAAGGTGAATCAGATATGATCCCTGCTTTCAAGAAACCCACAATCGAGGGAATGAGCAAGTCCCAGCTGCCAAAGTTACTACTTTCATTTTGGGGCGGGGGGAGTGATAGAGACTGCTTCTCTGAGGGGGGACAACTGAACTGACTCTTGAGGTTCAGCAGGAAGACGGGTGGTAGGTGAGTGTCGTCTGGTACGTGTGGTCGGAGCCCTCCAGTGGAGGGACCGGCACGATCGGCTGTTTGGAGGTATGGAAAGGTGAAATGGAGGTGTGTAGGTGGTGTGGCTGTGAGGCCGTGAAGGTTGGCCCAGGCCCAGCATGGCCCCCAGAGGCTGCGGACTCTGTCCCGCTGAGAGTGCCGAACCACCCAGTGCTCTGGACAGGGGGGTCATGTAATCAAAACCCTACTTTAGCAAGATAACTCAGGGGGCAGCACAGAAGGTGGAACAGGGGCCCCGGAGATCAGAGAACACGAACAGGACGGCTGCTGCAGGAGCCTCGGCCAGAGATGGCAACTGTGACGAGGAGGAAGAGACGTAAAGCAGCAGCAACATGCTGAGAGCGGCTGAAAGTGGCACTTGGGTATTTACCTGTCCGGAGGCAGGAGGCCGAACCCCTAGCTTGCGCAACAGCCGTTGAAACTGCTCATTTTCCATCGCTTCCTCGTTTTCTTCCGTCAGCGGCACCAAAGGCACTGCCTGGGAGCAGCCTAGGACGGGGCAGCGGTCACGTGGTGAAGATCAGAAGCCAGAGCCGGCCGCCCGCCCCACGGCCAGCTCTCTGGCAGCCACCAGTACCCCCAGCCCCGAAAACCGTCCTCTATCCGCTCACCATCCTCTTCTCGGTCGTCCGCTGCTCGAATCAGACAGTTCTGGAGCCACAGAAGGGGAGCAGAGAAGCCTACGGCAAGCAGGGAAACTTATCATCGGCTCACACGGCCAAGCTCTCCACCCGAGACGCGTCTCCCAGCCCAAGCCCTCACCTTCCTGAGACAGGCTTTGCCCAAGGGCTTCGGCGGAAAGGACTGCGCGACCCTGGGCTTGCCCTGCTTCTGAGTCCTCCTCTTGCTCTTCATCCTCGTCACTCTCTTCCTCTGGTACGTTTCCTTCTTCTTCCAGATCTTCCTGGCAAACATCTTTCCGGGACTCCTCTCCATTAGGCTGAAATTCAGTGGGGTGGGGATGGGGCGAGTCCTCTGGAACCCGAGGGGACCCAGCCAGAGGAGCCTCAGGCAGGCAGCATGCGGGTGAGAAGTGCTTCGGGGGGCTGGGGGGGCGGTGGGCGTGCGGAGCCAGGGAAGGAGCGTTACCGGGCTGGAGGGCGCCAACTTCCTGCGGCGTTTCTTATACAGCTCCCGCCGCTCGGCCACCAGGCCCAGAGCCAGCAGCTTATCCACTATTCGGGCCCGTGAGCGTTTGGCTGTGATATTCTTCATGATATGACCCAGCACATCTACAAAGAGGGCAAGTGTGAACACTAGAGCAGCAGGCGGAAGGGAGTAGCGAAGGAGAGCGGACGCCTCTGGAAAGAGGCGAATTCAATTCACTCACAAATGACACCACAGATACAGTAAAGGGAAAGGAGCAAGGGATAAGCCTTCCTCGGGACTAGGAGGCAGGGGCAAGACACGGACAGCTCGGCTCTCATCTCAGAGGCTCAGAAGCCACTCCATCACTTACCGTCTGAGTCCCGGAACTCCTCAAAAAGCCGCTGCAGCTCTAGCTCCTGATCTTCGGTCCACAGTACAATATTGGTTCCCTTCCTGCTTAAGGAGGCGTCAGTGGAAGAGGGAGCCCAGGTAGCAAATGGAGGACTCCCTATCTCAATGCCCCCCAGAGTATATGCGTCTCTACCTCTGGAAGTCCTTGACGCTGTCAGCCAATCCCAGCCGTACCAGATGGTGGATGACCTGCTTACGTGTCCGAGGGGTTTTCAGTTGGGCCAAGATGACGTCGACCACATCCTGACCTAAGGTGAAGGGGGAGTGAGGCAGTGAAGAGGGGTCCTGGAGCTCATGCTGCGCACTGCAGAAATCTTCAGATCTCAAGGACTCATACCTTCTACATCCCTATGGGCAAGGTACAATTCTTGAAGCTGGGCCTCCTCCTCTGGGCTCCACGTAAGGGGTTTGCGACTGGAAGATCTAAATGGCGAAAGAAGAAAGGGAGCATGGGGATGCTAACCCCGAAAGAGGAGACCAAAGGCCTTTGGTTGGTCAGCTCTAAAAGGAACAAGAAGGGCAACTCAGGTAACTCAGAGGAGCCAGCTAGTGGAGGCTTCAGGTGTGCTTCCTTTCCCTCATTCTCCTTCCACTTACAAACCCAAAAGTCAAACGAAGAGACTCTCTGGATTGGGCTTGTGGAAGCGGACATTGTAGGGGCCACGCGGATTATGGGAAAAGGAGAGGAGCTGGGCTACAGGGAAAGAGGACAAACATTTCCACGAATCCTCATAGTTTCCCAGCACATTTTGGGACAAGGCACACAGGGACTCTCTCCAGGGAGACACATCCCACTGCCAACTGACTGCCCCCTGCGAAGGCGGGTGAAGGAAGGAAACCAGAGTAGGCAGGAGACTCAGGATCCAGTCCCAGTTCCTCTCTTTCGTGAACTCAGGGAAAACATTCCACCTTGGGGGCTTGTTTTCTCACCTATGAAAGGGGAAGGAAGTCAGACTAGCTGATCCGCGAGCTTCTCCAGCTTTGCCACTCTGTGACCGTGTCGCCCACCACCCTTCCCCACCTTCAAGCTCACCCGCTGTCCAGAGAGCCATAGCCCTCGGCCATCTCTCGAACCACAGCTGTGTTCTTCCAGAACAGCAGCTCCACGAAGGCTTTCTGGTTGACGGCAGCCAATGCAAAGAACTTGCCCAGGATGTACTTCGCGAAAGTCACCAGCTCCTGTGGGAGAGGGAGGCTGCGGTAAGACCTCTGGCCTAACTGTACACATCAACCAGGCCCCAGGAGTACTTTCTCTCCACCTGTTGTTCCCAGCCGGCTCTCCTCCCTCAGACGGTCTCCGGGCCTCCCTACTTCCTCACCGTTCTGTCCCCCCCTCAGCCCTTGGCACCGCTCAGCACCCTTTCTCTCCTGAAGACTATCCTTTGGGACCCTAGGACTGCCCTAAGCCTCTCGATCCCCGCTGCTTGGCGTGTCCTCACTTTGTAGGCCCCGGCGGCCGGGTCGCTGAGCAGACGGTTGAAGAGGCAGAAGAGCGAGAGCTGGAAAAGCAGGGCTTCCATCTTGAGGTCATGGGCCAGGCGGTGCAGCATCTTGACGAGGCAGTGGTTAGTGTGGGCGTTGTTCTCTCGGTAGCTCCGAAGCAGGAGCACATAGGCTCGCACGACAGCTGAGCTTGCGAAACTGCGCCGAGACAGGGAGGCAGAGAGGGCGTCGGCACGAGACGGACGCTGCTCCCCCTGCCCCAGCTCTACCATCTCCAGCCCGGGGCCCAACAACTCCGTCGGCTCGGCCCGCACCGTTTCAGGTAGTCCAGGAAATTAAATTCTTTCTCTGACACCTGGACCACTTGCAGCTCTTCCTCCTCCTCCTCCTCCTCCTCCTCCTCCTCCTCCTCTTCCTCTGGCCCTCGTTCCTCTGGCCCCTGCTGCCCTATAGAAAAAGCGAGGCTCATCGGGACTCTGTGACCCGGGCTCTAGAGAGGAGCTGGAAGGAAGGGGATGGGAAGGAAGCAGAAACTCACGGGGGAGCGGGGCACCAAGGGTTTGTTTCAGCAGCTGGATCTCTTCCTCTGTGGAAATGTCTTGAGAGCCAAACACATCTCCTTCCGGCCACACCTCCCTGAAGCAGAGAGAGGGCAAAAAGACCTTCACCAGGGGGGGACTCGGGAGTTAGAATTTGAAGTGGGCGAGGGAATTTGGACTCATCTCTCATCTGTCAGCCAGGAAGAGAATGCAAACTGTTACCCTCAAAGATGAAACAAAGACTCTAGGGAAATCTCCCCTCATCAGCCACACTGCAATCCACACCGTAAGAGCAAAACGCAAGCAATCTACAGGCCTCACATTCGGTTGAACAAATGGACATTTCACATTGCCATTAACAATTACAGCAATATATCTCACGAGAAATGATGCTCACGATAACACTGAGAAGTAAAAAAAAATACTATAACACAGTACATACAACATTTCATTCTTGTCAAAGCAGCTGTGTGTGTCTATAAATAACACGGATGGGAAAAAGACTCATCAAAATGTTGAAGATGATTACCTTCAGCCAGTAGAATTATCTGTATTTTCTCCCCCAATCAACTGTGCTTCCTGGTATTTCTCAAAAATCAAATGAAAGCTAACCACAAACCCCCCAATAAGCCAATTGAAACTGCCCAGGACTCGGTTCTCAGTAGAGAGCCCTGTGCTTCTCGTGGGACTTCTCTCTTTGGAAGATAAAGAGCTTTGGACCACAGTGAAAGCCTCCTTCTGCTCCCAAAAGCCCAGGAGCTGGATCCAGGATAGGGAGGCACGGCTCTTACCGGGCGGACCTAAGGAGGGCCAGGGCCTGTGGGGCCCGGCCAGCCAGGAGACAGTCTTGAATCCGCACCATGGCCTCTGCCCGCTGCTCTTCTACTGGCACCTCTGAGGCCGCGTCAAAGGGAACCACAGAGTCCAAACTGAGCTCCGGATCCTAGAGTGGGATTAAGACTATGGGAACACAGGAGGGAAACCCAGACAGCCTGCCAGTGCACTACCCTCGGGAAAGGCAGGGTCTCTGCAACTACCCTACCTGGGCACAGAACTGAAGCTGCTCGGCCAGGGGCGGCCACACAGCCTCTAGTTCCTCTGCACTAGAGGGGACGTTGCCAGATGCCACAGGCCGATCTAGAACCTTCTTTTTCTTCTTTCTCTTCTTTCGTTTGTTCTATGGAGAAAGAACTGTTGTTAGGATGGCTGGGAAGCTAAGAAGATGTTTTCCCATCAGTGTCTTCTCTATGCATTCATTCATTTGAGGTCTGAATTAACTGGATAGTATCAGACTGACCACGGTGTGCTATTCATAAGCAATAGGGAAGCAAGAGTGAGCGTTCTATTTTCTTGCCCTTGAGGAGCACACTGTCCAGTGAAGGAGACAGGTGTAGGCAGGTAAAGTATATTATAATATGGATAAGCCCTAGAGTATGGCTGAGCATAAAATGCCACGGCAAAACACAGGAATAGTATTTGACTTATTTCTTGGGGTCAGAGATTTCCCCGAAGCAGTGATATCTTAAGCAAAAGTTTATAGAATGAACAGATTTACTACGAGGATATGAAATTCTATATGAAAAGGCTTTGTAAAATGCAAAGCACTGTGGAAACATAACCTGTATTTTTTTTCTCCTGAAAAGCAGGACAATGAGAGTCAGCACCCCACCCTTGCCTCCCCAAATCAAGTCTGTGAACAAGTTTGGGGCACAGGAAAACAGGAGGGACTAGGAGGCCCTCAAGATTCACACTCTATTTAAGAAACTCATAACACACCAAAGGTTAGGAGCATGACCTTCGGAGCCCAACAGATCTGGACTTAAATACTGACACTAGCCACTAGCAAGACCTTGAGGATGATATGAAAGCCTTATTAGCACAGTGTCTGACACATAGTAGGCACTCAATAAACAACAGCACCTAGCATTTCCGATAATACGATAGAGCCCTGAATGTAAAAATATCTTTTCTCAAGGTCTCACAGGTACTACTGGCCCTTTTAAGTCCAGTTCTGACCAGATTTTAAGCCACAGCAAATAGAATTACAGGAAGATTTTTACAAAGCGGAATGTCTGGGTCTGCAGGATACAAATTCATTGAGATTTTATTTTTTTCATCATGATAAGTGTATTCTTTAATCTCTACCCTTTATTGCCCCCGGCCCCCCACCCACCTCCTCTCTGGTAACCATCAGTTTGTTCTATACTTCAGAGTCTGATTCTTGGGTTTGTCTCTCTCTTTTTTCCTTTGCTCATTTGTTTTGTTTCTTAAATTCCACATATGAGTGAGATCATATGGTATTTGTCTTTCTCTGGTGAATTATTTCACGTAGCATTATACTCTCCAGCTCCATTCATGTTGTTGCAAATGGTGACTTCATTCTTTTTTTATAGCTGAATAGTATTCCATTATATATATAACACACACACACACATACATATATATATATATATATTTTTTTTTTTTCCCCTCCCCCTGCTCAGCGGGAAGCCTGCTTCTCCCTCTCTGCCTTTTGCTCCTCATGCTTGTGCTCTCCTGGGCGCACTCGCTCTTTCTCTGTCAAATAAAATGTGTGCCCTGTCAAATAAATAAATAATCTTAAAAAAAAAAAAAGGAAAAGAAAACCAGTCGTATGTTCCACCGACTGAGCCAGGAAGGCGCCCCTTGTAATTTTTTATTTCATTTAAGGCTTATATTAAAATACCATCTTTTGGGATCTGGGGACTGACGTAAACAGCTTGAGTTAGTCTAACAGTTCCTAATATAGAATGAGATTCTAGACCTCTTGACTTTTTTTTTTTAAGATTTTATTTATTTGACGGGGATGAGGGGAGAGCACAAGCAGGGGGAACCACAGGCAGAGGGAAAGGGAGAAGCAGGCTTCCCCACTGAGAAGGGAGCCCATCCCATCTGGCCTCCATCCCAGAACCTGGGATCATGACCTGAGTTGAAGGCAGACACCCAACCAAGTGAGCCACTCAGGTGCCCCTAGACCTCCTGGCTTTTAACTTAGGGCTCTTTCCATCTTACTACAATGCTTCTGAAGTATAACCAGGAAAGACCATAGCATAATTACTAAACTCTAAAATTATGAATCCCCAGAATTTATATGCTTTGCACATAATAGGTATTTCGTAAATATTTCCTGAATGAATTAAAATATTTACATTACGTTGGAGATTAATTTAATGAAAGAAGGAAACTATACTAGACTCACAGCGGCAACACCAACAAACCCCTTGCCCTCCTTAGTTCAGAGTAGTTCTAACAGGTCAGCCCAAGCTGCAGAAATGTGAGGAGAGTTCCCTGTTCTCCACCCTGCCCTGTGGCTCTTTCCAGATCCCAGGGCTGTCCAGTACCTGCACCATCAGGTTCCCACGGCTCCGACAGAACCGCTCCAACATCTTGAGGAAGAGGTGAGTGGTTTCCACCAGGTCACGAAGGAAAGAACGTGGCTGGCATCTCTCATCAAACTTTCGAAAGAGCGCCAGGAAGAGTTCTCGGTACTCCATCACATAGAAGATGTTGTCTAGGAATGGGGAAGAGAAAGGAACGGAAGGGTTGGTCTGGAAACTTTGGGAAAGGGAGAGACGGATGAAGTTGGGACTGGAGAAAATGAGAATGCGGTCAAGAGACGGGAAAGGCCAGGATTAGAGACCAGGCCAGGGCCTCACTCTTGATGATGCGGCTGCTCTCCCTCACAGCCTCGTCCGGGGACATGTCCATCTCATTCACTGTGGCCAGCAGCTCCTGATAGGCCTTCAGGGCCAAGTGCATCCTGGGAGATGAGGTGAAGAGGAAACATGGAGGACAATTTAGGAAGCTGGCTTGTGGAAACGGTACCACCCCCACCCCTTCCAAAACGCAGTGCCATCAAAAATAGTAACCCAGCCAGTCCTCGCTCCCCAGCCTGACCACCTTAACCCTGAAACAGGAAAGTACCTCCCAGAATTCAGGCACTCAAGACTCCCAGCCAGGCCAAGATGCCCACTCGGACCCCAATTCTCATCCCACTCACCGACGTGCCCAGGAGGCGGCTTCCTTGCGGTCAGTCAGCATCATCTCATAGTAGTTGGTGAGGTTCTGCTCAATGAAGTGGAAAGTACGGACACTGAGGGTCTCAGAGACCAGGCCTGGCCGGAAGGAGGCAGCTCGGTTGAAGGCCATGAAGAAAGCCAAGGCCCACATGTAGTAGGTCTCATCATGCTGCTGAGCCTTCTCCCGCAGCAGGTGATCCTAATATCCAGGAAAAAAGACCACCCGTGACTCCAGGGCTTCCAACTTTCTCCTCGTCTTACAGGATGATGGGACAGACCCTGGACACCACTGTAACAATATTCTAGGATTTGGAAATTCCAGCCCTCTCTTGTTCTTCCCAGGTCTCTCCCCTTCCTCTGGGAAATTTCTCTAAGCCTTTTTAAAATGGTCCCATTGGGGGTGGATATATAAATAAAATGGTCCCAATAACCTACTCTCTCCCAGCATCCTCATCGTCTCTCAAGGGCGCCCTATGCCCCGCCTGACTACTAGTCCAACCCCGGGGTCAGCCTCCCATAGGCTCCTCCCCAGGTGCCCTTCTTACCTGCCACGGGCCCCATCACCTCTCTATTCCATCCTTCCCAGACTCTCACCTTCACCGAGCCCATGAGCCGGTTATAACAGTTCTCCAGGAACTCAGAGCAGAAGTCTCTGAGGAAGAGTCTCACATTGAGGGCAGAGCGGCGCTGAACGGACAGCTCCCGGGCAGCTTGGCGACGTTTAGGCACCCTTCGGGGCTGCTTTCCCAAATCTGAACTGTAGTTTTGGAGCTGGGGGTGTGGGGTGGGGGGTCAGAATTACTCCTCACCACCACCTACCCCCTGCGGCTCTTTCCACATCCCTAGTGCTACAATTTCCTCAGAACATCTCAGAAGGTTCTCTTCCGTTGGTACTAAGTGATACTTAGCTGGTACTAAGATCTTAGTACCGTTGGTACTAAGATAAAGACAATAATGCCAGAGGCTCTTTTTCTCCTATTGTCTCCAATTTTCTTTTTATTTTAAGATTTTCTTGCTTTCTTCTCTCCCTAAGATTTTATTTATTCATTTGAGAGTGAGCAAGTACGCGTACACGAGCTTGGGGGGAACAGAGGGAAAGGAACAAGCTGGGATCATGACCTGAGCCAAAGGCAGATGCTTAACCAATTGAGCCACCCAGGTGCCCCCCAATCTTTTTTTTTTTTTTTGGAGACAGAGAAAGAGAGAGAGCGTGTACGCACAAGCAGGGAGGACAGCCAGAGGGCAGGGGAGACGCAGACTTTCTGCTGAGCAGGGAACTCAATACAGGACTTGATACCAAGACCCTGAGATCATGACCTGAGCCGAAGGCAGACGTTTCACTGACTGAACCACCCAGGCATCCCTGTCTTCAACTTTCTAAGCCCAAGAACAAAGACAGTTTACTTCCAGAGATGCTTGTTTACCTTTCTTTTTTATGATTTTATCTTTAAGTAATCTCTACACCCAACATGGGGCTCGAACTCACAACCCCGAGATCAAGAGTTGCATGTTCCACTGGCTGAGGAGCCAGGCGCCCCCCTGCTTCCCTTCCTTAGGCTTCCTCAACTCCACAATGTTCCCACCCCAGATGGGGAGCATACTCACATTGTGGAGACCTTTGTGAAAGATGAGGTCCCTCTCCCCAATAGATTTCAAGCCTTGGACAATGTAGGAGCCCCCAAATCGAGAATGCCTGCGGTAATAAAAATAGGCCAAGGTGATCCTTCAACTCTCTGGAAGTTTTATCCCCATTCTCTCTCATCAGGACATCAAAGCATATTATGACTGCAAAATGTTATCTGGTCACCACTGTCTTAGCCTTTGGCCCAAGCCCTCAGCCGTCCACACTGAGAGTCTGGAACAGCGGGAGGGCACCTCCGTGCCACTCACCTTTGGCCTCGCTGAAGGGCTCGAGTCTTCTTTTCCGCCATCTCTCGCTGGCGCAGCACCTCCAATTCTGCCACATCTGCGCTCCGCTCCTGCGCTAGGCGTCCCCGTCCTACTCCTGCCAGGGGTCCAGGGTTCTAGGTTTGGAACAAAGAGGAAAGGTCAGAAGGATGGTCATTCCTTGTTCTAGGTTCACTGCTGGTGGGAACAGAAGAGGTGAATGAAATAGGACTGTTGAAGGTACCCCGTACTCAAGACACGGTCACCCTGTCACCCACCTCCTCCCAGATAATTCAGCCACTATTTCAAGTGTAAGTCTGGTTACACGGCAGAAACATACATGGGCGAAGGGACTAGGGAACTAAGCCAGGTTCTCACCTGGTCACGAAACATAAGGGAGACAATCTCTAGCACATGCAGGCTCCACTGTTGCTCGGCGGGCGAGCTGGCCAGAAAGAGAAGCAGGTCATCCAGACCACTGAGGTGAATTGCCCAGAGAAGCTGGTCATGGACACTGGCGTCATCGTCGATCCTCTGAGCAATGAGTGATAAGGGGAGGAAAACAGGTCATTCGGTTCCACTGCTCTGCCTTGAGGTTCTCCAACCCGTTACTGGACCAAGGTTCCCCCCTGACTTGTCAGAGGACAGAAAAGCAAAAAAGGGCAGCTCCCCTTAACCAAGCCTAAGAAGGGATAACCCAAGACCCTCTCACCTTCTCCTGATCAAGGTCCGTAGGGACATGAAGAATATTTCTGACCAGCAGCAAGATCCGTTCAATCAGTAAGTTGTCTTCCTCTTGCCGTTCCTCCCAGCCCTAGTCGGAAGGACGGTTAGAGACAAAGACTCCCTGAGGAAGGCAGGCAGCATCTATCCTGACTAGAGGGCAGAGGCCCAGAGGAGAACCAGGATTAAGAAGGGAGAAAAGAGTTCAAGCAGTCTTGAGGAGGCCAGAGACAAGGGACGGGACCATATATTGCAAGGACTAGGACCATATCTCCAAACTCCACTGTCCTGACAATGACCGACCAGCCTGGCGCTCTGCCCAGAGGAGGAGCAAGGCGCCAAGAGAGTCCCCTGGGATCCTGGAAGGTGGACCCTCACTCACCAGCTGCAGCAGCTCATACAAAGTTTCACTGAGGACTCCAAAAGCCTTCTCACTGGCAAAGGCCTATAAAATAGGGGAACGGACCCTAAGTGGCACCCACCCTCCCCTCCCCGACTGCCAACTTCCGGCCCCAGCGACTCTGAAGGAAAAACCTCACCTCCTTGTAGGCCTGCAAGTAGGCTAGCACCTGAAGAAAATGGTGCCGGAAGCTAGGCTCCTTGGGCACACTGCCAAAACAGAGCAAGGCTGGTTGTGTCAAGTTCACCATCAGCCTGGGGAGACCATGAAGCGGGGAGACGGTTTTCAGTTTCCTCACCGGGATCAAACGCCGAAATCGATCAGCTCAAACACCAAGGGCTGGCGCACGGTAAAAATAAAAAGGCTGGGACACCAACCTGATAACAGCATCAAAAAGAGGCTTGTCCTGGTGGTGTTGGGTAAGGATGGGTAGAAGGTCACTCTGCAGGATTTGGGCTGCCCCAAGCTGTCGCCGTACGTCGCGAGTGTCATCCTCGTGCCTCAAGTAGCGGATCAAATCCTTCACACTCTCTTCAGGGACAGAATAAACACATACAAGGACCTCTGGAAGAAGCTCCTCCCCGGGCCCACAGGCTAGTCATGCCCATGACTGGAGAAATTCTACAGACTTCCTCAATTCAAGCAAGTTTTTTTTTTTTTTTTTTTTAAAGATTTTATTTATTTATTTGAAAGCAAGTTTTTTTTGTTTGTTTTTTTTTTTTACCTGTTTCCTCAAAAAGGTACTCACCTAGGCAATCTGGTTCCTTGTGGTAAGTGTCTCCCTCTAAGTACCCAAGGGCACTACACGTGGCTAGAAGTTCACAATTCATCATGTACAAGTCCATACACCAGTGGACCAGCCGAGAGAAAGAGAGATAAGGGAGGTGGAGACAGGACACAGCAATGAGGAGGCCTGTAGGGACAGGGAAAGATAACACATGTAGGGGCCTCTCCATGAAAGGGAAACCCAACAGCACAGGACCCTAATGCTCAGAGTATTCTTAACAAGGTCCTTAATGCTCCCCTTTTGTTGAGAGTACCCAAAGTGCTATTCCTAGTTCCAGGGAAAGCTTAAACTAAGGCTTCATCACCTCATCACCTCATTCACCTCATCAAAACCAAGGAGACTCCAAGCCCAAGAATTAAGCATCTGCTCCATACTCTAACTTGGATCTGAAACTATGGAAACAGTGTTTCAGAGTCAAGATAATACATAGAAAGAAAGGTTGGTTAGAGAAAGGCATCAACCCTGACACTTTCAACCTCAGAGAGCTCTGTGGACTTCTGGAGGAAGGGCGGGCGGGGGTGGGGAGAGGGCTGAGCTTCCTTCTCCTTTAAGGCCCCTCCACTTTCCACAGCCCCTCTGCACACCCTGTCACAGCCCTATGTACCACAAGGGCTAAGAAAACCAGCTTTGACCATATAGCGATTCTCCTTAGGATCTGACATTCCGAGGAGTCCAGAGACTTCTGAGGCGCTGGGGATGCAGAGAGAAAGATCCTTCACCATCCTCCCCAAAGTTACTCTTTAAATTTTGGGGATCTTAGTAGAATATATTGTCTAATGGAATGGGTGAGGAAAATAACTAAATAGGAACCGGTTAAACTTCCCATTGCTCTCCCCAGAAGAACCATCTTCTTTTTTTGAACCTTGTCCCTTTTGATTAAGATCCCTAAACCCTCATCAGGTAATCAGGTAGGCGGAGATCCTGGATCTTGGATGTTTCAAAACCTGACCCTGATAACGCAGACACATGCACACACAGTATATTCACTAACCTGTTCCTGTAAAAAACTGGGAATGTCTGTCGGTCTATTCCCGTTGGCGTATTCAGTTACACTGCCCTCAGCCCTTAGCAGCTTCCTCTGAAAAGACCTTGCCCTGTTCCGTAGCTACCTCTAGCCCCTGACTCCACCCCTGGTCCCCAAGAGGAAATGGGTAGCATCCAAAGGACTCAGGTTTAATGCCTGATTTTATCTCCTTGCATTTATGTAATTGGTCTGCTTCTGAAGGCTACATGCTCCTCTTCTACCCCCACGCAGTGCTAATCTACTTTCTGAACGCTCAGCCCAGCAAGAGTGAGCCTATAAAACACTGAAGGACGAAGAAGTCTGAAGGGAGACTTCTCTTCAATGCCTTCTCTCATGGGACCTGTAGCTCCTCAGACCTGGACTCCAGGGCAGTAGGTGCAGTGTTTGGGATCTCGGATTCTGCCCTGAGACTTCAGGTAAGTCACTGGTGTGTTTACATACGTATGTACATACATGCGCGCACGCGTGTGCGCGCGCGCACACACACACACACACCCGCAGACTGAAGGGGTTCCCTGTCTGCTCTCTCCAAGTGGCAGCCTAGGAAGCTGACAAAAACAGACAACAGAACGGTCTGTAAAGATGCCGAGTCAAAGGGCGTCTAGGTGGCTCAGTGGGTTAAAGCCTGTGCCTTCGGCTCAGGTCATGATCTCAGGTCCTGGGATTGAGCCCTTCGTCAGGCTCTCTGCTCAGCAGGGAGCCTGCTTCCCCCTCTCTCTGCCTGCCTCTCTGCCTACTTGTGATCTCTCTCTGTCAAATAAATAAAACCTTAAAAAAAAAAAAAAAAAAAAAAAAAAAAGATGCTGACTCAGCACATCCTCCTCAAAATAAGACCCAACATCACACTCTGGTACTGAAAGGTGTGATGGGATAAAGCCACCTAATAACAGAGATGAAGCCACGTCTGGAGGCTCTAACCTCATACAGTCCTAGCTCCCCTTCCCCTATATCTTGGTAGACTGTGGACCAGTGCTATGTAAAGATTCAGTATTTGTAAAATTGGCCCCAGCAGAGTGCTCAGATGTCTGCTTTCAACACATCACTTTACCTGAAAGGCAAAACTAGCAAGCTAGTAATAGCTATCCTGTTCACTGGCTACCAAACTAAGAAGGGGAAGGAGATGGGAAAGGAGCAGACTTGAGAAGGGGAGAGGTTATGTAAGAGACTCAGGACTGCAGGTTCTAATCCCCCGCAGGTTTGTTTCCAACCCCCCCTTGCAGTTTTTTTTTTTTTTTAAAGATTTTTATTTATTTATTTGATAGAGAGGAGAGAGATCACAAGTAGGCAGAGAGAC
>CM053611.1:59199662-59223835 GCA_028646535.1 Procyon lotor
ACCCAAGCTGAAACCAAGAGTCACCCGCTCAACCAACTGCGCCACCCAGGCTCCCCTTGAATCTAGTAATTTTAAAAACTCTATATATTCTCGGGGCACCTGGGTGGCTCAGTCATTAGGCGTCTGCCTTCAGCTCAGGTCATGGTCCCGGGGTTCTGGGATGGAGCCCTGCATCGGGCTTTCTGCGCGGCAGGGAGCCTGCTTCTCCCGCTACCATTCCCTCTGCTTGTGTTCCCTCTCTCGCTGTGTTTCTCTCTGTCAAATAAATAATAATAATAAAAAAATCTTTAAAAACTCTATATATTCTCTGTGGGTTTTTTCCACGTTATTTTTCTAGTAATTTAATTTAGTTCAGGTCCTGAGTATCTCTAGCTTAGATTACTCAACTGCTTCCTGACCTAATCTCTTTCCCTGCCTTAGTTAAGTTTATCCATGATATGGTTACCAGATTTGACCATATAACCACTCTACCTAAAACCCTTCAATAGATATTAAGAAACTTCATAATGATTATCTCTGGGGAGAACAGAGGGTGGGTGTCTAGGGTAGGAGAAACATTTATCTCATTTGTCTTTCACTTTAGTACTATTTGAATTGTTTATCATTAGTAATTAAATAGTTCCAGTATTTTACAAAAGTCCTTTATATGTCAATTCTTTCTCAGTAAAGGTGGGGTGGGAAAGAAAGAAAGAACTGATTTGTACACCTTTGAGGGGGAAGAGGGGAACCTACCTGGTCCTTTATCAAGAAAGTTTGAGAAGCACTGACACCAGGCACTTTACTGAATGCTGAGCACAAAGTAAGAACTCTCAAAATGTATAATTTCCTCTCTGCCTACTGGACTCTATAATCAGCCGCTAAATGCTTACAATGAGCCCCCAAAGTGAAAACATAAATGTTGCACAGGTGCTAAAGAAACTTTAGAAATGTAGTTCCAGGGGTGCCTGGGTGGCTCAGTCGTTAAGCGTCTGCCTTCGGCTCAGGTCATGATCCCAGGGTCCTGGGATTGAGCCCCACATTGGGCTCCCTGCTCAGCGGGAGGCCCGCTTCTCTCTCTCCCACTCCCCCTGCTTGTGTTCCCTCTCTCGCTGTTTCTCTCTCTGTCAAATAAATAAATAAAATCTTAAAGAAAAAAAGAAATGTAGTTCCAGAAATAGAACCTGCCTGACAGAAAAGAAATAATGTAAAAGACAAGTCAGTTTAAGATCAAAGTAAGTGATATTGAAAAAAATATTCTGACAAACTAGGGCTCTTTTCAGGTGAAAGTGGTCAAGGAGGTTTGGTCAGAGGAAGTGTGACTAGATCGGGGTGTTCAAAGGTTCCATAGTTTCCAGGCAGCTGAGAGAGGGTGGGGCATTTAGGCAAAGAATGACCAGAGCAAAAGCAGAGAGGGAGCCGCTGTGGGTAGCTGAAAGTGACAGGAAAACAGTAGAAAAGGGGATTAGAACTGACTTTATGGGACAACCTTGTCTTTGTCTACCAGTTCAAGGGTTTAAACAAAAACCAAGAAGTCATTGAAGATTTTTGAGCAGAAAAACAAAATGATCACACTGGGGTCACACAGGCAGTATCACATAACCTGCTACTGTATCACTACGTATCACTCTCTGCGAGGGGTTAGTCTTTTTCCTCTTGTGGCATTCAATCCTGCAAAGAACCCAACCTCAGATCAATCCAGGCATCCACTTTCTAGACTCTTGAACTTAAATCTGGACTCAGACTTGCTGAAGAAAACCAAACTCTGCAGAATGGTAAACACAACCACTTTGTACTCTCCAACCTGACCACGGCCCTCAGTCTGGCCCAGCCAATCTTTTTTAGTGTTCCTGGGCCACTTCCTTTTCTCTTTCCCAAGGAACGACTATTTCTAGGTTTCACTGTTATCCTCAAGCCCCTCTACTCCATTGCCTCCCAGACCTTTCAGCTGGTGTCTCTGCCCCCTTCCTCTGAGGAACAACTGAGTTGGTCATCAGACAAGGAAGAACTCTTTCAACTTTCTCAACCCAAGCCCAAAAACGTACATATTTCAAATGCTCAACCAGACTTCTCTGCTTCTAATCTAAGTTCTCCATTTGTGATTTATCAATCACTTCCTGTCCCTTAGTTGGTTGTTCCTCATTTCTTTTTTTTTTTTTTTTTTTAAGATTTTATTTTTTTAGGGGCGCCTGGGTAGCTCAGCTGTTAAGCGTCTGCCTTGGGCTCAGGTCATAATCCCAGCATCCCCGGAATCAGGCCCTGCATCAGGATCCCTGCCCAGCGGGGAGCCTGCTTCTCCCTCTCCAGCTGCCCTGTGCTTGTGTTCCTTCTCTCCCTGTCTCTCTCTGTCAAAATAAATAAATAAAATCTTTTTTTAAAAAAAGAAAGGAAGGAAGGAAGATTTTATTTTTTTCAGTAATCTTTATACCCAATACGGGACTCAAACTCACCACCCTGAGATCAAGGGTCACATGTTCTATCAACTGAGCCAGCCAGGTGCCCCAGTTGTTCCTCATTTCTCATTTGTTTCCAATCTTTTCTTTATATTGGCCCAAATAAGTTGCTCAAAGCCCTTCCATCTCAGGGAGGAAAAAACCCAACATAAAACAAAACCTTCTCTTGATGCCATAGTGGCCTCTCCTTCTCAAGCACAGATGTTTGTAGTCCTTGGTCTTCAGTTTTCTTCCTGTCTTACTCTACACAGCTTCCTTGGGCAAACTCATCCATTCCCACATCTTCAACTACCATCTCTGAGTCATTAGCCAGCAAATCTGTACTCTTGCCCTACTGAGCTCCCATGGTGTCAATCTCACATTCCAATAATTAACAGCATTCTCTGTCTTTATGTCTCACTGAGACCTCACATTAAACATGTCCAGGATGGAATATCTTCCCCCTAAATTTGTCTCTACTTCTATTTTAGATCTCTTTAGGGCTGACACTATCTACTTAGTCCTTCACAAAGGAAAGCTAGGCATCATCCTAGATACCTCAAGTCACTAACTCAGTCTAATTCTACTTCCTTTAAGCTATCCTATCCAACCCCAATATAAATCCCCATTGCTACCGCCTTCGTTCAGACCCTGAATATCTCTAGCTTACGTTACTCAATCACTTCCTAACCTCCTCTTCTGCTTCCAGTCTTATTCCCTTAAATCTATTCACAAAATGGTTATGAGATTTGGCCATATAACTACCCTGCTTAAAACCTTCAATGGATACATACGAAACTTCATGGTGATTGTCTCTGGGGAGAACAGGGTGGGGAGTTACAACAGGAGGAAATATTTACCTTTCGCTTTAGTACTATTTGAACTATTTACCACAGCATGCACTACAAAACTAAAGTTTCAGCAGCTTCAAATGCCTACAATCCAAGGTCCTTCATAATCTCCCTGCTGGTTACCTTCAAGCTGCTCTCTCAAGTTACCCTTCTGTCTTGAATGCCCTAGAGTCTATCCTTTCATCTTTTAAGATTCTGGTACTTCCAAATGGTACTTCCTCCCAACTTTTCCATACAGAAGAGACCTCTCTCTCCTTTGTGTCTACTTTGTGCCGTAAATATACTTCCATCACGGTATCTACAGATCATGTTCTGTGTCATACTTAAACAGATTGAAATGTCCGTCTCCTTCCCTTAGCCTTAGATTCCCTGAAGGCATAAAGTATTTCTTGTTCATCTTTGAATTTTCAGAGTCTAGTTACAGAATCCAAACTTACAGAGGATGAGGCTTGGACAAGAGTGTTTTGAAAGTGCTCATCCAGTGATTCTAACTCAATCCCATTAACAACTGATCTAAATGATAAACTCCTTGAAATCAGGAATTATGGTGACCAGCACAACGTGAATGATCAAGAAATGGTTTCTAAACTGGAACTGAAGCAGACAAGTCCTGAAATTGAGGGAGGAAAGGTTGGAGCTGGAGATTTGGAGGCATCAGAATACAAGAAGGTGTGTGAAATTGTGGCAGTAAATAAGCTTACTCAAGACAGTCCAAAGTGAGAGGAGTCAGGAAGCTAGGGGAGACTTCTTTGTCACCCAGTAACTGCAGAGGACTCATTTACATGTGTTTTTCCATCCAGACTGTGAGTACCTTAAGGTCAGGAACTCTGTCCTATTCATCTCTGTCCACCTATCACTGAGCACTGGGCATTGTACCTGTTAGGAGCTTAGAACTTAGTACTGGGCTGTATCAGTGACACGACTATAAGGAGGTACTTCAAGAACACAAAGGAGTAAGTGACTACTTTGGCCAGGGAGGTGGGGGGGCTGGATATAGAGGTTTTCAGAGGGACAAGTGAGCTGAGTCCTGAATGTGAAGTTCATTTGGCAGAGAAGTACTTCAAGTGGAGGAAACAGCAGGAGCGTAAGGTACCAAGACATGAAAGAGCACAAAGCAGATACACCCCTTCCATGTAGCTGGGATCCGAGTGCATGACACAGGAAAAACGTGGGCGCTTCAGAAAATGAGACTGAGAGGATCAGACTGTGAAGGGCCATGGACGCCACCTAAGGATTTAAACCTGATTGTGCGTGGCCAAAGAGGAGTTTTAAATTTAATCTGAAATGACCAGATTGACTTTTTAACAAGCCAACTAGTGGGAGCACGAAGGGCAGAGTAAAGAACTGAGACTCAAGGGAAGGAGCTTCATTAGTAGCTGACAGTCCAGCTAACAAACCCAAGCAAGGGCTGTACCCTCCTTAAGTCTCTCACCCGAGAGAAAGGAGCGAGGGAAACGAGAAATCCATTCTATAAACACCCAAGATTTAAGTCAAGCCAGTTCCGACTTCCGACTCCTGCTTGGTGGCTGCGTTTCTTCGGGTCTGAACTGGATGGAAAGTTCCAAAGTGGAAATGCCGGGGAACCTCCTGTTCTACATTAGGAGTTCCAAGCCACTTCCCATCACAGCCCCACCTCCGCACTAGAACCAGCTGTACAGACGAGCGCGGGGATACAGACCAGCACCGGGACAACGCCTAGAGACCGACTTGGAACTCCGGGTGGAGAATTGCGCGTGCGCGCCTATCGTTAAGCCCCGCCCCCTGTCTTGAAAGCCGGTGGCGGGAAACCGGACTCAGCACTTCTCGAGAGTGGCCCCGCGGCTCGGAAGGGACGCCGTCCGCTAGAGCCCTCTCTCCCACACACTCACCGCTCCCCGCCGATCCTCAGGATCCCCGCGGAGCCAGCGGCCCTCAGGCGCGGGGCCGCAGCCTTTCCCGCCACCCGCTCGGCGGGACCAGTCCCAGCCAGCGTGGGGTAGTGGGCGGGGCGAGCCGGGCTGGTCCATGTAACCCCAAGCGATTGGGGGGGATGGTGGTGGTGGGGATGAAGTAAGGAAAAGGGAAGCGACTACAAGTACTGTTTTATCTGAGTGGATCCCCTACGTTGAGCTAAGAACCACAGCGCTATAAATTTTCTACTGAATTAAGATAAATAGAGATCAAAGTCCGATTAGAGGTACATTTACAAACATTCATCCCCTTCTCCTAGTCAAGTGGATTATTCCAAAGTCTCAATGGTTAGTTAGAAAAATTAGGCTTTATTTGGGAGGAAGTGGAGAGTTGAGCTACGGGCTAGAGTGGTTTTCCATGCTAGAGATATAGTTTTAAAGCTTGCGAAGCGAGCGGGCTCCTAAAAGGAAGAGAACAACAATAAATATTCATTGGTAAGTTTTGGATCTCCTCTGGACTCTGCTGAGATGAGTGTATTTTGCTGATGACAAAAGAAGATAGGGCTCAGACGAATAATTACCTCCTGAATTATTAAGCATTTGAATAGAAGGAATCAATTTCTGGGAGAGAGTTTTAAGAGATTTGCTGAAGTTGAAAGGACACACGAGAGAAAAGTGAGAAGACGCACACAAAAAAGGAAAATAAAGACTATAAAACTAGGGGTAAAAGCAGAAAGATACCATTTGAAGAGTGTCTTTGATCTGCTCTACCTAAATTAAAACTCTGAGGGTCGAAGCCTCTCCCTCCTATGGCCCTCCCACCCCTACCTCTGCATTTGCTCCAGGCATCAGATTTCCTGTTTTGACCTTAGGGAGCTCTTCTTTGGCTTTTGTACCAGCAGCCTGGAGGCACCTATGGGGATGTCTGGCAGAACCGCTAAACTACTTAAATTTTCTAGATTCTAGGCTCACCCTATCCCTTGTTTAGGTTGGGAGCTCACTGACCCAGGGCCTCCAAAGAGATCCATCATACCAGAATGAACACAAAGCCCAGCCGGTGGATGTAGACACGTTTATGTGGCTTTACAGAACAGTTCAAACCCCACTGTTCACTTTTCTCAGAGCTACTTCCCCACCCAAGTCCCTGGGGCAAGCATCCCTGAGATAAGTAGGCTACACTCTCCCGTTAACTTCTCCCCGATTTTTTGGTACAATTGCAGCCTGATCTGGGGCGCATACCTCCATTTTCTCTCTCCCTGCCCCCAGCCCCTTCTCCCAACCCCGGAATGCCTTGTCTCCATCTACCTCCTGTGAGGAGTACTCCCTGCTTCCCTGCTCCCCCATAAACGTAGGGCCATAAGAAACGACTGGCAGCAGAGTGAAGGCCAGAAGCTTAAAGGTTTTGGTTCCCTGTCCTCACCACACTGGGTTGGGAGAGGAAGGTATAGGGTGATACCTTTTTTCCCTTCCCTACCTCTCCTGCTGTGCCCCAAAACTCAGACACAGCCACGTTCACTCACATTCATACCATTCATACGCACAATCATACACACAGCGGCGAAGAGAGGTGGGATGGGGAGGAAGGGAAGTTGGCACAAACCAGCTCATGAATGCAACTTGAAAGATTTCACACAGCAAAAGGCAAAACACACACACACACACATAAATTAAAAAATAAAGAAGTACATGTCCCTCCCCCAGTCTCTTTCTTCATCCAGGGGCTGGCTTAGCCCCGCCGAGTAAACCCAGAAGCTTCCTACTCCCTCTAGCCAACTGGCGCTTTCACAGGGCCTGGGTCTTCAGTTCAACAGGTTCCCCAGTGCCCTCTGGTTGTCCATTGGAGTCACTGGGCCTGGCGCCCTTGAGAATAGACAGTCTCTCAGAAACACTCTTGAGCCGGGGGAAGAGGAGAAAGTCGTAGAGGAGACTGCCTAGTCCCCCTCCAATGATTGGGCCCACCCAGTATACCTGTAGGAAAAGGAGAGGAATAATCAGACTTGGGGAAGGGATCAAGAGCAAGGCTTCTCTTTTTCCACCCCTATGGGTGGAAAGCAGACATCTGTACTTGGCACATACAACTGGGTACTATTAAAAACAAACAAACAAAAAACAACTGGGCACTATTTAAGCAGAAACCAGTGTTTGTTCATTTTTAAGTTCTAAATTGCTCTACTGCCTGAACCTCAAAACTTATCATTTCTTTTCTGACTCACCAAATTATTCCTTTACCCCACATATATATTCTATTTCTTATTATCAGTTTTCACTAGTTTATAGTTTGCTTTAAAAAATGTTTTGATTGTGGTAAAACACATAACATAAAATTTACCACCTTAACCAATTCTAAGTGTATGCTACAGATATATGTTAAGTATATCATATTGTTGTGCAACAAATCTCAAAAACTCCATCTTGCCAACCTGAATCACTCTACCCATTAAACAACAGTTCCCCATTGCTCCTTCTCCTGAACCCCCATCAGGTACCCTTGTGCTTTGTTTCAATGAATTCAACTACTCTAGAAACTTCATGTAAGTGCAGTTATATAGTATTTGTCATTTGGTGACTGGTGCATTTCATGTAGCATAATGTCCTCAAGGTCCATCCACGTTGTGGCCTGTGACAAGACTTCCTTCTTTGTAAGGTCTACTATTCTGGTGCATGTGGAGACTATATATTTGGCTTATCCACTCACTTGTGAGGGACACATGGGTTGCTTCCACCTCTTGGCTTCTGTGAATAATGCTGCCGTGAAAATGGGGGATACAGCTTTGGAAGAAATTTTAATTATTTCTGTATGTTTGGCTGGCATATGGCTAAACAACACAGACATAGCCAATTTTTATTGAAGTCTTAGTTCATACCAGGTTCTGTGCTAAATATTTCACACATACAATGTTCACACTTATTTCTCCTCACAGCCCCATTTTATGGTAAGGAAACTGGGATGAAGAATGACAGTCATCTGCTATGGTCACACAGCAGGCTAATAATGTGCTAGAACTGGGCCAAGGCACAGGCCCGTCTGTACTCATACACATCCTGAGCGCTAAGAGGAGAAGGTTTTAACTTCCTGTTCAGTTGTCTATCCTCATAGTGCTAGTTTTAGAATCCTGTGGATACTTAGTAAAAAAAAAATCCCTGACCAACCAGTGAAGGAACAATATGAGCAAGAGCTTCTCTTTCTAGCAAAATAATGAATCTTGCCCACACAGGTATGCCAAACTCTGCGACAGCCCCTTTAGCTGACTGCTAGGAAAGCAGTTAACATATCCAGATGGAAAGCAGGAACCAAACATGGAGCCTGCAGCCCACACCCATATAGGAGGGCTTCAGGATCTTGCCCCTCTCCCCTCACTCACCCAGTGGTTGGTGAAGTTTCTGGTGAGAATGGCAGGAGCAAAGGAGCGGGCAGGGTTCATGCCTGCACCAGTATAATACATCTGCAAAAGACACAGTCATAACTGAGACACTTTCCCCTCCTTCACCCCGGCTTCTTTCCCCACAATCCACATGACCCCAAGGACTGGCACCTTGCCCCCAGCCAGCAGCAAGTAAGGAAGGACAAACTGGGGGTGGGCATTCTATGATGGAGTAAAGGCACTATAGGTCCATAGACAAAGCCCCTATCTACTCCTAATGCATACATTTCCACCTTGGGGTCAAGAGGGGCCAGATATAGAGGTCACAGAAGAGAGGACTAGAACAGGGTCGAATCCTCTGTGCTGACCGAAACAGAGTGAGGAGGACTATGTTCATGTTTGACCGTGAGCTGGGCAGAAAGGAACTTTAAAAGTTGGGAAAGGTTGAAGGGCCCTAGAATCCTTAAACAAGAGATTTCTCCCCTCTCCTGCTTACCCCAAAGAGGTGCCCCAGGGTGAGGGAGAAGCCAACAGCCAGGGCTACGGATCCCAGGCGGCCATTCCGCCTCTCGTCGTATGTGGCAAAGACGCAGAGCACAAACTGGAGCGTCAGGAAGATCTCCACCGTGGTGGCCTGGCCCACACTCACCCCGGGGTGCAACTGGGCAAAGGAAGAAGAAAGGAGGCAGCTCGTTAGGGTTGCCACAATATTACCTCCCCGAGGCTTCCCACAAAGCAAGCCGCATACTGCATCAGTTTCCTGGAGAGGGAGGATAATATAATCCCCTTCATCGTAATTGTATTTGTTTCTTAATTTCTCCTGATAATCCTCCTTCATGGTAGAAAGAATGGTACCCACTTATGCAGATGAGGAAGCTGAGGCCTCCTCAGGTAAAATAAGTTTCCTCAAGTACTTTCAAGGAGTTGGAAGGAAAGCAGAAACCAGAATTTGGGTCTCTTGAGTCAGTCCAGGCCTTTATGACTTCCTTACTCCTTCCTTACTCCTCCAAACTACATTTGACACAAGCGCATGCACATGTGCGCACCTCTCCCCCACCCCCACCGCGCCCCCCCAATGTCCCAGACCCCTGAGGAACTGATCGGCCTCTGCCAGGCAGGGAGTCAGGGTACCAGCTTCCTCCAGCCCCACATAGCTGATCATTACCGTATTAAGTGCTAGGTTTCCTCGGACGGCAGGCGGGGTGACGCTGTACAGCACGGCGGCCCCAGCCACGGCTCCCAGGAGTTGGGCTGCCATATAACAGAAGGCCCGGAGCAGAGACATCTGGGACCCCACAAGGAAGGCGAAAGTGACTGCAGGATTGACATGGGCTCCGCTGATGTGGCCCACAGCCTGCACCAGCGTAGCCAGGGCCAGGCCAAAGGCCAGAGCCACCTGCAGGACATGCAGGGGTCCTGGGGTCCAACGCAGTGAGGCCCCCAGTCCGAAAAAGACATAGAAGAGGGTGGCAAAGAACTCAGCAAATATGGCCCTCCAGAAGGAGGCTGACCTCAGTTCCCACATGGCAGGGGGGATGGGCACAATGCCTGGGTCCCTGATACCCCCCTGGCCTGATCTGGGTGGACAGTTCCCTTTATAGAGGACTCTTAATCCCTGGGAGGGGCAAGCTGAAGTGGCTGGCCCAACCTCTTAACCCCTTCAGAGCTGCAGAGGGCTGGGCCCACTCTTACGCATCTGATAAAGCTGCTGGATTTTCCCCTCCCTCTTCCACAAGAGATGAACAGAGCCACGGGTGTTAGGGTGGGGTAGCCAGGGCTTGAGAGACTCAGAGAAAAGGACCAAGAACAGGGGGACCGTCAAAGTCTGTTTTTCTCTTTGTGTCAAAGTTGGGGTTCATGGTCCTGATTGACATTTATATTAGAACATTCCTCAACTCCGCTTGGAAGATCAGCCAAGCTGAATTCACTTCATAGGGTATGAGACTGTGCTCCTGGGGGCCTTCAGTCTCCTCTGAGTCGGCCAGGGGTAAGGGTGGGGGTGGGGGTCAGGAGTGGGGTCCAGCAGGGAAGTTGGATAACTGAAGAGAATTCTTTAGTTCTCTGGGATTAGAGGGCCTTTTCCTATTGGTTGGTTTGGTCTGGAATCTGTGGACCCTGCAGCTCTGGGACAGAATAGTTCTGCTGCGTCTGGTTTTCTCCAAACCCAGGTTCCCTACCCCCAATCCATGCCAGCACCTCCCTTTCCAAACCTCAGCCTGGCCTTGTAAACCACAAAGATAGGAGGAAGAATCTATCTTCCATGGGTAGGTTGGGGGTGGCGGTGGGGGACTGGGGAGGAGAAAAGGACTTAGTAGTTTAATTTCAGAATCAGCTTATCCTTCATCCTTCCTAACTCACAAAGTCCTAGCAGGAGGTACTGGAAAGAAAGAAACTCAGTCATGGCTGTGGAGCAATGCAAAGGTCTAATGTCTCCTAATACGGTCCTAATCAGGACCCTGGGGCCTTAAATCTTGATCCCTAAGGAAGAATCTGGGGATGGAGGTGTCTGGAGAAGCAGACAGATCCAGGAGAGAGAAGAGGACAAAATGGGGTAGGAGAGCATGAGGAAAGAGGTTCAGTTGTGCTCTGGCTTGATGAGGGACATGGGACCTAGCAGTGGGGGCTCTGCGGTGGTAGAGAAGGCAGAATGGGACACACTGGTAGGCTCCACCACCATCTTTAATCCGTGGTAAGTCATATAGGCCACAAGCTTTTCCCATGAAGCACCAGAGGAGAACAAAAATTTAAAGAATAAAAAAAAAAAATAAAGAATAAGTGTGCAGGGGCGCCGGGGTGGCTCAGTCGTTGAGCGTCTGCCTTCAGCCCAGGTCATGGTCCCGGCGTCCTGGGATCGAGCCCCGCATCGGGCTCTCTGCTCAGCAGGAAGCCTGCTTCTCCCGCTACCATTCCCTCTGCTTGTGTTCCCTCTCTGGCTGTGTTTCTCACTATCAAATAAATAAAATCTTAAAAAAAAAAAAAAAAAAGAATAAGTGTGCAATATTGGTTCCCAGCATCGGACCTATCCCGTGGAGAGAGAGGAGGAATACAGATTAGGCACTATTCTCCTTTCTTCCTCCCATATCCAGCTTGGGAATGGATAGGGACAGTGACAGCAAAGGCAGAGAGCCCATCTAACCCACCCACATATAGGAAGTTGCTGAGAACAGATCAGAGGGCACCCAAGGAGACTGGAGCTCCGAATTTCATGGAAGAGAAACAATCCATTAGAGATCCTTGGGATCTCTTGGGTTTTAGAAGCCCCACCAATCTCCTCACTTCAGGCCCTGTAACCCTTGTTCCATCTCGCCCAGAGATGCTCCCAGTTCCCAGTCACCTCTGTTGGCCCCAGGGAGTATGCAGGGGTCATGTTGCTTCTGGGGAAAGGAGCCTGGGACAGGACAGAAAGTAGTACGTCATGGTATTTTTTTTTTAATTTTTATTTATTTTTATTTTTTTTAAGATTTTATTTATTTATTTGACAGGGAGAGAGAGTTCACAAGTAGGCAGAGAGAAGGGGGGAAGCAGGCTCCCTGCTGAGCAGAGAGCCCGATGTGGAGCTCGATCCCAGCACTCTGAGATCATGACCTGAGCAGAGGCATTAACCCACTGAGCCACCCAGGTGCCCCAGTACGTCATGGTATTAAGAGCACGGATACCTCTATTCAGATGTGGATGAGAACACAAAGTGACAGAAGTAGTTAAGACTGATAGTGGGAGTATAAATTGGGATTACCACTTTGGAACACAGTATATAGCACCATTTTATTTTTATTTTTTTATTTTTTAAAGATTTTTATTTATTTGACAGAGAGAAACACAGCAAGAGAAGGAACACAAGCAGAGGGAATGGTAGTGGGAGAAGCAGGCTTCCTGCCGAGCAGGGAGCCCGATGTGAGGCTCGATCCCAGGACCCTGGGATCATGACCCAAGCCAAAGGCAGACGCTTAACGACTGAGCTACCCAGGCGCCCCTATAGCACCATTTTATAAAGATGAACAAACATACTTTCTGACCCTGGAATTTCACTTCTCATTTCTATAACCAAGAGAAACTAACTTACTTACTTTCTTTCTTTCTCTCTCTTTTTTTTAAAGATTTTATTTATTTGACAGAAACACAGCGAGAGAGGGAACACAAGCAGAGGGGTGGTAGCGGGAGAAGCAGGCTTCCTGCTGAGCAGGGAGCCCGATGCGGGGCTCGATCCCAGAACTCTGGGATCATGACCTGAGCCGAAGGCAGACGCTTAATGACTGAGCCACCCAGGCGCCCCTCTTTCTTTCTTTCTTTCTTTCTTTCTTTCTTTCTTTCTTTCTTTCTTTCTTTCTTTCTTTCTTTCTTTCTTTCAGAGAAGGAGACAGAGAGTGGAGAGGGAGGGGGAGAGAGAGAGAGATTGAATCCTAGGGAGGCTCCATGCCTGGTCAGACACTTAACCAACTGAGCCACCCAGGCACCCTTCAAAAGAAACTTCTCTATACCTACACCAGGAGACATATACAAGAATGTTGAGAGCAGCACTGTTCACAATTGCAAAAAGCTTGAAGCAACCCCAGATACCCATTGATAGGAGAATGGATGTCTAGACAGTGATATATGTCTCTGTCTGTATATATACATATATTTCACACAATGGAAAGTTATTCGGCAGTTAGAATGAGAGAACCTGGGGCGCCTGGGTGGCTCAGTCAGTTAAGTACCTGACTCTTGATGTTACCTTAGGTCTCCTCTCAGGGTTGTGAGTTCATGCCCCACATTGGGCTCCATGCTAGGTGTGGAGCCTACTTAAAAAAATAAAAATAAAAAGAGTGAATCACTACAATGATACTCAGTAATAGGGAGGAGTAAAGAGTCCCAGAAGATTATACGTGGCATGATAAACTTTCTCTAAAATTTAAAAAAATAGGGGTGCTTGGCTGGCTCAGTCGGTAGCGCATATGACTCTTGATCTTGGAGTTGTGAGTTTGAGTCCCATGTTGCGTGTAGAGATTACTTAAAAAAAAAAAATCTTTTTTTTTTTCTTTTTTAAAGATTTTATTTATTTGACAGCGAGAAACACAGCGAGAGAGGGAACACAAGCAGAGGGAATGGTAGCGGGAGAAGCAGGCTTCCTGCCGAGCAGGGAGCCCGATGCGGGGCTCGATCCCAGAACCCTGGGATCATGACCTGAGCCGAAGGCAGACGCTTAACGACTGAGCCACCCAGGCGCCCCTTAAAAAAAATCTTAAAAGGATCTAAAACAAAAATATGCTTTTCAGAACATATACAGATAAGATGAAACTACACAAAAAAGAAAACAAAGAATGATGAACACAGGATTCAGGATGACACTCACCTCGGGCTGGGGCAGCAAGGGGATGAATTGGAATACTTGTAGATTTCTGTGATTCTCAAGGTTCTAGTTTTTCTGTTAAATGGTTGGTTAATGATGATGCTTAATTGGGGTGCCTCAGGCTTAGTCGGTGGAGCATAGGGCTTTTGATCTCTGGGCTGTGAATTCAAGCCCTCCATTGATACAGAGATTACTAAAAAAACCAAAATGATGCTTAGTTTGTTACTTAAAAAAAAAAAAGAATTAGGGGTGCCTGGGTGGCTCAGTCGGTTAAACATCCACTCTGATTTTGGCTCAGGTTGGGATCTCAGGTTCCTGGGATCAAGCCCCATGTTGGGCTCCACATTCAGTGTGGAGTCTGCTTGGGATTCCCGCTGCCAGTTCTCTCTGCCCCTCCCCCCCACAAGCTTACACTGTGCTCGCTGGCTCTCTCGCAAATAAATAAATAAATCTTAAAAAAAATTAGGGGAAGCCATATATAGGCCAATGAGGAGCAGATGTCATAAACAAAGGAATATTCTGTGCACTTGAAATCCATAACAAACAACAGAAGCAAAAATCCTGGCTTATGTTATCCCAAATAGATATAAATTCCAGAAGGGCAGGGATGTATCTGCTTTGTTCACCACTGCAAACCCAAAGCTTTACACACAATAGACAATAAATAATTTATTCTTTGTTGAATAAATTAACATAAGCTCTCCAAGCCTCAGTTTCCTCTGGATCAAATAACATAATGTAGGTAAAGGTTTAATATACTGCTTGGTAGAGAATAAAGCACTTAATAAAACAAATAGGAGCCATTTGATGAGGGTTTTATTAACAGCAAAAGCTTATCCCTAACCACCAACTCAACAACCTCTTGTAATAAGGAACAGAAGGGCAAAGTGTAGGTAATTTGGTGCCCTTGCTGACATCAAATAAAATGATTAGATTTCTTCATTTGAAGCTATCAACTTTTTTTTTATTTTTTAAGTAATCTCTATGCCCAACACGGGGCTCAAACTCATGAACCTGAAATCAAGGATTACACCGTATACGGACTGAGCCAGCCAGGCACCCAAATCTCTTCTCTTTATTCCTTACCAAACATTGACTAGAATCTCATGGAGAATTGAATCCCGACCCATTTCCTTTCACATTGGTCACAGAGCTGAATGACAAACTTCCAAACTCAATATAAGCTCACTTGAGTTTTTGCATAGGCTTACATATAACTAGAGTAGCCACTGTTTTCCATTATTCTAGCCTCTTTTTTAAAAGAATCATTCATCCATTCATTCATTCATTTATTCATTCATTCATTTATTCATTCATTCGTTTGAGAGACAGAGAGAGAGAGCATGAACAGAAGCGAGGATCAGAGGAGGGAGAAGCGAACTCCTCGCTGAGCAGGGAGCCCTATGTGGGGCTTGATCTCAGGACCCCAGGATCAATACCTGAGCCAAAGGCAGATGATTAATCGACTGAGCCACCCAGAGGCCCCTAAAGATTGATTTATTTGAGAGAGAGAGAGAAATCATACACACACAGAGGGAGAGGGAGAAGACTCCCCACTGAGCAAGGAACCCCCATGCAGGCTCAGTCCCAGAACCCTGGGATCATGACCTGAGCTGAAGGCAGCCACTTAACTGACTGAGCCAGCTAGGCACCCTTAGCCTAGGCTCTTTAAAGGAAAAAAAAAAAAAAAAAGCCGTGTCTCCCTTGAGGAGTGCAACTGAGGCTTCCCCAAGGTCCTGCTTGGTATGGGTTGGATTCTTACCGATGCCAGTTCTCCAGCAGTCACTGAGCAACCCACCACTGGGCTGACTGGCCCACCTGCTTCCCGGCACTACTGTTGAGCCACAGCAAAAGTGGTGAGCACCTGCTGGATAGGGAGAAAAACTCTACGCCCTGAGCTTGGCTTATGACTCTTCCTGCTCACCTAGAGCAGGATGATGAGACCAGAGGTGCTAGGACCAGAGTGGGAGGACACAGACTTCCCCTCGCAGTCCCCCAGGCCCCACCACCTATCTACCAAGGCAGCTTTAAGCAATGGATCTGCAGCAAGTTACCCAATTCTTGAGTCGTTGAGCCTAACTCATTGGCCTATTTGCATCATACTGCAGGTAGCTGAATGGGAGGATGCACAGAGCAGGTGGCCCCCCTCTTTTGTTTACTCCTTAAAGTCCTAGCAGCCACCCTCCCTCATTACCTACCTACTTTCACCCTATTCAGGAAGAGGGGCTGCTGCTTACCTGGATGAGTAACTGGGCTGTAGCCACCTGGGGCAGTGCTAGGTAGAAGAGGACCTAGGCCAGGATGGCTGCTGTGCTCTGGGCAAGGACAGAGGACACCTCCTGGAGGAAGTCAGGCCAGTGGGCATGGTGCAGTGCCAGAGTGAGGGCAGGATTTGTCTGGGCCCCACTGACCTCATCAAAATCTATGCCTGGCTCACCAACACCAGCTCTTCAGGCAAGAGTTGAGGCACTGTGCCTGGCACAGAGGTTCTATCGGGGCATGAGGCCCTAAAGACAACCCCTACAAAGACCAGGGTGGGCCTTCAGCCAGTGGGTGTTTCCCAAACCACTGGCTCTATAGGTCCTGGGGAAGAGGGAGGGGTAGGCAAGATCAGGCTGGCTGGCTGGGCTGGCAGTGTCTGCTCCACTCTTCTCCCCACTGGTCTCCCCCCTCTCTCCTCCTCTTCCTCTCTGTTCCTCTCCCCCTCAATAAACTCTCCAACTAGGCCTCAGCCTCTTCATCCTGCGCCTACTGCCCCTGTCCCCCAAGCACCAGTCATGAGAGGACAGGAGAAGGACTGAAGGACAGAAAAAGGGAGTAGTCAGAGAATAAGCCCCCATTGGCTTTGATTGGGATTTAACGGTGGAGAAGAGGAAACGTCCATAGGAGAAAAAATGAGTCTATAGAAAAAGATATTGGTTTCTCCTCTCCATAGGAATCTCATCCCCCAGATCACCGTTTTGCCAATCTGGTTCAGAGTCTCTGTCGAGTATCCTGCTATGGTTTGGAGACTGCTTTTCTAGGTCTAGGTGTGTGGAGTTGGGATGAGGAGCAAGTGTTTCAGGTGCTTTCTCTGGAGGAGGTAGCCAGAGAGGGCAGAGCTCCACTCCTCCATGTCTAGAGGACATTTTGTGTTCTTCCTTCAGCCAATAGAGAGGAAGTTCATCCCTCAACCTGCCACCCTTACCCAGTCAGTGCTCTTCCCAAGGAAGCCTTAGACTTTCATACTCACACCTAAACATCCAGTCTCCCCAACTTTGGCCATTCCCTCTCCTCCCCATCTCTTTCTTCCTCTTTAGCCCTCCAACCCAGACTCACCAAGGGAAGGACAAGAGCTTATGGCTTCTGTCTACCAGAGGTGCTCACAGTGAAGGTAGAGACTCATCCTTCCACTTCCTAATCATCCTTATAAACCTGGGTTTCAGGAGCCAGAGAAGTAAAGAGGAAAGCTAAGGTGAGGATCTGGAAGACAATGAGAATTCCAGGGAAGGCAAGGTAAGGATATTTCCATTCCTCATCAGAAACAGAGCAAGCCAGGGAGAAGGTACCAATGCTGAATTGGCAACTGGGCCATTGGAATCTGCAAAGGAAAGTTCCTTTGAGGAATTGCCTGGAACTGCAAGGGATTCCTGGGGCCTAAAACTTCCAGGATTACCCAGGACACACCCCAACTCATATTTGTCTTCTTTTCCGGTTAGCTTGTTCTCTCTCTCTCTCTTTCTTTTTTCTCTCTCTCTTTTGTTATCACTCTACTTCATTGTTGTATTTGAGGTTCTTTTCAGGGGTTGCCAAAATTTTAAATTCTAGATTCTCCCCCTTTCTTTCTTCTGGCCTTGAGTAAGCTTACAAATGTTTCTGAAATTTTTTTTTTCCTACTAAGAACTATGGAAGTGGAGGGGCGCCTGGGTGGCTCAGTGGATTAAAGCCTCTGCCTTCTGCTCGGGTCGTGATCTCAGGGTCCTGGGGTCCTGGGATTGAGCCCCGCATCAGGCTCTCTGCTCAGCAGGGAGCCTGCTTCCCCCTCTCTGTCTGCCTGCCTCTCTGCCTACTTGTGATCTCTCTCTGTGTCAAATAAATAAATAAATAAATAAATAAAATCTTAAAAAAAAAAAAAGAACTATGGAAGTGGAGAAAGGGGATTTGTAAACAATAAACTTGGAATAGCTACAAAGTTATTTTAAGTATTCATCGCTTGTAGAAGTGATCATCCTGGAGTCTCATCTATCTCTACACTAACTAGACTGAGTTGTCTCTTAATTACTAACAATCAGCCTTCCAAACTCTTTATATTCCTGGGGCTAGGGATCCTAAATTTACTGTATCCCCTTCAATAAAGAAGGCTTCATTTCTCAGTCTCTGAGAGGTGCCATAGGAAGCCTAATCTATAATATTAGGGAGCAAGTACATCTCTAAATCTCAGGGAATCTGCAGGCAGAGCTATTCGTCCTGTCTCATTTCTCCACAGTGAGTCCCATGTGATTATCATAGCCACCTCTGATGTTATCCACCAGCTTACTATCTCTCTGAAGCTACTCCACAGCCAGCCCATATCATCAAGACTTAAAGCATAACCTAGGTCTGAGTTCCATAAAAATATCTAACTTGTTGATCTTACAGGATTATATGAGGATCAAATGAGATATACCCAGGCAATATACATGTGTTAAGTTAGCTGCCTTCAAATGTAAGTGAAGTGATTCATGAATTAATCAGATATAAACATAATTTATGATGATCAAGTATTGAACACCCTCTGTGGCAATTACAATGTAGGGTGAATTGAGATGTGGTCCCGAGGGGCTGGGTGAACATCCACGTGGAATCTCTATCCCAGCCCCATACTCAGAATGCCAGATCAGCATGTAACCCAGCCCCATTGTGTGGACAGTTTCATAGGACAAAGGCCCCAACATAGCACAAGCCAGCCTAGCAGCCCCTTTGGCTAGCTCCTGAGGGCCCCCCTTCTCTCTTTTTCTCTGGTTATGCTTTGCTGACTGCTGACTCCTGGCAAAGTCCAGAACAATCACCAAGCTCCGAGTGCATCATCCCTCTTGCATCTATAGTTAAGAGCTCCAATTAGCACGCGGATCAGATGAGGACCCCCACATGTTAAAAATGGGGTAATCTAGGAAATAACTTCTACTTGCCTCCTTTTCCCCTTCTCTTTCTAGGGAGTCAGATATAACCCAAGCCAGACAGATGAATGCTCACTATGGTTAGAACCTGTTCTAAGTACTTAACAGTGTATGTGTTATGTAAGGTACTGGCTTTCACTAGCATTGCACCATCAGTTTATACCCTACTTATTCTAGTTGATAGCCTCTCCTTGGATGACTTCACCTATTCCACTCTTCCTCAAAATTTATATCCATATATTTACAGAATATTTTCACCTGGGTATCCTGTAGACAGCTCAAATACAGCCTGTCTGAAACAGAGGGGTGCCTGGGTGGCTCAGTTGGCTGGGCATTTGCCTTCAGCTCAGGTCATGATCTTGGGGTCCTGGGATCAAGCCCCACATCGGGCTCCCTGCTCATCGGGGATTCTGCTTCTCCCTCTCCCTCTGCTCCTCCCAATCCCCCTCACTCTGTCTCAGATGAATAAATAAAATCTTTTTTTCCTTAAAGATTTTATTTATTGGAGAGAGAGAGAGAGAGAGAGAGAGAGACAGTGAGAGAGGGAATACAAGCAGGGCGAGTGGGAGAGGGGGAAGCAGGCTTCCCGTGGAGCAGGGAACCCCATGCAGGTCTTGATCCCAGGACGGATCTGAGCCAAAGGCAGATGCTTATCGACTGAGCCGCCCAGGTGCCCCAATAAATAAAACCTTAAAAAAAACCCAGAATGAATTATCTTCCCTCATTTAAACATGCTTTTCCTTTTGTATCCCCTCATTAAATCAGAAACCTACAAATCAGTTTTGACTCCTTCCCCTATCCTCTCACTCCCACCTAACCACTCACCAAAACACTACCCATTCTACCTCTTACTTGGCTTAACCCACATTATCTCTCACCTGAGGACTCTAGTGGCTTTAGACCCTATTTGACCCTGTTTCTGGTCTTATTCCCTCCAATTCATTCTCCATGTTGCTGCCAGCTTTATCTTTATTAAAGTGCCTGTAGGGGCACCTGGGTGATTCAGTTCGTTAAGCACCTGACTTCAGCTCAGGTCATGATCTCGGGGTATCTGTTTTTCCCTCTCCCTCTGCCTCTTCCCCTACCCATGAGCGTGCATGTTCTCTCTCTCAAATAAAATCTTTAATAAAATAAAAGTACCAGTAATTTGTCACTTCCCTGTGTCCCTTCAACAGTTCCTGAACACCTGAAAGACATTCTTACTATGAACACATGACTCTTCATAATTCAGCCTCAACTTTTCCAACTGTTCTCCATATCTCCCCAGCATGAGGCCCTGACAATTTTGTGCTTCTTGTGGCTCCTCAAAACTTCATTCTATTTCATTACCCAGTGCTTTAGCAGAAGCTGTTCCCTATACCTTGAATGTCTTTTCCCCTTTCGTCTGTCCAGTGAAACTCTATCACTTCTTACTTTTATGCATGGAAATGTTAAGTGATAGAGTTTCCCCTCATGCTGAGTGGGAATAAAGTAACAGAGGTGTGCCTAAGTGACAGTGTGAGGAATATGCAGTGATTGCTTTAGCTCTCACACCTAGGATGGAACGTAAGGAGAAAAACTACAGAAACAAAACCCAGGAACTTTCCTCTCATTACCATCAAGATGCAAAATATTGTCAGAGCAGGACTTTTCTGAAGGAAATCTATCCTCCATGCCTTTGCTCCTAGAATTAAGAGGAATGGAAACATCTCACACATTAGGCAGGATGTAAAGGCTGGACCAGGCTGACCCCTGGTGGAGAATAGGCCAGCCACTGCACTCCCAAGGTGGGCACAAAACTTTCTCCCTTCATCCTCATTCATTTATTAATTCAAAAACAACAGTACACTTACTCTGTGCTAAGGGTAATACTGAGGCCCCAGGGCACAGAGAACAAAGGATTTAATCCCCATTCCCAAGAATTCTTAAGAACCAATTTTAATCCCTATTCCCAAGAACCTAACAGGTGAGGCGCTGGCGCCTGGGTGGCTCAGTCAGTTGTCTGCCTCTAGTCCATGATCCAGCTTCTTAATCTGCAGGGATCCTGCTTCTCTCTTTTCCTCTGCCTGCCGCTCCCCCTGCTTGTGCGCTCTCTGTCAAATAAAAACAACAATGACAACAAATCAAAACACAACAAACCTAACAGGTGAGGGGCACCTGGGTAGCTCAGTTGGTTAAGGGTCTTGGCTCCGGTCATAATCTCAGTAGTCCTGGGATTGAGCCTGCCTGGGATTCCATGCTCAGCAGGGAGTCAGCTTTTCCCAGCCTCTGCCTACTCCCCCACCGCGCTCTATTCTCCATTTCTCTCAAATAAATAAAAAAAAAAAATTTTTTTAAAGATTTTGTTTATTTATTTGACAGAGAGAGACACAGCCAGAGAGGGAACACAAGCAGAGGGAGTGGAAGAGGGAGAAGCAGGCCTCCCGCCCAACAAGGAGCCCAATGCAGGGCTCAATCCCAGGACCCCAGGATGGTGACCCAAGCGAAGGCAGCCGCTTAACGACTGAGCCACCCAGGCGCCCCTAAATAAATAAAATCTTAAACAAAGATTTTAACACCAAATACTTGAGCTATGTAGCTGCCTCTTTAAATGTTCCCGCTTCCCAGCACTGGGGAGAATGGGGAGTCTAGTCAGAAGGCCAATGCAGTAGTCCAGGGGAGAAATGATGTGATTGGGGTTCAAGGACAATCAGATACCTGAGATGAGGGAGACAAAGACGTCAAGAACTTTCAGGTTTCTAACCTGAGCAGCTGGCTGGTTATGGGCTGCACGTCATAGAAGTCAGGGAACCCATGCGGAGGAGGAAGCTTGTTTAGTTAGACAAAGTAAGTTTTAGAACAAAGTTAAGTTTTAGACATGTTAAGTTTGAGGTGACTGGCTGACTGGGGGGGTGGGGGTAAGGGACAGCCAGGTAGAAATGTCTATAGGTTGTTGAATATACAAATCTGCAAATCAGTAAAGAAACAAGAGATTTTGAGTCCTTCTCCAATAACCCTGAAAATACAAAACCAACATTTACAGTATTTACATATTATTATTAGAACAACCTGCCACTTAACCTAGAGATCGCTATTTGTCAGGTTGTAGTCTAGGTCATTCTCTCATTTAATTTTTACCAAGGTTTAAAGGGTTATTATTTTTGTTTTACAAATGAAAACACTAAGGTTCGGAGAAGTTAAGTGCCTTGCCCAAAGTCAGAGTGGAGCTGGGTTCGAATCTGATATTGCTTAATTCTAAAAATCTATACTTTTGATTTCGTGCTACACCATCTTTTTAAAGGTCTTACTCGGTAAAAAAAAACGTGAGCAGCACACCCCCAGGAAAAAACTAAACAAACGGTACCAGCAGAGGCCGTACCCACAGCAGAATTCACTAAAATGGCGGCTCCCTACTGGGCGCTGGATTTCTTACGTCATCATACTGTGCAGTCGCCTCCCGCGCATCACGTCGGAAAGGAGCCGGCGGGTTGATGGCGAGATTTCAGGCTGAGGGGCGTGCCCTTTTCATCTTTGGCGCAAGATGGCGCTGCCTTTTGCACGTTCGCTCTGCTTGTGCCGCTGGGGAGCCAAACGATTGGGGGTTGCCGCCGCCGAAGCCCGCAGAGGTAAGGTTATTTCCTTTTACTCTCTTTTGTCTCCAAAGTGGTGTCCGTTATTCCCGGGAGCCCCCTTGGGTCATTTCCCCTCCCGATCTGCGTCGGTCTTGAGAGTCCAAATACGGGGCACAGCCTTTTTTTTTTTTATCCCGAGGCGTCCGTAGGCCCATATTAAAGTGCCCCACTCTTACCTGCGTGACATTCTGACTCTTTCCCGTGTATTCGTGAACTCAGACTGCTTTTCAGATCGTAATATGTATGTATCACTAGATCTGGGGTTCTAACCCCCTTCATCATCCAATCTCTTTGCTCTGCTCGCAGGCATCAGCTTCAAACTGGACGAAAAAACTGCCCACAGCAGCCTGGCGCTCTTCAAAGGTGACACAGGTGTCAAATATCGCATAGTGGGATTGGAGCCCACCAAGTTGGTCCTGAATGTGGAGCGCTTTCGGGAGTGGGCAGTGGTGCTGGCAGACACAGCGGTCACCAGTGGCAGGCACTACTGGGAGGTGACAGTGAAGCGCTCCCACCAATTCCGGATAGGAGTGGCAGATGTGGACATGTCCCGGGATTGTTGCATCGGTGTTGACGATCGTTCCTGGGTGTTCACCTTTGCCCAGCGCAAGTGGCACACCATGTTGGCCAATGAAAAAGCCCCTGTTGAGGGGATAGGGCAGCCAGAGAAGGTGGGGCTGCTGCTGGAGTATGAGGCCCACAAGCTGAGCCTGGTGGATGTGAGCAGGGTTGCTGTGGTCCACACGCTACAGACAGATTTCCGAGGTCCAGTGGTACCAGCCTTTGCCCTTTGGGATGGAGAGCTGCTGACCCACTCAGGGCTTGAGGTGCCTGAAGGCCTCTAGTATGTTCCTCGCTGGCGTCCCTAATCATGCTCTTGACCATTCTCCGCTGAAAGTGTCTGAAACCTTTTAATTTTGCCACCAAACAGTGTCTAATTCTGAAAATGCAGCATTGGGTCCTCTGTGCAATATCTTAAGTCTTCTTTCTGTCCTGTACCCCGTGAAAGCTGGGCACACAGCCACCCTTCCCCAAACTACTGCCGATTTCCTAAGCTATCATGAGTGTACTTTGCCTGACTGGCTTCCTCCAACTCCTCTGTCTCCTGGTACCCAGACCTTTCTCAGACTGCATTCAGTCCTGGGGTGTTAGCTTTGAACTTTGTTTGAATTTATTCATCACTGTGATCTCTCTGTCTCCCTTTGCCCCATGTAATTTTCTCCCCCTTGGGGCACTACAGGATCTCTCCAGAGTAAATCCTTTCTACCTCTGGCTGGAGGAGTGGTGCAGTCAATGACTTGGCCCTTTTTCTCATAGCACACAGAGGCTGGGCTCTGGCTCCCTCAGGAAGTGCTTTACCGTGTCTGAATGAAAAGAGCCCTCCTTCCCCAGTACCTCAGTGCCAGATCTCAGTCCCACACAGCTGCAGCTGTCACCACCCAAAGTCCACCTGCCTTAAATCTGCACACCTCTGACATTGGGTCAATCTGTTAGAATCACTGGGCCAGTTACAACCATGACCAAAGGAGATAAGATACTTTTTGCCACAGTTGGAACTTCTAGAGGGAGGAGGGAGGCCTGAGGTCTTGCACAACCCATTTCTGGGCCTGCT
>CM053611.1:59224335-59243447 GCA_028646535.1 Procyon lotor
TCCCACACAGCTGCAGCTGTCACCACCCAAAGTCCACCTGCCTTAAATCTGCACACCTCTGACATTGGGTCAATCTGTTAGAATCACTGGGCCAGTTACAACCATGACCAAAGGAGATAAGATACTTTTTGCCACAGTTGGAACTTCTAGAGGGAGGAGGGAGGCCTGAGGTCTTGCACAACCCATTTCTGGGCCTGCTCAGTCCCAAACCCTCACATATTGCCGCCTCTCCCTCCTCCCCCCGCCCCCCCCAGCCTGGCCTCTGGCAGGAGGATACAGTTAACCTACAGTAGTATTTAGGATTGAGGAAAACGTGGTGGGGTGAGTATGTGTGTGAAATAGGTATTTCAGGCCCTGACCTTGCAGTTCCCTCTTATTCTACCTTTAAGATGGCAATGCAGCTGGCTACCCCTAAGGGAGAGGGATAAGGACTGGGCTTAACAACAGTAATAATTTGTGTAATTAAAGTTTATTTGAGCACAAAATACGTTCTCTGTCTATAAAATTAGCAGTAGCAGCAGTACTTCTGAGCCAAGGAGGACAGACCTGTCCAGGCTATTAAAGCCTGGTCCATGGCTGTCCCACTTCCTCTGTGGATATCTACCTGGGCGTGGTGCCTAGGACCCCTTTTCCAGAGCATCTCTGTCTCTCTCATGATGGTTTCTTTAGGGAGAGGGAGAGGGGACCTGGGTGAAGACCCGGGATGATTCAGAGTGGGCCAAACCATTAGGCTGTACCTCGAAGCAGCTCATTGTCTCCGTGGATTGCTGTACTGCATGTGTCCACCAAGGCACTTCTCTATACTCTGTCTGCCAAGGGAATGGGGTATTTTCACTCTCACAGAAAGCAGTGGCCTAAGTCTTGGTCCCCACTGAAGCAGCGTGGCTGTCCGTAGCATGTTTGGTGGTTATGGATTGAGCGTGTGGCCAGCTCGTGCTTTTCCTCGAGCAGGGACCACGTGCATGTCCCAGGCTCACACCATGCTCTCTAAGTTCTCTTTGGACAGGGCCTCAGCCGCCACCTCGGCCTGAGTCTCGGATGGTGTGTAGGAGTCCTGGTAATCCTGAAGCAGTTTCACCACCTCCAGGTGGTTGAACTGCACAGCATCATCCAGGGGAATGTTGCCCCACCTAAAAGGAACGAAGACTGGGATCAGGCAAAGAAGACAGCGACGGGGCTGTGGTTATATACGTGACTGTGGTGGCTGGAGGGCAGTGGGAGAGAAGCTGTGCCCAGACTCCACCCCCACCCCCCCACCCATTTTAGCTTAATCTTACCTGTCCTTGACAAAAGGATTCACTTTGCAAGCTTCAATCAGGAACTTAACAACTTCGATGTGTCCTAGGAATATGAGCAGAAGGAAAATGAGATGGTACAGATCCTCCACCTTTTAGTGTTAACCATATATATAAACCTTGGCAACTGGAGTCCGAACCAAGAGGGGCGGAAGAAAGGCTTCTTCCCATTTTGCTCCCTGTGGCACCCAGTAATAGTTGGCCTGAAAACTGCAGGGCATCTGGACAAAACTAGTTGCTGCCCCTGTAAGCTTACGGGCATGTACAATAGGGAGTACTCTTGGTAGAAAAGAAAGGGTCTTGGGGGTGCTTGGCTGGTTCAGTCGGTAGAGCATGTGACTCTTGATCTCAGGGTTGTGAGTTCGAGCCCCACACTGGGAGTAGAGTTTACTTTAAAAAAAAAAAGAACAAAATATTTTAAAAAAAGAAAAAAAAGATCTTAAGGTCTGCTTCCCCTTTTATTTAACAGATACCTTCAGCCGCAGCAACATGCAGGGCTGTGCGGGAGTCATAGTCTTTCTGTTCCATGTCCATGGCTGACAAGGCAAACCTGAGGGGGGTGGAAAGCAGCTGGAGTTACCCAGAGCAGCCTAGAATCACTAGTGTCTTTTCCGAAGCGGGGTTCCGACTGGATGGGTTCCAGAAAAGATAAAACAGGCTTGCTAAGATCTGTAGACCCTGCATAATCAGGTTCTATACCCAGAGGAGACCGTCCCTCCCAAATCAGACAGGGGTGTGATGCTTCCAGAAACAGCACTGCCTAGCCGTGGTAGGTGTCCAGCACATGATCGTTGCTGTTGGTGATCTACTCGAGGCAGGGTCCTTACTTCCCTCCTAGGACTCTGCTCTTAGCACCCAGGTTAATCAAAAAAACAAAACAAAACAAAACAAAAACAATAAAACGCCCAGGTTAATCATAACATGGCTGCCATTATTTGAATTCTTATCACTTGGCAGTCACTGTACTTAAAATAATCTCATTTGAATGCAGTCTGTATCCATTCTATCTGACTCTAAAGCTGAAGCACTTAACTATTTTGCTGTGTTGACTCCTAATGAGATCTCTGATCAGGAGTATTTTACTGTGTTTATTTGGTACCTTCGAAGGGCTGAGACATCTCCACTATAGGCAGCAAATAACAGGTTCACCACAGTCTTGTTCTGGAAAACAAATACCCACCTGAGATTAACTGTGCCTTTGGGCTCACCCGTGCCCAGCTCTGTCCTGTGACCCTTCTCCAAAGATGCTTAGTCAAAGGTATTGCTAAAGCATTAATGGAATGTTCTATTCTGAAATATTCTTACAAGCCACCTGGGGTTTTCCTTACCCGAACTTCTCCCCCTTCACGCCGTGGGTCTAACTTGCGAGCACAGTGCCTCAGGTTGTCGTAGTTGTGGAAATTGAAGAGAGACACCAACTTCTAGAATTGTAAGCCAAAGAGATTGATTACTTACTCCCTGCATTCAGTAGGAGCTCAAAGTTGTTTCATTTACTCATCCAAAACCATTTAGACCCTTGGGCAAAATAACCCACCTGGCAGAAGCTGATGCCCCTATGGCTGTTCCCTAGCTTGTCCAGTGGAGGTGACAGACACATCATTCCCATGACATTGGGCACCACTAGGAGGATGGCTCCTGATACAGCTGACTTGGCCGGCAGGCCCACCTTGGGGATAAAGTTGAGACTGAGGATGAGCTAGCGGTGCCCTCACGGTGTATGAATAAGTTCGTCTATCCCAAATGACTGTACAGGCAAGGTCACGTCCACCTCAACCTCTCGGCTTGTTAATTAGCTTCACTTATTCCTCTTCTGTCCTGTTCCCCTTAAACTCGTGGCTTCAGTAAGGAAATCCTTGTTGAGTGTCTACGCTGTGCCGGATGCTGCCCTAGCACTAGGATGGTCCCTTCTGACTTGATGCTGGTGGTAGGAGAGAGACGACCAAGAGACAAAAAGAATCCCAGCTTCCGAGATAACCCAGGAGGAAAGCACCAGAGTGCTGCGATAGAGAATGCAATGGGAAGGGGGCCTGCTGGAGACGATGGTCAGCAAAGCCTCTCTGAGGAAGGGACCTCTACACTGAGGCCTAGGGAAGCACCAGGGGCATGGAGGGTGGCAGAAGCGGGGTTCAGAAGCCGCAACACTATGCATTAATGTGTTTGACAGACTCCCCTAAGGACTCTCAGCCCAACCGCCTGGCTGGAAGTTAGCAAAGGAGAGGAACAAGCTTCCAGCCTCCACCTTCAGAGACTCCGTGTCCTCACTTATTGGCTCTGGACCGGTGGCGAACAGATGGCAGGGCCGGAAGCACTCACGTGGAAGGCAAACTGGCCTGAGAAGTCGTACATGCCGCAGGAGTGCATGAGGCTGAGGGTGTTGCGCACTGCTTCAGCGCTCAGGACGCTCTCTCCCGTGATGGGGCAGATCCCGCCATTGGCCAGGGTGGCTGCCATGACACTGCCTGACTCACAGGTCACCTCCACGGAGCACAGCTGTGGAGACAGGGCAGAGGGGAGGGTGCAGTGTGGACCATGAACGCCGTGTTCTTGGACGAAGAGCCAGGTTCTTGGCATCCTGATCTTTCAGAAAGTTCCCCTGGTGTTTCTCAAGGACACCAGAACCACTGGAGAGGACGCATCCCTCATGTGGGTCAGAGCAAGGATGGCAGTCCGTCCTGTCCCTTGGCCCTGAGCTGAACAGCAGCGTTTGCTCACCTGGAAATAGAGATCAAGGGCAGCCATCATGTCCACCCCCTTAGGAAAGCACTGTAGGGAAGAAGAAGGGAGAGCATTTCTTTTCAGGCCATCGGCAGACCCTGTCACACTGCCAGGATCTCAACCGAAGTCCCCAACCCCATGTGCCCTTCTACCAGCTGCAGAATTCACAGAGACTTTCTCTACCCGCCTCTCCCAGTTACCTTCTTTTCCTTTAGATAATAGCCGATGGCATAATTCCGATCGCCTGTTTCCTTCTCTGACTGGAATCTAAAGCAAACACTCAATTTAGTACTTGACGTTTGAGGGGTGGGTTTAAGAAGAAGGGGAAAAAAATACCTTCCCTGAGAGAGACGGAACTAGATCACACGTGTCAAACTAAATCAGCCCTCACATAAATCGTCATGATTATCCTGGAGGAAACTTCTGACCCTGAGCAAGCGCCGGACATAGCTTTATTAGTAAATGTGAAAAAGAAACTCCCAAACCCCAAATTGTCTAGTCATCTAGTTTGAAAAAACTGAGGAGGTTTTCGGCTTGGAGAGGCTTGGCAAGAGGGGCTTAGAAACAAACCCTCATGCTGCTGCTCTAAGTACTAAATAGAAATGAAACAAATTCTTTTACAAAGTAAACAAATGTCAATGAATGGGCTCAGAGGAAGCTGCGTAGCCAAAATTCCCCTGGATTTCTTCCTCTTAAGATTCTCTTGTCCCTTTTCTCTATCGCACAATGTATTCAGTCAGTCTTGCAAACGGGGCCTTACGTGGCATTGCTGAAACCCATGTACTCGTTCCCAGCCATTTTGTTCAGATACTGTAACACCTGAAAGAGAAAAGGGGGCATGAAAGGCATCACGTGGGTCAGGACCCCTACTGAATGCACACTAGCCTGACTAACCCTGATGAACTTCTAAGTCCTTATCCCAGCAGGGACTCAGGAGGCTTTCCCCTCTGAGGCCATAGATTTCTCACGCCTCTGGAAATAAGGCTTCTAGTACAGGCTGGTGCACTATCAAAGTGGGGTTAGAGCTGGGCACCGGGGCAGCTGGAGGGGACAAAAGGCTATGGAGAAAAGCAGCCAGGGGCTGAGTAGCGATGGAACTTACAAAATCAAACTTCTCTGCTTTGTTACAGTCCATCTGCAGAAAGAGAAAGAGAGAGAGAGAGAGAGAGAGAGAGAGAGGTCAGCATTCCAAGCCTTCAGTGGTGACAAGGGAGTAGCAGGAGGGCTTAGTGGAGTTTAATGTCTGACACTGATTTTGCCACTAGGAATGTTTTACATTTTACAAAGATTTTGTGTGTGTGTGTGTGTGTGTGACTGGTATTTTTTTTTTTTTTTGTATGCCTGCATATCTAGTGATCTTAAAAACCAAACCATTTAGATTTTATTATCGAGTAATGAGTACAGATAACTTCACTCCGTCTGTGAGTCTCACCCATCCGAGTCCCATTTCCTATTCCATTCTCAATCCCAGCCCTCATCCCTGCCTCTCACTTCCATTCCCCTGTGTCCAGTCCTGTCCCCAAACCCCACTCCTATTCCTGATCCCCACCCCCATCCCTTACAGCCCAGGCTGGGGCCACACTCTATCATATCCCTGACTCCCACAGCCATCTCCAGCGGGATTAACAGGAATGGGATGAGAGGTGTGTCACACAGAATATTGTTACATCGATTATAGTGATAATGAAAATAAAGCTGAAGATCTTAGCTGAGAGTGCAGGCCAGTAAGGCCTGCTTCGATGGGAACAGGATGAGGCAGGTGCCGGTTACAGGGCTGTGGACAGAGCTATCCCAGGGCTAGGGGAGAGCTTGAGCCTGGTCTCCCACCCCACCCCCACCCCACCTCATTGCTTCCTACACATGTCAACTATAGTGTCAACACCGTAGGGACTCTGACACCTGAGTCCCTGGGGGGAGGGTTCCTAACACCACCTTCCTCAGGAAGGGCTGTGATTGGCTCGGGAGTGTTGCTGCCCACACTGTTCTCAGGTTCTTGCTCAAGCCCTGGGAGACCTACAGCTGACAGGCCAGCCTGATATGCTTGCTCAAGGCCAACTTACAGTTTCAGGTGACGTGAATAGCTGCCCTGGCCTGGCCATTCACCCTTCTTTCTGTGTCCCTCACCCAGAAGTGGCCAATCAGGGCCCAGTAGTGCTGTCCTCCCCCTGTATCTGGCATGTGGCCCTCGGTCCTAGGCAGGGGTCAAGACCTGCTCATTTCTGTAAGGGCCAGGAAGCTCTGGGCTCCAGACTCATGGGTGGGGGCAGAGGTACAGTTCCTTTCGGTAACATCTTCAACATATGTGGGTCCTTGCTGTGCCCTCACTGCCTCCTGGGGATCCTCAAAGGAAACAAAGCCCCAGTAATCCCCCTGAAGAGCTGGGCAGATATGAGGAATATAGGAACTAGGTGCTTTAGAGAACAGTACCTTCTGGAAGGCTAAGATGGCACTGACCTTGATCAAGGAGCTCACGACAATGGCACCAGCATTGACCATGGGGTTATGGGGGATTCCTGGGGAAATACAAACCACTCAGTCTTATTAGCCGCTGCGCAAAACCTCCTTTACAGCCCGCCCACTCTGCAGGCTAGACAAGAAAGCTTTCTTTGCGGGGGAGGATGCAATGACAGAGCTGATCAGGAAGGTCAGGAAAACAAACAAACATGGCGGCAGGGGTAGGTGGGAAGAAGAAGGGGGGTGTCTATGAGTCCAGTCTGAGCTCTGGTGGCACTCACCTTCCTCATTGAGAGAGAGCTTGTTGTAGCGGAGGCCACTGGGCTCCTTGCCCACAAACTTGTGCACGTAGTCAGTGCCAAGGGTGCTGATGGAGATGGCATAGGTGAGGGGCTTCACGCAGGACTGCAGGCAGAAGGGAATCTTCGTGTGGCCCACAGAGTGCCTGGAGGCAGACAGGCGCCGCCGAAAGGGTCAGCCCATGTTCTGCAACTGTGCCCTGCCTCCCCGTCCCCTCACCCGCCATCTCACCGCTGACCGTCCACAGTGCACAGGGAGACGCCCCACAGGTCCGGATTGGACTTGGCCAGCTGGGGGATATAGGCCGCCACCTGGGCATGAGTGGGGAGAGAAAACAGACAGAATGGAAATATGGATGTAGAGAGGGGGAACAGCGCTGAGGTTCAGGGTCAGGAGAGCCTTTTAGATAAAAGTGAAAATTCTGTCTTCTGCAGGGCGACAGGGTTCCCTCCCGCCTCTTGTTCCCAGAGACACCCAAGCCCTTAAGTCCAAGAAGGCCTTATCTTTCTGTAGCCCTATTCCGATAGAGATGGCAGTAAAGCCTATGGAAGGTAAAAAGGGGGGAATCCTGGGGTCAGCTTCCCTTTTCGGATCTTGGGCTTAATTACCCTATAGGTCTCCTTTGCCAATTGTCCCCTTTGGAACTTTGGATTCCCTCCTCTGCTCTAGAACTCACGTGTATAGAAATACATAAAGCCCTCGTCCCCATTTTTAAAGGTTCCGCTTCTCATCTCTCAATCATGGATTCCCAGCCCCAGGAAATTTCCAAGAAGCAAGGTATATCTGGCCCAGAGCCCTTGCCCCGCCCTTAGTCCCCTGGCCCTCACTTTGCCTCCAGTGAGCTCTTTGGCATCTTCAAAGATGCGATCCACATGGCTCGTGAACTCCTCAAAATCAGGAATGACAAACTTCTTTCGGAATGCCTGGGTCAGGAGCACAATGTTGCTGCTCACACACCTGGATCCCAGACACGATTGGGTTAGGGGGCTGGAGAGATACAGCTGCGACTCACTCTGGAGCCATGGACGGTGGGAATAAGGAAAGTGTGAGTGCTCATTAGGTTTGGGACCAACAGCTGTATGACCTTTGGCATGTCACTTTATCTTTCTGGGTCTCAAGTTTCTTTTGCCCCTAAAAGGAGGGGTTGCAATGATGTGGAAAGATAGTCCAAGACACAGTGTCTTGGGATATGAGAAAAAAATAAATACCCAAAGAATATGTACGGTGGGTCACCTTAATATTTTAAAAATCCTAAATTACATAATTATATTTACATCTATTCCTATATGTACATAAATGCATAGGACATTATCTAGAAAATACCCACTAATCTGTCAACAGTGTTTCCTTCTGAGAAAAGGGACTGGGGTTGGGGAGACAGGGAAAGGAGAACATGTATTTCTATATTGTTTGCACTGTTATAACATTGTTATATGAGTATATGAACATTCATATGTGACTTATATAATAAGTAACACAGTGAGGAGTTGGGACTATCCAGTCCCCAAGAGCCCTCCCTGCTGTCATAGTCTATGTCCACAGAACAGTTTTGAGAATGGTGCCCTTGACTGTGGGGCCCTCACTTTTGGAAGAGATCTCGGTCCAAGAGGCCACCACTGCTGGACTCTCGAACCATGCGGCGCATCTGGCTCATGCAGTCCCGGAGCCGGGGATCCGATGTCTGGAGTCCGGTGGCCTTCAGTGCCTTTAGGGGAAAGAAGCCTGGTAAGGTCAACTACAAGGACAGTAATGCAATCCTAACCTTTTTTCCCAATGGATAACAATTAGCTCAACCCCAACTTCTATAACAGGTGGAATAAATAGGCTTGCAGACAAAGAAAGGAGGGAATGGTGCAGCTTTGAAGGCTAATAAGGGTTTCCTGACGTTTTTCATCAAGGCATCTGGTTTCTGAACCCCTTGGGTCCAAGTCTCAAACCAAGAATATGGATAGAGTCAGAAGGTTTAATCTTTCCAGCCTGGAGCGGAGATGGGATTGCCTCATAAGCCTAGATATCTACTGCCATCTGCTACTTTTCACTCTCATGAGGCAACCCTTAGCCGCCCTACACTTGTCCCGTCCTCCTTTTCCTGCTTTGCAGAGATCCTGAGGGCTCAGCATTCTGAGCAGATTGAGAAGAACTTACAGTAGTGAACTTGTGGATAGGGATTCGTTCCTGTCCTTCAGCAATAGTGTAGAAGAGCAGATCACCCAGGCGGGATAGCATGCCACTCTCTGATGAGTCACTGGGGGCAGAGATAAGGAAGGAGGACAGGAACATGAGAACTGCTCCCTGCTTCTCCTCCTAGAACATGGCCTTATAAATAGGTAGGTGTCCCTGGGACACCAAAGTGGTTCAGTCAGTTAAGTGTCTGCCTTCCTTCAGCTCAGGTCATGATCCTAGGGTCCTGGGATTGGGCTCCCTGCTCAGCGGGGAGCCTGCTTCTCCCTCTACGGCCTCCCACCCCGTACTCGCTCTCTCTGTCTGAAATAAATAAAATCTTTAAAATAAATACATAAACAAACAAATAGGTAGGTGTCCTCACTCTGCCTCACTCAACCCTCTTGCCTGAATCATTTGTTCTCTCCCTATACTTCTAGCTTTCACATCTTTCCTGGGAAGTCTTAAATCTTACTCTCTAGCTTTCTTTTTGTTCCTAACCTTCAGACCTTTATTTCTAGCTGCCTTCTAGACATTTCCATTTCTAGATGTCCCATAGGCACCGCCAACTCAAAATGTCCAAACTTGATGTTAATTCGCTTCCCTCCCTCTGCTTCTCTTCCCGTGCTTCCCATTTGGGTTAATACTGGTATCGCTCAGGGCGCCTGGGTGGCTCAGTCGGTTGAGCAGCTGCCTTCGGCTCGGGTCATGATCCCGGCGTTCTGGGATCGAGCCCCTCATTGGGCTCCCTTCTTGGCAGGGAGTCTGCTTCTTCCTCTGCCTGTTGCTCCCCATGCTTGTGCTCTCTCTCTCTCTGTCATTCTATCTCAAAAAAAAAAAAAAAAAAAAATCTTAAAAAAAAAATAGTGGTATCATTCACCCAGGTGCCAAGCTGGAAACATGGAATCATTTGGGAAATTCCCATACCTTACATCCATGTTCAGTTGGTACCCTACATTACGGTAACCATCATAATGTCTCTCAAATCCACCCTCTTCTCTTCCCCTGTGCCAGCATGGTATAGTAGAAAGAACCAGAATTTGCACCTTAAAAGCCAAGTGACCTTAACAGGGATAGTAAGTCAGTTATTTAATCTTGCTGAGCCTGCTTCCTCATCTGTAAAATAAGGGTAATAATGTCTACTTCTCACGGGTGAAGTAGGCTTAATTAACATAACATTTTGTGAAAAAGTCTTTCACAAAGTAAATGCTCAGTAAACCACGCTTCTTTATCATCAGTCCATATTGTCTGTTCCCTCACTGCTACTACACTCCCTTGACTTCCAACCCATCTTCCACAATGTGCCAGTTCTTTCTAAAACTCAAATTTATCATTTCTCTACTCAAGAACCTCTGAAAGCTCCCCAGTGCCTACAAAATAAGTGCTTATTTCTTGGTATGGCATTCAAGGCTCTTTAAAACCTGCCAACAGGGGCACCTGGGTGGTTCAGTTAGCTAAGTGTTGGACTCTTGGTTTTGGCTCAGGTCATGATCTCATGAGTCATGGGATTGAGCCCTGAGTCAAGCCCTGAGTTGGGCTCCAAGCTGAGTCGGGAGTCTTGTTGAAGAGTCTCTCCCTCTGCGTCTCCCCTGGCATGCACACGCTCTCTCTCAAATAAATAACTCGTTATTTACTTATTTATTTTATAAATAACTCTTAAAAAAAGCCAAAAACCCCAAACTGCCAACCTTCCTTTCCTCTTCTCCACTATGCCTCAACACTCCAGTTATTCTAGATGATGGGTAGGTGTCCAAAGGGGCCAGGCATTGTCAGGCTTCCTGGCCTTTGCTTATGCTGCAATTTCTGTATGAAATGACCTTTCTCTCCTTCACTTGGGAGAGTCATACTCATCCTTCAAAGTCCAGATCAAATGTACTAATTCTGTAAAGGCACCTCCCAATGTTGTTAATGCTGCTGGTATGACACAACCCACCATCTTACTGAGAGAAGTATCTCTCTTGCCCCACTGTTAGGTCTTCGTGGGTTTTTTTGTTTTTGTTTTGTTTTTTTTTAGAGTTCACATTCATTATTTTTCTAAGTTAGAAGTACATTACAAAATCTAAGCAGATATGATATTTTGGATTGTAGATTAAATTCAGAATAAAAAGATGTACAAATTTCTTTTTTTTTTTTTAAGATTTTATTTTTAAGTAACTTCTACACCCAATATGGGGCTTGAACTCATGATATAGAGATCAAGAGTTGCATGCTCCACTGATTGAGCCAGCCAGGTGCCCAAGATGTAAAATTTCTTTTTCTTTTTTTTAAGATATAAAGATTTCTAGTTCCAATTCTTCCAAAAATTTTTAAGGCTTTATTTCCCACACCCCCACCTATTTTGCCCATTCCCCTACCCATTCCCTCTTTATACATTTTTATATATCTCTCTCTATATATATACATCCCTCTATAAATTTTTGTCTTCCTTAACATTGAGCAAAATCCTTAACACATAGTAGGTCTTCAATAAATAATTACCAAGTTACATTTCTAGGATGCTTCCTATTTCCCCAAATATCTCTTTTGCTGACTTATAGTACTTAAAATTCCAGGTACTGAAGACTTCTTGGTTTTCACGACTTCTACTATTAATATGCCAACAGATTTAGAGGAAATATTTTTTCAGATCACTCCAAATATGACAAGTATTTGAGATTAAGACCCTTTGAAACTCTTTAACCCAACAATTTGACTTCCAGAATTTATCCTATAAGTGTACTTACATACCTGCAAAGTAGCATATTCACATTTATTGTATTGTTAGTAATAGTAAGACTGGAAACGACCTAAATGTGCATCAACAAGGAACTAGTTCAATAAATTATGGTATGTTCATGTAATGAAATATTATGCAGTATAAAAAAATGAAATGAGAGTTCCTTAAGTACTGAGATGTCGTATTAACTAAAATAAGCAGCTGTAGAAAATGTTCATAGTCTGGTACTATTTAAGTTAAAAGGAAAAAAAATATATTTGCCTCTTCAGGCACAAAATATTTCTGGAAGGATATATAAGAAACCTATAGAAAAAAAAAAAGAAAGAAAGAAACTTGAGAAACTTGTAAGTCTGATTTACCTTCCTCTAGGGTGATGAAGCAGGTGCTGGTCAAAAGGAGTGGGAAGGATACTGTTCAGTACATATGTTTTTTGCATATTTTGAATTTTGAATCATATGAATATATATACATTATTTACTGAATATGGCATATATGAATATAGACATACTATCTATTGAAACAATGCATTAAAAAATAACAAGTCCCTCAAGAAGTTTGGCAGAGACGATGCATGTATGTATTTAGGGCCAGGAGAATACCAGGAGAGGGGAATTTCTTTTTCTGAGGAAATCCAATGCCTTTAGGGAGGACAGGATCCATGCGGTGATAGAAGAAGGATGAAAAAGCTAAGCAGGGAGCCCGCTTCTCCCTCTCCCGCTCCCCAGTGCTTGTGTTCCCTCTCTCGCTCGCTCTCTCCATTGTAAATAAATAAAATCTTAAAAAAAAAAAAAAAAGCTGCTCCTAAATGAAAAAGATAGGTTACCAAAGAATATGAATACTATGATCATATTTTTGTTAAGTTATATTTATCCATATATAAGGTATATATGGATATGTATCATGATGTTAACTGGTTACCTCTATTATTGGGATCTTTATTTTCTTCTTGATACTCTATCTTATTTTTCTTTTATAATCAGAAATAAGAAAGTTAAATATTAAAAAATAAACAAGAACCCGAATAACAGGGCATTTTCTCTTTTCTGCCTTCCTTTCCCCTGTCAAACATAAGAACTCCTCCCCATCATGGTATCACACTCCCAAAGCCCATCCCCTGCCAGGGTTTTCAACTCCTTCTGCCCAAGGGAACACCAGATCAAGGCCCTTACCAAGAATTCCCTGGGAGCACAGACAGAGGCAGGAGGATCAAGGTTCCCTAGAACACTGCTATCACCTGATTCCACTGGATAAGGAAGTGTGTGTGAAAGGAATCTGGGCTACCCCTTGCTCCCCATCCTGCAGAAGGTTTGAAGGCGAGGGAGGTTAAGGTTTTGCTCTATCCCACTATTTCTCCCATGGTGATTATTTGGGAAAAGTTGGAGTAGAGAGTAGAATGGGAGAGAGACGGCTTATTCTTTAAAGTTTAAATATTCTGTGTTTCCTTGAGAAGAGGCTGATGGACATATATAGCCTAAAAATTAATAAGTAAATCATACCTTACTGGCCTGTTACCTGTCAAGACAGAGGCTCCAGTGGTGGTGAGACAGTCAGTGCTGTGTCTGTCTGGCTACTTTAATTATAATGTGCATGTCTTTCTGAGTGTCATCAGTACATGTCAATGACAGAGAGACGGTCCATTTTCTGTTCCTGCTATAACAGAGCAAGAGCTACTTGGGCAGTGTCTATATTGGCTTCTGGAAAGGACAAAATTTCCTGCTCAGCTACGTCTGCATTTCCGAGAAAAGAGGCTCAGCCACCAAGTATTCCTGGGTAGTGGAAAGAGGTGCAGCCTCTGGGGCAGAATAATAGCCCAAGGAAAGCGAACCCATTATTATTATTTCTTTTTAAGAGAACCTTTTAAATCAGGGAGCCTGAGCAGCACAGACAGCGGCTCTGCCTGGGTCTGGTTTGGGAAATCTGCGTCTTACGATTTTTTTCCCCATCACGACTTTCCTCATTCAACAACCAATTGGAAACTACCCCTATCCTACAGATTTGAGGGCCCTGACAACGCACACATCCAACACAGAAGCAAACGACACACGCACAAACCTGCGCACTAATAATACACGCGCATCACACATTACACGCCGAAGACATGCCCAAACACAGACACACCATACAGCTGGATAGACCCAAGTACACCAGGACTCGAGACAGGAGGTTGTTCCATACCCACTCATCCCCTAAAATACACCCGTGGACCTAGGAGGAGAGAGGGAGGGTGAGGATGTGCGGTGCGCACACGGCCCTGCGCTCAGACACGTGCACCAAGCAACACTCCGCGCCCATCTGCGTTCCCAGTTAAGTACGCACCTTGGACAGGCACCATCCAGAGGACCGACCTGCCCAAACGCCCTCCCGGGCGGACGGCATGTTACCACCCGAGCGCGGCGGACCCAAAGCCCCAAATCTAAAGGAAAAGGCATCGCAGGCTAGTGAGCGAGAAGAGAGGGGGGATGAGATGCGCTCTCGGGGTAAGGGGACTCGGGAGCTGGCGACAACGACAGTGGGAATAGCGAGCGAGCCTGTTCCCTGCCCCTGTCCCGCAAGCCTTACTGATCCTGGCGCTGCGGCTGGTGGCTGTGCGGCGTCTCCCTGCCCAGCGCCGCGGCCTCACTGAGGTAGTGCCGGACGCCCCCGCCAAGGAGAGGGCTCCGGCTCAGGTGACCCCAGCCTCCCAGCCAGCAGAGACTGCCGGCCCCGTTCAGCGCATTCTGCAGAGCCCTCATAGAGCGCATCCCCCCAGCGCGCCTCCAGCTCTGTCCGAGCGCCGGAGGAGTCTGAGCGTTGGTTGGAGGGAGGGGCCGAGGAACCTCTAACGCCGCAAGGTGGGGGAGCTCGGCTTTGGAGTGCGGAGCCTAGGATGTGGAGGGAAGGGGAGGGGCCCAGTGGGTGGGGTCCCGGGGCAGGGGGCGGGGCCGGTCCCTAAGGGTCTCGGATCACTGTGAAATGCACTCACTCCTCCTCTAGACAGGGGATGGGCGAGGAGTGTTTAGGAGAGAAAATGGGGCGGAGGGCGTTTAGTGGGTGGTTTAAAAAGGGCGGTGCCCGAAGGTGGGATGGACAACGTCCAGGTCCAATCATCGGGGAAGCAAAGGCCTTGGGGGCGGAGAAAAGAGGAGGCTACCCAATGAGAGCAAGGCGGGGGCCGTCCGCGAAAGCCCTGTGAATTCCTCCGTGCCCGGGCACCTTGCGGCGGCCTTGCGTGTGGACGTTGAGGGCGGGAAAGCCAAGGCTTGACGTTTTGCGAAGCCTGGCGAGCTCCCGGAGGACGCGGCGGCGTTAGAACGATGGCGCTCTCAGAGAGGCAGTGGAGCAGTACTTGTCTACACGCGGTTAAGAGTGAGCCCTTTTCAAGAGGCCACATAGTGACCTTCAGCATTAGAAGACCAGACCCTAACACAGTAACCCGCCGCGTCGAGCCGCATGGAGGTCAAATGAACGCCTCGTCTCTGGCACGCGGCACTGGTGAGTGAGGAGTCAGATGGCCGGAAAATAGCCCGACCAGAAACAGTCCCCGGGCACTTGGGTGGGTGGGTGGATGGGTGGGGGGTTGCTGAGGCGGTTGAAAAGGCCATCCTGGTGGTTACTAAATTGCCTGGCTTCTCGTTTCATCTCTACCAGTCATTTGGCGGCTGTTTAGGACTTGCATGCTCTTGACTGGGCCCTTATATATTTTATAAACCTTTAGGTGCTTCCAAGATTTTGGTTATTTTAATTGCTTGCCCCTGTATTCCTCAATGGAAAAGAGGCGATCTAGAAAAAGAATTTTGAAGACTAAGGAAATTTATCATTTGCAACTAGAAAAACATTCATCTGTGCCTTCACAGTGCCCAACACAGCATCTATGTTTAATAGAAACTCTGTAAATATTAGCTACCAGCTAGTGCTTATGGTGGATTTTATATAGACTATCGCTCCCACTTACCAAAGACTTCACAGTAGTTATAATTAGTCCCATTTGGAAGATGGAAGATGGAAGAGGAAACTAAGACTCAGAAATAGGACTACTTTGAATAAGGTAACCCAGTTGTAATTTAATATCAGAGCCAGGAATCAGACTCAAATAAGTCTCTGACTACAAGGCTTTCTCCATCATGAAACTCTTCCCAAAGTTAACTGAATTATCCCAGGAAATGACCCCATCCCTAAAGGAAGCATTTTATGGGAAAATCATGGTACGGTACTGGGAGTTGACTAGAGGCTGGCTGACTGTATCACAAACTCATTTATTTTAAAGTTTTGTTTGTTTGTTTTTGTTTTTTATTTGACAGAGAGAAACACAGGGAGAGAGGGAACACAAGCAGAGGGAATGGTAGGGGGAGAAGCAGGCTTCCCGCCGGGCAGGGAGCCCGATGCGAGGCTCGATCCCAGGACCCTGGGATCATGACCTGAGCCGAAGGCAGACGCTTAACGACTGAGCCACCCAGGCGCCCCAAACTCATTTATTTAAAAAAATTTTTTTTTTTTTTTTTAAATTTTAAGTCCTCTCTACATCCAATGTGGGGCTCGAATTTACAACCCTGAGATTAAGAGTTGCACACTCTACCTTCACTTTTCTTTTGGGGATTAAAATGAGCATCAAGGGTAACTGTGGGAGAATAAATATCAAAGCCATACTCTGGTGTGTTTTGTGGAAAGGCAGTTCTCCTTCACTTTGGTTAGGGGTGCAGGGGTTTTTTTGGTTTGAAATCAGATAGAGCAACCTTTCTTTTGTTTTTGTTTGTTTTTCCCTCTGGCAGTCAGTCATACCATATCTACCCTATCTCTCCTATTGGGACTCTCTCTAATTTAGGAACTCTAGCTTGCTCTCAGCTGCCTCCTGCGTGGCTTTGCCCATGACTTTAAGAATGTTCTGGTAGGGGCACCGGGGTGGCTCAGTCAGTAAACATCTGCCTTCAGCTCAGGTCTTGGTCCCAAGGTCCTAGGATGGAGCCCACTGCCGGCTCCCTGCTCAGCAGGGTGTCTACTTCTCCCTCTCCCTTTGCCCCTCCCCTTGCTTGTGCTCCCACCCCCTCAATAAATAAATAAAATCTTTAAAAAAAAAAAAAAAAAGAGTTCTGGTAGTATAAACTCAAGCCAGCATTAGTTTTTCCAAATATAATAAAGCTAATCTTATCCTTTTCTCATAGGAACGAAATTTCTCTGAAGCGTTTTAAGCTGTCAAGAGAGAGATACCATATGTTAGGGATTTCTAAACATTACCTAGAAGTCATTTGCTTCCTTTTATTTCCTCCCCCTGCTTTTATGAATTAGCCTTAATTATAATCAGTAATGAGGTCCTCAGTCTTCCCAGTTCTCTCTGTTTAGAGAAACCTGTTGGGCAGTGAAGTAAATCTACCTCTAGAAGGGGAGGTTCTTTGCATAGAGAACTAGCTTCCAGCAGCCCTTTGACCTTCAGAGTGATTCTTCTTCCGCTACAAAATTGCTGCATTTGCATGAGGATGGAGCATGAGCTAGTCACTTGGAAGACCCACAATATTGTGTGAAGTATAAAATATTCAAGAAGAGGGGCGCCTGGGTGGCTCAGTAGGTTAAAGCCTCTGCCTTCCCCTCAGGTCATAATCTCAGGGTCCTGGAATCGAGCCCTTCATCGGGCTCTCTGCTCAGCAGGGAGCCTGCTTCCCTCTCTCTCTGCCTGCCTCTCTGCCTACTTGTGATCTCTCTCTGTCAAATAAATAAAATCTTAAAAAAAAATTCAGGAACAAGTTTGTCATTCCAGGTGGTTAAAGCTTGGCAGTGTCAGATCCTTTTTTTTTTTATTTTTTTTTATTTTTTTAAAGATTTTATTTATTTGACAGCGAGAAACACAGCGAGAGAGGGGACACAAGCAGAGGGAATGGTAGCGGGAGAAGCAGGCTTCCCGCGGAGCAGGGAGCCCGATGCGGGGCTCGATCCCAGGATGCTGGGATCTGACCTGGGCCGAAGGCAGACGCTTAACGACTGAGCCACCCAGGCGCCCCCAGATCCTTTTTTTGTTCTTGATTTGAAAAAGACCCATCTAGTTAAATCTGTACAAAAGTATTAGCCAACTATGACATGGCCAGCTAGAAATGAGGCTTTTCATAATGTGAAAGAAATCCTCTGTCGTCTAATAGTAGGTTTTTAGGTCAGTCCCTGGCTGTGCCAGAGTTTCGTGGTATATGGGGGAGGATTGGTCTTAATAATTTTGAACCTTAAATCAGAAAAGCTAAATCCTCTGTGGTACAAAATTGGAAACGGTTTGTGTTTGGGGAATGTGTTTGTTATGATTTAGAGATTCTCATTTGTCCTACTCTTTAGATTGTAGCTAGGCTGTTGATTAGTGCAAGTGAAAGATTTCAGGTAGGTTTTTTTTTTTCATATATCTTTGTCCTGCTAATGTTGTTATTGGTGCACATGCCTTCCTGCTTTAGTTTTTCCACTTGCAAAAGATAATCTGGTATTTTACTGGTTAAAATATAAGCCCTGGGGCACCTGGGTAGCTCAGTGGGTTAAAGCCTCTGCCTTTGGCTCAAGTCATGATCTCAGGGTCCTGGGATGGAGCCCTAATCAGCTCTCTGCTCAGCAGGGAGCCTGCTTCCCCTCTCTCTCTCTCTGCCTGCCTCTCTGCCTACTTGTGATCTTTCTCTCTCTGTCAAATAAATAAATAAAATCTTTTAAAAAATTAAAATATAAGTCCTGGGGGCTCTGACATCATCATTTTCCATTCATTCAATGAATATTTATTCATTGGCCTATTGTGTGCTGGGCCTGGAGCTAGGGAATCCAGAAATTAAGCAAAAACAAACAAAACCAGTTTCTGACTATTGGAAGAAATGAGAAAACAGTGCTTGGGGTACCTGGGTGGCTCAGTCAGTTAAGGGTCTGACTGTAGATTTCAGCTCGGGTCCTGATCTCAGGGTTCTAGGATCCAGCCCTGGGTCAGGCTCTGGGTCAGTGCAGAATCTGCTTGTCTCTCTCCCTCTATTCCTCCCCCTGCCAAATCACATGCTCGTTTGCTCTCTCTTGAATAAATAAATAAATAACTTGATGTTAGACCTTCATGGAGTAAATTAAATTTCATATAAATTCAGATGTATCTATGATCTATCCCAGCGTACATTTCTAATTCCTGTTTAACAGTTTAATGATTACAAAACTAAATTTTATAAGACTGAAAAAAATATGCACATGAGCATGTGAAAAAATCAAAATATATCACCATACTGGTCAAATTTACAATGCCTAATACATTGTCTCTGTTTTGTCAAATAATCTCTCCGTAAATTGGTTTCTTTGATGGCCACAGAATAGATTATAGCAAGTCTGAATCCTTATAATATGCTAAGAGAATGTAAATTTTGCCAGGGTCCCTAAAAAAAGATTTTAAAAAACTCTCTCTCTCTCTTTTTTTTTTTTTTTTAAGAATTTTATTTATTTGTCAGAGAGAGGGAGAGAGAGCATAAGCAAGGGGAGAGGCAGGCTCCGTGCTGAGCAGGGAGCCCAAT
>CM053611.1:59243947-59275669 GCA_028646535.1 Procyon lotor
AATTTCAAATTCTGATTTACCTATACATCTATGGACAAATGCTATGCTTTGTTTTCCCTTTATTTGCTAGAGGTTGCATGACCTATATTACCCAGGAGGCGGCAGTGTTATCTTAATATTCATTGGGAACTCACTTTCCCATTGGACGCACTTAAATGGAAGTGGACATTGTATTTTTCTTCAGCTAATTCTTTTTTTTAAATTAAAATGTAATGTATTTGTTTCAGGGGTACAGGTCTGTGATTCATCATTCTTACATAATTCACAGCGTTCACCATAGCACATACCCTCTCCAATATCCATCCCCCAGCCACCCCTCCCATCTCTCCACTCCAGTAACCCTCAATTTGTTTCCTGAGATTGAGTTTCTTATGGTTTGTCTCTCTCTCTGGTTTTGTCCCATTTCATTTTTTCCTCTCTTCTCCCATGATCCTCTGCCTTGTTTCTCAAATTCCACATATCAGTGAGATCATATGATAATTGTCTTTCTCCGATTGACTTATTTTGCTTAGCGTAATACCCTTTAGTTCCATCCACGTTGTTGCAAATGGCAAGATATCACTTTTTTGTTGGCTGCATAATATTCCAGTGTGTGTGCACGCACCATGTGTACCACATCTTTTTTTAAAGATTTTATATATTTATTTATTAGAGAGAGATCACAAGTAGGCCGAGAGGCAGGCAGAGAGAGAGGGAAGCAAGCTCCCTGCTGAGCAGAGAGTCTGATGCGGGGCTCAGTCCCAGGACCCTGAGATCATGACCTGAGCCAAAGACAGAGGCTTTAACCCACTGAGCCACCCAGGTGCCCCCATGTGTACCACATCTTCTTTATCCATTCATCTGTTGATGGACATTTAGGCTCTTTCCATAGTTTGGCTATTGTGGGCATTGCTGCTTAAACATTGGGGTCTTTCAGATAATTCTGGAGCATATATTATGTTTTAATTTTAAATTGGCCAGATAAAGGTGCTTGGGTGGCTCAGTCGGTTAAGCATCTGACTTCTGCTGAGGTCATGATCTCGGGGTCTTGGGACTGAGCCCTGCAACGTTGGGCTCTCCAGTCAGTGGGGTGTCTGCTTCTCTCTCTCCCCCTCTGCCCCTCCACTGCTCTCTCTCTCTCTTTCTCAAATAGATAAAATCTTAAAAAAATAGCCAGATACTGTTAAATGCCAGGGATATCATATTGTACACAAAATAGTTCCAGTCCCTGTCCTCATGAATCTTATGCTTCTGGTAAAACCTCCAAGTGACTGTGTCCTTATAAATAATGTAGATATTTTAAGAACTATTTTTTATTCAAATCTTATGTTTCACCTGAGTTTCAGGATATGATACAAGTTATCCCCAGAAGGAAAGCAGAATTCAAGCAAATTACTTTCTAAATATATAGTAAATCAGACCTTAAGTAGAATCTCGAGCACTTAATTAGCAGTACTTCCCAACAACTGTAGGTTTTTTAAAATTATTAAGCTTTGTATTTTAATTCCAGTGTAGTTAACATACAGTGTTATAAAATATACAGTGTTATATTAGTTTCAATGTACAATATAGTGATTATACAATTTTTATACATGACTCAGCACTCATCATGATAAGTATATTCTTTAATCCACAGCACCTTTTTCTCTCCTGTCCTTCCACCTCAGCTCTGGTAGCCATCAGTTTGTTCTCTATAGTTTAAAGAGTCTGATTTTGGTGTGTGTGTGTGTGTGTCTTTTTTTTTCTTTGTTCCTTTGTTTCTTAAATTCCACATATGAATGAAATCATATGGTATTTATATTTCTGATTGATTTATTTCACTTAGCATTTTTAAAAAGATTTTATTTATTTGAGAGAGAATGAGGGAGAGAACATGAGAGGGGGTGGGTCAGAGACAGAAGCTGACTCCCTGCTGAGCAGGTAGCCTGATGCGGGACTTGGTTCTGGGACTCCAGGATCATGACCTGAGCTGCAGGCAGTCGCTTAACGAGCTGAGCCACCCAGGCGCCCCATTATTTCACTTAACATTATACTCACTAGCTCTCTCCATGTCATTGCAAATGGCAAAATTTCATTCTTTTTATGGCTGAATAATATTCCATTGTATATACATATAGCAATCTATCTATGGACACTTGGGGCTGCTTCTATAATTTGACTATTGTGAATAATGCTGCTATAAATCTAGGGGTGCGTGCATCCCTTTGAATTAGTATTTTTGTATTTTTTGGGTAAATACCCAGTAGTGCGATTAGTGGATTTTAAAGATTTTATTTATTTATTTGACACAGAGAGAGGGATCACAAGTAGGCAGAGGGCAGGGGGAAGCAGGCTACCTGCCGAGCAGAGAGCCCAATGCGGGGCCCAATCCCCATTTTTTAACTTTTTGAGTAACATCCATACTCCTTTCCACAGTGGCTGTACCAGTTTGCATTCCCACCAACAGTGCATTAGGGTTCCTATTTCTCCATATCCTCATCAACACTTATTCCTTGAGCTTTTTTATTTCAGCCATTCTGACGGGTGTAAGGTGATAGCTCAGTGATTTTGATCTGCATTTCCCTAATGATGAGTGATACTGAGCAACTTTTCATGTGTCTGTCCAACAGCTGTAGTTTTCTATGGATCTTGTTGTTCCCATTATAAGTATATTCCTAGAAATATTGTCCATTATGCAATTTAATAATAGGCCAAAGTATTGTTCATCATTGCTACTTGAGATAAAGAGCTGGTTTGAGGAGAATAGTCGAACTTTTCACTCCTGGAACCCTAGGATTATTCCTTTTTTACTTCTGACCCAAAAATATATCTTTATCAGAATTTTTATTTTTGAATCAAAAAACATTTTTTTTAAGTAGACACCCCACCCATGTAGGATCCTGAATTCATGACCCTGAGATCAAGAGTCTCATGCTCCACAGACTGAGCCATTCAGGGGCCCCATCACAATTTTTAATTTTATAGACACATCAGATTGGTGTGGAAAGGAATTTGAATTGAGAGAAAGTCTGGATTCTGGTGTCAGTTATGCCATTGTTTGACTGCCATGCCTTTGCAAGTGAGTTTACCTTTCTAGTTATTTATTTTTTTAAAAGATTTTATTTATTTGAGAGGGAGAGAGAGTGCAAGGGGGAGGAGCAGAGGGAGAAGGTAAGCAGACGCCATGATGAACATGGAGCCTATTTTGGGGCTCAATCTCAGCCCCAAATCAAGAGTCAGACTCTAAACTGAGCCCCTCTGGCACACCTGTAGGTTTGTTTTTTTTCTCTGAAAATGAGAGAAGAGGAAGGAAAGGAACTATACAGTTAATTAGCATTTTGACTCTGTATCATCCTCATAGTCTCATACTTTTTGCAGTGTTAGATTTTTTTTTTTTTTAAAGATTTTATTTATTTGACAGAGAAACACAGCGAGAGAGGGAACACAAGCAAAGGGGACGGTATCGGGAGAAGCAGGCTTCCCGCCCAGCAGGGAGCCCGATGCGGGCTCGGGGCTCCATACCAGAACGCTGGGATCATGACCTGAGCCAAAGGTAGCCACTTAACGACTGAGCCACCCAGGCGCCCCTGCAGTATTAGATTTAACTATATGAAATTGCCAATATTTTTTTTTAAAGATTTTATTTATTTATTTGACCCAGAGAGAGGGATCACAAGTAGGCAGAGGGCAGGGGGAAGCAGGCTACCCGCCGAGCAGAGAGCCCAATGCGGGGCCCAATCCCGAGCCCCGAGATCGTGACTTGAGCCGAAGGCTGAGGCTTTAACCCACTGAGCCACCCACGCGCCCTTGAAATTGCCAATATTTATCTGTTTGAAGACATTCGTATTTGACTTAGAGAAACAACCATTTCATTTGTTCAGCCTAATTGTTGAATTCAGTTGTGGGGATCATCTGAGTTATTTGTTTTAGGGATAGCTGAGGCCAAGTAAAATTAATGTGTCAGGTACAAAGGAAATACACATTTAGAGGATATAATATTACCATATAATCAATGTAGTTTATTCTGGGTATGCATAGAATCCAGTCTAGTCTATTCTTTCTATATTATGCTAATTTTCTGGCCCAGTGATTCTAGATGATTTGACTCCTGTATTTATTTAGTGTCTGGCAAAGGAAAAGTCTACTGGAAAATTTTGATAGGATATTCCCTATAGTAATTTTTGGCCAAAACTATCTGTTGCTGTAGGAGAAGAGAATGTACTATAAGCACTATTGAATCTGTGGAAAAGAATTCTTCAGAGATGTCTTTTTCCCTGTTTTCCAGTGGACTGACTGAAGGAGTTAAGAAGCCAGACTTCCCCAATTTCTAGTTTAAAGCCAATTTTGTCATTCCATCCTCCATCAGAAGGGGGTGGGGCTAAGCTTTTCTTTGTTGTTTGATGCAGCTCCTTAAGTTTTCCTTCTTAAGGAAGCCGATGTGTTGGTACCTGGGTGGCTCAGTTAGTTGTTAAGCGTCCGCTTTCAGGTCATGGTCTCACGGTCCTGGGATGATGAGCCTCAAGCCTCACATTGTGCTCCCTGCTCAGTGGGAACCTTGCTGCTTCCTCTCCCACTCTGCTTGTTTCCCTGTCTCGCTGTGTCTCTCTCTGTCGAATAAGTAAATAAAATTAGTAATAATAATAATAATAAATAATATAAATGAAAAAATCTTTAAATTTTTAAAAAAATATTTTATTTATTTATTTATTTATTTGACAGAGAGAGAGAGATACAGTGAGAGAGGAAACACAAGGAGGGGGAGTGGGAGAGGGAGAAGCAGACTCCCCGCTGAGCAGGGAGCCTGATGTGGGGCTTGATCCCAGGACCCTGGGACCATGACCTGAGCCGAAGGCAGTCGTCTAACCAACTGAGCCACCCAGGAGCCCCTAAAATCTTTAAATTTTTTTTAAAAAGGAAGCTAATGTGTTAAATAACTCTCCCATATCTCCTGAATCTAACTTCTTCCTGAGGTATTACCTCATCTTTTTTTTTTTTTTAAGATTTTATTTACTTATTTGACAGAGAGAGATCACAAGTAGGCAGAGAGACAGGCAGGTGGTGGTGGTGGTGGTGGTGGTGGTGCTGAAGAAGCAGGCTTCCTGCAGAGCAGAGAACGGATGCGGGCTGGATCCCAGGACCCTGGGATCATGACCCTAGCCAAAGGTAGACACCTACTGACTGAGCCACCCAGCACCCTTACTTTTTATTTTTTAGTTAAAAAATTCTTTTTGAAGATTGTATTAAAAAAATGAAGATTAAATATTTTTTAAGTAATCTCTACACCCAACATGGGGCTCAAACTCATAACACCAATATCAAGAGTCACATGCTCCACCAACTGAGCCAACCAAGTATCCCTGAAAATTTTGATTCTAGGACCCAGGGATCATGACCTGAGCCTAAGGCAGATGCTTAACCAACTGAGCCATCCTGGCGTCCCTTGAAAACTTAATTTTAATTAAATCAATATCCTTAAATTTATTGTAATACCAATATTTTCCCAGATCATGTGAACCTGAAATTCATTTGGATTTAGTTTCTATTTTATTTTTGAGAATTTTTATGAATACTAAATATATGTGAGTGCAATTTTTTTCTTTTTTCTTTTTCTTTTTTTTGGGGGGGTGGCTTCTTTGATGTGGCCTCTTCCTACCCTTAGTTGTGAAGCTTATTCTACCAGTCTTCAGGTTAATTTCTGGATGATCTGATAATCATCTAGTTGTATTTGTGGGATAAGGAAGCCTAGGGTCCTCCTACTCTGCCACCATCTTCTAATCTCCTGATACTGTCTACTTTTATTTTATTTTTAAAGATTTTATTTATTTGACTGAGAGAAACACAGCGAGAGAGGGAACACAAGCAGAGGAAATGGGAGAGGGAGAAGCAGGCTTCCTGCCGAGCAGGGAGCCCGATGCGGGGCTTGATCCCAGGACCTCGGGATCATGACCTGAGCCGAAGGCAGACACTTAACGACTGAGCCACCCAGGCACCCCATGATACTGTCTACTTTTAGAGAAGAGAAATGGTATTAAATCTTAGGATTGATGAAAATCCTTTTTTTTTTTTTTTCTGGATCTATTCTTATTTCTTAGAGTAGTAGGACTCTAGAGAAATGGGAGCTGGGTGTCATATCTAGTGAGCTTTGATGCTGTGTTATTTTGTTTCCTTTTTTTGTAGGGATAAGAGATGTTCTATCAATTTCCAGATCAAAGTTATGAATTTTTGAGTGATCAGATTGTTTGCTTATAGAATATAGAGAAAGAAAAGAAATTGGATGGATGATTTCTGAATCTTCTTATTCAGTAGTTTCCGTTACAAAGTTTAGCCTGGCTAGTCCTAGTATCTTGAATGTAACTAAGATACTAGTTTTTGGAAATATTCAAAATTTTGAATTTTGAATATTTCCAAATATTCAAAATTTGGATTCACAAATTTTGTGAATTTTGTGAATCACAAAATTTATAACATCCAATCTCGATTATACAATACCCACAAGGTATACACACTGAGAGATAGTAGAGTAATTAGTCATAATGGAGCTAATATCTATTGAGTGTTTACCAAGTGCCAAAGACTTTCTTCAGGGCTTTATATGCATTGTCTTATTTCACTACAATTTTAGGAAATAGATACTCTTTATTTATCCTGTTTTACAAGTGAGAAAAGATTCAGACGTGAGGTAATTTTCTGTGTCACTAGTTTCTGACAGAACTGAACTAGAACTTAGATTTGATTTCAAAGGCTAGTGAAGTATGCATGTCCATTTTGCAAATGAGTGATTTAGAGATGCTAAGTATCTTGACCTAAAGTCACATAAGTAGTAACGATGGTGTCAGCATTTGAACTCATGGTCTGTCTCTCTCTAAAACTCATGGTTTTAACTATTTTAGATTTTTTTTTTTTTTTAAGATTTATGTATTTGAGAGTTAGCATCAGAGGAAGAGGGAGAGGGAATCTCAAGCAGGCTCCATACTGAGCTCAGAGCCTGGGGGGTGGGGGGGCCTCAGGACCCTGAGATCATGACCTGAGCCAAAACCAAGAGTCAGGTGCTTAACCGACTGTGTCACCCAGGTGACCCTATTTTAAATTCTAAAATATCATTGAGCAGGACGGAATAAAGTAGGAGAACAAAACACACTGAGAATGTTAGAATTTTTAAAAAATGAAAATAGGTTGACTGGCTTTATAAATTCCATTATAAATCAGGTGTTAGAGATCAAGGTTTTTGGTCCCACATTGTTAGGCTAAGGGAGAAGAAATCAACCCAAGTGCCTAACCCGCAAGGATAATTTGGCATATAATGAATTAGAATCTCTGAGGGCAGAAAAGGGACGTTAAAAGAAAAATATGGTAGCACTGAGAGATGCCTTTAGTAATTTATTTATTGCATTTGGCCGCTGTTCTTCCAGTCTCCGCTGTAGTTCCCACATCGAGGCTGTTCCCACCCTTCCTGTGTCCCTTGAGCTGAGCAGGCACTTCCTGTCCTGTTGGAAATGAAAGTTAGAGATTGGGGGCTGCGTGTGGTATGTGAGGATTTACTCTGCAGAGTGTTAGTCCTGTCTGTCCCATTATCATAGCAAAAAGGTGGCCTGAAAACTAGAAGAGAGACTGGGCCTTCATTTAAGGGAAGGTTTGGGCTTAAGATTTGTTGTGGCAACAACCCTGCCGACAGGGTTAATTTGTGTTTTGAGAGAACACCTATGATGGCACAAGGTGACCTGAAGAAGGGATTTGAAGGCTTTGATTTTACATCCCTGTTCCATTTGGACTGGTAGGAATTACCGGGTATCATTCTTGAAATTTTGGTTTCCTACAAGTTTCTTATTAAGGTTACTTCCACAGGCCATCACTTTGAAACTGTTTCAGGTGAGTCTTGTCTCAACTGTGTTAGGTTCTTCTTCCCTAAGAACTTTGTATTTTCTTCTCTGTGAAGCACATGCTTTTTAAAAGTAATTTCTTCCTACAGCTTAGAGACAGCTTGAAGCAAACATTCCACCTCTGTGAACTTCAGTTTGGGCATAAATTCCAGGTTTGGTGAGTAACTCTAAATTGTTTGAGCTTCATGGGCCTTGAAGACAGAAAATGGTAGGCTAAAGAGTCAAACAAGGTAGCTTACAATTGTTGAAGCAACTGCTAGGTAGGCATTTTTACCTTGGTAAAGCTGTTGGGGGGGGTGGGGGTGGGGGGGGGGGGGGGAAACCACCAGAAGCCAAATTTCACGACATAGTCCAGTTTGATAGTTCCTTCTCAAGTATGATATCATGCCTGGGGGACTCTGAAAAGGAGTGAGAGGCATTAGCCCATCAGCATGACCCAAGAGAAATAGAACTGTCCAAGGATCTGAAACTAGTTACTTCCCATACTCTGTCTCTGCTCTTTGGCCTGCTCTTCTGTTTGTTCTTTCTTCAGGCACGAAGATCACTGTAAGTATCAAGTGTGGGGAAAGTTCTTGAGCTCATCTCACATATTCATTCTTGGTAGAGTTGTCCTCACGTGTTCTCTGCGGACTGTGTCCCAGTGGCCCCTTTAAAATCAAGCTTGAAAGCTGCTTCTAAATCTTATAGCTCTAAGGCAAAAAAAAAAAAAAAAAAAAATCCCCAGTGTGTTTTGTTGGGGCGGGGGGTCAGAACCTGTTCTTATCGGAAAAGGGATGGAGTTAAAAGAGGTAGACCTAAGAATTTTTCTTTTTGCTTTAACTACCAAGACTGTGAAAAATAAAATAACATCTGGGGCATTAGGACCCAGTAGAAGTGCCTCATTCAGACTCTTGGTTAACTTCTCTCAGTGACGTAAACAAGCAGCCCTAGCTCATTCTCTACCCGCCCCCCCATCCCTCTCCCTCTTGCTCCTTTTCTCCCCCTTTCTCCTCCCCCTCCCTTTTCCCTCTCATTTTCTCTTTCCCCCTCTCTTCCCCCTCCCTCTCCCTCTCCCTCTTCTCTCTCTCAGCTCCCTTACATTAAAGAGAAAATGCTGCTCTCAGTGACTTCCAGGCCTGGGATTTCGACTTTTGGCTATAACAAGAACAACAAGAAGGTAGGGAAAAGTGCTTTTTTGGAATCCAGCGATTTCCTTTCCTGGGGATCCGGGAGTGCCCTTGGCTTTAACATTCTTAGTAAGAGGGGATCGGAATTCCTCTCTCCACTCAGCGCCTCTCCCTTTTCTACCACTTCTTTCGGCATCTTTTCTCACCTGGTTTTGAAGTTCCAGCAGTTTACAGTGCCTGTGTTTGAGGCCTGAGAAGGCATGGGAATTAAAAACAAATCAAGCTTGTAAGTTTGTATCTTTGTGAAACGAAGTTAGTTTGACTTCTTGCTGATATACCCAGTCTCCACTGGGATAATATGTCATCTCAAACCCTGGTCCCATGCCCACTCCCTCCAAGGTTATTTTTATCTTTTTGATGAACTGTTTCTACCTCCCCCCCCCCCTTCCTTTCTACCTACTCCACCAGCATTATCGGGTAGCTGAAATGCATAGTCTGTGAAATCACAACAGCTTCAAGAACTGGGTGTACTCTTCTAGACTAAGTAGAGACCCTGTCCCACCCAGCCCGTAGGGAAGGAGTCCTAAGAGAGAACAGACCTTGGAATTATGGCAGCAGTCTCTGTGATTCTTTGGGTTCTGCTGCTGAGCTGGTGCCTGGACCTCTGCTGATGGCCAGGCTCAGCAGGGATCCTCAGAGTCTTTGTGATTAACCTGCAGTTGCCAGAGAACTGTGGTATGCTTGGGAGCATGGGCAGTCTAACGAGGGGTGGACAGTCATGCCCACGTTCAACAGAGAATATCCTCGGCAGTTTCTTGGCATTTCAGGGCATACAGTGCTGATTAGGAGGAACTTCATGCTGTAGGAGAAAGACCCTTTACCCTCTCTCCTAGCATGTAGCTATTTTTTGAAGAAAAAAGATGCCATGGATGTATAGGGATCTTTTGCCCATCTGATGGAGTGTTGGAGGGTTTGGGAAGGATTCCTGCTGCTTTCTCATATATCTAAAGATACATCTAAAGATGTATAGGTAATTTAAACCAAGTGTCTGATCAAGGCAGTGCGTAAATGTTTAGACCCAAAACACTTAGTGTCAGTTTGTAATGGTATTCATTCTATTTATATCCTTAAGAAAAATGGGTCCATATATGTTTGTTATCAGTAATACACATACATATATGAATATATAATTTGGCTAAGATATATTTTTAAAATTTATTTATTTATTAGATTTTATTTATTTTAGATAGAGAGCACACGAGTGGGGGTGCTGAGGGAGAAGGATTGATGCTCCATGTGCTGGACGTGGGGCTCCATCCCAGGATCCTGAGATCATGACCCTAGCCGAAGGCAGACACTTAACCAACTGAGCCACCCGGTCACCTGACTGGATATTTCATCTGTTTTTATTCCTTTCAAATTTATATAGTAATATATGAAACTTAATTTTTTTTCTCCAAGTCTCTCAGGTTACCCAGACCCATTAAAATAAAAATAAATTCTATAAGTTAGTTTTTTTCCTTTTAAGGGTTTCATGTCTTCAGTGCTATCTAAAATCTTCTCTTAGCTGTCTTCACTCCCTTTCCATCTTGTAGTGTATGAAACATTTAACCAGCTTCTAAATCTAGGATACTATAGGGGACAAAGAGATATAAGTGTGGACTAGGATCAAATCTCATGTCTCTTTTGATAACTTGTAAGGTTTGAGAAACAATCAAGAATTGTGTGGGTTCTGGGCACCTGGAAAACCTCTGCCTTTGGCTTGGGTCATGATCTCAGGGTCCTGGGATGGAACCCCACATGGGGCTCTCTGCTCAGCGGGGAGCCTACTTCCCCCTCCCCTCTCTCTGCCTGCCTCTGCCTATTTGTGATCTCTCTCTCTGTCAAATAAATAAATAAAATCTTAAAAAAAAAAAAGTAAAAAACAAAAAAAGAATTGTGTGGGTTCTTTTTTTTTATTTATTTTTTTTTTTATTTTAAAGATTTTTTTTTATTATTTATTTGACAGAGAGAGAGATCACAAGTAGGCAGAGAGGCAGGCAGAGAGAGAGAGGGGGAAGCAGGCTCCCCGCTGAGCAGAGAGCCCCATGCGGGGCTCGATCCCAGGACCCTGAGATCACGACCCGAGCCGAAGGCAGAGGCCTTAACCCTCTGAGCCACCCAGGTGCCCCATTGTGTGGGTTCTTACAAGTCAATGTTATGATTACCTCACTTTGTGGCTGTGTTATGACTCCTTGTATGTATACATAGATTGGTGAATTTTGGGTATATTTAGAGCATTACCACATTGCTCTTTGTGTTGATATGTACTAAATGTGTTTGTTTCTCTTTTAGGGAGAGTGTTTAGATGGATTTGTTCATGCAATTTGTAAATTTTTACACTCAAGGTTACGTTTTTCACACTCTTTTAAAGATTTGATATATTTATTTGAGAGAGAAGCGCACGTACGGGTGCAGGTGTGTGCGCAGGGCAGAGGAACAGTGAGAGGGAGAGAGTCTCAGGCAGACTCTGCCTTGAGTGTGGAGCCCATTGCAGGGCTTGTCCCAGGACCCTGAGATCAAGACCTGAGCCAAAACGGAGTCAGCTGCTTAACCTATTATGCCATTCAGGCACCCCCAAGTTTACATTTTTAAAATAACTTGTTTTTAGTAATAAATTTAAGACATGCCCACTAAAAAAAAGAAAGCATAAAGAGGTATATAAACTAAAAAGTTAAGTCTTCCTTTCATGTCCTAATGTTTCTTACTCAAATCCCACCCCTCAAGGAAAATAACTGGTAGCAATCTGGTGTATATATCCTACCAGACTTTTCTTTGACAAGGTTAAGTTTTAATGTTGACATTGTCTTATTTGTCATTTCTATTAAGAACTCAGTTTCTCAAGTAGATCACGTCTACGTGATGAAGTTCTTGGACCTGTCCAAATGTTTAAAAAACTGAAAGAACAATCAGAATTTAAACTTTTGAAAAGTACAAATTCTAAATATCTGCTTTTATTGTCTGTCATTATGTAATACAAAAATCTAGGTATAATAGACTTGTAGAGATCTGCTTTCTTGAAGGAGAATTTTTACATCGTAATTTACTCTAGTCATCACTTCTAGTTTGTGGAGTAGAAATAATTGCCAGTGAGCTCAGAAGAGCTATTTGTACACTAGTGTTGTGACTTTTTTGAAAGTGTATTAATTTTATTTACTTGACTTTAAAAAAGTAGGATTGTTTTATTTGGAAGCATGTTTGTATACTTCGCTTGTCAGGAAGTTGTTACCTAAGGAGTCCACGACGTAGTTTTCTTACTGTTCTTGACTGTGATAAGTATAGGAATACAGCCAACAAATGTATAAGTCCTAATAAAGGCAGATTCTTCCTCGGGATGTAGTGTTGAATATCCACTCTTTTCTTGGAATTAAAATATCACAGAAAGGGGGAATGTTGCTTTCAAGACTGATTCTGAAACAGTGTAGTGCATGTTTTAAAAACATCTGTTTAAATGGCCTTCAATTACTCTGGTTCATTTAAAAAAAATAAAAAATAAAAGGATCAGAGTTGTAGGGTCTCAACACTTTCTTCAGTGTTTGAAAGAGTTGCCTCGGTAGAGAGACGTGAGTATAGGTGAGATTGAAAGAGGAAATGTTTGGAACTGAAGGAATCTCAGACTTGTAAAGGGCCTAACCACGCCTTCCCTGACATCATCTTCCTGGCATGTGTTATTATAATTTAACTCCTCAGAGCATCAACAACTATTTCCTGTGGAAAAAAAGAAAAGAGATTGTGTTTAACTTGGGATAATTTGCCTTGCCTAACCTATTTTGCATAAATTCCTATTTCCTCTTGATCTTAAAATTCTGAAGACCAGTAGGGGGAGGGGGGTTGGAAGCAGTGACTGATGGGAGTAGAAGTAACTGGTGGGCATTGTCAGATCTTCTCTTTGAGAAGCAGGAGTTACCAGAAAGTTTTTAGTATTTACTCAGGAGAGAAGAAAGTGGGAAGCGATGCTATAATCTTTTATACTTTTAACAGGGAAGATGATTTTTGTGTGTTTACTACATTTTCAGCTAGTTTCCATCAAATCAAACTTATTAAAACTGAGGACTAAGGACTTCTAGGTCTAACATCTCTTGACTGAGGGTGCTATTCTGTTGTCCATAATAAAGTTGACTCAGTTGGTTAAAGTTTAGTGGTAATGTCTTTCCTTTGATCCTTCCTTTACCTTTTGAGCCCTACCAGACTAATTTACATGCTCATTACTGATTATCTTTACTACTATAATAGGTATCTCACATGATCTCCTTGCCTCCTAGTTCTCCCTGCCTTGCCCATGGCCCCCACATAACTTCAGAGGATTTTTTTTTAAGACTTTTTGTTTATTTATGAGAAAGAGTGAGAGCAAACATGAGAGCAGGGGCAGGAACAGAGAGAGAGGGACAAGCCAAGTCTGTGCTTTGCCCGGAGTCCGCCCTGGGGCTCGATCTCAGTACCCTGAGATCATGACTTGAGCTGAAAACAAGTCAGTTGCTTAACTGACTGAGCCACCCAGGCGCCCCCTCTCCCCCATTAAGTTTATATTTGCTGCAGGACAGTCTGCAGGCATCCCAGCAGTCAGTCTAGTACTGAGCATTTCTTTTTTTTTTTTTTTTAATTTTTTTTTTAAGTTTTAGTATTTTATTTCAGAGAGAAATAGAGTGAGAGGATGAGGGGGAGAGAGAGAAGCAGACTCCCCGCGGAGCTGGGAGCCTGATGTGGGACTCGATCCCGGGACTCCAGGATCGTGACCTGAGCCGAAGGCAGTCGCCCAACCAACTGAGCCACCCAGGCGCCCCTGAGCATTTCTTGTATAAAAACCTTTAATGGCTATATATTACCTGCTAAACAGAGCCCCAATCCTAGCCCAATACTCACTATTTATCCAGCCTTTCCTTTTTTTAAAATTTATTTATAGGGGCACCTGGGTGGCTCAGTGGGTTAAAGCCTCTGCCTTCAGCTCAGGTCATGATCTCGGGGTCCTGGGATCGAGCCCCACATCGGGCTCTCTGCTCGGCAGGGAGCCTGCTTCCCCCCTCTCTCTGCCTGCCTCTCTGCCTACTTGGGATCTCTGTCCATCAAATAAATAAAAAAAATATTTTAAAAAATAAAATAAAATTTATTTATATATTTATTTTTAATTTGACAGAGACACAGCAAGAGAGGGGACATAAGCAAGGGGAGTGGGTGAGGGAGAAGCAGGCTTCCCACGGAGCAGGGAGCTGGATGCGGGGCTAGATCACTAGGATCATGACCTGAGGTGAAGGCAGACACTCAAAGACTGAGCCACCCAGGTACCCTCCTTTTTTTTTTTTAATTTAAAAAATATTTATTTTTACTTTTAAAAATATTTATTTGACAGTGAGATAGTGAGAGAGCACAAGTAGGGTGAGCGGCAGGCAGAGGGAAAGGGAGAAGCAGGCTCCCCACTGAGCTAGGAGCTGGATGTGATAGGGGGGCTCGATCCCAGGACCCTGGGATCATGACATGAGCCAAAGGCAGATAGATGCCTAACTAACTGAGCCACACAGGTGCCCCTTCATTTTATTTAAAAAAAAATTTTTTTAAGATTTTATTTATTTATCAGAGAGAAAGAGCGAGAGAGAGAGCAGGCAGAGACGCAGAGGGTGAAGCAGGCTCCCTGCTGAGCAAGGAGCCCTATGTGGGACTCGATCCCAGGACCCTGGGATCATGACCTGAGCCAAAGGCAGCTGCTTAACCAACTGAGCCACCCAGGAGTCCCCTTTTTTTTTTTTTTAGTAGGCTCCATGCCCAGTGTGGAGCCCATTGGGGGGCTTGAACTCACAACCCTGAGATCAAGACCTGAGCTGAGATTGAGAGTCGAACTTAACTGACTGAGCCACCCAGGTGCCCCTGTCCAGCCTTTCCTTATTTTCCCCACCTATCCCCCCTTGATTCCATTACCTTCACTCTGCTTTACTGTTGTTTTACCTGCAATTCTCTGGATATACCCTTGGATTACTGGTTTATATTTCTAATTCCGTAAGAAAATATGCTGTAAGACAGAAGAATACAGACAAGAAACAGGGTGACATAAAATACAGATTAAGAGGTCAGATGGAATTATAATGCAAATGTGCAAACCATAGAGTTTTATCTTGGAAGATTAGGACTGAAGAGTACCCATAGATTTTTTTTTTTAATTTTCTAAAGGTTATTTTTTTATAAGATTTATTTATTTGAGAGAGAATGAGAGAAAGTGTGGAGAGAGGGGCATAGGGAGAAGAGAGAGAGAATCTCAAACAGACTCTCTGCTGAATGCAAGGTCCAATGTGGGGCTTGATCCCATGACCCGGAGATCATGACCTGAGCTGAAATCAAGAGTCAGACGCTCAACCAACTGAGCCACCCAGGCGCCCCAGTACCCAGAGATTTTTGTCACTGCAGAGATGGTTGGCAGTTTTGACAAGCAATTTCAGAGTAGGGGAGCAGAAGTGAGGTTGTAGTAGGCTGATGATTATAAGAAGGTAATGACGTATAGATGGTGTATATAGACTAATATTTAAGAACTTTAAGATGGAGAGCAGAACCCAATTAAGAAATGGGCAAAAGATATAAATAAGTATTTCTTCAAAGAAGATCTACAAATAGCCATGAAAAAGGTGCTCAGCATCATTAGCCATCAAGGAAATGCAAATCAAAAACCACAATGAGATGCCACTTCACACCCACTAGGATGCCTGTGATCAAAAAGGTAATAACACGGAGTAACTGGACTCTTCATACACTGTGGGAATGTAAAATGGTGCGACTACTTTGGAAAACAGTTTGGCAGTTCTTTAAAAGGTTAATCTAGTCAGGGTGCCTGAGTGGCTCAGCCCGTTAGGCTTCTGACTTTGGCTCAGGTCATGGTCTGGGGGTGGGGGTCCTGGGATCCAGCCCTGCCTCTGGCTCCTGGCTCAGTGGGGAATCTGCACGTCCCTCTGCTCCTCCTCCCCCGCCTGCTCTCTCTCTTACTTTCAAATAAATTAAAAAAAAAATGAAAATTAAAAAAGAGAAAAGGTTAAACACAGTCCTAGGTACATACCTAAGGGAAATTAAACATGTCCACACAAAAACCTGTGCACACGTGTTCAGAGCAGCATTCTTCATAATAGCCAAAAAGTGGGAACAACCCAGATATCCACCAACTGGTGAATGGATAAATAAAATATTGTGTGTACCCATAAAAAGGAAGTTTTGGAATTATATTTATCTATAAGAAGGATTAGAGTGCTGATACATTCTCCAAAATGGATGAACCTTGAAAAACATTATGCTAGGTCAAGGTTGCCACTCACGAAGCCCACATATTTTATGCTTCCATTTATATGAAATGTCCCGCATAGTCAAACCAATGGAGATGGCAGATTAGTGGTTGCATAGGTCTAGGGAAGAAAGGAGATGGTTGGGGGCTAGTGGGGAGTGACTTGTTATGGGTATTGTGTTTCTTTTGGGGTAATGAAAATGTTCTAAAAGTTAATTGTAATGGCTGTGAAACGGTGATCTAAATGCTACTGACTTTATACTTTAAGTGGGTTAATTACATGGTATGTAAATTATCTGTCAATAAAGTTGTTATTTTAAAAAGATGGGGAACAGAGAAATGAGATAAAGGCAGAAAGAGGATGGGGTGACATGGAGAGAATTTTCTTAAAGATGGGAGACCTGGGAGCCAAAATGTAAGAAGAATCATGGTGAGTTAACTTGATACTTATTTTCCAAATATGTATGTTCCTATTCTTGTCCTTCTTCTCTCTGATTCTTTTGTTTTTGTTGTGCCTCAAGTATTTAGCCTCTTGGGATCCCTTCCTTTTGGAATGGCCTTTCTCTTTGTTCCCTGCACCCACATTCATTAAACAGCTCAGCGGAGCTAGGCCCTGGGGCTAAGGCATGACTGTGGCTGTTCAGTAGCTCACAGTTAAAAGCATCTTGGGAAACCCTATCTATCCCTCAAGTTCAGCTGAAATATTATCTCTGTCAAGCTACTAATTCCTCTACCTCCCAGCCCTCAAGAAGACTTTTTTTTCTGAGTCTCTATAATATTTTGTATTTCATATATGGTTATTTATCTAATTTTGCATTGTTTTGAAATCAGGTGATTGTCTTATCTTCATTGAAATATAGACTCTGTAAATGCAGAGACAGTGGCATTCAGTTTGTTATCCTCCAAAACACCTGATTAACCCTACCTAGTAGATTCTAAAAAACATGTATTCTAATAAATGTAATTAAGCTGATGTTAGGCGTTAAATTAAGGTTAAATGAAGGAAAGCACCATTGTATATTCTATACAAAACGGGAAATATGGAGTTAGATCTGACTTTTGTCAATTATTATCTGTGTGGCTAGTTGCAGGTTTCTTAGGCTCTCTGATCTTGAGTTCTTCATCTTAAAGTGGAGATATACTTTATTGGTTATTTTGAGAACCAGTAATACTTGATAATATTTATAACCATGCATCAACATGTATAAATGGACGTACTATTTCTTTTCTTTTTTTTAAAGTAAGCTCTGCGCCTAACATGGGGCTTGAACACATGACCCCAAGATTAAGAGTCACATGTTCTACTGACTTGAGTCAGCCAGGCACCCTGACTGTTATTTCTTTTATCAAAAAATCCTTTTTTCTTGATGCCATTTCTTGCTCCAGCTGGTGCCTCATTTCTCTTCTTCCCTTTAACAGTAAAATATCTTGAAAGAGCTATTTATTCAAGAGTTGTATATACTTGCTCTCATTTATTTCCTTGCATTATTTTTCTTTTATTATTTATTTAAAAGATTCTATTTATTTATTTGACAGAGAGAGAGAGCAAGCACAAGCATGGGGGGAGCGGCAGGAAGAGGGAGAAGGAGAAGATGCAGGCAGGATCCTAGGACCCTGGGGTCATGACCTGTGCTGAATGCAGCTGCTTAACCACTTTAGCCACCCTAGTGCCCCTCTTTTGTTATCTTTAATATGTTACTTGATAATACAAAAGATTACGTGCAGTTATAAAGCATGATAGTAGGAATACCTGTAAGCCCACCTTCCAACTCAAGAACTAGAATCATTTGCTATAAATTGCATATACTTATGAGTTTCTCCTTGTTCCTTTCCCTTCCTCCCCTCTAGAGGTAAGCACTCTCCTAAATTTTATATTTATCATTCTGTTGCCTTTTAAAGACCCAGTTAAAAAAGCATGTTAATCTGGGGCGCCTGGGTGGCTCAGTGGGTTAAAGCCTCTGCCTTCGGCTCAGGTCATGATCTCAGGGTCCTGGGATTGAGCCCCGCATCGGGCTCTCTGCTCAGCAGGGAGCCTGCTTCCCCCTCTCTCTCTGCCTGCCTCTCTGCCTACTTGTGAACTCTCTCTCTGTCAAAGAAATAAATAAAATCTTTAACATGATTTTTTTAATCTTTTTTTAATCTTCTTGTTTACATTGTCCTAAGTGCTTTATGTATGTAGTTGTATAATATATACATATTATCTCATTTAATCCTTGTAAGAATTTCATCATTATCATCTCTATTTTACAGATAAGAAAAAAAACGAGGTACAGAGAGTTTAATAATCACATTACTAGTGAATGGCCCAGTTAGGGTTTGAACTCAGAGAGTCTGGCTCCTAGTCTGTGTTCTCAACCACTACCATACTGCCTTATTGCAGTACATAGTTTTCTGGCCTTTTTCCCCCCATCCTATGTTACATTTTCATGATTCATGTTCTATACCACTATGATTTATTCATTTTTCGCTGTATGGTATTTCATTTTGTGACTATACCATAATTTATCCATTTTCCTGCCAGTGATTTTTGGATTGTTTCCAGGTTTGTTTTTGCTATTACTAACATTGCTGCGCTGAACATTCTTGTATTTATAGTACATTGGTGTAAGAATTTCTCTTGTGTTTGTACCTGGAAGTTGGATTGCTGAGTCATAAGGTATGTGAATATTCACCTTAAAGAGGTAACGCTAAATTGCTTTCCAAGTGTACCAGATATGTTCCTCTCCACATTGTATAAAATTTACTGTATATTCACATCCTCTCTACTTGTTCATTCTCTCTTAAACCTAATCCAATTAGGTTTCTGCTCCCACCACTCCACCAGAACTGCTCTTAGGAAGGTCTGCAGTGACTTTCATGTTCTTGAATGGTCAGTTCATATCCTCATCTTATTTAATCTATTGTTAAAACACTTGACACAACTGATCACACTATTCCTTGAAACACTTGGTTTGTTTTATAGAACACTGCATTCTCCTGTTCCTCTACTACCCATGGCCTCTCTTAAAGCGCCTTTGCTTGTTCCTCTTTATTCACCTCCTCTTTAAACCTTGCAGTTCCCCAGGATTCAGTACTTGAGTTTCTTTTCTTCTTTTTAAAATTTAATTTAGGGGCACCTGGGTGGCTCAGTCGTTAGGTGTTTGCCTTCGGCTCAGGTTGTGATCACAGGGTACTGGGATTGAGCCCCACATTAGGTTCCTGCTCAGTGGGAAGCCTGCTTCTCCTTCTCCTTCTCCCTCTCCCCCTGCTTGTGTTCCCTCTCTCACTTTCTCTGTGTCATATAAATTTAAAAAATCTTAAAAAATTTATGTGTGTGTGTGTGTGTATATAAAATTTAATTTTTTTGAGAGAAAGCGCGCATGCATGCAGGCGCATGTGTGCCCATAGGAGGTGTGGCAGGAAAGAGGAGAGGGAGACACTCTTAAGCAGACCACGGTTCTGACACAGGGCTTGATCTCATGACCCTGAGATCATGACCGGAGCCGAAATGAAGAGTCGGATGCTTAATCTACTGAGTACATAGGCACACCTTGAGTTTCTTTTCTGTCTTTACTTCTCCCTTCATAACTATATGCACTCTCATAGCTTTAAATATCACCCATATCATGGGAACTCTCAAATTGTATTTCTGACCTAGACTGCCTTCTTGCATTCCAGATTCCTATATCTGTTTTCACCCTTGACATCTCCACTTAGATGTTTATGGGACATTTCAAATTTAACATGGCTAAAACCGAGCTCTTGCCTGCTTTCTACCTTCCTGCCAAACTGTCCTCAGTATCTTCTCTGTCTCCGTAAATGGTAACTTCATTTTTCCAGGTGCTCAGCCAAAAAGATAGACTTATTCTCTCTTTCTCATAGAGCCCCATGTCTAATAGTGTAATACTGGTACTTATTTTATTGGATTAGTACTTATTGCCTATCATTAAGGCATTAATGTCAGTGATTGTTAAGGTTAGCAATTATAACAAGCTACCTATGGAAAACATGATTCCATTTTCTCTATTCCTATCTGCATATAAAAAACTTTTTTCCCCCTAAGTTTTTATTTAGGAGTAGAATTTAGTGATTCATCGCTTATGTATAACACCCAGTGTTCAACACAAGTGTCTTCCTTAATACCCATTATTCATTTAGGCTATCCCCCATCTATCTCCCCTCAATCAACCCTCAGTTTGTTCAAAAACTTTTTTTTTAAGATTTTATTTTTAAATAGTTTCTACATCCAACATGGGTCTCAAATTTACAGCCCTGAGATTAAGAGCTACATGCTCTACTGACTGAGCCAGCCGCGTGCCCTTATTCCTAGCTACATAGAAACAAGCTTATAATTTTTCCCACCTTAAAAAAACAAGCAAACAGGGGCGCCTGGGTGGCTCAGTGAGTTAAAGCCTCTGCCTTCGGCTCAGGTCATGATCTCAGGGTCCTGGGATTGAGCCCCACATCAGGCTCTCTGCTCAGTGGAAAGCCTGCTTCCCCCACCTCTCTCTGCCTGCTTGTGATCTCTCTGGGTTAAATAAATAAATAAAATCTTTAAAAACAAAACAAAAAAACAAGCAAACAAACAAAAGCAAACATACCCTGCTTTGATCTCAAGTCTCCTGCCAGTAGTGCCCATTTCTCTGATCTCTTTCATAATCAAACTTCCCGAAGTGCCTGGCTGCCTCCATAGGGAGAGCATGCGACAGTTGATCTCAGGATCATGAGTTCACACCCCATGTTGGGTGTGGAATTTAAAAAACAAAAATAAAAACAAAATTTATTGAAAAAGTAGTTCCTATAGCATCTTTATTTCCTTACCTCTCACTCATTTTCTTATTTTTGAATTTTTTATTTTTAACTGTGGTAAAATACACATAAAATTTACCCTCTTACCCATTTTTTTAAGTGTACAGTATGTAATAGTAATTTTTTTTTTTTTTTTGTAATAGTAATTTTTTACATTGTTGTGCAACGACTCTTTAGAATTCTTTTCATCTTGCAGAAATGAAAGTCTGTATCCATTAAACAATTTCCCATTCTCTCTCCTTTCCAGTCCCTGGCAACCACTGTTCTACTTTGTGTCTCTATGAATTCTCTAAGAATCTCGTGTAAGTTGGAATCACACAACTGTGATTGGCTTTGTGATTGGCTTATTTCACTTAGCATAATATCCTCAAGGTTCATCCATGTTGAAACATATGTCCAGAATTTCTTTGTTTTGTAAGGTTGAATACTATTTCATATATATATATACATATATATGAATGAATATGTTGTGGTTCATCCATTTATCCATTCGACCCAAGTGAGGGACACTTGGGTTGCTTCCATCTTTGACTATTATAGATAATATACATGAACATGGGTTGGTGTACAAAGATCTTTTCAAGACTCTGCTTTCAGTTTTCTTGGGTATATTACCAGAAGTGGAATTGCTGGATCATATGGTAATTCTATTTTTAATTTTGTGAGGAATCATCATGTTGTTTTCCATGACAGTTTTACTGTTTTACATTCCCACCAGCAGTACACAAGTGTTCTGATTTCTCTACATCTTTGCCAACACTTACTTCCTGGGTTTTTTTTTTTTTTTTTAAGATTTTATTTATTTATTTGACACAGAGAGATCACAAGCAGGCAGAGAGGCAGGCAGAGAGAGAAGAGGAAGCAGGCTCCTGAGCAGAGAACCCGATGCGGGGCTCGATCCCAGGACCCTGAGATCATGACTTAAGCCGAAGGCAGAGGCTTTAACCCACTGAGCCACCCAGACGCCCTACTTCCTGTTTTTTTGATAGTAGCCATCCTTATGGGTGTAAGATGGTAAATTATTGTGTTGCTGCTGTTATTTTGTGAGCCATATGCCCAGTGTGGGGCTTGAACTCACGACCTGGATATCAAGAGCTTGGATATCAAGGGTCACATGCTCTACTGATGAAGCCAACCAGGTGCCTCTTGTAATAGTTTTGATTTGCATTTCTTTAATGACTAGTGATATTGAACATCTTGTCATGTGCTTGTTGTTTGTGTATCTTTTGTGTGTGTGTGTGTGTGTGTATCTGGAGAAATGCCTAAGTCTTTTGTCCATTTTTTTAAATGGGATTATTTATTTTTTTGTTGATGAGTTGTAGTTTGGATATTAACTCCTTATTAAATATGTGATTTGCAAGTATTTTCTCTTATTCTGTAGGCTGCCTTTGACTCTCTTGATTGTGTCCTTTGAAGCACAGAGGTTTTTAACTTTGACATAGTCCAACTGATCTATTTTTTCTTTCTTTTTCTTTTTTTTAAAGATTTTATTTATTTATTTGACAGAGAGAGAGAGACTACAAGTAGGCAGAGAAGCAGGCAGAGAGAGGGGGCGAAGCAGGCTCCCTGAGGAGCAGAGAGCCCAATGCAGGGCTCAATCCCAGGACCCTGGGATCATGACCTGAGCCGAAGGTAGAGGCTTTAACCCACGGAACCACCCAGGCGCCCCATATTTTTTTCTTTAGTTATTTACTTCTGTTTGTTTTTTTGTGCTTTGGGCAAGAAATTGCCTAATCCAATCTCATGAACCTTTTCTCCTATGTTTCCTTCTCCTCCTCCTCCTCCTTTTTGAAAGATTTATTTATTTGAGAGAGAGAGAGAGAAAGAGAGAGAGAGAGAGCATGCAAACATGAGCAGGGGGAGGGGCAGAGGGAGAAGCAGGCTCCCCACTGAGCAGGGAGCCTGACAGGGGTCTGGGTCCCAGGACCCTGCTATTATGACCTGAGCTGAAGGCAGATGTTTAACCAACTGAGCCATCCAGGTGCCCCTCCTATGTTTTCTTCTAAGAGTTTTATAATTTTAACCCTTCTGTTTAGGTGTTTGATCTATTTTGAGTTAACTTTATATATAGTATTAAGTAATGGTCCACCTTCGTTCTTTTGCAGGTGGATATTCAATTTTCCCAATGTCATTTATTGAAAAGACTGTCCATTTCACATTGAATGTCTTGACACTCTTGTTGAAATCATTTGACCATATATTCAAGGGTTTCTTTCTGTTCTTTCCTTCCTTCCTTTTTTAAGATTTTATTTATTTGTCAGAGATCGAGCGAGCTCATAAGCAGGGGGAGTGGCTGAGGGAGAAGCAGGCTCCCTGCCAAGCAAGGAGTCCGATGTGGGACTCAATCCCAGGACCCCAGGATCATGACCTGAGCCAAAGGCAGATGCTTAATGGATTGAGCCACGTAGGCATCCCTTGGTTTTTCAATTTTAGATGTATGTTGCCTTTCTGCTGTAGTAGATAAGGATTTGATTTGTTGTTGTTGTTGTTGTTAGAAACCTTCCTTTTCCTCTCCCTTGCAAGGGTTTTAGGATCTTTATCCCAGTGTTAAAAAAATTTCATGATGATGAACCTTTTGTGGGTCTTATTTATTTAGAGTTGTATACCATTTTCAACCTGGAAATACATATCCTTCGGTTGTAGGGTTTTTGTTGTAATTTATTCCCTTTATTTTTCTGTGTTCTTTTTGAAGTCCTGTTTTTGTTTTGTTTTCATATGGAATAACATTAAAAAAAATTTTTTTTAAGTAATCTCAACATTTAACATGGAGCTTGCTCTCACGACCCCAAGATCAGGAGTGCGATGTGCTCTACCAACCAAGCCAGCCTGGTGCCCTTGAAGCCGTTTTTTTTTTTTTTTTTTAAGATTTTATTTATTTGACAGAGAGAAACACAGTGAGAGAGGGAACACAAGCAGAGGGAATGGTAGCAGGAGAAGCAGGCTTCCTGCGGAGCAGGGAGCCCGATTCGGAGCTCGATCCCAGGACCCTGGGATCATGACCCAAGCCAAAGGCAGACGCTTAACGACTGAGCCACCCAGGTGCCCCTAAGCCCTGTTTTTGTATAGGACTTCCCACATCAGTATTTTTTCTTCTGTTTTCTTTAATTTTCACTTTTTTTTTTTTAAGTTTTATTTTCTGGGATATTTCCTCTATCTTCTGTTTATCGTCTAGCCTTTCTGTGGACTTTTTTGATACTTGCTATCATACTGTTAATTTCTAAGAACTTTTTTTGTCTCTATGTTCCTTTTTTTGTCGGCTTTTTTTGCTTCATAGATGAAATGTTTTTTGGTTAAATCTCTTGAGACTATTCATTAAGTTTTCTTCTTTTGTCCATTTTTCTTTTGAGTTTCTTTTTTGTTTTCATCTTTGACTTCAGAGGTTTTCTTTAAATGTCTAATGATTTTCGGCTGTTTAAGTGAAAAGCATTCAAAGACCGGATGGAAATGCTGTTGGCATAGGAAAAGCTTACCAAATTGTGGACTTCACTATAGGTGATAAAAGCTATTGCATAGGGAGAGGCCTGAATATCATCGTTTATAGAGCTTTTCTATTGTGGTGGTCAGTTTCCCCAGAGAGAAATACTCCAATCTCCTAAGGGGGAGGATTGGAGAAATGGCTGAGAATATTGCTTAATCTTCATGTTTTCACTTTAGTATTTATTCCCACCCAACTCTGCTTGGTGGCTAAGAAACCAGAGTCTCTCTGGTTCAACTCCCCAAAGAGTAAGCTCGTTTCCTTCTGGAGGGAAGGTAGATGGGGTAGTGGTAGCCTGATTGTGTGGCTCACACCTCTGTCTTTTTAGGTATTGGTACCTCTAATTTTTGAGTGTTTCTGGAATTTTACAGAATTACCTTTCTCCTAGTTTGCTTCCTATTGCTTTCTTTGCTCCTCTAAGTTATGTATCAGTTATCCATCCGTTGTCCAGGTTCTAAAATGTTGGGATCTATTATCTGTTTTTTTCTGTCCTCTGAAATGTATGTCTTTTAAATTTTATTTATTGATTTAAATTTAAGTTTTTATTTATTTTTTTTAGTAATCTCTACACCCAGCATGGGCCTTGAACTCACAACTCTGAGATCAAGAGTCGCATGCTCTTCTGACAGCCAGGCACCTCTGTTTCTTTTTTAAACCTTTATCATAATTTTAGTGGGATTTGGGAGGCTATAGAGATAATTACACATATTCAATTCAGAATCTCCTATTCATGATTCATCCAGTCTGGCTTTTCCCTTCTTGTCCTACTAAAATAGGTCATCATAGTCATTGGGTACTCCTCCCCCCCCCCCAGTTTTATTGAGATATAATTGACATATAACTTTTTGTAAGTTTAATGTATAAAATGTTATGATTTGATACAGATCTGTATCAAAAGGTCTGCAAAAGGTCTGCCACACTAAGGTTGGTTAATATATCCTTCACCTCACATAATTACCTTTTTGTTGTTCTTGTTATTGCCATGAGCACATGAAAACACTACTGTTCTAGCAGCTTTGAAATATACAATACAGTAATGTTAAACTGTAATCACCCTCCTATACATTAGATCCCCGGAACTTACTCATGTCGTAGCTGGAATTTGTGTAGACTTTGACCAGTATCTCCTTATTTACCCCACCCTTCAACCCTTGGCAACCACCATTGTCCTCTCTGCTCCTATGAGTTTGATGTTTTTTAGATTCCACATATAACTGAGATCATACAGTTTTTGTCTTTTTTTTTTTTTAAGATTTTATTTATTTATTTGACAGAGAGAGAGAGATCACAAGTAGGCAGAGAGGCAGGCAGGGAGAGGGGGAAGCAGGCTCCCTGCTGAGCAGAGAGCCCGATGCGGGGCTCGATCCCAGGACCCTGAGATCATGACCTGAGCCGAAGGCAGAGGCTTTAACCCACTGAGCCACTCAGGCGCCCGAGTTTTTGTCTTTTTCTGTCTGACTTACTTCACTTAGTGTAGTGCTGTATAAGTCAGTCCCTGTTGTCATAAATAGCAGAATTACTTTTTTATGGCTGAATAATATTCCTTTGTATATATATACAACATTTTCTTTATTCACCCATCAGGGGATGCTTAGATTGGTTCCATGTGTTGGCTGTTGTGAATAATGTTTCAGTGAACACGGGACTCCAGATATCTCTTTGAAAAAGTGATTTTATCACCTTTGGATATATACCCGGAAGTGAGATTGTTGGATCTAATGGATTTCTTTCTTATTTTTTTTTTAAGCATTTTATTTATTTATTTGTGAGGGAGCATGCTCACATGTGAGGAGAAGGAGGGGCAGAGGGAGAGGAGAGGGAACAAATTTCAGGCAGACTCCACACTAAGTGTGGAGTCCGATGGGGTGCTGGATCTCACAACCCTGAGTTCATGAACTAAGCTGAAGCTCAATGGACTGACCTACCCATGTGCCCCATGGATTTCTATTTTTAATTTTCTTTCCTTTTACTTAGTTTTTATTTTTTAAAGATTTTATTTATTGTCAGAGAGAGAGTGATCATAAGCAGGGGGAGCGGCAATCAGGGAGGCAGGCAGGCAGGCAGAGAAGGAGGCTCCCAGCTGAGCAAGGAGTCCGATACAGGACTCCATCCCAGGACTCTGGGATCTTCACCAGACACTTAACTGACTGAGCCACCCAAGCGTCCCTATTTTTAATTTTCTGAGGAATCTCCATCCTGTTTTCCATAACGTCTGTACCAATTTACATTCCTACCAGTGGTGCATCAGAGTTCCCTTTTCTCCACATCTTTGCTAGCATTTTTATCTGTTGTTTTTATGATAGTCATTCCAACAGGTGTGAGGTGATATCTTGTAGTGGCTTTGATTTATGTTTCCCTAAGGATTAGTGACATTGAGCACTTTTTCATGTAGCTGTTGGCCATTTGTATGTATTCTTTGGAAAAATGTCTATTCTAAAGTTTTCTGTCCATTTTTTAATTGGATTTTTTTTGCTATCGATTTATATGAGTTCCTTATATTTTTTGTATCTCAGCTCATCATCATCTATATAATTTGCAAATATTTCTTTTTTTTTTTTTTAAAGATTTATTTATTTATTTGATATAGAGAGAGATCACAAGCAGTCAGAGAGGTGGGCAGAGAGAGAGGGGGAAGCAGGCTCCCCGCCGAGGAGAGAGCCCGATGCGGGGCTTGATCCCAGGACCCTGAGATCATGACTTGAGCCGAAGGCAGAGGCTTTAACCCACTGAGCCAACCAGATGCCCCAACTTTCTTTTTTTTTTTTTAAAGATTTTATTGATTTATTTGACAGAGAGATCACAAGTAGGCAGAGAGGCAGGCAGAGAGAGAGGAGGAAGCAGGCTTCCTGCTGAGCAGAGAGACGGATGAGGGGCTTGTTCCCAGGACCCTGAGATCACGACAGGAGCCGAAGGCAAAGGCTTTAACCCACTGCGCCATCCAGGCCCTCCTATAGATGGCTTTTGATACAGATTTCAACAATCTTAATTCTTCTGGTCCATAAACAAGGATATCTTTCCATTGTGTCTCCTTCAGTTTCTTTCAACAATGTTTTATAGTTTTCAATGTACAGTTCTTTCACCTTCTTTAATTTATTTTTACGTATTTTATTGTTTTCGATGTTTTTGTTAATGGAATTGGTTTTTTTTTTAGATAGCATATAGAAATGCAACTGATGGGGTGCCTGGGTGGCTCAGTCATTAAGCGTCTGCCTTCGGCTCAGGTCATGATCCCAGTGCCCTGGGATCGAGCCCTGCATCGGGCTCCCTGCTCGGCAGGAAGCCTGCTTCTCCTGCTACCATTCCCTCTGCTTGTGTTCCCTCTCTCGCTGTGTTTCTCTCTGTCAAATAAATAAAATCTTAAAAAAAAAAAAAAAAAAAAGGAATGCAACTGATTTATTAATGTTGATTTTTTGTATCCTGAAACTTTACTGAATTCATTTATTAGGCCTCACTTTCTTGGTGGAGATTTGTGATTTTTTTATATGCAAGCTATGTCATCAGTTACGTGCCCTCCTTTCTGATTTGGCAGCCTGTATTTCCTTTTTTTGGTGGCGGATCGCTATTTATTTATGACAGATATTCAACATTTGTGATCCTCTCCAGTCAAAAGTTTGTTTGTTTTTTAAAGTTTTATTAAGTAAGCTCTACATCTCACATGGGCTGAAACTCAAGACCCTGGGATCAAGAGCTGTGTGGTCCTCTGACTGAGTCAGTCAGGCGTCCCAGTCAGAAGTTCCTTGAAACCATGCTCTCAGCCTTGGCCAGAGGATGAAGTCATCTGATGGACCCATCCTGCGAATGACCCCATAGATAGTGTAGGTTTTAAATTGGCCGTTGAACCTCCCTCTAACTTTGTCAGCCTTGGCCATGTTCTTCTGAATGGACACGTGATCCTTGGCACTGATGACGTGGTTGCTGAAGGAGCGCTTTGGAGGCATGTACAGTTCCATGAATTTGCTGGCATCATTCTACATTTTGAAGGTGTGCCTGCTACCACCCTGGATGTCTTTCTTTTTCTAGCCTACTTGCTATGGCTAGGACTTCTAGCGCTATATTGAATATGAGTGGTCAGAATGGGCACCCTTGTCTTATTTGTGATCTTTGAGGGAAAGCTTTGAGTATATTAGCTGTCGGCTTTTCATATATGGCCTTTATTATGTTGAGTTATGTTCCTTCTATATCCAATTTGTTGAGCATTTTTATCATGAAAGGACGTTGAGTCGTCAATTGCTTCTTTTGTGTCGAGATGATTGTATGATTTTTGTCTTTCATTCTGTTAATGTGGTATATCACATTTATTGATTTCTTTTTTTTAAGATTTTATTTATTTGACAGAGAGAAACACAGCGGGAGAGGGAACACAAGCAGAGGGAATGGTAGCGGGAGAAGCAGGCTTCCCGCAGAGCAGAGAGCCCTATGCGGGGCTCCATCCCAGGCCCCTGGGATCTGACCTGGGCCGAAGGCAGACACTCAATGACTGAGCCACCCAGGCGCCCCCACATTTATTGATTTCTGTATGTTGAAACATCCTTGCATCCCAGGAGTAAATCTGACTTGATCATGGTATATGGACTTTTTAATGTGCTGTTGAATTTATTTTGCTAGTATTTTGTTGAGAATTTTTGTGTCTTTATTCATCAGAGATTTTGGTCTGCTGTTTTTTCATACTGTCTTCATCTGGCTTTGATATCTTTATAAATGCTGGCCTTACAAAATGAATTTGGGAAGGTTTCCTCCTCTTCAGTTTTTGGAAGAGTTGAGAAGAACTCATGTTAATTCTATTTTCAGTGTTTGGTAGAATTCTCCCATGAAGCTGTGTGGTCCTGGGCTTTTCTTTGTTGGGAGGTGTTTGATTACTAATTCAATCTCCTCAGTTGTTACTGGTCTGTTCAGATTTTCTGTGTACTTTGTCTGTTTTTATGATTAAGATTTGATAGGTTAGGGGCACCTGGGTGGCTCAGTGAGTAAAAGCCCCTGCCTCCTGCTCAGGTCATGATCTCAGGGTCCTGGGATCGAGCCCCTCATTGGGCTCTCTGCTCAGCGAGGAGCCTGCTTCCTCCTCTCTCTCTGCCTGCCTCTCTACCTACTTGTGATCTTTTTCTCTCTCTGTCAAATCAATAAGAAAAAAAAAAAATCTTAAAAAAGACTTGGTAGGTAATATGTTGCTAAAAAAAAAAAAAGACTTGGTAGGTTATATGTTGCTAGGAATTTATCTATTTCTTCTAGGTTATAGAATTTGGTGGCATATAATTGTTCATGGCACTGTCTTAAGATCCTTTGTATTTCTGTGGTATCAGTTGTAATGTCTCTTCTTTTATGTATAATTTAGAGTTCTCTTTTTCTTGGTAAGTCTAGCTAATGTATTGTCAATTTTGTTTATCTTTTCAAAAAACCAGCACTTGTTTGTCTATTTTCTATTTTATTTACTTCTGCTCTCATCTTTGTTCTCTCATTTTTCCTGTTAACTTTGGGCTTAACGTATTTTTTCTCTAACTCCTTGAGGTTTTTTGAGATTTTTTTCTTTAGGCATTTTTTGCTATAAACTTCCCTCTTTGCATTGTTTTTGCTGCATATCATGAATTTTGGTATGTTGCATTACCATGTATGTTTGCTTCAAGACTTTAAAAATTTCATCTTTGACTCATTAGGTTGTTCAGGAGTATTTTGTTTAATTTCCACATATTTGTTAATTTTCTGATTTTCTTCCTGTTACTGATTTCTAGTTTCCTACCATGTTGGCCAGAAAAGATACTTGGTATGATTTCAGTATTTTTAAATTTGTTAGGATTTGTTTGTGATTTAATACATGCTCTATCCTGGAGAATGTTCCATGTGTACTCGAAAAGAATGTGTATTCTGCTTTTGGATGGAATGTCCTATATCTGTCTGTTAGGGCCATTTGGTCTAAAGTATAGTTTGAGTCCTGCATTTCTGTATTGATTTTCTGCTGGGTGATACTCATTGTTGAAAGTGGAGTATTGACGTGGCCTACTATTATTGTAGTGTTGTCTATTTTTCCCTTCCATCTTTTAATATTTGCTTAATATATTTAGGTGCTTGATGTTGGGTGCGTATGTATTTAGCTGCTCTATCATTTTATAATGATCTTTGTCTCTTGTTACAGTTTTTTACTTAAAGCTTATTTTTCTTATGTAAGTGTAGTTATCTTGCTCTCTTTTGGTTTCCATTTGCATAGAATATATTTTTCCAACCCTTCAATTTGTTCTTACGAGTCTTTTGTAGGCAACATGTAAGACGGGTCTTGTTTTTTTCCATTCAGCCACTATGTGCACTTTGATTGGAAAATTTGATCCTTTAAATTTAAAGTAACTATTGCTAGGTAAGGACTTATCATTGGCATTTTGTTAATTATTTCTGGCTGTCTTATTTTTTTCCCCTTAAGTATCTCTACCTGCCAGTGTGGGGCCTAAACTCACAACCCCAAATCAAGAGTCACATGCTCTACCAGTGGAGCCAGACAGGTGTCCCTACTTCGGGCTGTCTTACAGTTCTTTTCTTCCTGCCATTTTTTATGAATTGATGATTTTCTGTAGTGGTATACTTGGATTCCCTTCTCTTTATCTTATGTGTATTTACTATAGGTTTTTGTTTTGTGGTTACCTTCAGATTTGAAACATCTTTTTTTTTTTTTTTTTAAGATTTTATTTATTTTAGAGGCTCCTGGGTGGCTCAGTGGGTTAAAGCCTCTGCCTTTGGCTTGGGTCATGATCTCAGGGTCCTGGAATCGAGCCCTGCATCGGACTCCCTGCTCGGCAGGAATCCTGCTTCTCCTGCTACCATTCCCTCTGCTTGTGTTCCTTCTCTCGCTGTGTTTCTCGCTGTCAAATAAATTTAAAAAAATCTTTAAAAAAAAAAAAATCTTTTTTAAGCTGATAACACTTGACTTTGATTATGTACAAAACCTACCCTTTTACCCTCCCCCTGACATTTTATGTTTTTATATCACAGTTTACATCTTTTTATGTTGTGTATCCACTGACGAATTATTGTAGCTATAGCTATTTTTAGTACTTTTTTTTTTTTTTTTTTAAAGATTTTATTTATTTGACAGAGAGAAACACAGCGAGAGAGGGAACACAAGCAGAGGGAATGGTAGCGGGAGAAGCAGGCTCCCTGCCGCGCAGAGAGCCCGATGCGGGGCTCGATCCCAGGACCCTGGGATCTGACCTGGGCCGAAGGCAGACGCTTAACGACTGAGCCACCCAGGCG
>CM053611.1:59275769-59289423 GCA_028646535.1 Procyon lotor
ACTTTTTTTTTTTAAAGTGGGCTCCATACCTAATGTGGGGCTTGAACTTAGGACCCCAAGATCAAGAATTGCCATGCTCTATCAACTGAGCCAGCCAGGTACACCAGTGCTTTTGTTCTTTAAACTTTATGCTAGAACATCTTTATATTGCATTATTAGGATATTCTGAATCTGATTATATGTTTAACTTTACCAGTGTGATGTATGTTTTCATATGTTTTCATATTGCCAATTAGCATACTTTCATTTTAGCTCAGTGAACTCCTTTAAGCATTTCTTACAAGTTGGGTTGATAGTGATGAATTTTCTTAGTTTTTCTTTGTTAGGGAAAGTGTTTCTCGCCCTCATTTCTGAAGAACAAACTTTCTGGGTAAATTATTCTTGGTTGGCATTTTTCTTTTTTTTTTCATCATTTTGAATATATTATTCCATCATCTCCTGGCCTGCAAGGTTTCTGCTAAAACATCCACAATTGCTTTATGGAAATTTTCTTGTATGAGAGAATTTTTTTTTCTTGTTGATTTTTAAAATTAATTAATTTAAAAATTTTATTTAAGGGGTGCCTGGATGGTTCAGTTGGTTAGGTGTCTGACTTCAGGTCAGGTCATAACCCCATGGTCCTGAGATTAAGCCTTGCATCGGGCTTCTTGCTCAGTGGGGGGGCCTGCTTCTCCCTCTCTCTCTGCCTGCTGCTCCCCCTGCTTGTGTTCTCTCTCTCTCTGTCAAATAGGTGGATAAAACCTTTAAAAAAAATAATAATAATAATAAAATTTTACTTATTTAAATAATCTCTACACCCAGTGTTGGGCTCGACCATGACCCTGAGATCAGGAGTTGCACACTCTTCCAACTGAGCCAGCCAGGCACTTTCTGTTGATTTTAAAATTCTTTCTTTGTAGCATGCCTTGCTGGTACAGTCTGTAAAGTCAGCAATTCTTGATTCCAGGGTCATGAATTCATACTACACAGTAGGATAGAGTTTTCTTTTTTTTTTAGGATTTTATTTATTTGACAGAAACACAGCGAGAGAGGGAACACAAGCAGAGGGAATGGTAGCGGGAGAAGCAGGCCTCCTGCTGAGCAGGGAGCCCAATGCGGGGCTCGACCCCAGGACCCTGGGATCCTGACCTGAGCCGAAGGCAGACGCTTAACGACTGAGCCACCCAGGCGCCCCAAGGATAGAGTTTTCTTTCTTTCTTTTTTTTTTTTTAAAGATTTTATTTATTTGACAGAGAGACAGAGCGATCACAAGCAGGCAGAGAGGCAGGTAGATAGAGAGGGAGAAGGCAGGCTCCCCGCTGAGCAGAGAGCCCAACTCGGGGCTTGATCCCAGGACCCTGAGATCATGACCTGAGCTGAAAACAGAGGCCCCAACCCACTGAGCCACCCAGGCGCCCCAAGGATAGAGTTTTCTTAAAAGAAATTAAATTCTCTCTCTCTTTCTCTCTCTCTTTCTCTCTCTTTCTCTTAAATAGACTCCATGACCAGTGTGGAACCCAGGTTGGGCCTTGAACTCATGATCCTGAGATCAAGACCTGAGCTGAGATCAAGAGTTGGATGCTTAACTGACTGACCTACCCAGGCACCCCTTCAATTCTCTCTTTGTCTTTAATTTTAGATGGTTTTATGATAATGTATCTTGGAGAAGATTGTTTTGGATTGGAATTTTTGGATGTGCTACTACTTTCATGAATTCGGTGTCTAAAACTCTCTCTAGGTTTGGAAAGTTCTCAGTCATTATTTCTTTGAATAAACTTTCTACCCCTTTCTCTTCTCTTTCTGGGATTCTAGGGATGCATAAGTTATTCTCTTAATGTGTCCCATAAGTTCCATAAGCTTTTTTCATTCCTTTTCATTCTCTTTTCCCCTTTTTTTCTCTTCTGACTGGGTAATTTCAAATGATCACTCTTCAGGCTCACTGAATCTTTTGTTTGATTTAGTCCATAAGGTACTTTTAAGTTGCCAGATCCAACTAGGTTTTTGTTTTTGTTTTAGTTTTCATCTTACATAATCTCTTAGCATTTGCTAGAGTTGACTATTCTCCATTTCTTAAAATATTCTCTTTCCTCGCCTCCGGTTACACAACCACTTTTGGTCTTGCCCTTTTGGCCAGTCTCTTTTGGTCCCTTGTGTCAACTTCTTTATTCAATTTCTGATTATCTAGAGTTCTTTAGGCCTTCTTACCTTACCTTCTCTCTAAATATACTTTCCTCCTAAATTTTAGTTATTACTATGCTAACAGATTTACACATTGTAATTGGTAGGCCAGACCTATTCTCTCATCCAGGTACTAACCAGGCCCGACCCTGCTTAGCTTCCGATATCAGATGAGATTGGGCGCGTTCAGGGTGGTATGGCCATAGACACAGACCTCTTCTCTGTGTATCCAAATGCCTAATTGATATTTTTTCCTGGAAATCTCACAGGTTATTCAAGTTTTTGTTTTTGGTTGGTTGGTTGTTTTGTTTTGTTTTGTTTTGTTAGCTCCAGGCCCAATGTGGAGCTTGAACCCATGATCCTGAGATAAAGAGTCAAATGTTCTATGACTGAGCCAGCCAGGTGCCCCTCAAATTCGACATATTCAAAATGTAATGCTTGCTTTGTAGTCCTCAAATTGCCCTCCCCTAATCTCTGCAGCATTGTAGATGATATTGCCATCCATCCAGTTACTCAAGCTAGACTGTCCTTGCCCATGTCCAATCAATAAACTAGTCCTGTTGATTCTACCTATAAACTAAATCTCAAATCTTTCCACTTTTTTTTCTTTCCCTTTTTTTTTTTCAATCTTTACTGCCATCTCTCCAGTTATAGACTGGATTGTTTCTTGTTTGGGTACTAGAGTGACTACCTAATTGATCTTCCCATTTCATCTCCTGCCTCACTCTAATTTGTTCTTCCCATAGTAGCCACAGTAATATTTTCAAAACATCTATCAGACCTTATAACTTCTTTCTTACATAAAATTATTCACTAACTGTCTAATGTGATCAGAATGAAAACCAGGTACTTCAACACAGGCTGGAAGGTTCTGTGTCCCTCTCTCTCCTTCATTACACTCCAACCTAACTGGCCTTCTGTTCCTTTTAGATTCATTTGAAAGTCTCACTTTATGGGGCGCCTGGGGTGGCTCAGTCAGTTAAGCATCTGCCTTTGGCTCAGGTTATGATCTCAGGGTCCTAGGATAGAGCCCTGCATTGGGCTCCCTGCTCAGTGGGAAGCCTACTTCTCCCTCTCCTTCTGCCTGCCGCTCCCCCTGCTTGTGCTCAAGTGCGAGCTCTCTGTCAAATAAATAAAATCTTAAAAAAAAAAAAAAAATCCCACTTTATATCTTTTGCCCACATTCCCTCTTTCTGAAATGATCTTCTCTTTCATTCTCTGAAGGCTTCTCCTCCTTGAAGTTTCTCTTAAATATCACCTTTTTGACCAGACTAAAGTAGGTCACAGCTTTCTGTTTTTTCTCTCTAGCCCATTTATCGTGGTGGGTGATTGTGTGATTGCTTTATGATTATTTGATTAATGTCTTTATCTCCTCTAAATGCTAAATTTCATTAGGACCAAGACTATTCCTGGTGTAGTTCAGCATTTTGTCCCTGGTACCTGTCCTTGCCTGGTACTCTAAACAGATGTGAACTCTTTTTATATTTCAGGCTCTATTATAAGAGCTTTATAAGTACTTATTTTCATCTCCATAACAATTCTATTGCATGGGTGCTGTTACTATCCCCATTTTACAAGTAAGGTTAGGCAACTTATCCAGAGTCATACAGCTAGTACATGGTCATACCAGAATTAAACCTAAGTCTTTGTAATTTTTGAGCCTGTGTTTCTTTTTTTTTTTTTTGAGCCCGAGTTCTAACCACTTTCTGCTAGTTAATGGGATCTATAATCAAGAAAGATGTTTTTGAAAAAACATTTAGTAAACATTGATTTATTGCCTACTTAATTCCTAAATAAATAGTAAATAATTGAATGCCTGTATAAAAACTCAATCTGATTTTTCTTCATTTGTAAAATAAAGAAAAGAAAGTGATTTTTTTTGTTGTTAACCCAAGTTGAATTATTATTAAATCATTATTTTACGGGATGCCTGGGTGGCTCAGTCGGTTAAGTGGCTGCCTTCTGCTCAGGTCATGATCCCAGGGTCCTAGGTTTAGTCCCACATCAGGCTCTGTGCTCAGCGAGGAGTCTCCTTCTCTCTCTGCCTCGGCCTGCTGCCTGCTTGTGCACTCGCTCGCTCTCTCTGACAAATAAATGAATAAAATATTTTTAAAAAATCATTATTTTATAATTATAGGATTTGCTAACTGGGAGGGCCAGGCATGCTAACATTTTACCCCTACCCCCCTCATTTCAACTACCAAAGATAATATTTGCCTTGCCCTTAAAGAATGTTGGGGTTTGAGGGGTTTCAGTTGGAAGCATTCCTCTTCCTCCAAGCCACATGAGAAATAAAGTTTGAGAGATAGAAATAAAAACAATATATTTATTATTAATAAAACTAATATTTAAGAAGGTAGCTTATATCTGTGGGCCAGTGGATTTCTAATACTACCCCAGAATTGACAGATTTATCTACCTAGATATAGCAGTGATTTTAAAAAAAGCAGATGGAAAGCTATGGACCTCCCTGTCTGGTGGCTTACCCCTTTAAAACTTAACCAGTGTGGAGGGGCACCTGCGTGGCTCAGTTGGTTAAGCGACTGACTCTTGGTTTCTGCTCAGGCCATGATCTCAAGGTCTTGAGATCAAGCCCCATGTTGGGCTTCTCAATGAGCATGGAACCTCTTTGGGATGCTCTTGCCCCTTTTCCTTTGCCCCTCTCCCCACCCATGCTCTCCCTCTAAAACGAACAAAAAACTTAATCATTGTGGAGTAGCAGTGCTGAATAAGTATAGGTATACCTCATCCCATTGTGCTTCACTTTATTGTGCTCTGCAGTTACTGTATTTTTTACAAATTGAAGATTTGTGGCAGCCTGATGTTAAGCAAATTGGTGCCATTTTTCCAACAGCACTTGCTCACTTCGTGTCATTTTGGTAATCCTTGCAATATTTCAAATTTTTTAAATTGTTGTTTATGGTAATCCGGGATCAGTGATCTTTGCTGTTACTATTTTACACTTGATCTTAGCCAAAAGGCCGAGAAGCGATGCTGTTACTATTTTAATTGTTTTGGGGTACCATGAACCCATTTAAGAAGGAGAACTTAACTGATAAATGTGTGTGATCTGACTGCTTCACTGGCTCTTCCCCCATCTCTCTCTCTCTCCTTAAGCTTTCAAATAAGTAAATAAAATGTCTTTAAAATGAAGAGTCAATGGGATGCCTGGGTGGCTCATTGAGTTAAGCATCTGCTTTCAGCTCGGGTCATGATCCCAGGGTCCTGGGATCAAGTCCTGCATCGGGCTCCCTGCTCAGCGGGAAGCCTGCTTCTCCCTCTCCCTGGCACTCTCTCAATTTCTCCCTCTCTCTCTGACAAATAAATAAATAAAATCTTAAAAAAAAATAATAAAGATTTTATTTAAAAAAACAAAAACAAAATGAAGAGTCAAAAAATGACACCAAGAGGGGAGTGGGAGGATGGGGTATTTTTTTTAATGATTTTATTTATTTATTTATTAGAGAGAGAGAGAGTGAGTGCACAAGCAGAGGGAGTGGCAGAGGGAGAAGCAGGTTCCCTGCTGGGACTCAATCCCAGGACCCCGAGATCATGACCTGAGCTGAAGGCAGATGCTTAACCCACTAAGCCACCCAGGTCATCCCTTAAAGATGTTTTAGAAATTGATTTCTCTTTTTTTATTTTTATTTTTAAAAAATATTTTATTTATTTATTTGACAGAGAAAGAGATCACTAGTAGGCAGAGAGGCAGGCAGAGAGAGAGGGGGAAGCAGGCTCCCCGCTGAGCAGAGAGCCCGATGCGGGGCTCGATCCCAGGACCCTGAGATCATGACCTGAGCCGAAGGCAGAGGCTTTAACCCACTGAGCCAGCCAGGCGCCCCGATTTCTCTTTTTTTAATAATTGGGATTAATTGTTGACCTTGCTTACAGTTTGTGAAAGCCATTGCTTTTTCAAAGACATAACAATGGAAAGGCTGTGTGTGTGGGAGCCAGATGATCCTGAGTTAAAAATAAAATTCTACTATTTATTTATTATGTGAACTTGGGAAAGCAGCAGACTCCTCTGAATCTCAGTTTCTGAATAAATAAAAACCAAAATGGAAGTAATAATTGTCTTATTATCTTCTCTGTAAGGATTATGTTAGATAACAAAATCCTCTAAGGCTTGGAATATGGTAGATACCCACAAATGTTATTTTCCTTCTCTTTGCCTGACAAAAAGATAATAAAATAATAGGTCAGTTGCAACTTTCTTATATTTACTATTCCAGGGTTTTTTTTTTTTTTTATTATTTTTGTTTGTTTGTTTTTGAGATTAACTTGGATAGTCACTTTTGAGAGACTAGGTCAGGGGCACTTTTACATTGCCACTGTAAGTTTTTTTTTGTTTTTTTTTTTTATGTCATTTTTCTTTTTTTTTTTAAATAAGATTTTATTTATTTGACAGAGAGAAACACAGCGAGAGAGGGAACACAAGCAGAGGGAATGGTAGTGGGGAGATCCCAGCACCCCAGGATCATGACCTGAGCCGAAGGCAGAGGTTTTAACCCACTGAGCCACCCAGGCGCCCCTATTGTTCTGTTTTTGCATTACATCTTATGCCCGTCGAAGGCCAATCTTTTCCTTTAAAGATTTTATTTAGGGACACCTAGGTGGCTCAGTCAGTTAAGCGTCTGCTTAATGTGGGTTCAAACTGAAAACCCCAGGATCAAGAGTCATATGTTCTATCACCTGTGCCAACCAGCACCCCAGGAATTATTAATTTTTTAAGTGATATAGTGACATTGACCTTGTTTGTTTTATAAAAACGTTTTTTTTTTCAGGGCCACCTGGCTGGCTCAGTTTGAAGAGCGTGCAACTCTTCATCTCTAGGTCATGAGTTTGAGCCCCTCCTTGGGTGTAAAGATTGCTTAAGTAAATAAATAAAATTTAGGGGTGCCTGGGTGGCTCAGTTGTTAAGTGTCTGCCTTTGGCTCAAGTCATGATCCCAGGGTCCTGGGATCGAGCCCCACATCAGGCTCCCTGCTCAGTGGGAAGCCTGCTTCTCCCGCTACCATTCCCTCTGCTTGTGTTCCCTCTCTCTCTGTGTTTCTCTCTGTCAAATAAATAAAATCTTAAAAAATAAATAAATAAAGTTTAAAAAATACTTTTTTCTGGCTTACATGCTGGAATATTTTAGAATGACATGCTGTATTTCGTATTTGCTTTGAAATCATATGGCAGGTGGGGAACTAGGTAGAGCTACAGATGAAGCAGTTTGTCCATGAATAATTGTTGAAGCTAACTAAGAAGTATGTAAGGATTCATTATACTCTTTTGTTTGTATATGTTTTCGTTATAAAAAGTAAAAAAACAAAGTTCTTGTTATTAAACTTTGCTTTCTATCCTCTGCCAGTAATGTCATCTTCTTTTTTTTTAATAGGTAGGATGTGAGCAACTTTATCACAACCAGGCTGGTTATTACTTAAGGATGTCACTGAACAAAACTGTCAGGAGTAAGCCCAAGCAAAGATAGAAAAGAAGGGGGAAAATGGAGGAAGAAAAGAAGGGAGTAAGAGAGATGGGCGGAGACTAGAGAAAAGGAAAGAAGTCAGGGACAGTAGAAGGTTGCCTTCAAATTTAAGTCTCTTATTCCCATTCTAAATTTTTTTCTTATTTTACCTCCAAATGATGCTTTAGTAGCTAAGTAGGAACCTGAGATTCTGTTCTATAAGTTCTGTCAAAATTATTTTGTAATAAGGAAAAGTTTTTTTGTTTTAATATATCAGCTTAAGAGTATAAGGATTTTCCCTTTTTCTATATTCTTTATAGATGCTTCTATATTGTAGCTGTTACGTACATAGTATATATTTATGTGACTGTGGACGCTGGACCTTACAGAAATTCTCACATAATCTTACACACTGCTATCCAGAAACTGGATAGAATTTTCTCCTTCAGAGAAAGACATATACCATATGATTTCATTCATATGTGGAATTTAAGAAACAAAATAGATGAATATGGGGAAGAGAAGGAAAAAGAAAATAAGATAAAATCAGAGAGGTTTTAATATTTTATTTATTTATTAGAGAGAGAGAGAGAGCCCACAAGCAGGGGGAGCAGCATGCAGAGGGAGAGCGAGAAGCATCAGGCTCCCCTCTAAGCAAGGAGCCCCATGTGGGGCTAGAGCCCAGGACGTAGGGATCATGACCCGAGCTGAAGGCAGATGCTTAACTGACTGAGCCACCCAGGTGCCCCAAGAGACTCTTAACTCTAGGAAACAAATAGGGTTGCTGGAGGGGAGGTGGATGGGGGGATGGGGTAACGGGGTGATGAGCATTAAGGAGGACACTTGATGAACACTGGGTGTTATATGCAACTGATGATCACTAAATTCTACCCCTGAAAATAATAATATAGTTATGTTAACTAAGTTGAATTTAAATAAAGAATTTAAAAAAAAGAAGTTTCTCCTCCTTTTTTGGAGAACTTATCCCTTTGTTTATACAGTTGACCCTTGAACAGTGCCAGGGTTAAGGATACCAAACCCCTGTGCAGTCAAAAATCCGGGTATAGCTTTTGACTCTCCCAAAACTTAACTACTAATAGCCTACTGTTGACCAGAAGCCTTACCAATAACATAAACACTTGATTAATACATATTTTGTATGTTATATGTATTATATGCTGTATTCTCACCAAAAGTAAGCTAGAGAAAAGAAAATGTTATTAAGAATAACATAAGGGGGGGCACCTGGGTGGCTCAGTGAGTTAAAGCCTCTGCCTTCGGCTCAGGTCATGATCTCAGGGTCCTGGGACCAAGCCCCACATCGGGCTCTCTGCTCAGCAGGGAGCCTGCTTCCCTCTCTCTCTCTGCCTGCTTCTCTGCCTACTTGTGATCTCTCTCCTCTCTGTCAAATAAATAAATAAAATCTTAAAAAAATATATAAGGAAGGAAAGAGACATTTACAGGACTGTACTGTATTGAAAAAAGTACCACTTACTTCATGTAAGTGGACCTGCACAGTTCAAACCCGTGTTCTTTAAGGATCAGCTGTAATTGGTTTTTGGTATTCAGTGCTCAGTTTAGTGACAAATCCTCACCTCCACCCCTTATTGCCAACCTCTGTCCCATTCCAATTGTACTTTAAGGTCTTGAGTTTGATAAAGTAGATTAATACTTTCTTAAGGACTAGTTCTGTTCAGATCACTGTCTTTTTGAGATTTAAAGTATTTTGGGAAGTAGATCATGGATCCAGGATTTAGGCTATATAGATTCAAGTGTTTTAATATTCTATCCTACTTTTTATTTTTAAGATTTTATTTATTCACTCGAGAGAGAGAGAGAGAGAGAGCACAAGCAGGGGTTGGAGAGAGGGGCAGACTCTCCTCTGAGGCGAGAGCCTGACACAGGGCTGGATCCCAGGACCCTGAGATCATGAGCTGAGTGGAAGGCAGATGCTTAACTGACTGAGCCACCCAGGTGCCCCAATATTCTATCCTACTTAAAAAAAATGTTTTTGGGGCGCCTAGGTGGCTCAGTCATTAAGCGTCTGCCTTCGGCCCAGGTCATGATCCCAGAGTCCTGGGATCGAGCCCCACATCGTGCTCTCTGCTCGACAGGAAGCCTGCTTCTCCCGCTACCATTCCCTCTGCTTGTGTTCCCTCTCTCGCTGTATTTCTCTCTGTCAAATAAATAAAATCTTAAAAAAACCAAAAAAACAACGTTAGTTTTTTAAGTCAGTTTTTTTTTTTTTTTTTTAAAGATTTTATTTATTTGACAGAGAGAAACACAGCGAGAGAGGGAACACAAGCAGAGGGAATGGTAGCGGCCGAGCAGAGAGCCCGATGCGGGGCTCGATCCCAGGACACTGGGATCATGACCTGAGCCGAAGGCAGACGCTTAACGACTGAGCCACCCAGGCGCCCCAAGTCAGTTTTTTTTTTTTTAAAGATTTTATTTATTTATTTGAGATGGGGGTGGGAAACAGAGAGTAGATAGGCAGGGGGAGCTGCAGAGGGAGAGGGAGAAGCAGACTCCCCACCCAGCACGGAGCCTGACACCAGACTTGATCCCAAATCCCTAGAATCATGACCTGAGCTGAAGGCAGACACCCAACCAACCGAGGCACCCAGGTGCCCCTAGTATGTCAGATTTTTAAGAGACCTTTATTTATTTATTTTACAGTAATCATGGGGCACCTGGCTGGCTCAGTCAGAAGAGCATATGACTCTTGATCTCATGTCTTGGGTTCAAGCCCCACAATGGGTGTAGAGATTACTAAAAAAATAAACTTGAGGAAAAAATCTCTACACCCAATGTGGGGCCCAAACTCAAGACCTGAGATCAAGAGTTGCTCGGGGCGCCTGGGCGGCTCAGTCAGTTGAATGTCTGCCTTTGGCGCAGGTCGTGATCTCCGGGTCGCAGGATCAAGTCCTGCGTTGGGTTCCTTGCTCAGTGGGGAGTCTCCTTCTCCCTTTCCCTCTGCCCCTCTGCTTGTTCTTTCTTAATCTCTCTCTCAAATCAATAAATAAAATCTTAAAAAAAAAAATTGGATGCTCTACTGACTGAGCCAGTCAGGTGCCCCAACTTTTATTTGTTTTTAGGTAGATAATAGATGTATGGACTTTGGTATAAAACAAAAGGTTCAGGCAGAGGCTGCTGGGAAGATGGAGGAGTAGGAAGACCCTGGGCTCACCTCTTGCCGTGTTGCAATCTTGAGTACACACTCATTGGCATGAATAACCCGAAGGCGACCCAAAGACCGGCAAAACAGACTCTCCGCAACCACACGTAGACAAGAGGCCACAGTGAAGCAGATCACCCCCTCTGATCGCTCCTGGCAAGATCAAAGGGGGTGCCACAAGCCTGGCGGGGTCTGCAAGCAGCCCAGACAAGGGGTGATGCTGACATCACTCCAGAAATGAGTCCTGCTCCAGGGATAGGGGAAGATAGCCACACACCAGTCTAACTGTGACCCCAGCAGTGGGTGGGGGGCAGGCAGCTGGTCTGACTGCAGGCGGTGCCCATGAACAAAAGCTTCTCAGGGAACAACACAGGGAAAGTACCTGCAGTTTGGTTCTACTTCATCTCTGGCAAACACCTGGTCTTACTCAACTCAAGCCCAATGCCACCCAGGACTGGCCCACTAACACCACAGGCACCAGATTCTCCCTGCAACAGGCAAGGAGAGCCATTGCAAACTGAACCAAAGGCAAACACATCCCCGCCCAATAGGAGTGTGCACAAACACATAAGGAGACACCCCTGAAGCACCATTTTCTGGTGAAAAGGAGACATTGCACTGTGGGGCACTGCAGGACCTCTTTATAAAGCCACTGCTTTCAAGTGCGGGAGACTTAGCTGACTTTCCTAACACAGAGAAACAGATGCAGCAATAGATAAAACAAGGAGACGGGAATGTGTCCCAAATGAAAGCAAAATGAAATCATAGCAAGAGACCTAAACAAAATGGAGACAAATAATATGTCTGATAGTGAATTTAAAGTAATGCTCATAGGGATGCCTGGGTGTCTCAATTGGTTGAGCAATTGCCTTTTCGGCTCAGGTCATGATCCCAGGTCCTGGGATCGAGTCCCGTGTTGAGCTTCTTGCTCAGCAGGGAGCCTGCTTTTCCCTCCCTTTGCCTGCTACTCTGCCTGCTTGTGCTCTCTCTCTGTGTCAAATAAATTAAAAAAATAAAAGTAATGCTCATAAAGATCCTCACTAAAATTGAGAAACGATTATAGGACCTCCATGAGACCCTCCATCAAGAGACAGGAGACCTAAAAAAGAACCAATCAGAGATAACTCACTAAATAAAAATAAAAATAGACCACCTGGAATAAATAGCAAACAAGAGGAAGTAGAACAAGGGATCAGCAACCTAGAGGACAGAGTAATGGATAGTAATCAAGCTGAGCAGATGAGAGGGGGGAAAATATACAAAATGAGAATAGGCCCAGGGAACTCAGTGACACTATCAAGCATAACAGTCACATGATAGGGATCCCAGAAGGAGAAGGGAGCAAGAAAAGGGGGCTAGAAGACTTATTTGAAGAGATAATAGCTGAAAACTTCCTGAATCCAGGGAAGAGAATTCCAGATCCAGGAGGCACAGAAACCCCCCAAAAAACCAATCCAGAAAGGTCTGCACCAAAACAAATAAGATGGCTAAAAGTAGTGATAAAGAGAGAATTTTTTTTTTAAAGATTTTTTTATTTATTTGTTTGACAGAGATTACAAGTAGGCAGAGAGGCAGAGAGAGAGGAGAAAGCAGGCTCCCTGCTGAGCAGAGAGCCCGATGTGGGGCTCGATCCCAGGACCCTGAGATTATGACCTGGGCTGAAGGCAGAGGCTTTAACCCACTGAGCCACCCAGGCGCCCCTATAAAGAGAGAATTTTAAAAGCAGCAAGAGAGGGGAGGGCATGTGCTATGGTAAGTGCTGTGAAATGTGTAAGCCTGACGATTCACAGACATGTACCCTGGGGCAAATTATACATTCTATGTTAAACAAACAAACAAACAAACAAAAAACAGAAAAGAAAGCAATGACATACAAGGGAAACTCCATAAAGCTATCAGTGGGTTTTTCAGCAGAAATTTTTCAGGCCAGAAGGGAACAGCATGATATATTTGAAGTGCTAAAAGGAAAAAATCTGCAGCCAAGAATACTCTATCCAACAAGGCTTTCATTCAGAACATGAGGTGAGATAGAGTTTCCCAAATAGAAGTTAAAGGAATTCATGACCAGGAACAAAACCAGCCACATCCCTATTACACACGATGCCATCGGCCTATGGGTCCCAAATTCACAGCCCAGACACCCTCCTGCCTGAGTCGGCATGCACGGCCTGCTACCTGCTCAATGCCAAGTCAGCACGTCTTCACCTCAGAATAACAAGGGCTCAGACTGACACTCTTCCTCTCAGATTCCAGCCCCTGTGCTCAAGTTTGTGCACAAAAGCGAGCATAATTATCACAGCAGAATGAAGCAAGCCAAATAGTGACACTAATTCTGTGGAATATATAATGGATAAAAGGAGTGTGCTAGGCTGAGAACATCAACAAGCACATCAAAGAACAATACGTACAGCATGACTCTCGTAAAAGAAACAAACCTGGGAGAAATAAGACAAGATCAGAGAGGGAGACAAACCGTAAGAGACTCTTAATCATAGGAAACAAACTGAGGGTTGCTGGAGGAGTAGAGGTGGGATGGGGTAACTGGGTGATGAGCATTAAGGGAGACACTGGATGGAATGAGCACTGGGTATATCTTTTTTAAAAGGTTTTATTTATTGGGCGCCTGGGTGGCTCAGTGGGTTAAAACCTCTGCCTTCAGCTCAGGTCATGATCTCAGAGTCCTGGGATCGAGCTCCGAATCAGGCTCTCTGCTCCGCAGGGAGCCTGCTTCCCCCTCTCTCTCTGCCTGCCGCTCTGCCTACTTGTGATCTCTCTCTCTGTGTCAAATAAAATATTTTAAAAATTTGGCAGATAGCAAGAGAGAGCACAAGCAGGAGGAGCGGCAAGCAGAGGAGAGGGAGAAGCAG
>CM053611.1:59289923-59303003 GCA_028646535.1 Procyon lotor
GGTGTGGTTTCTTCCTGTTACCAGACTGATAGAGGGGAGGGGAAACAAAAGGGCAGGGGGTGGGTTTTATTATTTTTTAACCTGCCTTCCCTACCAAATACTCTTATTTGTCAAGAAGAGAAAATCCACCTAGCTCAAGGGGCGGTGAAGATGAGGAAAGAAACATGAGAAATGGCCCCTTTGATCATGCCCTACCCCCTCCCCCCCTTTCGGCCCCAACTTCTCCAAACTGAGGCTAGGACTCTACCCCACCTTGAGAGAGCCTGGTCCCTAGGGAAAGAGATGGTGCTGGGAGAGGAACACAAAGAAGGAACATGGAGATTTCACTCCCCTGTCCACCCCACCTCCAACAATAAAATTAATCTAGTACATTTTATACCGGGGAAAACTGCCATGGGGAAAAAAGAAGAGCCCCAACTATAACAGTTCCAAACGTTTGACTAACACAAACTTTGTTACAGCGCAGTTATTTAGATAAAATATAAATATTTATGCATAATATAAAGTCAATTCAAATATTCTTCAATCCACCTCTTAAAAGCAAAAAAAAAAAAAAAAACCAAAAACAAAAAACAAAACTCAAATAAAATTAAGTTTTGAGGTCTATCTGACAGAAAAGGCGACTTTAGAAATAGGCCATGGGGGAGAAGGGGGGCATAAAGGAATAAGAGAGGGGCTGCCCCGGACCTCCCCACACCGCCCCCCGCCCCCCTCAGTGGCTATCCAGTGCTGCCAGAAGTACAAGGAATGCTCCACCTCACCTGGCACCCCCTCCCCGCCAATGGAGCATCTCTGGGTCGCTCGGCTCTCTGCTTGGGCCGGCCAGCAGCCACCTCCCCAGTGCAAGTACCCGTAATCTCTGGTGGGAGGGGCTCTGCTGAGCAGGAAAGCAGGGGGCAGGGGCCCATGGCTGTAGCTGGGAGTTAGCAGCTTTCCTCTCACATGCTGGGGCTTAACTTGGGCATAGTCACATGTAGGGCAGTGGTGGACCCAGAACCCCTCTTCCCTACTCTCTTGTGCTCTGGGGTCTCTCTGCTGCTGGGGAAGGAGTCCCGGGTATGAAGTAGATAAGGGAAGAAAAGCACAACTAAACCCACAGACGCTCATGGGATTAGGAAGAGATCCAGTTCTACCCCTCTCCCTACCAAAGCTTAAGACTCAAAGCCATTGAAAGGAGAGGGAGTTCCTGCTGAAAGATTGCACAGTTTGAAGAGGCTGGAACAGAAATGCCTGGGAGAGAGGAGACAGAGCCTTGTACCCAGAAAAACTGCTCCTGTGGTTTCCCAAGGACAAAAATGTGATGGTTTGAAACACGAGGGAAGGTGGGAATAAAAAGATACTTGAGGAAACTGGATGCCATCAAACAGCACAGGGGCACAATCACAGCATCCTCCCTCCCTCCCCCTCTCCCGCTCCCTCACACACACGCGCGCGCTCGCAAACACACACACACACACACACACACAGACACAGAGACACACACACACGCCTCTCTCTGAGACCAGCTGATTGCTACCTGGCCTCCATCTTGGGAGTGTGCCCAAACTCAGCAGTAGTTGTCCCTGAGGAGTTCCCAAGAGGGAGGTTTGGGTAAGAGGTGGGGAGGGAGGTTGGAAGGCCCAGCGTCCAGGGTGCCTCCCTGCCCTCTCCCCAGCTACTGAGTTTCAAAAAAAGGCTAGAAACTCAGCACGCGAGGAGTATCCAACATTACAGAGGGGACAGCTATTGGCAGGAAGATGAGGACAGAGAGAAAGACAGGGACCTCTGAACTTCTTTTTCCTTTGAGGGGAAAAAAGATTTGGGGGGAGAGAAAAGGGTAGAGGAACCCGTACACGATAGTTTTACATTATTGGATGAGAGAAAAATCTTAGAAGTAGGGAGAGGAGGGGAAAGGAAAAATTGAGAAAGTGAGAAGCAGGGAAGGGACTGAACATGGAAGCAGCATGTTCAGGGCCCGGTGTCCGGCTCGACACACTTGGGAGTTAAGTCCACTTTACTGGCCGTCACTGCGGGTCCACACACAGTACAGAGTGTTTCTCGGTTTCACACATTCACTAGAACTATTGCTATTGTTAAATAGCCCCAGAACGCTGGGGCACGTACAGGGAAAGAGAAGAAGCTGGGAGGAGTAAGTAAGCAGGGACTTCTTTCCTCCTCATCATTTTAAATTAGGAAATAAAACAGAAAGGAAAAATTCTTTCTTTCTTTCTTTTTTTGGCTTTCAGTCCAGAAGGACCTCATCTCTGCCCCTCTTATCTGAGGAGCAAGAAGAGGAAAGGGAAAAAGGGGTATAGGTAGGGAGAAGAGGATGTAGGGCGCTGCCAAGGGTAAGGTCAAAAATCAGGCTGAGGTCTCTGACTTGAGTCTGGACCCAGGGCAGCATCAGCAGGTGAGAATGGCAGGGTTTTTTTGTTGGGAGGGCAGGGGGAGGCACCACGCAGCGACTCCCCACCGCCCGTGCCTCACAGATTGGCCTGTTTTCCCTGATAAAACTCCTCCCAGCGGCTCTCGAAGAAGCGGCGCATGATGTGCCCAGCCTTGCCCACTTCAGAGTCATCCTCATTGAAGGTCTGGCAGTTGTCAAAGACCAGAAGCGCATCGGCTGCAAACTCCTCCGAGCTGGTGTACCTGGGCAGGGGGGAGGCAGAGCTGTGAGCCGGGGGGTGGGGCCGGGAGGTCACGGGAGTCACGCAACAGCCAGGAGACATGCTGCTGTCTACCTACCCTCCCCGGAGCAGCCGCTCCCGCATGGTGGAAAAATCCATAGGGTTTTTGATGATGCGCCGGTACCCGCTCACCAAACGTGGGTTCACAGGCTCCAGGAATGGCCAAGCTGCGTCGTGGGACTCCATCTCCATCAAGATAATCCTGTCATTAAAGGGACACGAATGGCTGCATCTCAGGCAGCAAATCCACGGACCCCTCTCAGCCCTATGACAAAGGTAGAGCCAGCTGTGTCCAGAATTCATTCAACTCACTCGCAAAACGTGAGATCACTGTGGTGGTTCCGCATGGAGAAGCGCCGCCGCTTTGAGGGGGACAGCCCTTCCTCCGAGTACCGCGGCGCTGCCGGGCTCTCGCGGCCCCTGCCAAGTACCCGGCGGCGGCGGCCATCACCCTCCGGGAAGTTCAGCTCGTAACTACTTTTCCGCTTCTGGCCTCGTTTGGGGAAACCAGGCTTCTGAGCGAATCCTCCCTCTACCTGCTGAGGATGGGGAAAGGGTGGGATCGGGAACAGCTGGAGATGCAATCTGCCGGTCCTCCGGCTCATTATCATCCCCCTTGCCTAAGTGTGACTGAGGCTTCAAAATACTTCGCCGCATTAGCCAGCATGTGCATCCAGTCACATAATCCAGTAAGGAAGGGAAAAGGGAAGAGAATCATTGCCCCTGTACAGAAGCAAGCAGGTGAGGCTACAGAATTTAAGTGACTTGTCCCAAGAAGGCCCAGAACCCAGCACCTGGCCCGGAGCTCTTTCCAAGGGGACACTGAGGCCTGGTAGGAAGTGCTACTATCTATAGGATTAGTGACAAATGGGATGAGAATGAAAACCTCTGACTTCTGCTTGGGAGTGAGAATGAGAAAGCAGAAGCCTTACCTGGGCCAAACATACTGCACAGAACCAATCCCCTTCTGGGACAGCCTCCATCTTGGGCCGATGGCAGTAAATGTGGCAGCCACGGTCACATCCATCACAAAGCAGAAGAAATTCATCATTGTCACCCTTCCGGCAGACGAGACACGTCTAGACGAAGGGTATGAAGAGGCAAGCTGAGCCCTCAAGCCTCTACCTGCCAGTGACCCCCACTCCCCCCACTCCCCCCACGAGCTGGCTGCCCTCTCGGCCTTCCCAGGCTCTTCCCGCCTCTTACCACTTTGTTGACCGACTTCTCCCAGGCGATGGACCTCTCCAGCTGGCCTAGGCACAAGCACACCTGGGCTGCACTCCGGCACCGCTCGAGTGTCTGGCGCCAGGCCCGAATGCGAGGGGTGATCTCATAGGATCTGTGCAACGGGAGAGAATAAGTGGTGATCTTTGGACGAGGAGCAGGATCCATTAAACGTATCCCTTCTCCCCAAGACCAAGAATGGGGGCGGGGGCACTCACATCTCTGTGGTGGTGCACTGGGGGGCGCCACTGGGCGTGCTGAGCAAGGCCTTCTCCAGCACCACCTCGTGCGCTGGCCAGAGGGGCTCCCGCAGATACCGCCGCTCCACGTTCTGCTCCAGGGCGGCCAGGCGCATCACAGCCAGGTCCAGCGGGTTGGTGCTCTTACGCTGGGGGGCCAGGCCTTCCCTAGCTCGACCTCGCCAGGTGATATCCTCCTGGGAGTCAGGCAGATGCTCACAGTAGGCCAAGTCTTCACGAGTGGAGTCTGGGCTGGGACACGTCCAGCCCTACAGGTGGGAGAAAGGAATAAAACTCATTGTAAAAGAAGAAAATTAAGGAAAAAACCCCTAGCATCACAAGAGGTCACTTGTGAAGTGGGGACACAGGGTTTTTCCTAAGAGTACCAGAAATGACCGCCCCCCTCCCCCCAACAGCTTCCTACCCGGCGCCAGCCCCAGTGTACCCGAATCTGCAGATCAGACAGGATAACCCGTTGTTCCAGCTCCTCTACCCACTGAAGTACAGCCAGGTCTGTCTCATAGGTCTTCTCTTTGGGGGACCAGCTCATAATCCCTTCTTGAAAGGCAGGCAGCTGACTAGGCTCAAAGATGGGGTCTGAGAACACAGGAGGTAGAGAGACAGGCTCACCAATGAGGCCGTTGTCCGCAGCAGTAGCTTGACACTGACCACTGGGCTCTTCAGCTCAGGCTGGGTCAGAGTACTTATCTTACCAGTGGAGGGCCGCAGGCAGACTTCCTGTAAGAAGTCCCTGTGCTTGTTGAGGTGTTTGTGAAGTGCCTTTTCTCGGATGCCTCGGGGGTGCAGGGCCTTGAGGGTAGCATCCAGTGTCTCAGGATCCTGGATGCACCACCAGCCAGAGCACATCTCTGTGAAGAGTGCACACGTGTGAGGCGGGGAGCGGGAAGGATGTATGAGCCCCATGGCCCACTCCTACCTATACTCTTACCCCATGCCTCCTCGAGGGCACTCACCAGGGGGTACAGGCTGGGCCGTCAGCTGGGTCAGATAACGCTGTTCCATCTGCTTGAAGAACTTACTAGGGGGTCTCCCCCTCCGTTTGGGCTGTCCTGGCCCTGTGAGACTTTGTGACGTGCCCCCAGGGTCTCCTGCTCGCCTCTTAGAGGCCATCCCAGGCAAGGGGCTAGAAGACAGCTGTACTGGAGAACAGGGGTTGGCCACACTGGGTCGATTCATCTGTGAGATGAAACACAAAGTGAGGGCATTTGTGCCTTTTCATAGGCAGTGGAGCCTGTGGCAAGATGAAGTCAACTGCATACCACGATTTCTGGCTACTTACTGGCTTAGAGGAGGCAGGTTGCTGAGGGGAGAGAGTAGGCTGGTCCTCAGAAACTGCTGGGGGAGGTGTAGGGGCAGCATTGCAAGGCAGCTGGGCTAAGCTAAACCAGGGAGCTTGAGAATCAGGGATGGGTTCTGCCTCATCGGGCTCTGGCTCCTCCAAGGGTTGTGATGGAGTTGGGTCCAGTTTCCCAGGGCTGCTGTCAGGTGTGAGGACTGAGCTGCTCAGTAGGGAGCCGTGACTCTGGGTCTGGCTCAGCCAAGACAGGAAAGCTGACTGGCTGAGGTCATGCTGGCTCTGACCCAAGGACAAGGGGGAGCCTTCTGGCTCCGGGAACCCATTTTGGGGCTGAGGATAGAGCTGAAGCTGGGGTTGAGGTTGGAGCTGGGGCTGAGCCTGAAGCTGAGGATGGGGCTGAATCTCAGGTGGAAGCTGGGCATCGGGCTGTTCAGAACCCTGACCCCGGCCGGGGGGTTTCAGGTGCCTAGGCTGCAGAGACCCAGGCTTAGTTTTCCGAGGTCGGCCTCGGGCCCGGGCAGGAGTGCTGGCAGGGGTGCTGGAGCCACCCAACTCCTTCTTCAAGGAGAAGGGGGCTGGGCTGGCTGCTGGATGGGCTGCCACTTTTAAGGAGTCCGTTTCCTGCTTAATCGCATCCTCAGGAACTGTAAAGAGAAGTGAAGAGTTTAAAACATACACTGATACCTACAAGGGGAAGGAAAGAGGATGTATAAATACAGGATATACATTTTCTTTTTCTCTTAGACTCAATCCCCACTTTTGAGAATCAACTGGGAATGACTTCTGTGCCACTGAACAAAATATCTGGGAAAGAAACACAATTCTCCCAAGTAATCAGAAGTGGCAGCATAATCATAAGCTAACATTTATTAAGAACCAGATAGATGGGGGCGCCTGGGTGGCTCAGTCGTTAAGCGTCTGCCTTCAGCTCAGGTCATGATCCCAGGGTTCTGGGATCGAGCCCCACATCGGGCTCCCTGCTCGGCGGGAAGCCTGCTTCTCCCGCTACCATTCCCTCTGCTTGTGTTCCCTCTCTCGTTGTGTTTCTCTCTGTCAAATAAATAAAATCTTAAAAAAAAAAAAAAAAAAAGATAGATGTTAAACACTATCCTAAGAGTATTACCTCATCCTAATCCTCTCAGCAGCCCTATGAGGTATACCCTCTATTATCATCCCCATTTTATAAATGAGGAGACTGACACATAAAGCAGGTAGGTGGGAAGTCTCAACCCAGAGCCTATTCTCTTAACCACAATGCTACACTGATTCTCATAAAATGAAAGAAATCCAAAAACACTAAGCAGAGAAAAAGAAACTGGTTAACTCTGTTAGATAGGAGTCAATTCAGGCTCCCAGGAAACACCTACCTAAGCTCTCCTCTGTTCCTTCCACGAAGATACCGGCCAAATAGGGCAACACCCAGTAGCGGCGTCTGTAGCGGTCCTGGCCCAAGGAGACTGCCCGGAGCATCTGGGATGAGTGAAGCAGCTTTTTTCGAAAGAAGAGCTGACGCTGGGTGGGCAGTGAAAAGAAAGAGGAATAAAACACACATTTCCAGGGGCACCTGGGGGTGGCTCAGGGGGTTAAAGGCTCTGCCTTCGGCTCAGGTCATGATCTCAGGGTCCTAGGATCGAGCCCCGCATTGGGCTCTCTACTTAGCGGAGAGCCTGCTTCCCCCTCTCTCTCCCTGCCTCTCTGCCTACTTGTGATGTGTCAAATAAATAAATAAAATCTTAAAAAACAAAACAAAACACATGTCCAAGGAGTGACTCCGTCCAGTATATGGGAGTTGGGCAATGGCTCTCAGCTTCTCTATAAAATTGATACCCTCTGGGGCCCAACTCACAAGCAGATAAATTCTCTCCCAGCCCACATCCCCAGCTCCTGGGAGGTTAGAAGCACAGTACCTTGCTCAGTTTTTCTATCTGGCGCTCTAGCTCTGGGATGCTTGATGCTACGGCATCAACCTGGAGAAGAAACAAACGAACAATGACAGAAAGGGAATTATTAGATTCAAGAAAGAGAAATAATCTATTTCCAACGCCCACTGTCCTCAGTGTGGGGCCAGTACCTCTCCATCTCTTCGACCCCTACGGCCATGGACAGTCGCCACAGTCTCTTCCTCGTCCTCTTCTTCCATGCCGCTGGTCTCCTCCATGATTCGAGAACTACGCCTCCGCCCCAGGCCCTCCTCTGGCCCTTGCATCTCTACCTCAGGCCGCCCGGTTCGCTTGGCCAGAGCGGTTTTCAGTCTTAAAACACATTAAGGGAAAAACTGCGGTGAGGAACTGAGGAACGGGAGACTGCCACAAAAGGAACACCTGGAATCTAAACCATCCTGAGCCCTGGGGTAAGGTCCCAACCCAGGGAGAGGCTGCAGGCATCTGTTCCAGGCACAAGTTCTGGCTATGTTTCACCCTTTCCGCCTTCTCTCCTCTCTAGGCCCCACCCTCTGTCCCATCCCTACCTCCGGAGCCGGCCTTCAACAATCCACTTGTTCTTCCTATAGCTGGACATACTCTCCAGAGTCTTGTCGATCTCACTGAAGAGGAACAGGTTATGAGATTTTGAGGTAGAAGTGGTCGCACAAACAAAAAGGAAGGGAGACTCAAGGGTAAAGGGGCTGCAGCCGAACAGGACTTTCATTCTAGGGCAGAGGTTGGATAAATGGCAGAGGAAGGCTGAGATTCTCCCTGGGAAGGTACTAAGATCAGTTCCCAAGTCGCTCTACCATCTCTAAAGCAAAGCAGTGGACACACATCACCCAAGGATTTCCGGAAGGCTAAACCACTCCCCCTCCCATTCTGCCCAAGGCACACAGTAGCCATCCCCACCCAGACCCTCACTTGATGATGAGGGTGGAGCCATTGAGCTCATGCACAAGGAAGGCCAAGACAGCAGCTTTCTGTTGTGGGGGCTGGGCCTGAAAAGGCTGGGTGCGCAGGCTGTCGCACAAGGCTGGCTCCACTCCGTATGCCATGAGAAAGCAGCGCAGGATCTCAGACACGTTGTCTCTTGTCAGTGGGATCTCGGACACCTTCTCCCCCAAGATCTTTAAGGACTGTTTGGAGGAGAGCAGAATGGGAATTAAGAGAAAAAGTGTAACAACACAGGCTGGGTGAATCTGGAACAAGAGAATACACTAGGAGAGAACCAAGGGGTGAAAAGAGAAAAGAATGAAAAGTGCTAACACATGATGGGAAAAGACAAAGGAAAGGTACAAAAGAAAAGGAGTAAAATAAAGGAAAAAATTAAAAAAATAAGCAGAGAGAAGTCAGGGAGAAAAACAGAAGGGAAAAATAAATATAAAGAAAATAGAAATAGGAAGAAACCAGATCTCCTTTCACTTGTCCTGATCAGTTCGGGGAAGGACTTTCATGAGCTTAACTTAAAGAGAAAGCACAACTAAGTGAGACACAGCCCTGGATCCCAGGCGCTCCCAACCCGCCTCGGCAAGGTCCTCACCTGACAGTAAGAGGGCAGGCCAGGATCATAGAGCGCAGCCTTCAGGAGCCGCACCAGCAGATCCTGCACCTCACCCAGGCTGTCGCCGTGACACAGGAGTCCCTCCTGCAGGACCCCTAGGCTGGGTACATCTTTGGCAGGGTCAAAGCCCAGCACCTTGCCGAAGCTGTGCAGGAATTCCACGATGGTCAAGCAGTCTGAGAAGGCCCCACTGGGCAGGATCAGACCAGGGATTCGGGAGAAGTCAGGTAGGGGCTGTGAGAGTAAAAGTGGTAGGGTTGTCAGATACACCTGAAGGCAACAGTCTGGATATCTAGGAAGTTCTTCTTTAAGTGGAAATGTCTTCGTAACTGGCCCTCTAGAACCCAGGGACCCAGGACCTGTTACTCTCCCCTCACTACCTGGTGATCAGTCAGACACATGTCCTCCGTGGGCTTCTTCATCTCCTCCAAGATCATCTGCTGCCTCTGCCGCTCCTCCAAGCGCCTCTGCATGGCCAGCGTTTTATCGGCTTTACCGGCTGACTTGCCTTTGGCCGCTTCCTCCTTTTCCTTCATTTTTACTTTCTCCTTCTTCTCCCTTTTCACTTTTTCCTTCAGTTTTTCCTGCTTTGTCTTTACCTTCTCCTTTTCAGCCTACTCACCCAAAGAAGAGAGGGACCAAAAGTTCCATAAAGATTCCAGTCACCACCCTTCCCTGGTCCCCGGTCCCCCTCCTCCCACCTGAGAGCCCACAAGCGTGGCTATAAAACAAGACCAACTCACACATGTCTTGCAAAATCAGTTTGGTGACTTCAAAGTTATACTTGTGTGTACATGCACCTACCTTGGATTTCTTCTTAGCTTCCTTCTGCTTTAAGCTCTTGGTCTCTTGTTTCCGCTTGTTTCTGGCCTGTAAACCATAAGGGAAGTCATTTCTCCTCAAACTCTGAAAGCATCTCTGCTTGGGCTAGGATTAAAAAACAGACAAGGGTGCTGGGGAGGAGAGGTGAGAGATGGGATGAGGGTTTGGCAATGGATCAATTCTCTCACCCTGGAGGTGCCCACATGATTCTTGAACAAGCCCAATTCTCTAAATCAAGCCCTCCCCCAAATGCCAGGTAATGAAGAAGGTATGCTTCTACATGGGGGGATGTGGGGAGATGGGGAGGTGGTAAATGTGGGAAAAGGAAGAAGAGATGACGAAGTTGACTGTAGAAGTTAACCCACTGTGTAATCTCTCTGATGTCCCTCACCTGCCCTTGGACAGTAGACTGACATTCTCCTCGTTGTACCTTCTGCTTCATCTTCTTCTTGATTTTACTCATCTTTGCTTTATCCTCCTCATTCAATGTTTCTATAAGGGCAGAAGAAAAATGAAGAGTAAGGCAAACTGATCTCCAGCATTCAGAGCAGCACATGCCTGTCGCAAAGCTGACTTCCTTAAGCAGCTCCCTGAAGAATCTAGTTTTGTTTCTTGATATACATAATAAAATGTTGGGGAGAAAAATGTTCAAGAGACACCTGCTGTGGGGTAGCACAAAGAACTCAAAAATCTCCTGCCCAGAAATCCGAGCCCCTGGAACAGATTAGACTACTTTAGAAGGGGTCTTAGAGGCTGAAATGGCAGAATAGCCTTTTAACCCGTTCTCTTTCCCAGGCTACCCAGCAGAGGCAGCAACCCACAGACTAATTTCAGAGCAAAGAAAGAAAACAAAACCAAACTGCCAGGGGATAAGGGTAGTCTCCAAAGTTAGAAGCACCAATTAAAAAAAATGTACCAGGGGCGCCTGGGTGGCTCAGTGGGTTAAAGCCTCTGCCTTTGGCTCAGGTCATGATCTCAGGGTCCCGGGATCGAGCCCCGCATCGGGTTCTCTGTTCAGCAGGGAGCGTGCTTCCCCCCCTCTCTCTGCCTGCCTCTCTGCCTACTTGTGATCTCTGTCAAATAAATAAGTAAAATCTTAAAAAAAAAAGAAAGAAAAAGAAAAAGTGCCAGAAAGAAAGGGCTCAAATAATGGATACCTCAATAGAACTGGATCAACACTGACATACTATTGTTTATGCTCAGCTCTTATGCCTTGCTCTACCAAAAAATAAAAATTTCTCTGCTTTTGGAAGACTGAATATTGAAGTGGAATGCTGAAAACAAGAGAGTGTTTTAGAATTGATGTTTTTGATAGGACAGTACCTATTCTACTCTGGCATGGACACACTGCCACCACCATGTCTACACAGCAACCCTCTAAATTAGATAGATACTATCTACAGATAACCCGGTATAGGTTTCTAGTAAAGTAGGTGTCTTGCTCCAGGTCATATGGTCAGAATGTGACAGAGCTGGAACTCTGAATAAGAGCCAGAAGACTCCAAATTTTTCTAAATTCTTCACACTATATCAGAGTAAATGCAATATCTGCTGAAAAATTACACATTTCCTACCCGTCTATCCATTAAAACAGTGTCAATTATCTTTGGGTTCAGATGTGAATTCTGAACCTCTGTGATGGTGGCAATGAGTAAGATAAAAGTACACAACCCAAACCAACAAGCCAAGTTGCTGAAAGATGGCAAGAAAGGACATGGAAGCCCTCTCTTCTCCTCTCGACACCTGGGGACCGCCCAAGGCTCCACTAGTTTGAGCAATTTAAGAAGACACAGGTTGTTGAAAAAGTGCTGGGACTCTAGTGCTGTTTTCTAGAGAAGGGAAGGTGATTCAGATTCATTCTGTCCAGATAATTAATGCCAGTCATGCTCGTGGGAAACCAAGACATTAGTAGTTCCTCAACATTTCCAAAACTTCAGGGGCACCCGGGTGGCTCAGTTGGTTAATAAGCATCTGCCTTTGGCTCAGATTATGATCTCAGGGTCCCGGAATCGAGCCCCGCATAGGGTTCCCTGCTCAGCGGTGAGCGTGCTTCTCCCCTACCCTCTCCCTCTGCTTGTGCTCTCTCACTCAAATAAATAAAATCTTTATTTTTCTTTTAATTTTTTTTAAAGATTTTATTTATTTATTTGACACAGAGAGAGAGATCACAAGTAGGCAGAGAGGCAGGCAGAGAGAGGGAAGCAGGCTCCCCACTGAGCAGAGAGCCCGAAGCGGGGCTTGAGCCCAGGACCCTGAGATCATGACCTGAGCCGAAGGCAGAGGCTTTAACCCTCTGAGCCACCCAGGTGCCCCAAATAAAAAAAAAAATCTTAAGACATTTCCAAGACTTCACAGAGCAAGCAGAATCCTAAAGTAAGAGACACCACTGTACCTTGGGCCTCCAGTTTCTTTAGGAGGCGGTTATCTGTCTTATTCAGCAGCTCAGCGATTTTGACCTTGGGTGGCCGACCTCGTCCCCGTTTCACCTTGGGGACTTCCTTAGTCTTGGCCTTCTCAGTGTTTCGAGGTCGGCCCCGTTTCCCAGTAATTGCCTGAATCCTGGATGGGATCTCCTCTGCTGAGAGCTGTACCCACTGCAAGCCCTAAGGTAATGAAGATGATGATTACAATGTGAGGGTGCAAGCTACCATATCCTCTGAATCATTCAATGTCCCAGAACCTCCAAACCCCATAAGAAGCTACAGCCTCTCCACCAACTCTTTCTCAGAAACAAAAGCATATTTAACCCTGGGGTGTGCACCTCTGGCGTGTCTCTCTCTTCAAAGAAATCTCCAACAGGCATACGGGGACTGAAACTGAAGTGCTCACGGCGGACATTGTGTACCACGTTGCGGCTCAGGTACTAAAAGGAGGAGGCAAAGTGGCATTGATGAAGTCACAGCCCTATCATGCCCTTGTCTAGCAACAGCACAAACAGAACAGGCCAAAGAGCAGAAAACACTAGCCTGTTGCCACTGGGCCCAAGAAAGGAATCTGTGCCTCCATTAAGATGCCCATGAAAGCTACATTACCTTGATCACTTCTGGAAATTGTTTCATCCTCTTCCCACAGGGGCCATAATACCACGTCTCCCCTTGCCATCGGTGGCTGCCCTTCTTGATGCGTACCTCTCTCCGCCACCTGCCAGAGAAGCACACGTGCCCTGCCGCCAGGTCACACCCCTACCCATGGTCAAGCCATCCCAGGAGCCAAGCCCACAGTGATGACCCTCCCATCATCTATCTTATTAGAACTGCATGTAGATGCAAACACAGCACGAGACACAAACTTGGCTGGAAGGCAGGTGTGAGCTCTACAAAACCCT
>CM053611.1:59303103-59319063 GCA_028646535.1 Procyon lotor
CTCTGTGTTCTGAGACACAGATTATTCTAAGACTAAGCCTTATCTTTCTCTCAAAATGTTAAGCAGAACTTAGACTTGGTGACCACAAGTAGCCGAGAGGGGTGGGGGCGGGGACAATCAGGAAGGCAGTCATTCTTATGAGGCCCTTGGTGTCAAATGGCTTGCCCATTCTGGTCACATATTGTTTCTGTCCTTACCTCTCCAAAGAGCATTAAAAAAAATTTTCCAATTCATCAGGACTTAGCCACCCCCCACTCACTGCTATCCCTTCTCTAAGCATATAAAACAAGTCAGCTAATTTGGATATCTGAGCTCTAGGGTCACCAGTTGGGTTTGGCAAAGATAACAGCTGCAGCCCCTAGAGCAAAAATCCGAGTGGCCATAAGATAAGGAAAGAATAGGTGAGGGGAGGCAGATCCTGGGAAAAGAAGGGAAGCCTAAGAACCTCAGGCATTTTCACTGCAGATAACTGTCCTTTAATCCATTCTTGCCTAGCCCATTCCTCTCCATCTCAGATGAGATGACCTCTCTTCCGTTCTTCCTAGAGTTGGTTCATTAAATTTGTCAAGGTCAATGTATGCAGCAAACTAGAGCATTTACCCATGTTGGAGGGGAAGACGAACTTCTTCTGGGGTAGCAATACGTCTCCTCAGGACATCACCTTGGGAGGAAGATAGGGGATACCCAACTTAAGAATTCAAGCAAAACAGTGAAACAGGCCAGCAGGGAAAGGCTAAATGCCACACAGGACAGAAACTTTTCTTTAAACTGGCTACGAATGGAACAGAATCTGGACACTCACCATTACCAGAAGCAGTGATTCCTTCTCCAGTGATCTCCTCCAGGTCAGTGGTGGTTTCAGGGAAGGCGCTGACATCCTTCTCTGCTGGGAGGACAGATACTGGGGAAGCTGCAGGGGACACTTTTGGGGAAGTCACTGGGGAGCCTGTCAAGGAGACTTCTGAGGAGGCTGGTGGGAGAGCTGCTGAGGAAGTTGGAGAGACAGTTGGGAAGGCTGCTGGGGAGACGACTGGGGAAATTTCTGGGGAGACTGCTGGCGAAACTGCTGGGGAGACTTCTGGAGAGATTTCCAGAGAGGCTGCTGACGAAACTGCCAGGGAGACTGCCGGGGAGGCTGTTGGCGGGACTGCTGGTGAAGTAGCTGGATGGAGCTGAATAATGGATGACTGGTCAGAGGCTGGCCGGGTCAGAGGTGCTGGGAAGTCTGAAGCCTGAGTCTCCATTTCTTCCTGTTCTGCATCACTACCATTATTCAGGTCAAAGCTATTATCTAGAATCCAAAGGGATAAGATGGGTAAGGAAAAATGGTGTCCTACAAAACCAGAGAATCTACTCAGTCTTACCTGGACTAAGCTAAACAGAGTTACTTAGAGGGCTTTTCCCCAGGGTGGAAAACATGAGGTAGCCTCTGGCTGTCCTCCCCAGCCATTCATGAAGGTTAAAGGGTAAAACTGCTAGTTCACTGTGTGAAGTACCTTTTACCTGGAGCCAGTAAGGCCTTTGGCCTCCTTTCTCCTGCAAACTCCAAGTCCCACAAGTTCTGGGCACAGGGCAGACAGAAGTCAGAGTGAGCAGCCTGTGCCTTTTAGTCCCACGATAGCCCCCTCAGTTCCCAGTAAGGCACCCACCCCTAACATCCTAACTATGGAACGGATTCCCTCACCTTTTCTCAGGCCAAAGACTCTATCCTACCTCCCCTCACTTACCTTGCAGGACAGACTCCCCAAGGACAGGTGGAGAGGTGGGGCTGGCAAAGATAGAGGCTGAAGTTTGACTGTCATCTGCCAGGAGACTGAAGGCAGTGGCGTTATTGAGGGAAGGGCAATCAAGGGCAGAAATCACAGGGCTGTCCTCAAGAGGCAGCTTGTCCTCTGCACCCATCAGCTCCGTGTCATCTATACCATAGAGTCCTCCACTCACTGGCTCTTCAGGAGGTGGAAAAATCAGAAAACAAGATTTAAGAAATACTGGTCTCACTATATCCCAATTCTAGTTAGTCCTCATCGTGTGGAGGGGTCCTTCTAATGTTAAATTAAGGAAATTTTACAGCTCTCTCCCTGAAACAGTAAAGTCACCAGGCTAGAGGGACTGTAAAATCTTAAAGTAGAAATGAAGGGAAAAGCATTGGCTCTATATCAACCCACAGACCAACACAAAATTCTAGCACCCATCATAAAACAGGTCTTTCTTATATTTCAGTGGGGTAAAAGGTAATTGTTCACTGGCAACAGTTAGTTTTCTTCGTGAGATAGTTAGAACCCAAAAGGCCCAACTATGTGGTAATAAGTCCTTATCCAGTGAATTATTACAGCCCAGGGCTCCTGGCCAAAAGGAACATTGGGAGAGAACCTGGGAAATGAACCAATTCAGCTCAGAGTGCAGTTGGCCTAGTCAGCCAGTGGGATGAAACTGTGGTCGGCCACAGGATTATCTGGAGGCTCCAATGCCCCAAATTCCTCAATACTTTCCCTGGTTTACTATCTCTTCCAGGTGATAGAAGCTGGCTACCTTTTGCATGGACAAACTGAAGGGAGCCAGCCTCTAAGCCTACCCGGTGCCAGAGGGTTGAAGGGCTCCAGAGAGACTTCACTGAGGATTGGAGTGTCTTCCAGTTGATCAGGAAGATGTGAAGGATCATCTAAGCAGCTCACTGTGGGGTCAGGGACCAAGACTGAGACCTCTTGGTGTAATGATTCCACAGAAGGGACAGAGCCATTGTAGCCACATATCTTCAGTTCTAGGAAATTCCAGAAAAGAGCAAAGTCAAAATCAGTGCCTTCAACTGACTGGTTCATTTAGCTACAGTAGGCAGTCAGTCTTTGCTAGTGGGATGTTCATTCTTCAGTAATTATAAGTACCAGTCCTATGTTGGGTTCCAATCATACCAAGATACCCTAGTGAGCAATGCAATAAAATCCTATAGCAGGTAAAGAGAGGGGAAAGGAGAGCAGGGTCTGAGACAAGAACCGCATCATGTTCTTAGCTATTTCCCCCATCCACTGGGAACAGGTAGTAAACAGAGAAATTATCCTGTAATTTTATAGGGTGGTCGCCCTTATATTTGGAATCGATGTCAAAATAAGCATTTATCTATTTTGAGAGAAAAGAGAAGGACTGTCACACGTACCAATGCTAACAACAATAACAACAACAACAACAACAACGGAAACTGAGTAGACAAGCGATGGTATGCTCTGCCTACTTCCTTCCCTTCTTCAGGTGCCAATCACTACTAGGGCTCAGCCCACTTTAGCAGCCCAGTCTGGCCTTGCTACAGTCAAGTCAAACTGGCTTCAATGCCCCCTGCTAATGCCCCAACCCCTTCCTGTATTTTGGAAGAAACCCCTCTCGATGCAGGGTGTCTGTTGGGGCTGTTTCAGGCTCGCCCACCTGCCCTCTCCAGGCCAGCAGCTCTGCATGAGCTTGAAATAATTTGCACTCCCACTCGCGAGCTGGTGCTGCTGCCACAAAAACACCAGCCACTTGGCTCTGCTAATCACCAACATGCAAATCAGCCTCCACTGCAGAGAGCTGGAAAGACAAGTTTTCCTCACCTCAAAAAGCCACTGCCCCCCATAGCCCCATTTTTCCAGCTCACAGACCCATAGTTATACCTGGCTGCTCTTCTTCCAGCTCCAGGCTGCCTACCAAGCCAGTGCCATTCTCTGCCACAACTGATGTCAGCTCCTTTTCTGCCGCCTCATCAGGATGGATCCCACTGCCTACCTCCTGGGAAGGTGCAAAGGTCTGGATGCTGGATCCCAACATAGGAGAAGTCTGTGGGGAGGTGAAAAAACTAGGGGGTCCATTGGGCATCACCTCAAAATTCTGGTCAGGAAAGGAATCATACAGTTCCTGTGAGTCGAAGTTAAGCCCCATGGGACTCTGGGTACCGTTGGCCCAGAACTCTTGGCTCCCGGCCCGAAGGTTAGTGTTGTGACTTGGGGATGAAGGTTGCCGGCTGCCCCCAAGGATGCCGTTGAGTGGGTATTGTCCCCCCGAGAACTGGGAGAGAAGGGGTGGGTCCTTGAGGTTGTTGCCAGGATTGGCAGATGGGTACTGTGAGTAGTTCCAGAGACAGTCGTAGGCCACGCTGGGGTGATGGAGGTGTGAGGTGCTGGAGGAGTGGGGAGCAGAGTTCAAAATCCCTGAAGTAGTAGTGTGAGATACAGTAGATAAGCCATTAACATTCACATCCCCATTCAAACCTGGCAGAGAAAGAGGGAAAAGGGTCAGTTACAGATATGTACACAAGAAAATTCTACCACTTCTACCAAAAGAACAACACTGACTAGAAAAAGGGAAGGTGAAGGGGAGGGGGATTCCCCCTCTGCTATATTTATAGCTTTTCAGTCTCCAGAGAACACCAAACCCAGATGCTCCTGGATGTGAGCTTAGCAACTGCGTCTGAGGCTGCTGAGTAGGGGGCTGGGGAGCTCTCCTGGCCTACCACAGGAGCGACCAGCAGAGTGCTGGCTGCTATTGATGCTCAGAGCTTCTTATTTTTTTAAAGGAAGCTGCCTGCAGACTCCCTACAGTGACTTGCATTCTTCTCCACCCTCATTCCCTAGAGGAATTCTTCCCTTGGAGTGGCATGACTTAATTCTCCAGGCCCCCCCTTACCCCAGAGCCCGTTTGGCCCCACAGTGGCACCAGAAGGGACAGCCTCCACCTCACTGGCACATGCAGATCCAGCACTTTGTGCTGGGCTAAGAATAGAATCTGCAGTCACCACAGCGGCAAGATCCCAATTCAGAAGGCTGGGCTTGGCCCCTCCCCATAGAAACTGGAAAGTAATATTGCAGGGGGGAGATGACTGCATGATCAGTACTACAGATTTCAGTTCTCGACACCAATGGTAACCTCTGGACTGGAGGACAATTCAAATAAAAGGAACCAAGATACAAAAGAAACTGATGGGGATGGGGTCCTCCAGTGAAATAAAGGAGCGTCTATCTACCTGCAACCCCCTTAGGGAGAACAGAAGGGAGAGGTGGTTAAGCCTATGGCAGTTGTTTTTTTGCTGCAGGGAAAGAGGGAAGCATTTGGGCTTCTCTCTGCTTCCAAACATAAAGTACCTGGAATCCAGGCAAGATTAGAGAAGTACTTGGCAGAACTCTGTACAGAGCAACTGATAAGCCAAATCCAGGAAAAGACCTGATCCTGGCAGCAACACTTCCGTCTGGAATTATAGACCTTTCTAGGGAACTAGGTAAGCATTAAAACTCTCTCTGTCCCTATCTTCTACTCTCAAGGACAGGGGTGGCACAGACTTCAAGTATCTGCCCTCTTCTCTATTACACAAACTAAAAGGCAAACACATCCCAACCTTTACCCAATCCCTCCACCCCCAATCCTAGGGCTGGCTTCTCCAACCTTTAAAAACAGCTTCTCAGAGGGCTGGACCTTTATCTCTCTCACAGGTCCAGAAGTCATTATTGGAAGCAGTAGCCATCTCGCCACTCTCTAGCAGTAGCCAAGGAACAGGGCTGACAGAAGAGCAGGCCAAGATGAAAAACCCAGTATGTTTTTCTAATCCCTTCCAACCTAAGTCAAGAAGACTTAAAAGTGCTGCTTCCATAAACCCCTACAACTTGTTCTTAGAAACTTGCTTTCTCTCCAGCAGCTGAAGTTCTGAGGATTTACTTCCTCCCTCCCCACCTGGCAAGAAAAAGCTGTTGTGAGGTATCTAGTCCAGAGGGGAGCCAAATTTTGTCCCATCAACCTGCTCTAAAGGAATGATGCCCACTCCCTCCCCAGGCCATGTGGCCCTCACACTCACTTTTCCCTTGCTGGGGGAAGTTCATGGGAGACCCGTTAGTGTAGAGGCCCTCCCCTGAGGAGGGAGAGGGTTTCAGTCCTGAGGCAGCAGGTGCAGGGGGAAGGCCAGTAAAGTTAAAATGGTCGTTTGCCTCCATTTCTGTAGGAGGGGAAAGAGAGAGGGGAAAAAAAATACTGGCGGTTAAACAAGGTTATATCACTTGGAATCTTCTAGAGGGAATGCCCCCTCCCCTCCATCTACTTACCCTTCTCCTACCTATGTACTGGGGAGTGTTTCGGGATGTACAAGTTGAAAAAGAAAAGAGGAGGAGGAAATACACCCCTAACCTGGGTAATGACTCTACAGCCTAGAGTAATCTTCCCCCTGTGTAAACCCCACACTCTTAACTTTCAGTCCAGGTTATGTTAGATATGATATTATTAACCTTCTATTATAACATTTAACCTTTTCCATCCTTTTGTTTTCCTTCCCCTCAGGGTAAGGCCAGAGTCCCACTCCCAGGGGCCACAGAAGGTTCTCGATGCCATCTTTTTGATAGGAAGCCTTGGAGATGAGGGTGTTGGCAGAAAAAGCATAACCTGATACATATGCTGCTTTGTTTTATTATTATACTTGAGTTAAATAATTTCCATGTTATCCTATCCATAGCCCTAGGCATCTGAAGAAGACAGTAGTTACCTTAGCAAAGGGATCTGAAAAGAATACATTTAGGAAAGGTGACCATAACGGCAAAACTCAAATCATCCAGCAACACTTCTATTCTTTTTCATGGTTTTCTAAGACACAATTCAGAAACATGTCAGAGCTAGAAAACTGACTAGAGGGTGTCCCAAGGAATATTAATTCTGTTATACCTATTATGGTTACTTCCTAGTGTTTTGGTTTTGTTGCTTAAATGTAAAGAGTCATGGAAAGAATAACTGGACATCTTACATTTGTAAAGGGCAGTGTCTCCTTGAAGGGGTAGTACAGTTAAAAAGCTTTTCACCCTGTCCTGAATATGAGGTGATATAGTACTAGAAATGAGCAAAAATGAAGTCCTGGGTCAGAATGTAGTTGACAAAGATAAAAGGGAAGAAACATAGGAAGCAGAAGCCAGAATTACTGGTGAAGTCTGACATATCAATCAGAAACTTATGATGTACTGGGACACCTGGGTGGCTCAGTTGGTAAGGCGTCTGCCTTCAGCTCAGGTCATTATCCCAGGGTCCTGGGATCGAGCCCTGCATTGGGTTCTCTGTTCAGCATGGAGCCTGCTTCTCCTTCTCCCTCTGCCTTCCCCTCACACCCCACATGTGCTCTCCTTGCTCACTCTCTCTCTCATATAAAAATCTTTTAAAAATAAATAAATAAAGAACATATATGACCACTGCCCAAAGTTTGTTAAGACTCATGTTCCTATATATGCTAGATAATGCAAATTAGACACCATTAGGTGTTCTGAACATGAAAAATAAACTCTGTATTTATGACATGATAGCTATAAGATTTTCTAGGCTAAATACCCTCTCTCTACCTTTACTAATTTTAACTGAAATTAAAAAAAAAGCAATTCATATTTTGTCGACAAAGAGGAAGAAGTATTTAGGATCGACTGATTTCCCACCTTCACTCTAAAATAAGCACCAGAGGCGCGCCTGGGTGGCTCAGTCAGTTAAGCGTCTGCCTTCGGCTCAGGTTGTGATCTCGGGATCCTGGGACTGAACCCCACATTCAGCTCCCTGCTCAGCGGGAAGCCTGCTTCTCTATCCCTCTGCCTCTTCCCCAGCTTGTGCTCGCTCTCAGATAAATACAATTTAAAAAATAAAGTAAAATAAAATAAACAGCACAGCTAAACCTGTGTGCATCAAAGAAACTGGTTTCAGGGGCGCCTGGGTGGCTCAGTGGGTTAAAGCCTCTGCCTTCGGCTCAGGTCATGATCTCAGGGTCCTGGGATTGAGCCCCACATCAAGCTCTCTGCTCGGCAGGGAGCCTGCTTCTTCTTCTCTCTCTGCCTGCCTCCCTGCCTACTTGTGATTTCTCTCTGTCAAATAAATAAATAAAATCTTAAAAAAGAAAAGGAGGGCGCCTGGGTGGCTCAGTTGGTTAAGCAACTGCCTTCAGCCCAGGTCATAATCCTGGAGTTCCGGGATCAAGTCTCGAGTCAGGCTCCCAGCTCCGTGAGGAGTCTGCTTCTCTCTGACCTTCTCGCCTCTCATGCTCTCACTTTCTCTCTCTTTCTCTCTCAAATAAATAAATAAAATCTTTAAAAAAAAAAGAAAAAGAAAGAACCTGGTTTCTACAGAGAAAGACCTTAGGATCCCCAAAGATTTTCCTACAAGGGCCACTCTTCAGTAATAAGGGGTCCAAAAAATAAGCATCATGGAACGATAAGCTTCTGAAATTAAAGACATCAAGGAGGAAAGTTCATTCCCTAATCCCCTAAGTTAGGTTCCTTCCAAAGCTTACATCACAGAGTAAAGAGGACACGCAGTAATTCATTTCGGAAGTCCTAGAAATGCTATTCCTGGAGAGTCTATCTAATCTGATCCCCACCTCATTCCTCTCCCAGTTTTATGCACAGCCACATCTCCCATGTGTGTGACATATACACCTTCTCTCCTATGTGCACCAAACTATATCCTTCCACTCAATGACAGGCCACAGTTCATTTTTCCATTTTTTTTTTTTTTTAATTTGACAGAGAGAGAGAAAGAGATCACAAGTAGGCAGAGAGGCAGGCAGGGAGAAAGGGAGAAGCAGGCTCCCTGCTGAGCAGAGCCCCATGTGGGGCCAGATCCCAGGACCCTGGGGTCATGACCTGAGCCGAAGGCAGAGGCTTAACCCACTGAGCCACCCAAGCACCCCCATTTTTCCATTTTCTATTGAATCTGTGAGGAAACTAGTGATGGTCTCCTCTCTGCAACTCTGGGAAAGCACAGCACTTCCGGTCTCATAAATTACATACTAATAAGAATAAATGGATGGCTCACAGAAATCAGATAAGTAAAAGGAATGAGAAGTTATCTAATGCCTGAGGTCTGTTTCCCCACTAGCCTCCACTGAAGGGTCATCAGAACCACAATCACTTCATTTACAAGAAGCTTCCTAGAAATATAAAATACTCTGCGCTGTACAGTAAAAACAGCACAACATAGTGGACTCTTATGTTCAAATCCCAGGTCTACTACCATTAGTTGTGACCCTGGACAAGTTACTTAACATTGTTGAGCCTCAGTTTCATTATTAGTAAAAATTTTAATTAAAATTTTTATCTTTTAGATAAAAAGATAACCATACCCAAAAGATCAAAATATAAATATAATTTAAAACCGTTACTGGGGGCGCCTGGGTGGCTCAGTCAGTTAAGCATCTGACTCTTGATTTTGGCTCAGGTCATGATCTTCGCACCAAGGGACTGGGCCCTAAGTGGCACTCAGAGCAGAGTCTGTTTGAGACTCTCTCTCTCCCTCTGCCTCCCCACACCCTGCTCACTCTCTCCCTCTCAAATAAATAAAATCTTAAAAAACAACAACCAGCACAAGTGCGCCTGGGTTGTTCAGTTGGTTAAGTGTCTGCCTTCGGCTCAGGTCATGATCCCAGGGTCCTGGGATGGAGCCCTGCATCCGGCTCCCTGCTCAGCAGGAAGCCTGCTTCTCCCTCTCCCACTCCCCCTGCTTGTGTTCCCTCTCTCGCTGTGACTCCCTCTGTCAAATAAATAATTAAAATATTTATAAAACAATTAAAACACACAAACACATAAAACCCAAAACCGTTATCAGTACTACAAAAGTAGAGGTAATCCTCCCAGCCACATTTCCTTACACTTGACCCTTAATTTCAGATGTCACTTAACTATGGGATCACACTTACGGCAATGTAAAAATGTGGACAGATCTTCTAAGCAATAAACCTAGGGTTATTTCATTTTAACCTTCCTACCCAAGTTGCTTTTCACAATAATGCCTGAAGGTAAATTATGACCTCCCATCTCTGCCCTCCCTCCTACTAAGGAGAACAGGTAAAGCAAAGGAGAATATCTCCCTTTGAACTAATCGGATTTTGGCCAAATGAAAAAAAGAAATCAGTCAGCACCCAACCCCCAGAATAGCAGACAGCTCTCATGATCAGGAAGTACAATCAGGCCAGTACCCAGCCCAGTCCCGGTAGTGTGTAAATGGATCTCCTAAGAGATTCTATGCTTCATTTGTAAGAATGAAGGGACATCTCTCCTTGAGCTTGAAGTAGTAAAGCCCTTGCCACATGGCCAAATAAGGCTGTTTTTCTCAGTCCCAATTGAAGAGCTACTTACTCCGTGGACCTGTGACACGGTTTTAATACAAAAAGGCTGACAATGCACAAAGTGTTTGAAATAAATATTACAGATTTCAACACTGTTGCAGGTGCTGTGGCCAATCCTAACACTCAGACTTCTGAGGCTACTCAGAAAGACAAGACACATTAACCATCCAGCTAGACACTTTGGCAGTATCTGCAGCTCTTTGGTTCATTCTTCCCATATAGTATATACCAAAGTTCCAAAAACAGAGAGGTTCCTAAATTTGGGAGGGGGGAGGGAAGAGGTGGGAGAGCTTTCAAATGTTTATCTTTATTAAACAGGAAATGCAAATTTTACTGTATAGTAAATAAATCATACCACTATGTTTTAGCTCTGTAACTGTAAATGTTATAAAGGATATTTCTCAACTCTACTCATCTCTGGATTCATGAACCATACTCTAATATAGTGGTTCCTAATCAGGAGTGATTTTGCCTCTGGGGACATTTAGTCATGTTGAAAGGTATATGCTACTGGCTTTTAGTAAGTAGAAGCTAGAGATGCTTCTAATGATCCTGCAATACACAAGATAGCCCATCACAACAAAGAATCGTTTGGCTAAAGATATCATTTGTACCAAAAAAAAAAAAAAAAAAAAAAAAATCATTCGTGCCAAGGATGAAAAATCCTGCTATAACACAAAAGCTGCCCCATTCCCCAATTCCTATCCCCACACCCCAAGGGAGTTACAAAGATGTTCTGAATTTTATATCTAAAAATCCCTTCCTGGGGGCGCCTGGGTGGCTCAGTGGGTTAAAGCCTCTGCCTTCAGCTCAGGTCATGATCTCAGGGTCCTGGGATCGAGCCCCACAATCAGGCTCTCTGCTCAGCGGGGAGCCTGCTTCCCCCTCTCTCTCTGCCTGCCTCTCTGTCAAATAAATAAAATCTTAAAAATAAAAAATAAAATAAAAATCCCTTCCTGGCTAAGCTGTCTTCCTCCACCAATACAGAGCTCAAAATGCCAATCCATGTCTTCTTCAGCCCTTTCTGACACCCCTGGTAACAATCTGCACTTGGAACTCTGACTCAAGACTACAGCATGTATGTAGTACATACATACTATGTACTGACTAAATGACTGAGGCTCATTCTCTCAAAATGTGTTTTCTTTAACCCCGTTTTACAGTCAGGGAAATGAGGCAGGAGAATGGTGAAAAAAAGACTACATATATTAAGGGGGCCGAGGGGCAACTCAAAGACAACTGCCATGTTTAGGCTGCTCAGAACACAAAGATGATTATTCTCCATCCTTATTTCTTCCAAACTATGTAGGTTCTATAGCACCCATTGGATATTATTTCATACTATTATATGTCCAGCACCTAATTTAGTGTATTTAAGTACATAAAAGAACCAAAGGAAATACTTATTGAACCCACAGACTGGACAAATGAATGACGAAATCTATCTTTTCTGCCACTGCCAGCTTACTCATCCAATAAAGGTTGTGATTTTATTGGAGAGAGAGAGAGAACCCAAAGAACCCAAAAATTCAGAGAGAGAACCCAGAGAACCCAAAAATTCAGCCTCGTTCTTTACAGAGGTAACAATTTCTAGAAGAGAGGCCCCAAGTCTTGACATATTTTAGACAGTTGTCTTCTACAGAAAACAAGGTCTAGAAAAGGGAAGTACTGATAATGTAAGGGGCAGTAAATTTAAGCTCTAAATTAGTAAAATGTTTTGCTTGATTTAACTAAACACTCAAGGTACACAGTAGGTTTTAAAATATTTGTAGACTGAATAAAGGATATATGATGATCTAGATTAGGTTTTCTGCCACAGTTCTCACTAGACACTTCACTGTCAGAAGAATGGAAATGCCTCTGAAATTACAGGACAGTAAAAGCTACATTCCAGAGGTTGCAACAAGGTTATTTGTTTCTCACAATTTCAGTTCTAACAGTTAAGGACTCAACCCTTTCCTTGAAGATATCCCACCCCACCACACCCCCACAAAAACAGAAAACAAAACAAAACAAAAAACCCCTGAGCTGAGCAGGCAGGTTAAGAATCCCATTTAGTGAGATAGAGGTCACAGAGAGTCCAACCCAAGGAGACCAAAAGTAGTGAACCCACCTTTCTCTTTAAGAGTTTTTTGATGAATTTTTGGTAAAGTTAGATTATCCTTTGTTCGTAAAATGCCCTCTTAATTATTCTCTGTAACTAGAAGGACAAAACACTAAGTAACATATTAACACAATGCTACTTTTACTGCCAGTGACCCAATCTAAGAACAATCTCCAGAGCTCTTCAAAGATAGGTTTTCTGTTTTGCAGAATTTCATAAACTTCAAAATGATACAGACCAACAAGCTGGTTTAAAAAAAAAAAAAAAAAAAAGTCTTTCTGGAGGCACCTGGCTAGCTCAGTAGAGCATGCAACTCTTTGATCTCTAGGTCCCGAGTTCAAATCCCATGTTGGGTACAGAGATTATTTTAAAGCCCTCTGATCCATATGCAACAATGCTGATAAAATATTAATCTTGGGCTATGGGGTATATGAAGACATCCACATCTCAAGAAACAAATTAGGAAGATTATTTGCCCCAGGAATACCTCCTTGGTTTTATACTTCACTCTATATCCTAAGACATAAAAACTTTGGCACTATTGCCTTACTGTACACATCAGAAACAAGGTCAAACATCATAACCATTATTAGACTAACTTCTACACAGTTTAACACTAAAAGAATACAGCAAACCTCTTCAGAGGTAATCAGAAAGGTCAATGGCAGCAAGACACAGTCACCCTGACAAGCTTTGCTTCTCTCTTGGCAACATCTGATTCCAGAACCACAAGACTGCAAGATGAGCCTCTCAGGGCATTCTAGATTTCTGACTGGCTCTGAGGTCAACCCACGTAGTTCCCTCCATACCTCAAAATTTTTTCCTTTATGAAGGAAACAAAAACAAACAAAACACTCAATATTCAGAAATCCATGGCTCTGATAGAAAAATGCATCCATTTTACAAGGTCATGGAAAAATTTGCTTCATTCAGCTTTCTGATTAATCATGTATCAAATGAGTAAAAATCTACTTTCTCAAAATCAATTTCTAATTCCTTTAAAGATTTTATTTGACAGAGAGAGAGAAATCACAAGCAGGCAGAGAGGAGGAGGCAGGCTCCCTGCTGAGCAGAGAGCCCGATGTGGGACTTGATCCCAAGATCCTGAGATCACGACCTGAGCCAAAGGCAGAGGCTTTAACCCACTAAGCCACCCAGGCGCCCCAATTTCTAATTCCTTTAGAGTGGTCTTTTTCCTTCCTTCACTTTTTTAACCTCCAACAGGGAAAATCAATTTACTATTCTGTAAGGTCCCAACTTAGGTAAACGAAGGTTGAAGAAAGGGGAACTTAGGGGCACCTGGGTGGCTCAGTGGGTTAAAGCCTCTGCCTTTGGCTCAGGTCATGATCTCAGGGTCCTGAGATCGAGCCCCACATCGGGCTCTCTGCTCAGGGGGGAGCCTGCTTCCCCCTCTCTCTCTGCCTGCCTCTCTGCCTACTTGTGATCTCTCCCTCTGTCAAATAAATAAAATCTTAAAAAAAAAGGGGGGGGGGGTGGACCTAAAATCAGTGTCAAATCAACCCTACCAGAAACCAATTCAAAAGAACCAACCAGAGACAAAAAAAAAGGACAATGATATTGGACTTGTTTTTATTATTTCCATAAAACCAACCCCAACAGCTCCACTGAAAAGGGCAATGATGCTATCTTAACTGTGATGATGCTGCTGTCACATAATCATACATTCATCTATTTTTTTTAAAGATTTTATTTATTTATTTGACAGAGAGAGAGAGAGATAACAAGTAGGCAGAGAGGCAGGCAGAGAGAGAGGGGGAAGCAGGCTCCCCCCTGAGCAGAGAGCCTGATGCGGGGCTCGATCTCAGGACCCTGATACCATAACCTGAGCTAAAGGCAGAGGCTTTAACCCACTGAGCCACCCAGGTGCCCCACATTCATCTATTCTTACTTGGACCTCTAATCTAGGAATCTATAATTCAGGTGCGAGTTCTGTGACTGGAAACTACTGCAAAGATTATCTAAATGCCAGCCTTAAGGAGCACCTTGGTGGCTCAGTGGGTTAAAGCCTCTGCCTTTGGCTCAGGTCATGATCTCAGGGTTCTGGGATCCAACCCAGCATAGGTCTCTCTGCTCAGCAGGGAGCCTGCTCCCCCCTCCCCCAGCCCCGCCTACCTCTCTGCCTATTTGTGATCTCTGTCAAAAAAATAAATCTTTTAAAATTAAACAAACAAACAAATAAATAAAATGCCAGCCTTAAGCAGTTTTTAGGATAGTCCAAATGATCTAGATATGTCATTTCTTAAAATATAAAATCCCTGTTGCCAACTCCTCTAACCAAACCCAGTGTCTAACAAAGTGCTTGGGGACATAGTACAAGCAGTCTATCACTATATGCTATAGTAGAATCTTCTGCAGTTATGAGGTGGGAGAAAGAGAAAATCTGGACACATGACTCGGTGCAGAAGAGAGGAAAAAAAGCTCACTACTCTCCAAGAAGGGTAAGAAGAGACAAAATGTCTTTTATGGATTGAAGATTAAGTCACATGACAACTAACTCTCCTTATTAGCTGGTTCTGCAGAAGGTAAACCCTCCCGAACCCTACATCAACTAACAGGCTTCCCACAGGTACTATCCTTAGGCTAGAATCACCAGTGAGGAATAAGCCCATCACCTTCACTCTGCAAATCAGTTCCTACCCCAACACATAAATTCCATTCCCTCTTTTTCCACTTCTCAGAATCTATCCTTCTTCACCTCACAAGCTCACCTGACAAGGTGCTCTGCAATACAGAAAGTTATACTTGAGGATATATTAAACAGGACTCTAAAAAGTCACTCTCATGCCACAAAAGATCCCAAGTCTTCCTGGCAGCTCTCTATGCTCAGAGAATTTGCATCACTAGTATTGAAATTGCAGCAGTGCTGGTGTATGACTGAGTTTGCTTCTCTATGACCTCCAGCTCAAGGGAAAAAAAAAATCCAGACAGGGAGACGAGGGGGGAGGTACACCGGGATTCAATGAGTCAACTGCAGTGACTACACTTCCAGTTGACAAATGAAGTTTACAAAGAAAAAAAAAAAGTCCAACGAAAGGACTCCCAAGACCACATGGTTGGCAGGATCCAAGCTTGCCCAGAAGGCCTCAGAAAATGAAACCAAATCTGATTAAAATGGACATTTCAAAACAACAAGAGACGCAGCAGCAAACGCACAGCTGCCATTTCCCGGCCACTTCCTGCAGGAGGCTTGGGGGAGGGGCTGTTTGTGTACAGATGGAGGTGGAAGCTACCCCCCCTCGCCCCCCGAAGGATGCAAATCTTGCACTCCAATAAATCCTACAAAGGACGTCTGCTATTGGCATTGCCTTTCCTCTGAAAACGGTGTACATTAGCAAAGAAAGGGATGATACCGGATCATCTTTTCTGCCACGGAAATGGGGATCCCCTTAGTGAGGGATCCCCCGGCACGGGGATCCCTCTTTATTCTTCCCTTCCTAAAAGCCCGGCTCAGACGCCTCAGCATCAGCCCTATCAACCCCCCTTCCCTGGAGTGGGAGACTCCCGGGACTCGAGGGCCCCAAGCTAAGCACATAGCACCGCTCCATCCAGGCCCTCTCCTGCTTGCCATGCTCAAGAGAACGTGCACCCCTCACCGAGGGAGACACCCTGAGACCCCTGGAAACCCTTTCTACCCTCCACTCGCCGCTGCCAAAACGCCCCAAGCCCCACAGTGTTTAACCCGCCCAGGGAACCCCCTCACCCACCCGTCGCACTCGGGCAGTCCCCACCCCCACCCGAGGAGGTGGAGCCC
>CM053611.1:59329905-59355132 GCA_028646535.1 Procyon lotor
CCTGTAGGATCTTTTGTACCCCACGAGCAACATCATAATGCTCACTTCCAACAATGTTGGGATCCATGATTCGAGAGGTGGAATCCAGAGGATCCACAGCTGGATAGATGCCCAACTCAGCAATCGCACGGGACAACACAGTGGTGGCATCCAAATGGGCAAAGGTAGTGGCAGGGGCAGGGTCAGTCAAGTCATCAGCAGGCACATAGATAGCCTAAAGTGAGTCAAGAATCCATGAGAAGCAGCAGGAAGCCAACTAATTTGATTTAAGCCACCCCCCTTTTCTGACCCCTCTTTATTATCTCATTCCATCTTAGCATTTAAGAGTCCACCTCAAAAACGCCTTCTTACTATCCCTAATATCTGAGTGAGTTTATAGTGATCTGGTCCCTCCAAGCTGTGATAAAAGAATTTTCACTGTCATTCCTTTTGTTCTTCATCCTATTTAACTCTATGGCTAGTGATACCCATACTTTCAATTAAAAACAAAAGACCCTTCATGACTACAATGGTTCACTAGGTTCACTGAAAGTTACAAGTTAGACACTCAAGATTTTACTATGTGCGTGTATTTATATAAAATATATGGGGGCGCCTGGGTGGCTCAGTGGGTTGGGCCTCTGCCTTCGGCTTGCGTCATGGTCTCAGGGTCCTGGGATCGAGCCCCACATCAGGCTCTCTGCTCAGCGGGGAGCCTGCTTCCCCCTCTCTCTGCCTGCTTATGATCTCTCTCCTCTCTGTCGAATAAATAAAAAAATCTTAAAAACAAAACACCTTGAGACATAAGTAACTTCTCTGCATACACCTTTATACAAATTAGACCTTCATCCACTTAATTATTCTTACCTGTACAGAGGTAATAGATCCCTTCTTGGTGGTGGTGATTCTTTCCTGCATGGTACCCATATCAGTAGCCAGTGTAGGCTGATACCCCACAGCAGAAGGGATTCTGCCCAATAAAGCAGACACCTTAAAAAAGAGAGAAAGAATAAGAACACAGGTGTTAGGTTTCTACAACTTTAGCCTCATCTGCACCATCCCATAGAAAGGTCAAATGAAGCAGGTCCTCTCTTACCTCAGAGCCAGCCTGGGTGAAGCGGAAGATGTTATCGATAAAGAGCAGTACATCTTGACCCTCTTGGTCTCTGAAGTATTCAGCAACAGTCAGTCCCGTCAAAGCCACCCGGGCGCGAGCACCAGGTGGCTCATTCATTTGACCGTACACCAGAGCTACCTGAAGGAATCATACAGTCAGAAAACCTGAGGAATATGGAAGCCATATACCCAAGGTCCCCAAATCAGAGAAAACCACCAAAAAAACTCTCCTTCTCAGAAAGCATCAAGATTTGTTACCAAATTTCTTTTCCCTTTTAGAGATACAGTTCAAAATAACACAATTTCTTATACTATTAAGGCAAAATTCCCAAAACAGGAAGGAAATAAAACTAAGTGAAAAGCACAAAATGGGGTTGAGACATAAGCAAATTACCTCCAACTACCAAAATTAACTTTCAAATGATGGGACTACCTACTAAAAACAAAGTGTGGAAATGGAATGTAATGTCAAAGAAGAAAGAAAATATGCCTCAGTGTATCACAAGTTGCAGGGAAAACACTGACAGGAATTTCCTTTGTAGGCCCAAGGACACATGAAATGAAAATTAACACAAGGCTTCAGCTAGTAATGTAGTCAACTAAAATGGTTTTCTGGCACTACTGTGTGGACATGAATCAGCTCACTACTTACCTTGGAGGTAGCATCTTTTAAGTTGATAACACCAGACTCAATCATTTCATGGTATAAGTCATTGCCTTCACGGGTCCTCTCACCAACACCAGCAAACACAGAGTAACCACCATGGGCTTTGGCGACATTGTTGATTAACTCCATGATCAGTACCGTCTTGCCAACTCCAGCACCACCAAAGAGCCCTGGCATAGGTTGAAAAGAAGCAATATTTAAGAATTCTGTGTTCCCAAATAAGAAAACTTAAAGAAAAAAAAAAATTACACCGGATTTTCTATCTTTTCCCTTCTCAGGAATGGCATCTGGCTTCAGCAAACTCAGAAGAACGAAAGTCAGAAGCAACTCATCAGCGAAGGATAGATCCCAGTACCCACTCATTACACAGTAGGATTTTTTCTTCCCACATTAGGTTTGGAAAGTATGTACCACCAGTAACATTACCAATTTTGCCACCCTTGGCGTAGGGAGCCAGCAGATCCACAACCTTGATACCAGTAACCAGGATTTCCTGCTCAACACTCATCTCCATGAACTCAGGAGCCTCAGCATGAATAGGTGCAAATCTGTAGAGGTAGGAAGAGAGGATAAGTGTCTATTCATCTTGTTGAAAGGTTCCTCTCAATTCTCAAGTCTAACCCTTTACTCATAATTTCATCTCTTATGTAACACTCCACACAAATTGGTATCTAGCACCTCATCTGATATTCTGCAATAAAGGGGATTCCACTTCCATTATCTCAGGAAACAATAATCTCAATCCCTAACAACTTTTAACTGTCACAAAGATTTTCCTTTTACTAAGCCCTAACCTACCAACACTTCTTCATATATCGATAGGTAATACAAAGACCCCGCCAGTTTTGGAAACCCCGCAACCAAAGCCATTGGTATGAAAACTCTAATCAACTTGAGTCCTAAGTAGCAGGTTTTTTTTTTTTTTTTACAATCAAAATTTCTGCATCCTCAATTTTCTTCAAAAAGAAACTACATTTGTGGTTTTAATAATATATCAGCATTTTAAGCATTCTCTGCAGGAAATAAAGGTGTTGCCTTAATGTTCAAAACTAGAAGAGGGGTCCCTGGCTGGCTCAGTCGGTAGAGCATGTGACCTCGGAGTTCAAGCGCCAGGTCTGGTGCACAGTTTACTAAAAAAAACAAAACAAAATAAAATAAAACCTGCAGAAAAAGTCGTTCCTTTGTATGTAGATGCAGCAAAAGCATACTTACTGTTTGGTTTTGATGGGACCTCTCTCATCAATAGGTTCTCCAATGACATTCATGATTCTGCCCAAGGTCTCAGGACCAACAGGAATTTTGATTGGTGCACCAGAATCCAGGACTTTCTGGCCTCTAACCAAGCCTTCTGTACCATCCATGGCAATAGTCCTTACTGTGCTCTCACCTGTTAAAGGCATTGCAGGATTATACAGAAAGACAAGTAGGCTTCACATTTAATGTTCAGCCAGCACGAAAGACCTAAGTCAACCAAGACTCCTTCTCAGTACCTAAAATGTGGCTTCAGCACACTCAGAAGAACGAAAGTCATTTTGCTAAAATCATCATAGAAGGCAGACTGATTTGGGGGTATTTGGACTAAACAAGCTCTTTACTATTCTTACAAATTCTACTTACCCAAATGCTGGGCCACCTCCAAAACCAGCCTGGTCTCCCTGCCTTGCACTTCCAGGGCATTTAGGATGGGTGGTAGTCCCTCATCAAACTGGACATCCACCACTGCACCGATGACCGCCACGATGCGCCCCGTGGCAGCGCCTGCTTTTGGCGAAGGAGACGTTTGCGCGGCATAGTCTCTAGCTAACAGATCAAAAAAAAAAGATATTGGAAGAAACTGGGGTCAGGACAATTAATAGTCCTCGAAAGCCCCGTCTTAACCCACAAGAACTGGTAAATACGGCCCACGACCAGCCTCCACGCTTTCAAGTAAGACGAGCCCGGAGGAAAGGCCGCGCAGGAACCGAGAACGCGCCTGCACTATCTTCCCATGCACAAAACCCCATTATTCGAGAGCTCCGCGCCCCCATTCAAGGAAGGGGGTGCCCGCACTTTTCCGTCAGATAGCCCCTTTTCCAAAATGAGATGAATTAGATCGAAAAAAGTTCCCACAGGCGACCTACTCTTGTTCTCCCGCCGTTAGAAGGCAGGGAGCTAGACCTGACGTCCTTCTAACACCAGAAATACCTTAGGCCCGAGGGACAATCGGCCTCCGGCTCAAGGTCATGGGGCGGCAGAAACAAACCCAACTCCCAGATGAAGGCACTTACCAGGCTGGAGCGCTGCCGGGGTGGCCCGCAGTAAGACCTGGGCTTGGGGTAGCGGCGCTGAAGGGCCGAGTCCCCTCAAGGCCCCGGAGGCCGAAGCAGCGGCCACACGACCCACAAAACCCAACATGGCGGAGCCCGGGTGGAGACTGAGCGCTGCAGCGGTCCGGGTCGCCAACTCCCCGCCGTTAGGGCGAGGCCTACTCTGCAGTAAGCAAGTCCATTGGATGAATTTGCTGAATATCACTCTCAGTGCAGCTCCTATAGGTTAATAATCGCTTATCTTTTCATCCATTGGTCGAAATTGGTGCCAATCCGAATTCCTTTTTTTTATTGGACATTGTCAGGTTAGGTGCAACCCTCAAAGCTTCGAAACATAATTGGACAACAAGGATGTCAGTTGGAGAGAGAACTTGGCGGAACTACGTTTCGGAAAGGGGCTGAGTTCCTGTTGTGAAGCATGCGGGCTGTCTTTGGCTGTCCTTGAGCTCTCACTTTAGATAGGACCTTGAGCTCGGTGACGGCTTCAGGGGCGGGGGTTAGGTAAGTGGTGGAATGGGGAAGCACCACTGACGGTGACCTTGGGAAAGTCAGAAGCCTTCTCTGGACTCAAAATATGGTTTTTCTTTCGCGGTAGGGGAATTGGAAGCTTCCAGGCAGTTTCAGAGGTCAGGAATCCGGATAATCTGTGTCACTTAAAACTGTACAACGTAGGAAACTAATGTAACCCAGTCATTTAACAGATGTGTGCCAGGCAGGCATTAAAGAAACAAAGAAATTAGGACCTCCTTTATTATTTTTTAAAGTAGGCCCCACGCCCAATGTGGGGCTTGAACTCACAACCCTGAGATCAGGAATCGGATGGTCTACAGACTGAGCCACCCAGGTGCCCCAAGACCTGTTTTTAAAGACAGAAAACAATGCAGTGAAGTGTGGTGGGTCCTGATTAATACAGGGTAAAGTGGGTGCAGGAAGGAGGAGGGGATAAATTTGAGTCACTAGAGATGTAGGGAAATTGTCTCAAAGTGGCGGAGATGGATATACCGGTTGTGAAACCGAGTAGAAATTCCTAGGGTAAATTAGGAAGACTATTCCAAGTTCACGTTTGCATGAAACGGTATGTTCCTGTCCCCGTTGAGCAGAGAGCCCGATGCGGGGCTTGAGCCCAGGACCCTGAGATCACGACGTGAGCCGAAGGCAGAGGCTTTAACCCACTGAGCCACCCCGGCGCCCCTCTAATAAATCTTAAAACAAACAAACAAACAAACAAACAAAAACAGTTAAGAAAATGGTAAGGAGGAAGTGGTCAATAGAATCAATCACAATAAATATCCCATAAAATAAGGGCTGAAAAGAACCAATTAGTAATGTTTGGCAACTAGGAATTCATCCCATGGCAAAGGTGGGTCAAAGATAATTTCAATGGGCTGCATAAGACACGATACACATTTTTGATTTATGACCCATGCACTTTCCATTACGCTGGGCAGCATCCCAGTTAATAGGGTCTTATATATTTTACTAGCCTCTCTCAATTGTTAGAGTTGAAGTTTCTGTAAATAGGCCAAAATAGCCCTCAGAGTACTGTCACTGGAGCCAGACTGTCTAGGTTAAAATTGTTTTTGTTACTTACTAGATGTCATTGGGAAGTTAAATTCTCTGAATATTACTTTCCTCATCTATAAAGGAGATAATGGGAATAATCTCATAGGGTTGTTTTGAGATTTAAGATTAATAATGAAAGTATTTAGAACAATCCTTGGCACATTATTAGTACTGTATTTGTGTTAGCTAGTATTTTTACTTACTATTGACTTAGTGTTAAGATCTTTTGGTTTTGTATCACCAACTTTGGTCTTTGCCAAAATTTTATTAACCATCACTACACTAAACTCAGGTGTCAAAGATTTTCACAAATTTCCAGATTACTGAATCTCATTACCTTTTGAAATATATCACACATTTCTTTGTCCTCTTAGCAGATTATCAAGTAATTTAACTTTTTCTTGGACATTTTGGTTATCATTAAACATCTTTGAATCACATTCTAATTCTAAATAGTTTCAGTGTTATTAAGGTAGATGAGCTGTTTCCCCATCATGCTCAATTTTAACTTTTGCTGTCAATGACTGCCCTCACAACCTCATGTCCTGTTCTGAAATTAGAGAATCTGCTAAATTTGTAAATAATACTAAAATAAAAGTAAATGAACTTGGTTAGCTTGGAATGAGATAGGCCTTTCTGAACAAACAGTGTCATCTATTTTAGAGTTCTGATATGTTTTGGTCCTATTACATGTTTCCTGATTCCCAGATAGACCAAGGTAAATATTTTATGTGAAATACAAGCAAGCTACTTTTCATGGGACAGTAGGAGCCACAAAAACCTAATCTGGCTTCTTACCTGAAATTAATTCCAAATGATTGCATAATTTATAACTGAAAACCTTACTTATTTTAAGGTAAAAATGCATTTTCCAACAACTTATTTTACTGCTTTCCACAATGACCATGCCCCACATTCTTCCAGTACTCTGGTGTTGACTACAATATCCCTGTCTCTACATTTCTTATTATCATTTTGGGTTATTTCAGATTCATGAAAACAACCCATTCAATACTCTAGTTTCAGAATTCTTCAGCTTCTTAATTTGAATTAGTTTTACATTCACATTTCACTTAAGCATCTTAACTCCTCAGTCATTCCCAAATTTCAATCCTTAAAAGTTCTGGCTCAGAAACCCAATATTCTCTTGACCAAAGACCACAATTTTGGTTTTTGTTTCTTTACACAATACATGAATATATATTCTAGATACCTTTCACCAGTATTACTAACCCAAAGTGTCACTCCCCCTCCCCAGAAATAACCACTAAAAGTTTTCTTTATACCCCATTCATTTTCTGTCCATTCCATATACAGAGAACAGATATGCCCCTGCAACTTTTTCAAACCTCAGTGGAAGCACACTACAGAAAACTTAAGTTTTCTTTTTTTCAAATTTTTTTTTTTTAGTAATCTCATTAGGGGCTGGAACTTACAACCCCAGGATTGAGTCACATGCTCTACTGACTGAACTAGCCAGGTGCCCCAGTACATTTACTTTATTGATCATAACTGTACATTATGCCAAAGAATGTGTCAAATTTATTTGACCCCATTAATGGTCATTCGGATTGTTTCAAATAGCTGTTCATGCAACAGTGGATGAAAAAAAATCTTGTACACATATTTGTGTACACTAGTACTTCATAGAGTCCAAGAAATGTTGGCTTAAATTATTTATGTTCATTTAAATGAGATTCTGCTAAATGGTCTTCTAAAACCATCTTGCTAATTTACCAGGTTACCAGAATCCTTACAAAAATTTAAAAAATGTGGCTAGTATTACATGAATGAAATTACATCACTGATTGAATTTGCATTTCCCTGATTTCTACTAAGCCAGAACTTTCCTATTTATTGGCCAGTTATATTTCTTCAGATTACCTGTTCCTATCTTTTGCCCATTACTTTTCCTCTGGGCTTGTCATGATTTAAGTGCTCTTCAAATGCTTTTTAATGTTGTTATATATATATTTAGTACATCACTTATCCCTTAACCCAACAGCATTTTTTTTTTTTATTTGACAGAGAGATCACAAGTAGGCAGAGAGGCAGGCAGAGAAAGAGGGGGAAGCAGGCTCCCTGCTGAGCAGAGCCCGATGAGATCATGACCTGAGCCGAAGGCAGAGGCTTTAACCCACTGAGCCAAGACGTCCCAAGCATTTTTTCTTTTTTAAAGTAAACTCCATGCCCTGCATGGCGCCTAGCCCAGGGCTTGAACTCATGACCCTGAAATCAAGTCCCGAGCTGAGATCAAGAATTGGATGCTCAGGGGTGCCTGGGTGGCTCAGTTGGTTAAGCGTCTGCCTGCAGCTCAGGTCATAGTCCCAGGGTTCTGGGATTGAGCCGGCATTGTGCTCCTTGCTCTGTGGAAAATCTACTCCCTCTCTCTCTGCCCCTCCCACCTGGCTGGTGCTCTTTCACTCTGCACTCTCAAAAAAAAAAAAAAAAAAAAAAGTTGGATGCTCAATCGAGTTAGGTGCCCAAGTGCCCCATTTTAAGATTTTACTTTTAAGTAATCTCAACACCTAACGGGAGGCTCAAATTTACAACCCTGAGGACAAGAGTCATATGCTCTACCAACTGAGCCAGCCAGATGCCCTGACCTGTGTTAATGTTTAATGTCAGATTCATGAACTTTTCCTTTATAGCTTCTAGATTTTATGACTGGAAGGATTTCCCCACAGCATTAGTAAGAATTTGATTAATAAATTGTTTCAATGAATAGGCCAGGAATAATCTGCAGAAGAATCACCTAAGTCTACTCTAGCCATTATAACCACTAGCTACATGGGATTACTTAAATTTAGGAAAATTAAACATTCAGTATGTCAGTGACATTAGCCACATGTCAGATTCTCAGTATGTGGCTAGTGGCTACTGTATCAGACAATAAAGATGTAGAACATTTCCTTTGTCAGAAAGTCACACTGGACAGAGCTGATGTATCTGAATTCAGAATCTGCATTTTAGATCTAAAAGTCGTCAAGCTTAAGAGGTCTTAAAACAGACCACTGGCCTCTACCCTCTCATTTCTATCTCAGTAGGCCTATTTGGGGGACTAGAATTTGTATTTTTTTTTTTTTTAAGATTTATTTACTTATTTGACAGAGAGAGAGAGATACAAGTAGGCAGAGAGAGAGGGAGAGGTAGGCTCCCCGCTGAGCAGAGAGCCCGATGTGAGGCTCGATCCCAGGACCCTGAGATCATGACCTGAGCTGAAAGTGGAGGCTTTAACCCACTGAGCCACCCAGGTGCCCCTAGAATTTGTATTTTTAAAAAATATTTTGAGAGAACACAAGTGGGGGACAGAGGGAGAGGGAGCAGCAGACTCCCCACTGAGAACCCGATGCAGGCGATCCCAGGACCCCCGAGATCATGACCTGAACTGGAGGCAGACGCTTAACCGAGCCACCCAGATACCCCAGAATTTGTATTTCTAACAAATTCCTATGGGAGATGGATGCTAAGTCCAGGGATCACACCTCAGGAATCACTGATCTCAAGTATCCATTAAAGTGAAAATTCCTGGGGCGCCTGGGTGGCTCAGTTGTTGAGCATCTAAGTTCGGCTCAGGTCATGATCCCAGGATCTTGGGATTGGCCCCGCATCAGGCTTCCTCTCCCAGTCCCCCTCCTTGTGTTCCCTCTCTCGCTGTCTCTGTCAAATAATCTTAAAAAACAAAACCATACAAAACAATAAAGTGAAAACTCCTGGTCCCTGCATGGACCTACTAAAGCCTATCTGGCATTGGGACCTAGGAATCCACATTATCACAGAGCCCCATGATTTTGATTATGTTGAAAACTACTGGATTCAAGTTGAACCAAGGGGATACAGAAAGAAGGATGAAACTAGAGCTGTGGGGGCTTACTAGTTTTGAGAACAAAGAGTAAGCAATGGTTGGGGTGCCTGGCTGGCTCAGTCCGTTGGGTGTGCAACTCTTGATCTCCAAGTTGTGAGTTCAACTTGGGTGCAGAGATTAAAATACAAGGTTGTTAAAATAACAAGGTTGTTATCGTTGTAGTGGAAGAAACTTTAGTCTCTCACTTCTGAACTTGTGATCATTTCAACATGTAGCCATGGAAAATGGGTTGCTAAATGGAGTATGGAAGTGAAGGTCACTGGATTTGAGGCTAAAAAAATTTAAGTTAAAGTTCTGGATAGGTTCTTCACATAAACAGCGATATTATTAACAGAACTTGTAAACAAGTGACATGATTTGGTTTTCACTTTAGAAAAGACTAAGGGGGCGCCTGGGTGGCTCGGTGGGCTAAAGCCTCTGCCTTCAGCTCAGGTCATGATCTCAGGGTCCTGGGATTGAACCCCGCATCCAGCTCTCTGCTCAGCGGGGAGCCTGCTTCCCCTCCACTCTCTGCCTACTTGTGATCTCTGTCAAATAAATAAAATCTTAAAAAAAAAAAAAAAAAAAGACTGCTAAGAGTAAAGCCAAGACTGGCAGTATCTTAAATGAACTGTCATCATACTCTATTTGACCACTCTGTATCTCTGGAAATCTTTCTCCAGGTCCCACTGCCTGTGCACAAGTTTACATCTGTGACATATGAATTACTGCATTAACTTGCTTCCTTATCTCTAGACCCACTCAGAAAACATTACCCATGCTATTTCTGAAATGTATTTATCCAACAATTATTTACTGAGCTTCTACCACATGTCAGGTGCTATCCTAAGAACTGGAGATTCAGTGGTGATAATACAATTTCCCTCACTCTTCTGGGAGAAACAGACCTCCAACAATTAATAATCGTGTTGGTTAATGTCTAAATTTCAAATCTACAGGCCTGAATAGCATAAACTAGGATAAAGTAACTTAGGGGGCTAGAGCAGGCCTCAGGCAAGGTGTCTGCCTCCCCATTCTTTTCCCAGCCTTTATGTCCTCATGCTTAGTATAATGCTTGGTGAGCCATGGTAACAACAGCATTATTTGAGATTGGCATACAGATTTCATTATCAGTTGTTTCGTATCAAAAGAATTCCCACCAAACAGAAGAAGTTAAAACCAGTTCAAACTAAATTGGTAGATAAAACCTTCATGCAATTATAGCAACTAATGGCCTCCTTCCCTTCCTTGGAGGTGACTTTACAGTTGAGGAAGTTGCACATAAGCACCTTTATCACCACATATCAAATGGACAAACTATGGGAATAAATGCTATTCCCACTAAAAATTTACTCAAGTGATCCTCTCCCCAGTAATTCTCTTTAAAGCAATAATTACAATTCAGATTTGAAATAATAAGGACAAATATTTCTACTCAAGTTCTGGCCTACTGATGCCATACACAAGGCTTGGTATCTGACTAAGCGATAAAAGTTAACGAAATCCTATTCAAGTGTTTGAACACAAAATAAATTTAGTTAAGTTCAGAAAATCTTAGGGGATACAGGATGCAATCAGAAATCCATCAAGCTATACTTTCTTATTGCTATAGCTTAATGGCTGGCGATAAAACCAATGAACCCTTAATGAATCTGATTGACAAAAACAGCTTTGCCAGAGAACTAGATTAAAAATGTAGTTCAACTTTTAAAAAATTTCCCCTGAAGCTAAGAGCTATACACTTCTTATCATACTAATGCCTTTGATATGCTCCAAAGGAGACCAAGTTTTGTTATTTTTTTGTTGCAAAAGGTGGTTTTTTTAAAGCACCAGGACGGGACCTGTGGACAGAAAGAGCTGCTGCCCAAAGGAGAACAAGTTTAAAACAATAATTCAAAAAAACTATAGAAGTTCAAACATACCTCCCAATGTAAAAAAAAAAAAAAAAAAATCTAGGGTTTTGAAGAAACTGCATTTCTTAACAGAACCAGAAGCCATATTATACTTCCATAACATAATAAAACAGAGTTGAATGCGAAGTATTATGTCCAGGCCTCCTGGAAAGAAGATTTTTTAGTTGTAGCATTTCAAGAAAACGGTTTTGAACATCACTCTGAAGAGTCATATACTTAACAGGGGAAGGGAAAAAGGTTGTGTTTTCCTTCTAAATCACCATAATGCCTTACGCAAACCTATTATGGCACACTTCCCATCTCAAGTTTTTGTTCAGTATTCGTCCCCCATGCCTAGCCTGTGACTCCCTGCACACAGCAAGTACCTTAAGGTCTGTCTTTATATCCCCAGCACTTTATACTGCCTGTAACACAGATCCTTAATGTCAGACATAAAGAAATACTGAAATGGGGGGGCGCCTGGGTGGCTCAGTGGGCTAAAGCCTCTGCCTTCAGCTCAGGTCATGATCTCAGGGTCCTGGGATCGAGCTCCACATGGGGCTCTCTGCTCAGCGGGGAGCCTGCTTCCCCCCCTCTCCCTACCTACTTGTGATCTGTCAAATAATAAAATCTTTAAAAAAAAAAAAAAATACTGAAACAGGAACCATTTCTATGCTATGACAAATACACAGAGTTAGAGGGAATAAAAACTGCCAAAATGCAGAAGCTCAAAGATTTACAGGAGGACAACACATTTAGTTTTATTTCAATCAAATCACAACACTTTCTTTTCCAACTGCTGCAAAGTGCATCTACAATATGCTATTACAGATCCACTTTTAAAAGGTTTCCTGACATTACAGCAAGCCTTTTTTCCCCCAGAGGAATATTCCCAAATTCTTCCTCAAGTAAAAATAAAAACTCCATTCCAGTAAATGGTTAATACATGAAATTACAGTAAACCAGACACTTAAAAGGACAGCCAAAAAAGTCTTCCAACAGTTTATTAGAAAGAATGTAGACATTAAAAAAAAAAAAAATCCCCACTGTCATGAACATAAATTGAGGTTTTCAGCCTGGGACAAGCTGAATCAAAAAAGGAAATAAAAAATCCAATAGTGTATTAACATTTTTTTTTTCACTCATTTGCCATACTGACAGTGCAAATACAATTTGGTCTAAATGTACAGACTCTCAAGCAACAATGTACAGCCTTTCTTCGTCCTCCATGCTAAGAGATGTAAAAGTTTAAGGGTCAAACAATACCAAATGTACAGGCTTCAAAACCATCTAAGTTAGGGCATTCACTAGTTTTAGCTAAGATACATCTGGAACACTGACAAGTGATCACTTACAATAATGTGAAGTAAATTCTTTGAAAAATAAAAACTTTAGTGGAATAATCCTGGAGGATATACCAGAGGAACAACAAGTTACCAAGATTAAGGTATCAACCAATTTGTTTCATCAGCCACTTTTGAGTCCATTTTCTAAAATCTAAAATTTAGTTATCTTTCTTCAAAGCCAAGAGCTTCCTATTGTGTCAGTATCTATGTTATGAAGTAAAGGAGACTGAGGTGAAATGTTTTTATTTATCACAACTGCTGTATCAATTGCCTAGGACCTCAACAGCATCATGGAAGTTTGGGAAAAGTTCATGCATAAGGTTATTGCCTTAGCTGACTTAAAACTGCCCCATACAATGGTACATATCAACCCTTAGTGAAGCCTTTAAAAAAACAAACAGGTTGAAAAATGGGTTAAAGGAGGCAAATACAGCATCTGCCTTTAGAGCTATCAACTCAGGAATTCTCTCAATTATGAAATCTTGCAGAGAAGTTACTTTTCTTTCTCAAAATCCGGTGATGACAACATTCTTTACTCCAGATCTGGCATTTCTGAAAGATTTTAAAAAGATTAGTAATGAAGTACAAGGGAACAATATCAACTTCAAAGTTTTATTATTAAAAAAAAAAAAAGTCAATAGAGTTAAATAGTTTCCCAAGGAATTGTCAGTCTTTTTTTAATGTAAATTTTGAATCACTCAAATTTCTGCTTTGGCTATCTTATTAGAGGCCATGAAGAAATAATTTTTCTTCCAAGAATTGTAAAGAAGTTAACATCTCTATTTTGAGAGTTTGTGGTCTTTGATGTGAAATACCACCGTGCAAACATTCTTTTTACAAAGATACTTACTTTCATCATCACTGTCTTGTGAATCCTGCAGAAGGAAGAATTTTAAAAATTACCAAGTTGATCAAACATTACTCTGCTAACTGAACAGTTTGCCTTAAAAAGCTGAAGCACTGTACTTTTATTAAAGAGCAAAGATGTGTGATTAAATCAAGCTTATGAATTTAATCACTGGACTTAAGAACAAGTTTACTTAAGATGAAGAGACATACAGCTGAGGATCTACTTTCCTGTAAGTTGTGTGCCTTCTGACTGATGCTCATCCTTTAAATCCCTTCCTATCAACCAGATTGAAACTTGGCATAAAATGGTTTCTCTTGGGGCGCCTGGGTGGCTCAGAGGGTTAAGCCTCTGCTTTCGGCTCAGGTCATGATCCCGGGGTCCTGGGATCGAGCCCCGCCATCGGGCTCTCTGCTCAGCAGGGAGCCTGCTTCCCCCTCTCTCTCTGCCTGCCTCTCTGCCTACTTGTGATCTCTCTCTGTCAAATAAATAAATAAAATCTTTAAAAAAAAAAAAAAAAAAATGGTTTCTCTTCTCTCTTAGCATTCAACAGAAGAGGAAAACGGCTCACTGCGAAAACCACTGGACTGACATAAGACAATGAATTCCAATCCTAGCTGCTGAATTGTCTAAGTATTTTTCAAACTGTACTGAGCAACTTTCTTGAAGACGTTAGCAGGATGCCAGCTGAGGGAATGTTGAGAAAAGTGATCCAGTTTATCCTTCTTACAGGTTCACAACATCCATCTATTTACTCTACAGTTTCTGACCAATCCTGCTGCAAAACCTGTTTAACTTAGTCAAACTAATCCCTAAACTAACTCTTAATTGAATAAGGCATAGTCTCCATGCAGTGATTCTCTTGAAATCTGGTCCCTTTAAGAATGGTTCATGGGACACCTCCCTAGTAGATACCTATTCTTCAAAAATGAATACATTTAAAAAACTGCTTTTCCCTGTATTTCTTAGAGAAAAACAAAAACCAACAAGAAAGTGGGGGAAAAAAAAAAAGCAATCTTCAATCTATATTAAACAACCTATAAATACATTTTTTCTTACTATTTAGTAAACAGAGAAAAGAATTTATAGACTTACATCATCTGCTCCATCTACTTCTGGTAAATCTACATCCTCATCACCACCCATGTTGTTCATCATCTATTTGAAGTGTAAAAATTAGTTTTAAAAATGATGTTATAAGTTAAGCCCTGGTTACTAGGTTGCAAGCTCCAGAATACACCTTAAGTCTGTCATAGATTTCTACCAATAAAAAAAGCAAAACAAATGTTAAGTACCTTTCTTTCTGGAAAAGGTAGATTATCTAGATAATTACATAAAATCCTGACAACTTGTAGGAAAACTAAGTTCTCACTGAAGAAAAGTAAAGTTATTAAAACTTATCCAGCAAGGTACTTATGTAGGATGTAGAAATTAAACACCGAAATCTGGAATAGTGTTTACCTCTGGTGCTTAAGGAAAAGAATGGGATTCATCTGTAGTTGTAAAGATTTGTATCTTAAGCTAAGTAGCATGTGCATTATGTATTCTCATTAGTTTTAAATATTGTGAAGAACCAATAAATGATTTAAAATAAAGACCTTCGGGATGATCAGGCTGTATAAAAGGCCTGAACACTAAATCAAAGACTAAAGAGCAATAAGTAACATGTTATAAACAGAAAACATACATAATTCTTGAAATAAAAAGTATATACTATGGAGAATAATACCTCTGTATACATAAATACTCATATACTCACAATACATTGGGACTAACAACAGAGCATACTTACATGAAGTACTAATTTCCTATCTTTAGTTTCTGATCACAAAGTAAGCAGTATTATTACTTAAAAAGACACAAATAACCAAACTAAATATTAACAGATGGGAAGGGACTTAATGTCCCCAAGCTATAACTTTTCTGTAAATTTTTTTAAATTTAAAATATTCACATAATCATATATAACTTTATAAACAAAAATTTAAAACTTCCAAAATCTATGCTTACCTGCACTTTCGTGTCAGAAGGGCCTTTAAAAGATACCTAACCATAAAATTGCTCAGTATAAAAGTTGTGGGCAACCTAGTATTGAATAATATGAATAACTAGTAAAGAGTTTCCCTACAGCACTGTTAAACACTTTGGTTAAGTTTCTTTTAGCAGGAAAAATGCTCAAAATGTGCCAAGCACAATGCTAGCTGTTGAGGATACAATGGCAATAAAGACAGAACGAACTGAATACATTCAAGAGCTATTAAAGAGGTCAAACAAAAAACAGAACAAAAGATAGCTGTTAATGCTATACTGGATAGAGACAGTAAAAGAGAACAGTGTCATGCACAGCTGGGTAAATGGTGGCACCAAGTACCACAGGTAAGGAGTAGGAATAGCATAATTGAAAACAATCTTCCTATCTTCCCTTTCCTTCTAATTTGAAATTGAGGTGCCAGTACCATGTGAGGAGATGTTGAATACTTGCACATATGACTACTACTTTTCCCCTCTTAGTTTTCAAAGAAGAAATATAAACAAAATATAGTCAAAACTTCAAATTGCCATAAATGGAGTTCATCTTCAACTTACAACCTAATATTCTTTTTCTAATCAGCTCTACTGCTATACATTTATTTCATAAGGTTTATTCTATCTAAAAGGAGTTCAATGATTTTTACCCTTTGGCCACAGCAATATGTATTTGGAGGACATCTTGGAAAAATAGGCTTACTTAAATCCTTTCCTTGATTCTGTAAAATAAGACATCCTTACACACTACTCATCATGCACATCTCACTCCCATTTTTTGTTTAAAGGTTTGTATTTGTATTACATGGCTCTAAAATGCAAACTTACCCATGTTCCTAAAAAAAAAAAAAATCAGTTTCAATGCTAGAATAAGAACTAGCTATAAAACCAACCAACCCCCCCCAAAAACTAGCGATACTGCACTAATATGGTTTATTTTTTGTCTGTATACATCAACTTTAGAACTTACCACTAAATCTTTTAAAAATTATAAAAGAATGTTAAACTTCAGGATTAAATGACCATTGTTAAGATATTACTTTGTTTTGCTGCAGAATGACCTTTAAAGTAAAATAATTCAGGTCTTAAATATCAAACCAAATTAAATTCACATAGAAATGTACTGAGAGGTGGCAAAATGTATTTATAAGAACTTACCTCAGAGAAACGATCAAAATTAGACATGTCTTCATCTGAATCATCTTCCCAGTCTTTCCAATTATTGAAATCCACGCTAAGCCAATTAAGCTATAGATCAATACAAACATATTCCTATGATTACATTAACTTATACATACGTACCTTAAAACTATATTTTTGGAGCTGGGGGTTCATACTAGTTAGAGGTGGAATGAACATACAAAAAGGAATAGATGAGAAAAATCAGAATGAAGTCAAATGCAGTAATAGTCAAGATAGTTTCATGAAGCTCCTTTCACAGTTGTTAAACAATCCTAGTTAGAACAGAACAGGGGTGTCTGGGTGGCTCAGTCATTGAGCGTCTGCCTTTGGCCCGGGTCAGATCCCAGGGGCCTGGGATCGAGCCCCGCATTGGGCTCCTTGCTCGACAAGAAGCCTGCTTCTCCTGCTACCATCCCCTCTGCTTGTGTTCCCTCTCTCGCTGTGTTTCTGTCAAATAAATAAAATCTTTAAAAAAAAAACCAGAAGAGAACAAAACAAAACCCACAAAAACAAAAACAGGGGCACCAGAGTGGCTCAATCAGTTAAGCCTCTGACTCTTGATTTTGGCTCATCTTGATCTCACAGTTCTGAGTTCAAGCCCCACATTGGGCTCCACACTGGGCTTGGAGCCTACTTTATAAATAAATAAATAATTTAAAAAAAAATTAACTGCTAGGAACTATTCTCAAATACAACTGACCTTTTGTTTGTAGCACCAAAATATACTCCCATGTGGTACATAAGAAGCTTATAAAGCCTTCTAAGAAAAATCTGCCTCTTTAATTCAGCAAAAGATTCTGTATCAACTAGTGACTATTCTGACCACCTTTGATATTAAGTTAAAATAAAACCCAAAGAAGGAAAAAACAGAGCACAAGACTTTCTTAACACTTAACTATGAAACAGAAACATTATATTCCTCATGCCAAACAAATGTGTCTTTTATTACTTATAATAAAAATGTTAAACTTTCCTTCACAAAAAAAGAAAAGAAACCTACCTTTGCCCTTTCTTTTGTTAACCTTGGCCATGACTGGCCAGATTCGCCTTTTCGTAAACAACATAAAATTGATCTGTCCGTTCTTTTATGCTTGGAATCCTGAAAACAAAAACAAAAGCACTATCACACGATTTCTCTCCCCACTATCACTACAGAACAGAAAGCAGCTTGTCATTTCTCAACTCTCCTAACTTCTTTCCCTACATTTTCTCTAAACTCAAAGAAACATCCCCTAGAGTACTAAAAATTTCATTAGTTATCCAAATTGCAAAAAACTTTTCCCTCCCTGAACAGGTGAATAAAACCTTAAAAAATTTAACTAAATATGATACAATCACAGAGTAATTTTAAGATTTTATAAAGTTAGATTAAGACAAGCCTCAAGAATACTGCCCTAAGTCCAAACAGTGACAGCAAGAACAAAGAGTATGCAGAGAAGTAGTTCTAAGAGGGAAATATCGCAAAAATATAAATACACCTAGTTAGCTTCTGAACTGTTAAGAAAAATAATTACTGCTTACTGCTAAAAAGAGTATTTGATGTATGTCCATTTCCTCAGATTTAAATTGGAATTAAAGCATCAACACTACTTACATTTGGATCAATACAGTGAAAAAGATCAATTTCATTTAAATGTTTAAAATTATCACTTCCTCCAAGACAACTGTGTAAAAAAAAAAAAAAAAAAAAAAATGAGCCTTTATCTCCAGAGAGATAAAGATTAGTAATAACTTCAGTGAAAACACAAAAGCAAGCAAGCCAAAGTCAGTCAGTTGTCTAACATTTGCTTTTTACCCAATGATGTAAAATGGTAATTTACCTGAACGTAAGTTTGGATTTTTCAAAATTTACATTAACATCTTTACTGTCTTCGACACAAAATTCAATGAAGACATAGTCCCTTCGATCGTACCACTTTGCAGAAGCAGGCTGCCTACAGAGATAAAATTAGACAAAGTTAAGCTGGAATTTATTAACCGAACATTTACATAACCTCTAAACTTTGACATGTAAGTACACTTCCACTCAAACACTGATTATTTTGAGGCAGTTGTTTATTATTATTATCATTAAAGTATGAGCAGCAGGGAGCCCAATGCAGGGCTGGAACTCACAACCCTACGATCAAGACCTGGTTGAAATCAAGTCAGACTGAGCTACCCAGACATCCCTTGTGGCAGTTTATTATAATCTCAAATACATCTTTACTCTTAACAGGAGCATTCCAAGTTAAACATAGTGATATTGATTTCACAACAGGAAATAATTAAAAAATGAAACAATGCTCAATAGGGTTAACCATTAGGAAGCCCAGTCAAAATGTATATACCACTCCCTTAGAGTCTTGCTCCTTAATGTCAACTTCACAGAATTAAGAAACCATACAGAACTAATCCACTGTCAATTGAAATGCAGTATTAAACATTTTTACTTACAATGCTAGGACCTAGGGGGAGAGTAAGGGAGATGATGGCAGAATTAACAGTTTTTTAAAAATTCTTATCTGTAGTTTATTTCTGACTATATCAAGCAACCATTTTTTTTAACCAATTTTCCTAATGAACTTTTACAATTTTAAATAATGACGGTAAAGAATTAAGCTTCTTTACAGCCTTATCTTCTACTCTATCTACACATATATCCAATAAGTACTGTACTAGAAAAAGCCAGTACTATTTGGTTTTTGTTTATTATTCTTTTGCTCCTGTCTCCTGCAACATATTTGTCTTCTTCATGGTGTCAGCCACCTAAAGCTCTACTCATCCATTAAAATTATGTTTTAGAATATGGTTAAAAACTGCTAGACGTAAATGCAGTCAAATATGGTTGATAAAGACTGTATATGGTAAATACTTTTCTTTACCCTTTTTTTTTTTTTGGTATCAAAAGTTGGACACTTAACCAACTGAGCCACCCAAATGCCCTGTTTCTTTAAAACTTTTCTCTGTGGGGTGCCTGGCTGGCTCAGTCAGTATAGCATGCATCTCTTGATCTTGGGAGTTGTAAATTTGAGTCCTATGCCGGGTGTAGAGATTATGTAAAAATAGTTTAAGAAAAATTTTTTTTAAAGATTTTATTTATTTGACAGCGAGAAACACAGCGAGAGAGGGAACACAAGCAGAGGGAATGGTAGAGGGAGAAGCAGGCTTCCCGCCGAGCAGGGAGCCTGATGCGGGGCTTGATCCCACGACCCTGAGATCATGACCTGAGCCGAAGGCAGACGCCTAACGACTGAGCCACCCAGGCGCCCTAGAAAATTCTTAAAATAAAGTTAAAATTGTTCTTTGTAATCTTTAGACAAATATCTTCATACACATAGAAATTCCTAGATTTCACACACACGCCCCAATAGGACTTGCCTCTACAGAATGAGCCAGAAAGACAATGAGGGAAAGGAGGCAGAACCATGTCATTCTCAATGGGTTGGTTCACTTATTTCTAAAAATAACCATGTTCTGCTCTGATAATGTAAAAATTAAAATTATTCACTATAAAGGAATTTTTGTATTTTTGAACTTGTTCTGCAAACCTAGAAATTAGAAACTTGATTATCATTATGTTCCAGCACTACTCATAAATAAACTCAAATGAAAGGAATTGTTTCCAAGCTCTGAAATTCCCAAACCTAAAGAGTAGCAGTTTCAAGTCCCTCCTATAAATAAAAAGTTGCAGCCAATTGCTCATCAGCATTTTTACACAACTGTTAAACTTGACTAGTCATATTCCACTCTGGGATATTGATATCAAATCCAAAGTAGGTTAACAATTATGGATGGCAGTTTTCAAAGTCTAAATACCAGCCAATCAGCAAGGGTAAAAGTTACTTCTTCAGGCATTTATCAACAGATAAAAAACAAATTTTTACATGCCTCTGAAGACAAGTCTAACCAAACTTCTGCTGGACTAAGGAATCACTTATAATTTTAGTATGTTAATATGGCTAACAAACAAGTTAGGAGCTTTATGACTAGGTCACAATAGGTCACATATTATTTTTAGATCATTTTCTTACCAAAATGGTGTCTTCAATGTGGTAACATGTTGGTCTTTAACTGAAAATATTTGCTAACTTAACAGATAATTACAACTTTAGTTTTAGGTTCATAGATTTTCAAATTGAAGTGACCATATAGTCCTATGTTTAAAAAGCGCTAGTAATAATCATCTGAACAAGGAATACCAAAATACTATTTCCTACTAAAAGAACCAAGTTTCCTACAAAGAAATGGCTGACCTCAGTCCTGAGGTGGGAAATAACAGCGCAGGTTGGGACATCTTGTGCAAATGAAGCTATTAAAAACCATGAGGTCAGGATGCCTGGGTGGCTCAGTTGGTTAAGCAGCTGCCTTCAGCTCAGGTCATGATCCCAGGGTCCTGGAATCAAGTCCCACATCGGGGTCCTTGCTCAGCAGGGAGCCTGCTTCGCCCTCTGCCTCTGCCTGCCTCTCTGCCTGTGTTCTCTCTAATGAATAAATAAAATATTAAAACAAAAACAAAACATGAGGTCAGTCAAAACCATAGGCAACAATAAGGGTCTCCCCACGTTGGCCAATGACAATTCTAGGACACCAGAAGGTGCTACAGCTCCAATTCTCTACAAAATAGCAAGTTAAAGAATTAGGCATTTTTCCTTCTTTCTCTTTAATGAACCTTCATTCATGGTAACTGGAATAGGACCAGTTCATGAAGGAACTTCTTTACAGACTGTCAGCTTTGGAGTGGAATAAAATGGAGGATGGGGGGAGGGTGTCACCATTTTGCAACCATTAAACTGATTTGGCAGTGATCAAAAATGGATGAAACCATTAAAAGTGATTAAACGACCAACTGACAAAGAACTTATGATCCATCTTAGTAAAGTGGGACAACCAGACATAAGCCTCCCAATTTGACGCGTGATATACTCCACAGTAAACTTAATGCCAGTCTACAAGAAACAGGAGAAAAAGAAACCACTTAAATGATACCGCGAGGAAGTGAGAAATCCAGGATACTGTTAAATCAAGGCTATAAAGAAGAGGGACCGATCTACATTAAAAGAAACCTTAAGAGAGGTGCCTGGGTGGCACAGTCGGTTAAGCGTCCAACTCTTGGCTTCAGCTCAGGTGGTGATCTCAGGGTCATGAGAATCCAGCGGAAGCTGGGCTCTGTACTCAGTGAGGAGTCTGGTCAGGACTTACTCCCTGTCTCCAACCCCCACTCTGCCCACTCTCTCAAATAAGTAAATCTTTAAAAAAGGAAGAAAGAAATCTAAGAGTTATCAAACATGTACAGTTGGTGAACCTAGGCTGTATCTCCATCCCAACCTAAACATAAAAAACAGATAATTGAAACTGTGAGGATCTGAATATGGACAAGGTATTAGATAATATGAAAATCATTGTTTATTTTGTTAGGCATGAAAGGAACTGTTTTTATGGGGGAAAAATGTCCATTCAAGATGAAAACTTAAGTACATGGGGTATGATTTAAAAGACGTCAGGGGAGGCATGCCTGGGTGGCTCAGTCGGTTAAATGTCTGCCTTCAGCTCAAGTCATGATCCCAGGATTCTGGGATGAAGCCCTGAACCCAGCTCCCTGCTCAGTGGGGAGCCTGCTTTTCCCTCTGCTTGTGCTCTCTCAGTGTCAAATAAATAAAATCTTTAAAATAATTAAGTAATGGGGCACCTGAGTGGCTCAGTGGGTCAGGGCCTCTGCCTTCGGCTCGGGTCGTGATCTCAGGGTCCTGGGATCGAGCCCCGCATCGGGCTCTCTGCTCAGTGGGGAGCCTGCTTCCCCCTCTCTCTATGCTGCCTCTCTGCCTACTTGTGATCTCTGCCAAATAAATGGATAAAATTTTTTAATAAAAAAAAATAATAAATAAAAAATAAATAAATAAATAAATAAAATAAGTAATATAAGAAAGATTGGCGGGGGGTGCGCTTGGGTAGATCACTAGGTTAAACCTCAGCTTTTGGCTCAGGTCATGATCACTGGGTCCCAAGAGGAAGCCCCGCCTCAGGCACCCTTGCTCAGCAGGGAGTCTTCTTCCCTTTCTCCCTCTGCCCTACCCACACCCCATGCTTGCTTAAAATAAATGAATGAATGGGGGTGCCTGGATGGGTCAGTGGGCTAAAGCCTCTGCCTTCAGCTCAGGTCATGATCTCAGGGTCCTGGGATCGAACCCCGCATTGGGCTCTCTGCTCAGCGAGGAGCCTGCTTTCCCCTCTCTCTCCACCCGCCTCTTGGCCTGCTTGTGATCTGTCAAATAAATAAAATCTTTTAAAAAAAATGAATCAATGAATAAACGGCTTCAGAGGGGCATCTGGGTGGCTCAGTCAGTTGAGTGTCTGGCTTCAGCTCAAGTCATGATCTTGGGGTCCTGGGATTAAGCCCTATGTCAGGCTCTGCACTCAGCAGAGAGTGTTTCTCCGTCTATCCTTCCCCTGCTCTTCTCTCTCCCTCTCTCAAACAGATGAACTCTTTTAAATAAGTAAATAAAAATAAAAAGACTTCAGGAAAGGAAAAAGGGGGTAGACAAAGCAATGTGGCAAAGGCTGCTAGGCACTGAATCTAGATGACAGGTAGATGGGGTATTATGTTCACTGTACTTTTTAAAAAAGTTATTAAATGGGGGCACCTGGGTGGCTGAGGGGGTTAAGCCTCTGCCTTCGGCTCAGGTCATGGTCTTATGGTCCTGGGATCAAGCCTGACATCCGGCTCTCTGCTCCACAGGGAGCCTGCTTCCCCACCTCTCTCTGCCTGCCTCTCTGCCTACTTGTGATCTCTCAAATAAATAAATAAAATCTTGAAAAAGTTATTAAACAGTTCTGGCAGGGAATACTTTCTTCCTTTGGTGTAACTCAGTCTAATTTTGAAATTGTGTTATACTTGGTTAATGGAAAGATTCTATTCCTAATACATTTTACAAATGGTATTTCAATAAACTCTGTAAGTGCTTTTGTAGCGAAACTTAACGTAATCTGAAGGTTATGTTTACCTTGTAAAAGTTGTGTATCAGGGAGCTATTGTAGTAGAGAAGAAGCACACTAACAGTAACATGGTTATTACAACAGCTCTATAAAAAACCAACTAGCATATTACCTCTTCAGTTTGTTCATACTGAGAACACTGGAACCAGAGAATCTTTTTCCTTTCCTTAAAATCCCATTACGTTATCTAGAGTTAGATCACTGTTATGGGCTGAATTTTATCCCCCATAAATTCATATTGAACTCCTAAACCTCCCGACTTCAGAATGAGACTGTATTTGAAGAGGGGATCTTTAAAACAAAATCTTAGGGGTGGGCCATAATTCAACATGACTGGTGTCCTTAAAAAGATTAGGACACACAGGGAAGACCCTGTGATGACACAGGAGAGAGCCACCTACAAGCCAAGGAGAAAGGCCTCAGAAGAAAGGAACCCTGCTGACAGTTTGACCTCAGAATACACCCTCCAGATTTGTGAGGAAAAATTTTTACTGTTTAAGTCAGCTCATCTCTGGTACTTTGTTATGGCAGCTCTAGCAAGCGAATAACAATATTAAATGACCCAAACCAGGGGTTGGTGCAGGAACCAAAAATGGTTTTTATATTTTTAAAGAGTTCTAAAAACAAGCATGTGGAACAGAGATATCTCTGGCTTGCAAAGCTTAATGTTTATTAGGTAATGCGGATCTAAACCATCAAAAATACAAGAGGAGGGGCGTCTGGGTGGCTTAGTGGGTTAAAGCCTCTGCCTCCAGCTCAGGTCACGATCTCAAGGTCCTGGGATCCAGCCCCACATCGGGCTCTCTGCTTGGCGGGGAGCCTGCTTCCTTCTCTCTGCCTGTCTCTCTGCCTGCTTGTGATCTCTCTCCCTCTGTCAAATAAATAAATAAAATCTTAAAAAAAAGAAAAAAAAACAAGAGAAGACACTATACTGAACCCTAAACCAGTAACAAACTCATGTATTCATTCCTCTGGAAGATAATTGTTTGGAAATCCCAGTCTTCTGTGAGGATCGCATTTCTTTTTTCTTTTTAATTTTTTTTAAAGATTTTATTTATTTATTAGACAGAGAGAGATCACAAGTAGGCAGAGAGGCAGGCAGAGAGAGAGGGGGAAGGAGGGTCCTTGCTGAGCAGAGAGCCTGATGCGGGGCTCCATCCCAGGACCCTGAGATCATGACCTGAGCCGAAGGCAGAGGCTTTAACCCACTGAGCCACCCAGGCACCCCAACATTTCTTTTTACTATTGACCAAAAGAGGAGCTGGTTTAGCTTTAACTCTAGCTCCTAAATTATACTGGATTTATTTCTAGCCTTATACTAACACTGGCAAAATTCATAACCACTGTGCAAGTCAGTCAGTTCACATTAATAGTAAATACCTATAGATGTAAATGAAAACTTTTCTTTCACCTCTGCATATGCTATGCCAATAATCCATTACTTAAAACTGAAAATCCACACACCCCCCCCCCCCCCCCCCCCCCCCC
>CM053611.1:59355632-59370918 GCA_028646535.1 Procyon lotor
TCTCTCTCTCTCTCTGTCAAATAAATAAAATCTTAAAAAAAAAATCATATGTTATCAGATAATATCAGACACTAGCCCTTTTTGCAATTTATTCCTCTTCCCCTAGGTTACTTCTACTCATTCCTTTAGGACATTTGGTCCTGACTATCACTCTCTCTAGGGACAACTATCAGAATTCTTGGTAATTTCAATATTCCTTCAAAAACCTGGGCATCTTAAGTTCCTTGACCTCTTCTCTTCCAATGATATTGTCTTTCTTTCTTTTTTTTAAGATTTTATTTATTTATTTGACAGAGAGAGAGATCACAAGTAGGCATAAAGGCAGGTAGAGAGAGAGGGGAAAGCAGGCCCCCCACTGAGCAGAGAGCCCAAGGTGGGGCCTTGATCCCAAGACCCTGAGATCATGACCTGAGCCGAAGACAGAGGCTTTAACCCACTAAGCCACCCAGGTGCCCCGATATTGTCTTTCATTATACCTGAGCCACTCAAGATTTCAATGGCCATACCTTTGACCTTCTCATCACCAGTAACTACAACTTAACTCATAATTTCATTTTCTTGCAAACTTTTTTGGCCACATACTTGAAGATACGTAATTTTAATATATAGTAAATAATTTAGAGATAATTCTTAACTTAAATCTTTTTAAGATTTTAAGTAATCTCTACACTCAACATGGGGCTCAAACTGACAACCCCAAGATCAAGTCACATGCTCTACCAACTGAGCCAGACAGGTGCCTCATTTCTTACATCTTCTTGTAAGAAGATTATTGAATAATGATACATTGAATAATGCATCTTAGCATATTTTTTTTATTCTTTTATGTATCCTTCATCAAAATATAAGCTCTATGAGAGCAAGGCTTTTTGTTTTGTTCAGTTATATTTTCAGCATCTACAGTGTCTGGGCCATAGTAGGTGCTCCATAAATATCTGTTGAATAAATGAATGAAAGAAATGACTGTTACAGGTCAGGCCCTAGAGCTACAATAAACAAAACAAAATCCCTGACTTTATGGAAACTACAATTCTATAGTGAAAATTAAAATATTTAAATAGCGAAACTTCACTATTTAGATTACAAAGTATTTTTAAATTGTTTTTAAAATTGAGATATAGGGGCACCTGAGTGGGTCAGTGGGTTAAAACTTCTGCCTTTGGCTCAGGTCATGATCTCAGGGTCCTGGGATTGAGTCCCGCATTGGGCTCTCTGCTCAGTGGGGAGCCTGCTTCCCCCTCTCCCTCTGCCTGCCTCTCTGCCTACTTGTAATCTCTGTCAAATAAATAAAATCTTTTAAAAAATAAAATTGAGATATAATTGACAGAATATTATATAGTTTTTGTAACTTTTTAAAAGATTTTATTTTTCAGAGAAAGAGAAAGAAAGCACAAGCCAAGGGAGAAGCAGGCAGAGGGAGAAACAGGCTTCCTGATAAGCCAGGAGCCCATGTGGGACTTGATCCCAGGAACCTGAATCATGACCTGAGCTGAAGGCAGACACTTAATTGGCTGAGACACCCACGCATCCCTGTAGTAGGTATTCCCAAGTCTGTGTCAGGACTCTTAATCAGAAATACACTATTCCTGTTACTGGCTATCATTAAAATTTTATAAAAGTTATTGAATCTCTATCAAATAATCACTTTATTTTATCAAATAATCATTTTATCATATGCCTGATCATTTTTGGCAAATTGTCTTAGTTAGCTTGGGCTGCTATAACAAAGTACCATAAACTAGGTGGCTTATAAATAGAAATTTCTAATAGTTCTGGAGGTTGGAAGTCTGAGATCAGGGTACCAGCATGGTTAGGTTCTGCAGAGGACTCTCTTCCAGGTTGCAGAGACTGCCAACTTTTTGCTGTATCCTTGCATGGTAGAAAGAGGGGAAGAGAGAACTCTCTGGGGTCCAATACCATTCACAAGGGGTTTCACCCTCATGACCAATTTACTTCCAAAAGGCCCCCACCTCCTAATTCCATCACATTGGAGTTAGGATTTCAATATATGAATTTTGGCAGTACATAATCATTCATTTCATTGCACAAATCCAAAACTGTAACATTCCAGGATTAGAATACCAAAAATAGTTCTAGCTATATAAACTACACAAGAGATCCATCCTTCTTACAAGCCAAGCCTTGAGTTTTTCTATGTGTGAAGGAGTTTAGAATGTATCCCTTAGGCTTACTTTCATCTCCTTCCCTCTTTCTAAACCATCTCTCTCCTCAGGGTTTTATCCTCTTCTGCCTCATGCCAGACTTTGTCCTCTCAGTTACCTTGTCTTCTCTAATCTCTCTGCTTCCATTGGCTTCTTTCATCCTTCAAACATGATTAAAAAACCAAAACCAAAAAAAGACTCCCTCCTAATTCCTAAACAAGCCACAAAAATAAAAACCTTTCCCTTCACTACTAAGTATATACATATACACTTTATATATATACTGTATACTTTTTATACATAAAAAGTATATACTCTTTTTACTCCTATATAGGTCCCTTTCAGTCTCAGCTAATGGTGTTGCATTTTGCCCAATCACCCCAACTAGAAACCTCCTTATTATTCCCCCCCCTTTTTTTTTTAAGATTTTGTCAGAGAGAGGGGGGGAGAGCATGCACAAACAGGGAGAATGGCAAGGAGAGGGTGAAGCATGTTCCCTGCTGAGCAAAGAACCTGATGCAGGACTCAATCCCAGGACCCTGGGATCATGACCTGAGCTGAAGGCAGACTTTTTTTTTTTTTTTTTAAGATTTTATTTATGAGAGAGAAAGAGAGAGAGAAAGAGAGAGTGTGCGTGCACAAGAGTGGCAGGCAGAGGGAGAAGCAGGCTGCCCACTGAGCAGGGAGCCCAATGTGGGGCTTGATCCCAGAGCCCTGAGATCATGAGCTGAGTTGAAGGCAGACACTCAACCAAATGAGCCACCTAGGTGTCCCTCTCTTCCCCCCTTTTTTTCTCTTCCCCTTTTCTAATTGGTCTTCAAGAGCAGACATTTATCAAAATTCTGGGTGAGCTTTTTTTCTTCACTTGTACAGCTACTGTTTTAGTTCTGGGCCTATTCTCTTGCCTAAACTACCATACTGGTCTGTCTGCAGTCTTTCTCCACTTCAGATGGTAAATTATATTCCACAAACATTTGTTGCCTGATATCTGGCATTAGAAACACAAAAGACAAATATGACACTCAAGAAACTCATGCACCCATACTATAGCATCAGTACTATTAAAAATTTGTTGCCAACAGAATCGAGTTCAGAATCCTTAAGCAGCCATATTGGGCCCTTCATGATTTGGCCTGAATCCACCTCACCAGCCTTAACTCTCACCATTCTACTTTATCTACAGTCTCTCCTAAGCTACAGCCACAATAAACTGCACAGATCTCTCAAAATTCCATTGCCCCTACTTCAAATATACTATATTTTCTGTCAGGAATATGCTCTTTTTTAAAAAAAGATTTATTTTTAAAATATTTTATATTTTGAGAGTGCAGACGCATGCATGTGCAACCAGGGGCAGAGGCAGGAGAGGGGGAGAACCTCAAGCAGACTCCATGCTAAGCACAGAGCCAAATGAGGGGCTCAATTTCATAATCCTGAGATTATAAAGGCAGACGCTTAACTGACTGAGCCACCCAAGTGCCCCAAATAGTATTTTTTTTTTTAAGATTTTGAGGGGCACCTGGGTGGCTCAGTGGGTTAAAGCCTCTATTTCGGCTCAAGTTGTCATCTCAGGGTCCTGGATTCAAGCCCTCTGCTCAGCAGGGAGCCTGCTTCCTACCCCCGCCTGCCTCTCTGCCTACTTGTGATCTCTCTGTCAAATAAGTAAATAAAATCTTTAAAAATATATATTTTATTTGAGTGAGAGCATGAACAGAGAGGAGAGGCAGAAAGAGAGAGGGAGGGACAAGCAGGCTCCCCATGAGCAGGGAGTCTGACGAGGGGCTTTATCCCAGAGCCCTGAGATCATGACCTGAGCCAAAGGCAGAGGCCTAACTGACTGAGCCACCCAGGCGCCCCAAAATAGTATTTTTTTTTTTAAGAATTTTAAATTAAAAAAAAAAGAATTTTAAATTTTAGAGAGAGCATGAGGTAGGGATAGAGGGAGAGAGGGTCTTAAGCAGATGCCATGCTGAATGCGGAGCCTGATGTGGGGCTTGATCTCATGACCCTGAGATCATCACTGGAGCTGAAACCAAGAGTGAGATGCTTAACCAACTGCACCATTCGGTGCACCCAAAATGGTATTTTATAGCCCTTATTTCCTAGAAAAGAGAGCATTAAAAGAATTCCAGGTCAACAACTAAAAACTCAGAAAAAAAGGTCTCATTAATTTTGAAACTAATCTTATTTATCCCATATTCCTCCAAAATCTAATGTCTAATATATATGTATGTGTATATGTACATGTATATGTAACCTTCTTCTGGTCACTTCCTACCATATACAATGGAAAGAGCGCAATGAAATGTTGTGGCAAACAGGGTTACCCAAGAACTATATACCACTTTCCCTTTCCTGAAGACCATGAAATTAAAACTTTATTACCTGATTTCTAGGTGCCTAGGTGACTCAGTGGGTTAAGCATCAGCCTTCATTCAGTTCCAGTCGTGATCCGGGACTCAGGAGATTGAGTCCCACCCAAGTCAGGCTCCCTGCTCAGCAGAGAGTCTGCTTCTCTCTCTCCTGCTCCTCCTGCCTGTGCTTTCTGTCAAATAAATAAATAACTACAATCTTTTTTTAAAAAATCCCCTCATAAAACTGCTCTCACCTGTTATAACTTTTTTAAGTGCTCGTGTCAATCTGTAAAATTTTCTTTTTCTATTACTGTCTATGGAACCACATTTAAACTCAGTCCTTTGACAAATATCAGGGAGGAGTGCCTGGTGGACTCAGTTGGTAGAGAACTGACTCTGTCTCAGGGTTGTGAGCTCAAGCCCCACATTGGGTGTGGAGATAACTTAAAAATAAAATCTTGGGGCACCTACGTGACTCAATCGTTAAGCCTCTGCCTTAGGCTCAAGTCGTGATCCTAGGATCCTGGGATCAAGCCCTGAATCGGGCTCCCTGCTTGGCGAGAGGCCTGCTTCTCCCTCTCCCACTCCTGCTTGTGTTCCCTCTCTCGCTATGTCTCTGTCAAATAAATAAAAATATTTTTAAAAATAAAAATTAAGGGGCACCTGGGTGGCTCAGTGGGTTAAAGCCTCTGCCTTCGGCTCAGGTCATGATCTCAGGGTCCTAGGATTGAGTGCCGCATCGCATCGGGCTCTCTGCTCAGCAGGGAGCCTGCTTCCACCTCTCTCTGCCTACCTCTCTGCCTACTTGTGATATCTCTCTCTGTCAAATAAATAAATAAAATCTTTAAAAAAAATAAAATAAAAATTTAAAAAAATCTTAAAAAAAAAAATACCAGGGACAAGATTCATGTTACAATTATAATTGACAAGCTGTTTCCGTCTTGCTTTTACTAATTTTTTTTTAATTGGCCTGGGATTTTCTTTTCTCTAGGGGATTATTAGGATTAAACCTGTGAAATGGAATCTAATACTTGCCAAGTATTTTTTAGTTTCAGTCATTTTGGGTTGCAAATTTCTCTCCCAAAAGCCCCGACACTATAATTATACACACTTGAATCCAGATTTTGCCCCCTACTAGAAATGGAACTTGTTAGGGAGTTTGAAAAAGAAACCTTGTACGACTTGGATCAGTACCAGCTAATAATTGATATAACATGCAAAAGCATGGATAAACCTTATTACAAAGGCTGAGGAAGCCATTTCCAAACCTACACTAACATGAAATCCCTTGAAGTATATCCAGTGAGGATAGTAAAAAAAAAAAAAACTATGGATTAGGTATGATACAGTGGGCCTTAATTTTCAAAATTTTTTTGTGTGAAAGGCAGTTTTTCCCATAGCACTTCTTTTGACAAGGGAAATTACCAGTTATTTGAGGTTGGTCTTCTAAATGCTATCTTCAATTCAGTTCTTCTATTTTTCTTTTTCTTTATAAGATTTTATTTATTTATTTGACAGAGAGAAAGAGATCACAAGTAGCCAGAGAGGCAGGCAGAGGGAGAGGGGAAAGCAGGCTCCTGCTGAGCAAAGAGCCCAGTGACCCTGGGATCATGACCAGAGCTGAAGGCAGAGGTTTAACCCATTGAGCCACTCAGGCGCCCCCAGTTCTTCTATTTTTTTTTTTTTTCCAGTTCTTCTATTTTCATTTCATCTTATATATTACCAAATTAATCTATCTAAAACACAAGAGAGTTACTCCCCTACAGGAAAACAACACCTTTCCATTGTCAGAGAAATAAGTTGGAAACAATTAACCTGATATTCAGTATCACCATTTTTTGGTTGTGACCTACCTTCTAAACCTTATCTTGAATTACTTTCCTACACTGTGGGCTAACCCAGGCCAGGGGTTTGCAAACTCTAGCCTGCAGACTAAATCCAGCAGACTATAAATTTCTGGATGGCCTTCAAGGTAAAAATGATTTTTTACATTTTTTCCTTCTTTCCTTCCCTCCTTCCTTCCTTCTTTCCTTATTTCTTTTTAAAGATTGTATTTATTTGAGAGAGACACAGAGACAGAGACAGAGAACCTGAGCAGGGAGGAGAGAGAGGAGGCTCCTTGCTCAGCAGGGAGCCAAATAAGGGGCTCAATCCCAGGACCCTGGGATCGTGACCTGAGCCAAAAGCAAGAGGCTTAACCAACTGAGCCACCCACGCGCCCCTAATTTTTTTTTAAGATTATTTATTTTGGTGGGGAGAGTCCACAAGCCAGGGGAGGGGCAGAGGGAGAGGGAGAGAGAATCTCAGACTCCCAGCCGATCCTGGAGCTGAGACAGGGCTAGATCCCAGGAGCCTGAGATCATGACCTGAGGCAAATCAAGAGTAAGGCACTTAACCAACTGAGCCACCCAAGTGCCCCAACCTCTACATTTTTAAAAGGTTGGAAAAGAGTATCTTGTGCCATGTGAATATAAGAAATTCAAATTTCAGCATTCTTAGTTTCCCTTTTTTCTTTCTTTCCTTTTTTTTTTTTTTAAGCACAGCCACTCATTTATTTACATAGTTTCTATGGTTGATTTCATGCTACAATAGCAGTTCAGAAGGTGCAACAGAGACCTTGTAACTTATCTCTTTACATAAAGTCGGCCAACCCTTGACCTAGATATTCTTCTCTATCTCTTCACCTATCAAGATTCCTGCTTGAAATTCCTCCCACTCATTCCTGCCCTCACTTTTAGGAGGCTGTCAAAGAAAAGTTTTCAAAAAATTTAAAAACATAATTCTCCTACAAATATAAAATTAACATGAGCCAAACATTTATTTAACTCACTGATGGAACTGGTAAAGCTGGTTTCAGGAGCATTTAAAGAACTAGGTATTTATAGACATAAAAATAGGATAAGGTTGCAGGTTAAACAAAACTGGTTAGCATTTTACAGAGCAATAAAACCGTAACTTTGAGGTTAGCTTTTTTATCATTCAGATTTTGAGCTCTAATCATATTGTAAATAGCAAAGGCAAACATAAGTACTTTCTCCTAGAGAACAATCCTTGAAGAGGCAGGTTAAATCATGTCCCAGTATGAACTGAAAGGTCATCCCTCCACTCCTTGCTTTATTTCCATGTTTGGGATTAATTTTTCTTAGCAAGACCTGTTCTGATCCTTCCAGTCAATATCAATCTCTCATTTTATGCTATTACTCTCTGTATTTCCGTTATAGCACTCTATCTTGATTTGTGTAGTCCCCAACGGGCAGTGGTCTCCTTAAAATCACAGTATTTGAAAGCTGGGGTTTAACACCCCTTTCAAACGAAAATTTGAGCTCAGTGTCCAATGTCCATAATTCCCAAAACCTGCCTTGCTCAGCATAGACCACTAGGTCCTTAATGTTAATACTTAGCCAACACTTTGCAAAATGTCTGAGAACACTTCAACTTCCTTTGTGTTCCAACTAGCAGTGCACTGGTGTTGTCCCTCACTGCACTGTTAAGTGGCCTTCTAGAGCAGGCAGTACTGTTTTCATTCTCTTGGTTACTATCCCTCATTAGAGCCCAACCAAGTCCAAGGGACAAAGCGGCAGTTCCAGAGAAAATGACTGAAAACACATGGGGAACCTTCTCCCCCAATAGATGCGTGTCCTGGTCTCTCCATTGCCACAAACCTGGACTCTACTTAAATAACCTCCCTGTCTCACCTACAGCAGTTAATTATCCCAAAGCAGGGCCAAACGCCCGCCCCTGACGTTCCTCCTCAACCAAAGACTTCAATTTTCCGCTGCCTCTGGAGAAGGTCTCTAACCTTCATAAAAATGGCCGGGTGCACCCAGGCCCCCAATTCTGAAGTTAGCCTTTTCCGCACACTATCACCAGCACAGGCTTTGCACATCTTTTTGCGGGAGAATGTTTCCTCAGTAGACTGGTTTACTCCCTCAGGAGTAACCAAGCCGTTTCAATTTTCAAGCCTCCCGACTCTGCGTCCCTCCGCCTCAGCCTTCCTCCTGGGGCAACACAGCCGTTTCTCCGGGAGATCGCCCGACGCGCGTGGCCGGGCGGTTGGATGGCCAACGGTTTTCTAACGCGAGGGGGGAGCGCGGGAGGAGAGGCGGGAACGAGTCCGACCGGAGGGAGCCGACGCAGGGCGGAGCCAGCGCCGGGAAGGATCGCGAAGGAGCTGGGAGGCCCCGCCCTTTCCGTAGATATCTCTAGAAAACCGCGCAGGAGCCCGAAAACAAAGAGTGCGCACGCGCGGCGGCAGGGCCCGGGCATTTTGCTGCGTCACCAGCCGCCGCCCGGCCTCACCACCCCTCGCTCGCACGCACGCACGTTCATTCTCCCTCCTCGCGCCCCTTTTCCTACACTTTCCTCTTCTCCCCGACCGGAGGAGCCGCTCTCTCCGCGCGGTGCATTCTGGGGACCCAGGTCGAGCCCGCCGTCGCCTGAGGGAAGCGAGAAGAGGCCGCGACCGGGAAGAAAACGCCGAGTCGCCACCGGAGAAGAGTCGACTGCCCAGCAGCTGCCGCCGGAGAGGCCCGCCCACCCGCTCGCCCGTCCCCCTGCCCCGTTCACGATGTGAGTGCGACACCCGGCCGAGGGAAGGTCGTCCCGGAGGGGAGGCCGAGGCCGCGCAGGGGGCTGCCGGGAAGCTGCCCTCTCCCCTCCCCCGCTTGCGGCCCCCTCGGCTTTCTCCCTTCGGTGGCGGCAGTCGTTCTTTTTTTGGGAGGTTCACTATCCTTGTTCCGGTTACCGTTGGCGGGTGGAGGACATTTTTCCTCCAGATGTCTTCTTTCCCCACCTCTGAAACGTCCCTCGGCTTCCCCCCGCCGGAAATCCCACTTTTCTTCCATTCCCAGTCCGGGTTACTCTTAACTCCGTAACTTGGCCTTAGGCCTTCCTCTCCTATGAGTTTTTCTGCCTTGCGGGCGCCCCGGAGGCGCGGACCCTCTTGGATAGCCACTTGGTTTTTGGGTGATCTGATCCTACAGCTCCGTGATGTTGGGACCAGTCCCTGGGCCAAGTGCACCTGTGGTCGGTGCTCCCAAAGGCTGGTGGTGCTCCTCGTAGAGGACCACGCGGCCTTCCGCCTTGAGCGACAGGTACTGCTAGGCAACTGCAGCGAGGTCATACCCTCACCATCTCTCCGGGGTCGTGATTTCTTGGATATGAGTCTTTCCAGGCCGCCTCCTAACGCAAGTCTTTTGATGGGAGTGAAGGTTGCCCAAACTCAATCGTGTCCCTGGCCGCGAAGAGTTAGTATTGAGCAGGTAGTTAGCACGTGTCGAGTCGAAAGATAGTTGGGGACGTTTTCTGTGTTTTACATTAAACTTAAGGTGAAGTTTCATTATCCTTTTTTAATGAAGGGTGAAATAAGTACGTAATTGCCTTGTTGTCTTTGAGAACTTAAATTCGTTTAGTTGAGGTAACAGTTTTTTTTAAACAATTTTAGTTGATTACGGTAAGGGAAAAAAGTAGTGATTTTTTTTTTTTTTTTAACGAATAGAGATCTTTGGCACTCCTACCTCCAGGCATTATATTCTTCTCAGAAAAAGTTCTGTCCTAGATGTGAGAACTGTCAGTTTTATCGGGGTTTTTTTTTTTTTTATACTAACTGCTCCCTAAAAGTTATGTAGAGAGAGTAATTGAAGGGTAACAATTTTAATTCCCGTGAAAAGTAACATACTCTCAAAGGTTAACTTAATAGAATAATGATACTGTTGGTGAGTATATTGGGCTAGACATCTGAATGGATAAGTAAAAGATACACTGCAGCTGGTTGATAATGGAGAGCAAGCCTCAAGAACACAGTAGTATTGTATAAAAGGGATATATTAGAATTTTGGAAGGATCCCACGCCCCGTGGTATCTAACAAAATATTTTTAGTCTATATAAGGTACCTTTCGCTTTTCCCTTTGAAATCTCTATTCCGAATAATGTAGCAGGATTGTCGGTTTTAAGATGCCTTTTATACTTTGAAACCCCACGTGGAGAGAATAAATTCTCTGAGAAACTACCAACTGTTAATAGACTAATGTAGCCAAACCAAGTATCTTTTCACTAAGAAATACCAAGCTTAAAATGTTGAAGTACACTTTTGGGAGGTCATATGAAAAGTTAAAGAGATAAGAGACATTAGGCAAATAGATTAAAAACTCAGATGAAAAGCATAATCAATATTCCAAAAAGCAGTCCCAAGGTACAAGAATGCTACAAAGTGTGTGTTTTGAAAAGACTAGATAAATCTCCTCTTAAAAATAAATGCCATCTTGCAAATTATTTAAGGAATGTTCTTGAACTAGTGACTAAGTTTATAAGATGAATATTATGAAGCAGTTATTTGAATTGAAAAAACCTTCAGTGGGTCATCCAGTCCCCAGAAGAATCTGGAAAATAAGGGTTCCTTTGGATGTTTGCTATTGATTTTTTTTTTTTTTTTAATTTATATGTTTAAATAATTTCTATCTCCAGCATGGGGCTAGAACTCGTAAGCCAGAGATCAAGAGTTGCATGCTTTTCCAACTGATCCTGCTATAAAACTTATTTAAGGTGTAGAGAGACCTTCATGCTTGGATATTTTAAGGGTTTTACAGTCTGTTTTTTCTCATTTGAATACTCTAGTAGAGGTGTTCTAGATACATTTCTTCGAATCAGGTTTTTAAAGTTTTGTCTAATAGTTTACATAAAAACTCGATCTTTCATCCCTTTTGGAGAAGGCTGGGCTTTTAGGACCTCTCCTTCAAGGGGGGGGGTGCTAGTTTCCCTTTTTTTTTTTTTAATTAACTATTGTAGTTGGTTCTGATTCTAATTTAGACTCATTTACAGTAAATACAAACTAAAAAGCCTTATCTTGTTTTTTTAAAGAAAAAGCTTTCATTTTTGTTTGTACTTTTATTTTTAAGTTTCTGTTGGCTTTTTGTTTTTAGTAATCTCTACACCCAATGTGGGGTTTGAACTCATGACCTGGAGATCAAGATTCCCGAGCTCTTCTGACTGATCCAGCCAGGGGCCAGCCCCTGTTTTATTTAGTTCTGAGCTATTTGAAGTCATTTTTTGAGTTGTGTTGTACTTGTGTTGATAAATTCTCCAGAAACATACTCTATCTCTAGCGCTGGTTGAAATCTTGAATACTTTGCCGTCACTCAGTTTTGCAGAATTGAGTCCCCAAAATAAAATCAGTCTTTAGCCTCCAAAACAAATTGTAATAGTGACCATATGGTATATGGTTAATTTTGTAAGTTAAGGAAGAGTAACTGCTGATGGCTTTGTTCAGTGTTGATTTCTTAACCACTGTAACCTGGCAACTGGATTTTCTTCTTTTTCTCTGTGTTTAGTTAGACTTTAACTAGAAAGCAGTTGAAACTGGAAGTGACAAATCAGTTCAGTGCAAGCAAGTACATACTGTTAAGTAAGATACCCATGTTTAAGTGTATTTTCTGTTTCAAAATCTTCTCAAAACTGTATCATTTTGGGGTCTTGGGTGGTAATGGTTGTCACTTTTCAGGAAAAAATACACTTGTAATGTGGACTGTTTCAAATCCGTCTAGCTATTAAATTCTTAAGATATCTGAGATCCTAAATTGGAAATTGTTGAACTTAGTGTATTTTGCTCCAGAAGTACAATGTGTGTTGTAGTAAACTTTTTATTATTTACTGTGTAGATTGGCAATGATAGATTTTAAATTGAGGCTTACTTATTTTGCTTGCCTAGGTCACCTTTAAAATTTTGGTTTTTCAAGAAGATACCAATTACTTTAAACGTTACCTTGAGCAGCAGTATGCCCTCCCTCATATTGTATTCCAAAGCCATAATGTGCTGTTGTGCATTTTCTGTACAGTAGTTGATCTTTACAGGTTGTCATACTGTGTTGCTAAAAAGTGTTTGTCACGGCTCTTTCCAGCTCAGCATTTTAATTATCTTTGTGTACTGGAAGGATCTAAGTTACAAAGTTACGAAAATTTTTTGTATATGTTTACATTCCAGGATCTAGTTCTTTCACACAATGCTAATTAGCATAAGGAACTGTCCTGGATAGGATTAGAACTCAGGGTTTCTGACAGAGGGCTTATTTTTTCCACTTTACAAATAGGAAGAATAATCTTCCAGGTGATCCTTTTTTTTTTTTTTTTTTAATTTATTTGTCAAAGAGACAGCACAAGCAGGCCGAGAGGCAGGCAGAGGCAGAGGGAGAAGCAGGCTCCCCGCTGAGCAAGGAGCCCAATGTGGGACTCGATCCCAGGACCCTGAGATCATGACCTGAGCCAAAGGCAGTTGCTTAACCAACTGAGCCACCCAGGCATCCCGATTCTTTTATTTCCAAAGAAATAAATTTCCAAAGAAATAAATAAATAAAATTATTTCCAAAAATAAATAAATATCTGTAGTTCTGTTTTACTAATCTAATCTAATCTAAGCTGTTTCTGTTAAAACCTGTGCCACTTCTTGACATATGGTAATGGAACCCAGGGGCTCTGAAATTTGTCTGTAATGGGGGCAATGAGACATTGACCTTGTTTGAGTCTTGTTTGTGTGAAGAAAGGTTACTGTATCTACTCTGAAGATGTTTAAAAGATGTGTGCCAAAGGTGGGAATATAGGAAGGTTGGAGTTGCTTGGAAGAAAGGCTCTAAGTTTGGGAAGAAATGCTATCCTTTTTTTTTTTTTTTTAAAGAGTTTATTTATTCATTTAAGAGAGAGAGCACAGAAGCAGGGGGAGAGGCAGAGGGAAAGAGAAGCAGACTCTCCACTGAGCGGGGAGCCTGACGTGGGGCTCGATCTCAGGATCTGGGGATCACGACCGGAGCAGAAGGCAGATGCTCAACCATCTGAGCCACCCCAACGACCCAAGAAGTACTATCTTTAAACAGCTTTCACTTTTATGTTTTAGAGTAGGAATTATCAAATAAAGGAACTGACACAGAGGTTCATGAATGTTATTGGTTTTGCCCCTTTTTGTCTTAGTAGGTTGTTTTTGTTTTTGTTTTTTGCTGGTGGTGATGGCCAAAAGGAGTAACCTAGCAGTTCTGTTTATTACGTAGTTGGGTCCAAAAACTTAACTAATTCGTCCATACAGCTTTGTAGTCTTTGAAAAGTTAGTACATAAAAGTTGAAAGAAAAATGTCATTTCTTTGATAACCACAGTTACTAATGGAATATGTATGACATTTGGGCATTGTAACTTCTTATATCTTGAATTCAGATTGGATACTTGTATCTCAATTTCTCTTCCCCACTGATTTTTTTTTTTTTTTTTTAAGATTTTATTTACTTGAGAGACAGCATAAGCAGGAAGGAGGGGGAGAGGGGAAAGCAGACTCCCTGCTGAGCAGGGAGTGGGATGCTGCAGGACTCAATCCCAGCACCCTGAGATCAGAAGACAAATGCTTAACCAACTGAGCCACCCAGGTGCCCCACCACCTGGTGTCTGGACTGAGGTTAAGTATCATTAAATTTTTCTCAAATTTAAAATATCTTGTAGTAACCCTCTAAGTTTCTCATGGTTCCCTGATGCACCTTGGCACATAATTTGGAAGCCACTGGACTAGCATATGTATTCAGATCACCTTTCTACAAAGTTTTACATGATAGTACAACTGATCTACAGATGATCTGAAAGTATGAGAAGCGTGTCTTGGGATTTGTTTGAGGAAAGAATATGTGTGTAAGAGAGTGGTTTTAGACATTTGTAGACAAGGCTTTTTTTTTTTTTTTTTTTTTTTTTTTTTTAAGATTTTATTTATTTGACAGAAACACAGCGAGAGAGGGAACACAAGCAGAGGGAATGGTAGTGGGAGAAGCAGGCTTCCCGCTGAGAAGGGAGCCCGACGCGGGGCTCCATCCCAGGACCCCAGGATCATGACCCAAGCTGAAGGCAGACGCCCAACAACTGAGCCACCCAGGCGCCCCTGTAGACAAGGCTTTTGATGAAGGAAAAACTACTCAGTCTATGAACCTGGAGCTACTTTTTCTTTTTATACCAGAATTTCATGTTTCCATATCATTCCTCACTTAGTACAAACTTAAAAAGATTTACCTCTGTCTTGATTCCCTTCTACAAATGATAGACTATTTGACAAACTTTTAAAAAATCAGTAATTCTGAGTTTTATAGCCTCTTACTGCTGATTTTTTCTTGGTTTTAATGAGTTTTCTTCTGTAATCCTTCTTGATGTTTAAAGGTACTCTGAGATGTATAAAAGATTAGTGAATCTAGTCTTTAAAGAAGCTTCCTACTAAGTAGAAATATGTTTGTTCCTAAACCTAGAATAGATTTACTTCATTATTAAGCTTTAGTAAAAAGCTAGTCTTCTGATTTCTATTGTTTCGTCTTAGAATTCAAAATGATCTTTTAATTCAGACAAGTAATCAAGCTTTATTAAGACTAAACTTACAAGGAAACTGCCATTAATTACTGAAGTACAGTTGACCCTTGAATAATACTGGTTTGAACTGTGTGGTTTCACTTAGGTGGATTTTTTCCCAATAAATACAGTACTGTAAATACATATTTTCTTTTTAAAGATTTTATTTGAGAGAGAGCACAAGCAGGTGGGAGGGGAAGGGCAGAGGGAGTGGGATAAGCAGACTCCTCACTGAGCAGGGAGCCCAATGCAGGGTTTGATTCCAGCACCATGGGATTATGACCTGAGCCAAAGGCAGACAATCAACTGAGCCACCCAGGACCCCCCTCCACTTTTTTTAAGTAGGCTCCATGTCCATCATGGAGCGCATCATGGGCCTTGAACTAAGAGCTCTGAGATCAAGACCTGAGCTAAAATA
>CM053611.1:59371418-59388888 GCA_028646535.1 Procyon lotor
GACGCTTAACGACTGAGCCACCCAGGCACCCCTAGCAGATTTTCTTTTTATTTGGGAAATACTTCAGACATGCAGATAAGGACTGTGTGTATACCTGTCATTCAGCTGTTTTATTTATTTTTTTTTTTAAGATTTTATTTGACAGAGAGAAACACAGCGAGAGAGGGAACACAAGCAGAGGGAATGGTAGTGGGAGAAGCAGGCTCCCCGCAGAGCAGGGAGCCCGATGTGGGGCTCGATCCCAGGACCCTGGGATCATGACCTGAGCCAAAGGCAGATGCTTAACGACTGAGCCACCCAGGCGCCCCTGTTTTATTTTTTAGAAATTAAACCTTACAGATAAGTACGAAGACCCCTGTATATCTTTCCTCAAACCTATTTCTCTCCCTCAGAGATACCACCATCATGAACTAGTGTTTTATAATTTCTGTACGTAAGTTGATACTCTCTCAATACATACTTACGTACCCAAAGCATTTAGTGATCTACAAATTTTACAACTTTAAACAAGACTACATTATGTATCATCCTGCAAATTTCACTTCAACTTTGTTTCCATGATTTATCTATGATGATAGAGGTAGCTCTATTCACTCTCCAGTCCACGATAGTGTGACTTATCTGTACCTTTCCACCAAATGGCTCTCAGGTTCACCTAGTTGATAATTCCGATGGCCATTCATGCATAGCCACATTTGTCTTTTAGTCTCCTTAACATCCCTTTAGTTTCTCTTAAATTTGTTTCATCTTTTTTTCAAGATCCCCAAAATTAATTACTTCCATTATCTGTTTATCCTGTCAAAATTTTCCTATATGTTTTCCCTGTTAACACAGCTCATGAATGACACAGTTGTCCATTTGGTTGTATAAAAAAGAAACCTGGTCTTTGCAACAAATGGTGCTGGGAAGACTGGATATCCACATGGAAAAGAATGAAGTTGGATTCTTAGCTTATACCATATACAGAAATTACAAATGGATGAAAGACCTAAAACCATAAAACTTTAAGAAGAAAAAAAAAAACTCTTTAAGAAGAAAACAAGGAAAGCTTCATGCCTTTGATTTGGCAATGATTTATGTGATACCAGAAGCGTAGGCAACAAAGTAGGTAGGAGTGCCTGGCTGGCTCAGGAGAGCATACGATCTCAGGGTGGTAAGTTCAAGCCCCATGTTGGGTGTAGAGATTACTTTAAAAAAAAAAAAAAGTAGGGTGGCTTAGTCGGTTAAGAAGTGTCTGCCTTCGGCTCAGGTCATGATCCCAGGGTCCTGGGATCAAGCCCCGCATCGGGCTCCCTGCTCACAGGGAGGCCTGATTCTCCCTCTCCCACTCCCCCTGCTTGTGTTCCCTCTCTCTCAAATAAATTAAGGGGGGGGGGTAAAGACTTGAATAGGTATTTCCCCTAAGAAGTCCTACAACAGGCAAAAAGCACATGAAAAGATGCTCATCATCTTTAATCATTAGGGAAATGCAAGTCAAAACTACAGTGAGATAGCACCTCACATGCATTAGAATAGCTACAATCAAAAGGGAAGTGTTGGGTACCCCTGGGTGGCTCTGTTGGTTGCCTATCTGCCTTTGGCTCAGGTCATGATCCCAAAGTCCTGGGACTGAGCCCCATGTCAGCTCCCTGCTCATCAGGGAGCCTGCTTCTCCCTCTCCTGCTTGTGCGCTCTCTCTCTCAAATAAATAAGATCTTTTTTTAAAGAAAAAAGGGAAGTGTTGGCAACAATTTAAAAAATGGGAACCCCTGTGCACTGTTAATGGGAAAGTAAAATGGTGTCCTTGTTATGGGAAACAGTTCTCAAAAAATTAAAAATAGAATTACCATGTGATCTAGTAATTGCAATTTTGGGTGTAGACACCAATTGAATCAGGGCTTCAGAGACACCTGTATATCCATGCAGCATTCACGATAACCAAAAGGTGGAAGCAAGCTAAGTGACCCTCACAGATAAATGAATAAATGCAATATACCCATACAATGAAATAGTATTCAGTTTTAAATGGAAATTCTGGCACATGCTATAACATGGATGAACCTTAAGGACATTGAAGCTATACAAAATAAGCCAATCACAAAAAGATAAATACTGTATGATTCCACTTATATAAGGTACCTAAATTAGTCAAATTCATAGATACAGAAATAGAATGGTGTTTGCGAGGGGCTGGAGTAGGGAGAGGAAGAATTATTGTTTAATGGGTACAGAATTCAGCGGGGGAAGATGAAAAAGTTCTGCAGATAGATGGTGAGGGTTACACAACAATGTGAATATACTTAATCTCACTGAACTATACACTTAAAAAATGGTTAGGATAGTGACCATCTATATATGTTAAATGCTTGGTTGGTTTGGGTTTTTTTAGATTTTTTTTATTTTTGCGTAATCGTATAACACAACGTGGAGCTTGAGCTCACGACCCTAAGATCAAGAGTCACACACTCTACTGACTGAGCCAGCCAGGTGCCTCTATGTTAAGTATATTTTTAAAAATTATTTTTAAGGAAAGAAGAGAAATCTCAGTGTCAACCTAACCTGTCACAGGCTCCCTTCTTCATAGCTGTTACCTACAATTTTTACCTTCTAAATATTCTCCATCTATTTCCCCTCTTCATTCCTAATGCAATTGCCTTAACTGAAAACCACCTGAGGGGTGGGCACCTGGGTGGCTCAGTTAAGTGACCCAAGCTTGATGTCAACTCAGGTCATGATCTCAGGGTCCTGGGATCAAGCCCTGCATTGGGCTCCTTGCTCAGCAGGGAGTCTGCTTGAGATTTTCTCCCTCTCTCCGTCCCTACCCCCACTTGCTCTCTCTCTCTCTCTCTCTCTCTCTCTCTCTCTCTCAAATAAAGAATCTTAAAGGAAGGAAGGGAGGGAGGGATGAGGGAGAAGGAAGGAAGGAAGAAAGGAAAGAAAGAAAAGAAAACAAACCTCCTAAGCAGGCTATTGCCATAGTTTCCTAACTATTCTCCTACCCTCCACTAAGAATCCCTCTACGCTTGCCTCTTGCCTCCATAAAGTGGGTTCTCCCAAGGTACCTGGGTGACTCAGTTAAGCTCCTGACTCTTGATTTTGACTAGGGTCATGATCTTAGAGTCCTGGGACTGAGTCCCAAGCTTGAGATTCTCTCTCTCCCTCACCTCTCCCTCTGCTCCTGCCCCACTCACATTCTCACTCTCTAAACAAATAAATAAAATCTTAAAAAGTAAAATCCTCTCCCACGTAAAGCTCTGTTGAATAAGGTAGCAACTTTAAAACTTCAGTGATAAATCCTTTGTTCAATATAAGTCTTGATTAAAATTCTAACAAACTGATTGGAGAAACTAGGTCTGGAGCCTTGCCTACTCAGCCTTACATATCGCTCTCATTGGAATAGAGTTTGAAAACAAATGGGAATCTGTATTCATTCATTCAATAAATTCCTCAATTCCTACCATTAGCTACACAATAAGAATCTAACAGAGAATAAGACACGGAAATTAGTCTAATGGGAAAGGCAACTAATGACATTAAAAATTCCTTAGCTTGGTCTCCAAGAGGGAGAAGCAAGCTTCCTGCTGAGCAGGGAGCCCGATTTGGGGCTTGATCCCAGGACCCTGGGATCATGACTGGAGCCGAAGGCAGGGGCTTAATCAACTGAGCCACCAGGCACCCCTAAAATCTACTTCACTTGTGAGTTTTATCTATTTCATTTTAAAAAAAAAGATTTATTGGAGCACCTGGGTGGCTCAGTGCATTAAGACCTCTCTGCCTTCGGCTCAGGTCATAGTCTCAGAGTCCTGGGATCCAGCCGTTCATCAGGCTCTCTGCTCATCGGGGAGCCTGCTTCCCCCTCTCTCTCTTCCTGCCTCTGCCTACTTACGATCTCTCTCTCTCAGAGAGAGATCTCTGTCAAATAAATAAATAAAATCTTTTTTTTAAAGATTTTTATTTATTTAGAGGAGTCAAAATCACAAAAAAGCACAAAAAAGCCTCTGCCTACTTATGATCTCTCTCTTTCAGAGAGAGAGGTCTCTGTCAAATAAATAAATAATTTTTTTAAGTAAATAATAAAATTTAAACATTTATTTATTTGAAAGAGGGAGAAAGACAGAAGCAGATACCCCCCCAAGCAGCACGATCTCATGACCCCGAGAACATGATCTGAGCCGAAATCAAGAGTCAGACACAATAAACTAAGCCACCCGGGTGCCCTGAGTTTATCTATTTCTCATTACTGCTCTATCAGTTTTTGGGTCATGTATTTTGAAGCTCTATTATTAGGAGTATAAACATTTAGAATTACGATGTCTTCTTGCTGAGTTGATCCCTTTATCACTACTAAGTGACTATCTCTGGCAATCATTTTGCTCTGAAATCTTGTCTGATGTTAACATAGCCACTCAAACTTTATTTTGATTAGGTTAAGTGTGGTTCCAATTTCTCCTCAGAGTCACCGAATTTGCTATTGTCTCTCCTTTTTATTTTAACCACCCTAATGGGTATGAATTGTATCTCGTTGTAGTTTTGATTTGCATTTTCCTAATGACTGATGCCATCTTTTCACGTGCTTATTGGCCATTTGTGTATCTTCTTTGAATAAATGTCTATTCTAATCCTGTGTCCATTTTAAAATTCAGTTATTTATGTATTTAATGTTGACTTGGAATAATTCTTTATTTATTCTGTATGCTAGACCTTTATCAGATATATGATTTGCAATATTTTGTCCCGTTCTGAGCTGTCTTTTCACCTGGAGAGTATCCTTTGAAGAACAAGATTTTCCAATTTTACACAGTTCTAATTTATCAATTCTTTTTCCTTTGGTTGCTTACACATTTGGTGTCAAACCTAAGAAGCCATTGGCTAATCCAATTTCACAAAGATTTGCTACATATGTTTTTCTTTAAGGGTTTTATAGTTTTAGCTCTTGATATAAAAGTCTTTAAGCCATTTTGAGCTAATCCTTGTACACAATGTAAGGTAGAGGTCCAAAATCATTTTTTTTTTGCATATCCAGAAGTCCCAGCATCATTCATTAAAAAGATTATTCTTTCCCCCATTGAATCGTCTTAACACTCTTGTCAAAAATCAATTAACCAGGGGCACCTGGGTGGCTCTGTCGTTAAGCCTCTGCCTTCGGCTCAGGCAGGTCATGATCCTGGAGTCCTGGGATCGAGCCCCACATTGGGCTCCTTGCTCGGCAGGAAGCCTGCTTCTCCCGCTACCATTCCCTCTGCTTGTGTTCCCTCTCTCGCTGTGTTTCTCTCTGTCAAATAAATAAAATCTTTAAAAAAAAAAAAATCAATTAACCATAATGGAAGGGTTTATTTCTGGATCTCAGCTCCGTTCCATGGATCTATAAACATCTATTCTTATACCCAAACCCAAGTCTTGATTACTATAACTTGGTACTAAGTTTTAAAATGGGGAAGGATGAATATTTCAACTTTGTTCTTCTTTTTCAAGATTAGCTTAATGGCTAAAACCTTGTTCTGTCAGTGATTGTTTCAGGTTTTGCATTACAGGTCTTTTTTTTTTTTTTTTAAGAATTAATTTTTCTTTTCTTTTTTTAAATATTTTATTTATTTATTTGACAGAGAGAGATCACAAGTAGGGCAGAGAGGCAGGCAGAGTGAGAGAGAGGGAAGCAGGCTCCCCGCTGGGGAGAGAGCCCGACAGGGGGGTCCATCCCAGGACCCTGAGATCATGACCTGAGCCAAAGGCAGAGACTTTAACCCACTGAGCCACCCAGGTGCCCCTGCATTACAGGTCTTTATCTTGCCATTTTCAAATGATATTATGCCACTTCATGTACAGCATAAGAACCTTGCAACAATATATTTTTTGTTACTCCCTTCTTGGTCTTTGAGCTATTTTGTCAACATTTCACTTCTATGTATGATTTGATTATACAATTTATTATTATTGCTTTGTTTAAACAGCCAATTTTCCTTTTTCTTTAATTTTTTATTGTGGTTAAATATATATAACATAAAACGTACCATCCTATTTTTTTAAAGATTGTATTTATTTATTTGAGAGAAAGAGAGTGAATGAGAGAGAGAGAGAGAGCAAGCAGGGGAAGGGGCAGAGGGAGAAAGAGAGAAGCAGACTCCCCTGCTGAGCAGGGAGTCTGACACAGGGCTCGATTCCAGGACCCCAAGATCATGACCTTAGCCAAAGACAGACACTTAACCGACTGAGCCACCCAGGCACCTCCACCCTACCTATTCTTAAGTGTACGTTCAGTGATATTAAATGTACTCACAATGTTCCATCACCACTATCCATCTCTAGAACTTTCTTCACCTTGCAAAACTGAAACTCTATACCCATTAAACAATAACTGTTCATTCTCCAATTCCCTTAGTCTCTGCCAACTACTATTCTATTTTTCTGTCTCTGTGATTTTGACTCCTCTAAGTATCTCATTTTAAGTGGAGTTGTGCATACATTTGTCTTTTGGTGACTGACATATTTCACTTGGTATAATGTCAAGGTGCAGCCATGTTGTACCATATGCCAGAATTTCCTCTTTTAAGGCTGAATAATAGTCTATTGTATATATATGCTTATCCATTCAGCCATCAGTGGACACTTGGTTTGCTTCTACGTTTCAGCTATCGTGAATAATGTTGCTATGAACATGAGTGTACAAATATCTCTGAGATTCTGCTTTCAATTATCAGACGTGGAATTACTGGATTATATGGTAATCCTATTTTTAATTTTTTTAGAAACCACCAGTTTTCCACCATAACTGTACCATTTTACACCCCACAACAGTGCACAGTTCCAATTCCAATAGTTCCAATTACTCTACATCCTAACACTTCTGGGGCGCCTGGGTGGCTCAGTGGGTTAAAGACTCTGCCTTCGGCTCAGTTCATGATCTCAGGGTCCTGGGATCGGGCCCCGCATCGGGTTCTCTGCTCGGCGGGGAGCCCGCTTCCTCCTCTCTCTCTGCCTGCCTCTCTGCCTACTTGTGATCTCTCTCTCTGTGTCAAATAAATAAAATATTAAAAAAAAAAAACACTTCTTATTTTCTGTTGTTGGGTTATTTTTTTTTTTTAATAGTAGCCACCCTTATGGATATAGGTAGTCTCCCTAAATTTTGAAGGACAGTTTGCTGGACATAGAACTCTTAGCTGACAGGTGTTCTGTTGTTGGGTTTTTTTTAAATTTTCCTTTAGCATATTGAATATACCAGACCACTGTCTCCTAGCCTACAAAATTTTTCTTTCTTTTTTTTTTTTTAAAGATTTTATTTATTTGACAGAGAGAAACACAGCAAGAGAGGGAACACAAGCAGAAGGAATGGTAGCGGGAGAAGCAGGCTTCCTGCTGAGCATGGAGCCCGATGTGGGGCTGGATCCCAGGACTCTGGGATCATGACCTGAGCCGAAGGCAGTCGCTTAACGACTGAGCCACCCAGGCGCCCCTAAAAAAAATAAAATCTTAAAAAATAAATATTTGGAGAGTTTATCTGCCATCAGGTCTTTTTTAGAAATAGTTTCTATTGATTTTTTTCTCCTTTGAATGAGCCATACTTTCCTGTCTCTTTGGTGATTTTGTTGTTGTTGAAAATTGGACAATTCTAAAAATGTAGTAATTCTAGAAACAGATTCTTTACCTTCCCTAGATTTGCTGTATTTTCTTATTGTTTTTGTTCTTATTATTGCAGTCTGTTTCTGTGCCAAGGAACAGCCTACATGCAAAAACTTAAGGTCTTTTCATGTCTTTTCTGGGCCTGTACCTTTCTGTGGGCTTGTGCACTCACTTTTCAGCTTTCCCCATATATCCAGTTGCTTTTAAATGTCTTTACCCTTATTGTTTGGTTTCTAAAAAGGGGAAAGAGACAAATAAAGGTGGGGACAAAGTGGGCCTTAGCCCTTTAATTCCCTTGGGAAAGTCACTTCAGTCAGAGGGGATGTACAACAATTGTCATCTTTGTCTTTGCACCTTTGTGATCAGAAGCAGCAAGCAGAGGTAAGAACACAGATTACCAACATTTGGAGGAGAGTGTCCTTTTTATCCACTCTGTTTCCCACAAGCATCTCCTGGGACATGTACAGAGATGCCTGCCATGGGGCTACGAGTAGACAATGGGTAGGTGCTACTACGTTAAGAGCTAAAATTGACCAAAATTAACTAAAATTTACTCTCCAAGGCTCCCTTTGAATGTGGGAAGACTTCACTGGACTCCAGAGTTCCAAAATAGTTACATCAGACTGATTTTGCCAGTGCAATTGTCTAGGGAGGGTGACAGACCTGGTCCTATTCTGCTATCTTCCCAGAATCCTCTGTAGTTTCTTTTTTTTTTTTTCCTCTGTAGTTTCTTGAACATATGAAATAAAGTTATAATAAGTGTTTTAGATTTTACTTATTAATTTGTCCAAGAGAGAGGGAGAGCACAAGCACAAGCAGGGGGAGCGGCAAGCAGAGGGAGAAAAAGGGTCCCTGCTGACTAGGAGCCCCATGCAGGACTCAAACCCATGACCCTGGGATCATGACCTGAGCTGAAGGCAGAGGTTTAACCCACTGAGCCACCCAGGCATCCAAATAAACAAAATCTTTAAAAAAATTAGAGTTGAGATCTTCAGACCCTACCTCTTGCCCAGAGTTTTCCTAATGTTACACAGCTCCAACCTCTATTTCACCTCTATTCAAGTAGAGCTGAGAAGAGTTCCTAGCCAAATAGATTAGTCTTTAATAATTATTTCTTTATACAGACATTTGACACATACCTTAGAAATTAGGATTCCCAATCACAGAATGTGGATACAGTTGAGAAAAAGCTCTTACACTTCATGTTTAGTCTAAAAGGAAATCAACTTTAAGGATAAGAGTGAAATCAAGTAAAATTATCCTCAAATTTGGAGCAGGTAGAGCTAAGCCCAAGCAAATATAAGTAGAAGCTAGTTCTGATAATTTTCATAATTCCAAACACTAGGAGGATTAATAAATAGGAGAGAAGCTTCAAGCTTTACACTGTAGATACATAAACCTAATTACTATGTTTCCTTACTTTCTGACTGAAACTAATATTGCTGATTAGCAATTAGCAATTAATACTTAGAGCAAATATTTAACTTGGTGAAAATCTGTATGTCTCATGCTGCTTTGGATTTGTTATATTACAGCAGATCTTTGAACAATGCAGGGGGTATGGCTCCAATCCCTGCACATTGAAAATCCAAGTACAACTTTTAACTCCCTAAGAACTTAACTACTCATACATAGCCTACTGTTGACCAGAAACCCTACTGATAACATAAACAGTTGATTAACACATATTTTGTGTATTTTATATATATATATATATATATATAAGCGTTAAGCATCTGCCTTCGGCTCAGGTCATGATCCCAGAGTCTTGGGATCGAGCCCTGCATCGGGCTCCCTGCTTGGCAGGAAGCCTGCTTCTCCCGTTACCATCCCCTCTGCTTGTGTTCCCTCTCTCGCTGTGTTTCTCTCTGTCAAATAAATAAAATCTTTAAAAAAAAAAAAAAAGAAAATCATAAGGAAGAAAAACTACATTTACAGTACTGTATGAAAAAAAATTTGCATAAAAATAGACTCACACAGTTCAAATCTGTGTTATTCAAGTGTTAACCATATTTAACTTTGTATTATTTCATTTGTTGTATTATTTCATTCTTCACATTTCAACAAGAGAACTTGGTTAAAACCAAGTTAGGAATAATGAAGTTCTGGCAGTAACTTCTAAGAAAGAAAAATACATTTTCTAATAACATTGTCATGGCTATTTAATTTTGCTACAGTTTCTCTTCAGGGTTCATTGTCCCATCCTAGGGATAAGAAGCTGCCATGCTGGTGAATTTTTCAAAATTGTTATATAGAAGAATGGGCAGACATGTTTAGCATTGTTCTGTGTTAGAACTAGAATGAAATAACAAGAAGCCTGTTACCTATTTTTTGTCTCTTTTGTTTTTGTTTTGTTTTTTAAACACTGCTCCCTTATGATGGAAAATTTTCCACTGGGCAATTCGTCACAGAAAGCAATAAACTTGGCCAAGCCTTTTTTATCCTGGTCATGTTAAAATAGTTCCTTATTTTCTATATATATATAATTTTATGTACATGCAAAAATATCATTATACTGTTTTGTTACTGTTTTTCAATGCACACATAGATTTCCTGAATAACAACCTTGTAAAAATAGTCTTAAACAATTTTCTGCAGCTTTTTTTATTCCATCCTACTTCATAGAAGTCTATTTGAAGTAACTGGTATAACTCTTTTTTATTAGACACATAATAAAAATGGGGATGTAGCATAATTTATTCATCTAATACTATTGATGACATTCACATTTTTTGCCATCATGAACAATGCTACAATAAACATATTTATTTGGTTTCTGTAAAATTTCCTACTGAATTCTATGTGTTTTATAGGTTTGGTACTACAGGGAGTGGAATTTATTTGGTTTGCCACATGCCTGTTGCTAAAATGGAGAAAAGGTATTGATTTCTGTATGGTTCCTTTTATGATAGGTTGACTCTGAGAAAGAAATAGAGAGTAAGTGGGCTGGGGATGATTATTTTTTCATAACATGTGTTATAGAATTAAGTGACCCTTTAAAACACATGCATGTGTAATTTTTATAAAAATTTAAAAATCAAATACAAAACAAAAAACAGTAATGGAACATCCCTATTAGTTTCTGATTTTACCTGAAATGCTATAGTGTTTTACCATTTAGGATAATATTGGCTCTTTGCTTGTATATATAGTCTTTATTACTTAAGTTGTTTCCTGGAATTCTTACTTAAAATTATAGTTATTACTTATCATTTATATTGTTATGCATAAATCCTTTTTTTAAAAAAAAAAGTTTTTTTAACATTTATTAACAATATCATGGTCCTAATATGATCACAATAAATGACAGTGATTAATTTTCTTAATATTAAGCCACCCCTGCATTCCAAAAATAATCTTTACTTAGTTGAGAGTATTATTCTCTTGTACATTGATGAATTCTCTTTGCTGATATGTTATTTTTTCTTTTTTTAAAGACTTTATTTATTTGACACAGAGAGAGAGAGAGAGACAGTGAGAGAAGGAATACAAGCAGGGGAGTGAGAGAGGGAGAAGCAGGCTTCCTGCTGAGCAGGGAGCCGGATGTGGGGCCTGATCCCATGACCCTGGGATCATCCCGACCTGAGCCAAAGGCAGACACTTAACAACAGAGCCACCCAGGCGCCCCTGCCAATATGTTATTTAGAAGAACTGCTCCTCCAAGTAGGAGCTCTGTCTGTCTCTCTCTCTTTTGTGGTTAAATAATTTAATGAGATTACCAGCAGTGTTAAAAAAAAATTACCAATAGTGTGTTGATTACAAATAAGAGAAAGGTGATAGAGGTGGTGAATTTTTCAAATGGGAAACCAGAATCTGCAAGGGCAGGGCCCAGGGGTCCAGGGCCGGGCAGCACTGTAGGTAAGTAATGGAGCAAAGGGGCAAGGCTGCTCCCTCCCCCTTGACAGAATCAGCTTCTTCTTGCTACCAGCATCTCACAGAAGAGGCCGAAGCTCACAGCTTCCTGGATGGACTTGATCCACTTCTCTTCTCCACCTGCATGGGGATTGAAACCAGGTACATCTTCTGCCATGTTCCATCATTTTGCAGACTCTGATGAGCTGCCCCATGTTGCTGGAGATGCAAAGCTCAAAGCAGTTTGGTTTCTGACGCTTGTCCGCATCTTGGACGTTCAGATTCTCCACAGGGATGACTCCTCCCAGCTCCTTGTCCCTCATGTTCTCAAGCTGGTAGAGGAAGTGGTCTGTGCCAATAAACCAGTGCCAATTCCACACTTTCACCTGGTCTCCTCCCAGCTTAAGGAGCCAGCCCTCTGGGTCCAGGTTGAAGAAGGTATGGGTCAGACCATTTACATCACCCTCAGGAATATGGAAGGGCTCCTTCCAGATGCTGCCCTAGAGGTCCCTCGACAGCTCCTGAGGCAGGTCCCACCCTCATTGATGCCTCGGTTCATGGCCCCAAACTCCTCCAGGCCCAGCTTGTCCCACACGCTGGGATTGTGAAGCCTGGTGCTCAGCACGATCAGAGGAGGCCAGCGCTTCACGTACGTCGTAGGCTAGAAAACCCTGGGGTTCCCTGGCAGTTAGCATAGGGCAAAGACTTCCACCATCTATCTGGCCAATCTTCTGGGCCTCGCAGGGAAGTAGAAAGCATGATAGAAATTGCCTGAAGGCCTGCACTACATTGAGGTCCATGAACTCATACAGATGCATAAAGGCCTGGAGCATTGCAGGCTTAGCCTTTCCCTCTCCCCGAGGTAATCCCTGTGGCCATCTTGTTCAGGCCCTTGTCCTGGCACAGGAAACAGGCATGTTCTGGAGAAGTTCCTTCTCCACCAAGAACTAGATCCCCTTCAGAGGTACGTGTTGAAGTTCTTTCTGTCCATTGCTATCTTTGGTTCTGTTGCAAGGTTTTAACTGCCTTCTTTGGCTTCCAGAACTTCTACCTTACCCGTGGCCTCACCGAGCGCCTCCGGCGGGCACTGGATCTCCAGCACCTCTGGCTTCCACTGCCGCAGGTTCTCCAGCTCCAATCGCTTCTCCAGAGTCAGGTCTTACGGGGCACTCTCCTCCACTACAGCTAGGAAGGCCTGCGGGGAGTCTCCTAGAGGGCTGGCCTGGATCCACGGGGGCCCGCGGGCTCAGGAGAGCCCACTCAAACTCCCCAGGGGCCACTGTTCCTTCTCTGTGCCAGTCTTTCGCACTGAAGTCTCTCCCTTAGCCTCTCAGCCTCCCTGCCAACAGGGAGTTTTGCATCTCTAAGTGAGATTGGTCATGAGTTTTCTCTTTACAACAAAACAAAAAACCTATAGCAAGCAAGCTATAGTAGAGAAGATGGAACCGCTTTTATGTAACAAAAAGAATGTAACTTTATAAATCTGAAGATGACATTTAGTGTTAAATATTTACTAGCCAGCCAAACAAAATAATTTTCAAAATCTAAGCCCTGTGTTCTGAGATTCCACCATGCTTTGGCATGAAGCTCCAAACAGGATAAATGCAGTAATACAACACAATTTAGGATTTTATTACCCTTAGACTTGGCATCAGGGCAACCTCAAACCTTCCACCAAAATGGCAAGACACTGAACCTTTTAAATAAATGGAGTGTTAGGTTCCATCCCTAAGGACATAGGCTATAGGTCTTGATAGATTTTAACTGAAATGCTTTTGTGTTTTATGATTTCGCATACTATTACCACTTCATATAAGCATGAAAAGCATTTTGATTATTTTAGCTAATCCACAACACCACTATTTTCAGCAATGAGAGCCCATCCCTAATGTCCATTATTCCAATTAACAATCCATTAATGTCTCCAGAATAAATTAATTTCTGGGGACGCCTGGGTGGCGCAGTGGGTTAAAGCCTCTGCCTTCAGCTCAGATCATGATCTCAGGGTCCTGGGATCGAGCCCCCGCATCAGGCTCTCTGCTCAGTGGGGAGCCTACTTCCCCCTCTCCCTCTGCCTGCCTCTCTGCATGCTTGTGATCCCTGTCAAATAAATAAATAAAATATTTAATCAGTTAATTAATTACTATCATTCATTAGTTTAATAAGCAAAATATCTAATGGTGATTACAGTTAAGAGGACTGAAGGACTTCTAGCAATTTCTCTGGCGTGTGAATTCCCAATTAGAATGTTAGCTGCACCTAGAGTATAATTTTTAACCTAACACAGCCATAATATTTTACTCTCTGTACTGAAATATTTTAAACTAAATTATAGATATTGTAACACCAGATTCAAATACCAATTCTGCCACTTAATAGCTATGTGGTATGGGGTATGAATATAATCTGATCCCCTTGAAACTCAGTTTCTTCCATGTAAATTGAGAATAATACCTGGCAGAATGGTGAGAATTATATAATGGATATTAAAGGGCAATATAAACTCTGAAATAGTCTACAAATTTTAGGTATTATTATTGGATAACAACACCTCAAATAGATTTGTTCATGAAATGCAAGGTTAGGCAATCTCTAATGCTCACCTACTGTAAATGTTGCAGTTTTGATATTCTCGTTGCTTGTCTACAAAGACAGGGAGAAAAGCAAAATAAGTAAGTTATGAGGTCCTTAACCCAGAAGGCCAAAATAATTACCTTACACTGGCACTGGGGCCATAACCCTCCCCAACACTATCCTAGTGGAAGATTCTCCATCATACAAGGACAGACCTAACAGATTTAATAAGAATAATATTTATCCAGTGTTTACTAGATTCCAGGCAATGTGTTAAATATATTATCTTATTTAATCCCCATAATAACCCAATAAAGTAGGTATTTTTTAAAGATTTTATTTATTTGATATATATAGAGAGATCACAAGTAGGCAGAGAGGCAGACAGAGGGAGGGGGAAGCAGGCTCCCCGCTGAGCAGAGCGCCCGACAGGGGGCTCCATCCCAGGACCCTGAGATCATGACCTGAGCCGAAGGCAGAGGCTTTAACCCACTGAGCCACCCAGGTGCCCCGAGCAAGTGAGTTTAAGTCCCATGTGGGGCGTGGAGACTACTTTTTTTTAAAATGAGGAAACTAAGGCTTAGAGAAATTAGGAAACTGCCCAAGTGATGGTTCAAGGATTTGAACGCAAGCAGTTATCATTACAAAAACAATTTTTTAAGATTTTATTTGACAGAGAAAGCACAAAAAGGCAGAGCAGCAGGCAGAGGGAGAGGGAGAAGCAGGTTCTCTGCTGAGCAGGGAGCCCAATATGGGGCTCAATCTCAGGACCCTGGGATCATGACCTGAGCCGAAGGCAGGTGCTTAACCGACTGAGCCACCCAGGTGCTCCTCAAGCAGTTGTTCTTAACCTATATTCTAAATACAACTGTTCATATATAAATACTATATATGTATATCTATATATTTCGTACAACATATATATGAATATTCCCTCACATCCTGGGCTAAGAACAAGGGGGCAGACAAAATGCATGATGTTGCCATCCTTTACTAAAAACAGACATATATTCATTCATTTACACATTCAGCTAGCTTTTCTGGGGAAGTTCAAGAATATTAACCACAGGGGCGCCTGGGTGGCTCAGTCGTTAAGCATCTGCCTTCGGCTCAGGTCATGATCCCGGAGTCCTGGGATCGAGCCCCACATCAGGCTCCCTGCTCGGCAGGAAGCCTGCTTCTCCTGCTACCATTCCCTCTGCTTGTGTTCCCTCTCTCGCTGTGTTTCTCTCTGTCAAATAAATAAAAATAAAAATAAAAAAATATTAACCACAAAAGCACTGTAGAAGCATACTTATACTGCTTTTTTCCTCTTCCATCTCATTTCTCCTCTTTTCTCAACTTCAAATTCTTTACTCTCTTTAGTCTTCTCTTTCCTCTTGTGTGATAGATTGTCTGCAAAGACGATGACCAGTATAACTCCTCCCATTACTGTATATGCATCCTGCCCTTCTCATGAATCAGGACTCAAGAGACTTGGTAGTTTCTTTCTTTGAGCTTTGTAGAGAAGTCCAGCTATCCTGCTGGAGAGATTATGTGGAGAGAAAAGTTCCAGTCAACAGCAGGCACCTACTGACCAATGTGGGAGGCCATATTGGATCACTCAGACTTAGTCGAGCCTCTAGATGACTGTCACATGAGTGAACCCAGGTGATACCACATGGAGCAGAAAAGCCACACAGCTATGGCCAGCCAACACACAAAATAATAATAATAAATTGTAAAGCCACACTGTGGTGGTTTGTTATGCAGCAAAGGCTATTTATTCGCAATATGATGGGCCAGAAACATTTAGATAGAATGGCAAGTCACATCCTTCAGAGATGTCTCCAATTAAAGAGAGGACTGTTTTTATGATATCTACAAAAGAGCTTGAAGCACTAAAGTAAAATATATGGCTGATTTGGGTTTATCTTATCCAATTCTAGACCAACTAGCATAAAGAAAAGAAAATTAGATACTAAGATCTTTCATTTTTTTCTGACCACAATAAGAAAATATGAATGTGTCTCATTTTGTCCAATATTACATCTGTTGTACTTGAGCCAAACAGGAAAACAGGTTCTCTGACATAAACATCTTCCTCCTTGAACTTGGCTTGAAGGTGCAAAGAAGCCTACACTTACAGGATGGCGAATATACCAAAATATCAAGCTTCTGAGGAGCTGCACTTAGAACTGTAATCAATTCTCAATTGTCCACTTAATGGAAGTTAAAGCCAGTAAAATATAGTTTAAAATTTATCTGAGGAAAACATTTTATTTGGGAATATACTGAGGTTCACTTTTTTCATTGTATTTTACCCATTGGCACATTATTAAATTTGACATCTCATTTACCCCAGGCCCAATAGGGAAAAAAGGCCCTAAAGTATAAGGGAAAAAAAAAATTTTTTATTATTTTATTTCGTTTTATTTTATTTTAAGTAGGCTCCATGCCCAGTGTGGAACCCATGACCCTGAGATTAAGACCTGTGCTGAGATCAAGAGTCAGACACCTAACCAACTGAGCCACCCAGGCACAGACAAGAAAAAATAACTTAATTAAAATGGTTTCAACAGGGGCGCCTGGGTGGCTCAGTGGGTTAAAGCCTCTGCCTTCGGCTCAGGTCATGATCTCAGGGTCCTGGGATCGAGCCCCGCATCAGGCTCTCTGCTCATCAGGGAGCCTGCTTCCCTCTCTCTCTCTACCTGCCTCTCTGCCTACTTGTGATTTCTCTGTCAAATGAATAAATAAAAATCTTAAAAAAATAAAAAATAAAATAAAATGGTTTCAACAATAAAATTTAAGTGTTGAGTAGAAAGTGCCAACTTTACCAGTTTTTTTTTTTATTATAAAATACGTTTATTGATAAGACTCATATAATTTACTCTGGATACTTAATGTTTCAAACTTTAGGGTCTTTCAGATATGCAGGATCCTTGTATGTAACTGGCATGAACCTCATCATTTGAGCTCTCTTAATTGCTTTTGTGATTTCTTTGTTTCTTCCCACAAAGACCTGTTATGTGCCTTCCATAAATGCATCCAGTAAATGGAGAAATAAACTGGGACAAAAACTGTACAAAATAAATAAGGTCTTTTAAAAAAAAAAAGAAAGAAAAAAAAAAAAAGAAATTGAGAGTTGCTTCTCATGTAGTAGAGGAAAGGAGGCTGAAGGAAAGAAAAACCTAAAGGTGATCTTTAAATACAAAGGAGAGAGGCACCTGGGTGGCTCAGTAGGTTGAAGCCTCTGCCTTCGGCTCAGGTCATGATCTCAGGATCCTGGGATCAAGTCCCACATCGGGCTCTCTGCTCAGCGGGGAGCCTGCCCCCCACCCCCACCCCGCCTGCCTCTCTGCCTGCTTGTGATATCTCTCTCTCTCTCTCTCTCTCTCTCTCTGTCAAATAAATAAATACAAAGGAGAGGCATTGACTTTGTTTAAAAGACAGAATGTGAAAAGGAGAAATG
>CM053611.1:59389388-59441308 GCA_028646535.1 Procyon lotor
TTAAGCATCTGCCTTTGGCTCAGGTCATGATCTCAGGCTCCAGGGATCAAGGTTCCCTGCTCAGCAGGGAGTCTGCTTCTCCCTCTCCTTCTGACCCCCCCCCACTCTCGAGTGCTCTCTCTCGCTCTGCCCTCAAATAAAAAAATCTTAAAAAAAAAAGGTCTATTGAGTATTTGAATAGAGACTTAATCATTTTAAGAACCGGGAAATTAATTAAAAAAATTTGCTTGCCCTGTACATTCCCTAATTTGAGAACAAAAAATTTTATCATTCTGTGACAGAGAAAATGAGTTGTACACTCTTTTTTTAAATTTCTCTTTATTTTTTTAAAGTATTTTATTTGCCAGAGAGAGAAAGAGATTGAGCGAGAGGGAACACAAGCAGGGGGTGGGAGAGGGAGAAGCAGTTTTCCCGCTGAGCAAGGAGCCAATGCAAAACTTGATCCCAGGACCCTGGGATCATGAATTGAGCTGAAGGCAGATGCCTAATCAACCGAGCCACCCAGGCATCCAGCCTTGAGAATTCAGTTCAGCAAATGAACTGTTCTACCCCGGGAAAATGGAAGCAGGTCATCATTCTCAGCCAATGTCAATTTGTGGTTCTCCAAGATAGTCCACCACTTCTTTTTTTAAAAACATTATTTATTTGAGAGAGAAAGTGAGAGCGTGAGAGGAGCGAAGGTCAGAGAGAGAAGCAGACTCCCCGTGGAGCTGGGAGCCTGATGTGGAACTCCATCCCGGGCCTTCAGGATCATGACCTGGGCCCAAGGTAGTTGCTTAACCAGCACTAGGTTAAGTGCCACCTAGGCACCCTAGTCTACCACTTCTTAATACAGCCTACCAAAATGAAAAAACCCTACTCAGAGTCCATAAAAGCTGTCTTTGAGGGAAGTCATTTACCTTCTTTGGTCCTCAACTTTCACTTACATCTGTTAAAATAGTATCTACTTTCATAGGGATCAAGAAGACTGAATTCAAGGGGCACCTGGCTGGCTCAGTCAGAGGAGCATAAGACCGTTGAGTTCGAGCCCCATGTTGGGTAGACATTAAATAAACCCAAAAAAAACTGAATTCAGGAATAGAAATGGCTAAACTTTAGTCCCCAAAGCCTTCTATCATGTTAGTCTAATTTAGTCCCATCCTTTTTTAAGATTTTATTTATTTGACAGAAAGAGATTACAAGTAGGCAGAGAGGCAGGCAGAGAGCGGGGGAAGCAGGCTCCCTGTTGAGCAGAGAGCCCAATGCGGGGCTTGATTCCAGGACCCTCAGATCATGACCCAAGTCAAAGGCAGAGGCTTTTAACCCACTGAGCCACCCAGGCGCCCCTGATTTATTCCCATCCTAATATTCCTTCTAGGTGTATTATCACTTATTTGATTTAGGATTCTTACTTCTACATTTACTTTTAGCCTTCCCATTTCCAAATTTTAGTCTTCTGCTTTTCCCCCAAACCATCTTCTAACAACCCAAACTCAGAAGCTTTACTCTGCTCCTAGGACTTCTATGGAGTTATGTATATTTTTAAAATACTGGCTAATCATTATTTATCAGTTTGCCTGGTTTTCGCTTATTGTCCTAGCATAATTATGTCTACCCTAATCATAATTTTGTACATTAAATGCTTGTATAGTGTATGTCTGACAGCAAGCAGAGTATTTACACTATATACAACAGTCAAAAACTCCCTTCATGACGTACCTCTGCATTTTGTACAAAGTGCAGTCTTTTCATCCATATCCATTATGCACCGTTCTCCAACCCTGTACCAAGCTCCTACATATCAGGATGTAACCACTGTAACTGCTTCCCAGAAGCCAGATGAGGTTATATATATATATATATATATATATATATATATATATATATATATTCAAGAATTGTAGGCCAGAAAAGAGGATGTTTATTAAACATAGAAGACGATTTGCTAACAATTAACATATGGGAAAGAAAATGGAAAGGAGAAACTTTACATTTAAGTTGTATTCTCTGAAGACAAGAAAGTCCTAACAGATAGCCTAGTATAGTATCTTTAAGAGATGAAAAGACTGAAAAAAAAAAAGAGAGATGAAAAGACTGAGATTTTAAGTGAGCAATCTGTGGCACTAAACCTTTCAACTGAAACTGAGGCCTTAAGAGTAATTATGTGTTTTCATTTCTAGAGCCTTCATGGTTTTTTGGAGGGGGGAGGCAGTGGGCGGAGGGAGGGAGGGAGGGAGAAGAGACCAAGCATCCACTGAGTTCATCCAACAAGAAGCCATAACTTTATTAATGATAGAAACAGTACAAATTTCAAACCAAGCTGCAGTTATTCTTTTGAAACACCAAAAAAAGTCCTCGTTTTCAGATGGTTACATTGTTAATTCCTGTAAGAAAAGAGATCATTAGAAGTAGGTATAGGCAAATTGGGAATTCAGGCCACTAAAATATGAGGTAACTCAGAACAGGCTTTGGAATGAAGCTTCCTAACTGGGTGATATTAAGTACAGAAAATAAAGACACCCAGAACTGGTCAGGGCTGAAGAAGTCAAGGAATAAAGGTTTGGACACTTACCATAATAGCATTTACAATATCATTACTGTTGTTCTTCAGGGCTCGGACTGCCTTTGCTCTTGACACATTTGCTTGTGACATGACCAATTCTATGTCCTTAACCTCTACACCGGTTTCATCAACCTAAGAGAAGGAAAAAAAAAGCACAATAACCCAAAGGCCAAGAAAAACTCCAGTAGTTCTTTGGAGACAGGAGTCTCTTGAATCTAATTCTTAATATAACTCAGAAATCATTTAAGTTAATTCAGTTTGAGAGCCTAAAGCAATATATAACACACCCATCAATACAAGAAGATAATACTGGGTGCCTGGGTGGCTCAGTTAAGCGCCTGCCTTCGGCTCAGGTCATGATCCCTGAGTCCTAGGATCGAGCCCCAAGTCAGGCTTCTTGCTCCTCAGAGAGCCTGCTTCTCCCTCTGCCTCTCTCTCATGGATAAATAATAAATTTGTATTATAAATAAGATTTCCCTATATACCTCTTCCTCTTCACTCTCCTCTTGTACAGTTGGAGTCTGTGTGTTTTCTTGAATGTTTGAGACAGCTTCACCTTGAACTTTGAATTTCTCAGCAGCTGCTAGTTGTGCTTGCTGAGATAAATCCTCGATCTGTAGGGCAGAAAATACAGATTTATGTGACAAGATCAGCCTGTAGTCAATGAAATAAATCGTTTATATCTTTTCCAAACTCTCACTCTAAAGCTACTTCAGGTTAACTTACTATAGAGCTTTAAATTATTTTCCCCAACTAAGATTATGTTATCACTGTACAAAGAGAACTAGTTTAGGGGCGCCTGGGTGGCTCAGTCGTTAAGCGTCTGCCTTCGGCTCAGGTCATGATCCCAGGGTCCTGGGATCGAGCCCTACATCGGGCTCCTTGCTCCGCAGGAAGCCTGCTTCTCCCGCTACCATCCCCTCTGCTTGTGTTCTCTCTCTCGCTGTGTTTCTCTCTGTCAAATAAATAAAATCTTAAAAAAAAAAAAAAAAAGAGAGAGAGAACTAGTTTAGGTCTAAAGCAGTAGTTCTCAACTGTGGGAGGTGATTTTGTCATCCAGGGACATCTATCAAATGCCTGGAGATTTTTTTGGTTATCACAACTGGGCAGGATGCTGCTAAACATCTGTAACACTCAGGGAAAGCCCCTCCACAACAAAGAATCATCTGAACCCAAATTTCACACCAAAGAATTATCTAACTCTTGACTATCAATAGTGCTGAGGCTGAGAAACCCTGGTCTAGAAAGAAAGAAAACTTTCTTTACCTTGGCTTCCCCAAAAACTATGTAGGTATCTGAAGCTGGGCTCTTGTAGACATCTGGTTTTGTGATGACAAAGAGGATATTCTTAGATTTCCGGATAGTGACTCTTGTAACCCCTGTAACTTGTCGAAGACCCAGTTTGGACATAGCCTAAGGAACAGAAAAGTACATCAGGTTTTCAACTTCTCTAGAAGCAGCTTCAGAGGGGAACCTGGGTGGCTCAGTTGGTTGAATGTCCAGCTCTTGATTTCAGCTCAGGTCGTATCTCAGGGTTGTGAGATTGAGCCCCACACAGCAGGCTCTGCACTTAGCAGGGTTGCTTCTCCCTCTCCTCCTGCTCCCGCACACATTCTCTCACTCAAATAAAATTTAAAAAAAAAGCAGCAGCTTTAGGAAGTAAAGAACATAGTAATACTTATATACAAAGTAAAGCCTTAACTGAGGTTTCCTGGAGGGGAAGGAGGTGGGGTTACTGGGTGATGGGCATTAAAGAGGGTACATGACATAACGAGCACTGGGTATTATAGAAGACCGATGCATTGGGGCGCCTGGGTGGCTTAGTCGGTTGGGCGCCTGCCTTCAGCTCAGGTTGTGACCCTAGGACAGGATCGAGCCCCGCACCAGGCTCCCTGCTCAGTGGGGAGTCTGCTTCTCCCTCTCCCTCTGACCCTCCTCCTGGCTTGTGGTGTCTCAAATAGATAAAATAAAATCTTAAAAAAAGACTGATGAATCACTGACCTCTACCTCTGATACCAGTAATATTTTATATCTTAATTAAATTTAAATGAAAAAAGTGACAAAACAAACAAAAACAAAGCAAAGCCTTTTCCTAGGCTAACTTTAGGTAATACAGAATTGGTTTCCAGGACTCCTCTGATTTTTTTGCCATAGTAATTTCTATCACTATAAATATGATTCTACCACTACAGTTCCCCCTCCCTAAAGCTGCTTCATCAGAACCTTTAGTCCTTGTTTATAACTAACTTAAAAACTTACCTTCCGTGCCTTCTTTTCACTCCGGCTCTGTTTTGCTTTACTGACTGGTTCTTCGTCGATTTCAGCGGCTGCTGCCAGCTAAAGAGATAGAACAGCTATGAGTAAACTGGATTATAAGGCCTAGACATCACAATCCCCATGAGGCTTTCCCTTTATGAAGGTTCACAGTTCCAAATACTGAAGTCAGCTTCTCTGATCAACTCTTGTTCTTCAATGCTTCCTTGACTCAAGTTCTCTGACCAGCAAGCACCCACCTGGGCTTGTTGTGTGGTTGCCTGTGTGGAATCCTGTTCCTCAAGCTCTGGCACTGATTCATCACTGTCCGATTCTGTTCCAGACCCTGCGATGACAAATTTCACTTTTACTATTTCACAGAAGATTATAAGGAAGAGACACCTCACCATAGCCTACGTGGACTAGAGGTCACTGGCTTATGCTAGGCCTCACAAAGTTAAATGTAAACCAACTGACTTGTATGAAGCCAGCTTGACAGCCTCCAACTCAGCCATAAACTAGTGTGTACACATCCATTAAAGACCCGGCCCCAGAAATAAGAGGTAATTACTAGTTACAGCCAAGCAGTTTATGAAGAGTAACTGCTTCCTTTCTCTCAAGGTCTTCACTTGGCACAAGCCAATACCAATGACCTACATAACTCCAAATTCTACCCGATAGCCCAACCATCTCCAAAAGGTTATGGCAGACAAGGTTATCTCCAGAGACATTTAAGTGAAAAAACAGTAAGATCACATTGTGGAGGCAGACCAGGGAGCACTTTCCCCTCATCCTTTACACTGAGTTGGGGAAGGCCAGAAGCAGTTGTGTACACACATTTAAGCCCTGATTTTAAACCACTTACCCTTAGCAATTTGGTTTCATCAACATAGTCTGGATTCTCAAAGATTACAAACCTATAGTTCTAAGAGTCACCTCTGCTAGAGCCTGTCTTGTGACCTCTCCCATTTCTCCCAAATACAATTCACATATTTTAAGTTTATCTCAATCAAAAGGCCAAGCATCAATAAAGACTACTGAGAGAAAAAAGCATACACCTGCACCATTCTCAGGCTAGGAAAAAAAGGTCTTGAAAAGGGAGTCCCTTGGGCACTGGTCATTACTGAATCTAAGATGTGAAAAGAAATTCAAACAGTTCCATATTTCCCAATTTTAGCAAATCCCAGGCCCAGGGACAAGGTTAGTTATGTGGTAGAGATTAGAGCAAATTAAAAGGTCTAATGGGTCTTGGTTTTCAATGTCAGATCATTCAGGTAAAAAAGATGGCAGATCCAGGGTTAGCCTGGACCATATTATACAAGATGATACAAGAGATTATCTGAGGTGATGAAAACCAAGACTGTTTCACATTCCTAGAGCTTTTGCACTTAATTATCATTCTATGTTCTATGTCCAAACACAAGCAGCTATACTGGAGAAAGCGGCGCATCCTAGGGTTAGTATTGGTGGGTAGCCCCAGGAGGGGTGTGGGCGACACACCATGCACACAGCAAACCAAGGCAAATACCCTTGTTGTTCTTCAGAACAGGCTGCTTGGCAGAGGGGGTTGGGGCAGGGATCCCAGCAGGTTTGGGGGTGGGCATGTTGACGAGGACCGACTGGAAAGGCACTCCCCCCGAGATTGGTTCCGGGGGAATCAGAGGCGGCAGCTCATCCTCATCAGCAGGGGCTGAGGGCTTACAGGGTGATTCCAGCACCAGCCCAGGTGAGGACGGCAGAAATTGCTGTTTAGGAAGCAGAGGGGGAACTGGGGAGGGAGCGAGAGGCAGAGAGACTGATGGGGTGGGTGCTGGAGGGATAGATGCTGATCCAGCTTTAGGAAGAACCTTCTCAGAGGAAACTGTTGCTGGAGGAGTAGACGTCACAGACTCAAGAGGAAGAGTCAAAGGGCTCTTTGGGGAATGAAAAGAATCTTTGCTTTTTAATGGAGAAACAGGGACGGTTTTGGGAGTCTTTGAAGAGACTTTCTGAGCAGAGACTGTCAGCGGGGCTGGAGTCATTGCAGAAAGGGGTCCTTTGGTACTATTCTTAGCTGAAGGATCTGGGCACACAGGAGGTGAAGTAGCAGAACTCTTCTTGGCCAGTGGACCTTTCTCAGAGGGAGCTGTGACAACCGGAACACTTTCTGGAGCTGCTGTGAGAGCTGGGGAGCCTTTCTTTACCGGTAGGCCTTTAGAAGCCACAGGGGCAATGGACCCCAGGGGACATGTGACTGAAACTGGAGAAGTAGGGGCCTCTTTGGGTGAGGGAGGACTCTCAGGTGAGGGAGTGGGGGCACCTTTGGATGGGGTAGCTGGGGCTCTCTTGGGAGATGGAGTTCCTTCTGGGACTCTTTTGGAGGATGGAACTGCTGAGGTCCCTTTTGGGGCTGGGGTTGCTGGAGACTCCTTGGGGTAAGGAGGAGTCACAGCTGGGGAAGTGGATGGCCCCTTGGGAGATGGGGTTCCTGGGGCCCCTTTGGGGGCTGGAGTTGCCAGAGACTCTTTGGGGGAGGAAGGAGTCATAGCTGAGGGAGTAAGAGACTCTTTGAGAGATGGGGCACCTGGGGCTTTTTTTGAGGAAGGAGCCCCAGCTGGGGGAGTGGAGGTCTCTTTAGGGGATAGGATTGCTGGGCCCCCTTTGGGGGAGGGAGGAGCCACTGCTGAGGCACTGGAGGCCCCTTTGGGAGGTGGAGTAGCTGGGGCTCTTTTGGGGGCTGGAGTTGTTTGAGACTCTTTGGGGGAAGGAGGAGCCCCAGCTGGGGGAGTGGAAGTCTCTTTAGGGGATGGGGTTGCTTGGCCCCCTTTGGGAGATGGAGTTGCTGGAACTCTTTTGGGGGTTGGAGTTGCTTGGGACTTTTTGGGGGAGGGAGGAGCTACAGCTGGGGCACTGGAGGCCCCTTTGGGAGGTGGGGTAGCTGGGGCTCTTTTGGGGGCTGGAGTTGCTTGGGACTCTTTGGGAGAGGAAGGAGCCATAACTTGGGGGGTACAGGTCCCTTTGGGATGTTGTGTAGCTGCAGGAGTGGTGGTCTCTTTAGGGGACAGGGTTGCTGGGCCCCCTTTGGGGGAGGGAGGAGCCACAGCTGGGGCGGTGGAAGCCCCTTTGGGAGATGGGGTAGCTGGGGCTCTTTTGGGGGTTGGAGTTGCTTGGGACTCTTTGGGAGAAGGAGTCATAGCTGGGGGAGTGGGGATCTCTTTAGGGGATGGGGTTGCTGGGCCCCCTTTGGGGGAGGAAGGAGACACAGCAGGGGGAGTGGAGGTCTGTTTAGGGGATGGGATTGCTTGGCCCCCTTTGGGAGACTGGGTAGCTGGGGATTCTTTGGGAGAGGGAGGAGCCATAGCTGGGGCAGTGGGGGTCCCTTTGGGAGATGGAGTAGCTGGGGTTCTTTTGGGGGCTGGAGTTGCTTCAGACTCTTGGGGAGCGGGAGGAGGCACAGCTTGGGAGGTGGGGGCCCCTGTAGGAGGCTGGGTAGCTGGGGACTCTTTGGGGGAGGAAGACTTCCACTCTCCCATGGCTGGGGGAGTGGAAGTCTCTTTAGGGGATGGGGTTGCTGGGCCCCCCTTGGGAGAGGGAGGAGCCACAGCTGGGGCAGTGGGGGTCCCTTTGGGAGATGGAGTAGCTGGGGCTCTTTTGGGGGCTGGAGTTGCTTGAGATTCTTTGGGAGAGGGAGGAGGCATAGCTTGGGAGGTGGGGGCCCTTGTGGCAGGTTGGGTAGGTGGGGACTTTTTGGGGGAGGAAGGAGTCATAGCTGGGGGAGTGGAGGTCTCTTTAGGGGATGGGGTTGCTGGGCTCCCTTTGGGGGAGGGAGGAGTTATAGCTGGAGATGTGGAGGTCTCTTTAGGGGATGCGGTTGTTTGGCCCCCTTTGGGAGATGGAGGAGCTGGGGCTCTCTTGGGGGCTGGAGTTGCTTGGGATTCTTTGGGGGAGGAAGGAGTCACTGTTGGAGTGGAGGACTCTTTAGTGGATGGAGCTGCTGGGTCCCCTTTAGGGGATGAAGGAGCCAAAGCTGAGGCAGTGGGGGTTCCTTTGGGAGATGGAGTAGCTGGGGCTCTTTTGGGGGACTTTTTGGAGGATGAGGTTGCTGGGGCTCCTTTAGGGGAGGAAGGAACCACAGTTGGGGGAGTGAAGGCCTCTTTGGGAGGTGGGGTATCTGGGGTCTCACTGGGGGATGGAGTGGGGGAATGCTTCTTGGCCAGTGACCCTTTAGGGACTTGAAAAGAAAGATTAGCCTCTGGAAGAAAGGAAGCTTCAACTGGAGAAGTAGGGGATGAGTGATTTCCAGTAGGAATATCAGGGATAGCAGGAACACATTTTGAAAGCGGAGAAAGACTTAAGGTAGTAGAAGGAGCTGAGCCCTTCTTGGTTGGACGTCTTTTAGTTTGAGGAGACATACTAGTCCCTAAAGGAGATGGAGAGTCAGCTACGTAAGTTCCTTGAGAAGATGCATTAGCAGAAACACAAGCATCAGAGTCCTTGGTTGGGTGCCCTTCAGGAGAGGAAGCCACAGGTGCCATTGCTGAGGTATGAGAAATACCGTGAACTTTCTTTGCACTTTCAGGATGAAGAGAGGGAAAGGGCTCAGACTTGGGAATTTCAGGGGCTAGTGCCATGGCAGCTGGAAAAGCAGAAACATCCTGGGGGGATAAAGTCACAGTTGGAGCCACAGGGCAACTTTCAGAGGCTGGAGGAACTAAAGGTAAAGTAAGAGTGGAACTACCCTTCTCATCTGGGTGGCTTTTGTGAGATAAAGAGACATCTCCTAGAAAAGGGCTGGCTGTAGTGGCAGGAGCAGAGGTACCTTTGGTAACTGTAGGAACCACCCCCGCAGTGGCAGCACATTCCAGAGGAAATGTAGCTATGTTTGGGGTAGGGAGAGAACTTTTGAGAAGCAGACTAGTGGGGTCTGGGCTTGCACAAGGATCTGTCTTGATTATAGAGGTTGGGGAGTTAACACCCAGAGGAGAGGGAGCACTGGCTGGTGTAACTACAGGGGGAGGCTCTATAAGGCTTTTCTTTGCTGAGGCAGCTTCAGGAGAAAGAGCTATCTCCAGAGATGATGATGTACTTTGGGGAGAGGAGGGACTTTTAGGGGTTGCCAGGGCTAATGGTATTAGAGTTGAGTCTTTCTTGGTAGGGAGTCCTGCCTGTGCTGGTGAAACAGGGGATCCAACAGGAGAGGGAAGTTCAGTCTGGATATCTCCTTGTGTTGGTAACTTTATCAATTTGGGGTTCTCAGAGGTTGACAGAGGAGGGGGGACTGGTATTCCCAGAGGGGTTGCTTGAGTAGAAAGCTCTTTGGGAGCCCCAGGAGCCATAACCAAGGCAGAGCGGGAAGCCGAGTCCTTACTACTAATGGGACCTGATGAAACTGGAGGAGACATACAAGCAGCTACCTCAAAGGTAGTAGGTGCCGCAGAAATTGTAGAGGGGTTAGTCATAACAAATGGGATGGTTCCAAAAGAACAAACAGGAGCTTCTTTCAAGCTCGGACTCCCTGGAGGAGGAGGAGGAATTCGGGTCACCAAAGGCTGACAAGGAGTGGCATTAGGAGAGCCTTTCAGAATGCGACAGGCTGTAGGAGATAATGGAGAAGAGGCGGCTACATTTGATGAGCCAGGAGGACTGAAGGAAGCTATGCCAGTGACGGCAGAGGCGTCTTTCTCAACAGAAAGACCCAGAGGGGAAGCTGGAGCCCCCATTGGAAAAGCAGCCACAGCAGTCGGAGCCACCTCATTTCTGGAAGGAGGTGGAGGAATTACAGATCTCTGAGAAGGGTAAGAGGCCCCCATGGGAGAATGAGCTGCAGAAATGGCATCCATTTTAGGATTTGACAGAACATTAGGACCTGTTTGACCAAAGGGTCGAATAGGAGAATCAAGAGAACTCTGATGTAAAGGTGCTAGATAAGAGCCTGGAGAAGTGAGGAAAACTGGAGGGACGCTGGGAGTCACAGATACAGACTGGGTTGAAAGAGGTAATGCAGCAGGTGAACTAAGGGGTCCCTTTAGGCTGAGGCTTTCAGGGTTTTGTGGAGAAGTCAGAGCTGAGGAAATAGGGATGTCTTTGAACTGAGGGGGAGTGATGGCTGGGGGAGTGGTGGGTGGCATTTGAGGACATGAGGCTACTCCAGACTGAACAGAGGCCAAGGGAGTTCCAAGATGGGAAGGAACAGCACTGACTATACCTGGAGGGATGGGGGTGCCTTTTGGATTAGGACCTACTTGCACGGGACCATGAATAGGAGAGGTCTTTGGTTCTGAGGAAACACTGGGAGGTGACAGAGATGTCACTGACCCTGACTCAGCCCCAGCAATCAAAGCAGGTGAACTAAGAGGGTTAAGTGGATAAGCAGAGCTCTTCTGAACTGAGTGGGGAGCCAAGGCCACCAGAGCCAAGGGAGCTGAAGAGGAATGGGCACCTTTCACAGCTGGAGTTATCATGGGAGAGGCCAGAGCTAAGGCAGCTGGGGAGATGGGAGGCCCTATTAGGTTTGGTAGGAAAACTGGGGTGTCAGTGGGGGAAGGGGCAACTCCCAAAGGCAGGGTTGTTGTTCCAGAGGATGACTGGGGAAAAGGAGCTTCAAAAGGGGTTGAGACAACACTAGAGGGAGACAGGAATGGGGGAGGCTGGTTAGGGGTTGTCTGAGGGCATTGTTGGGGGGCCAGGGAGCAAGGAGGGGGAAGGGTAGATTCAGCCTGCCCTAAGACAGGAGTGACACTCAAGGCTGAAGACACAGGAAGCACAGCTGGAGGAGAAAAGCAAAAAAGGGGATAAAGAAGGAAAGGGAAGGAAAAAAACAAAGGTGAGTTATGCAGCCCAACTTGGTACAACATGCCTCACAGGAAACATGGAATTTTTAATCTGAGAATGAAAGTCACCACACAGGATTAGACAAAGGTGACAGGCAACAGCAACCTTCCCCAAACATACTTCAGTGGTCGAGTAAGAATACCTCCCTCTCCCTATCTCCCACATTTCCCAAGTCCTACACCCCCCACAAAGCAAACTATTTTAAGGTGGAGATAACAGTCTAAGCAGCCTATTAGTCTCTAAATGGGGAGCACAGGCCTAGGAGTGGGTTGGGAACAGCATTCTTTCCACCCTTTCCCAGATGTGCCCTCCCTTCCCTCCTTGAATGAACCCAAAGTCTTTCTTACAGGCCACAGAATACCAGGAGAATAGCTGTTCTACTGTCAAGGATCATGAACTAACTGAAACAGATACTACTGAAAATTGGAACAAGGAAGGCAGTGAGTGGTGATAATGATGGGGAGCCAGAACTGAATGAAAAAAGCAAACCCCCCACCCCAAAAAACAAACCAAGTCTTTATATGCTCAGGCTTTCACTAGGTCAAGAAAAACCTGACTCTTAAAGTTTTAGGAAGGTGATGTTGACAAACAATTCTGTGTGAAGTATTAAATACTAAGTCACTTTGCCTCCCTATGCCTCAGTTTATCTACTCACCCAAAACAAGCAAGCAAAAAACCAACCACAAATGGGTTGTACTTCATCATGTCCACACACCTTCCTAGGTATTGTTAGCTCTTCAGACATCAATTTAAGATGAATTAGACTCCGAGGGAGAGAGCTTAGTCACAAGGGTAGGGGCTGTATTATGAAACTGTAGCCCAACTTGTTAAACCAGACTGCGGTTCTATTTTGGAAGTAGGGAACTGGAGTGGAGAATATATTGGCTCTCCACCCCTTAATCTGGATAAGTATGTCATTCTGCCAAAATAGACCAATGTTCAGCACTAGAGTAAAGCTCAGTAAAAGATTTTCTGAATGATAAAAATTCACAATTTATTCAACCAGTAATTCTAAAATTGTTAGAGTAGTTGACTCCAGAAAGGACAGGTGGCTCAATCAGTTTTTCCTGTAGAGTTGGTAGGTCAAAGTCTTGCAATTACAGTGCAAATGCCTCCAAACATACAAATCAGATTTTGAAACTTAGAATGTTTTCCTGACTGGACTTCAAGATGGGTTAAAGCCCAATTTACTTGCTTTAGACACCATAACCAATTCTTTGGGCTAGTTTTCGCATTCGTTATAATAATTACTTAATAATAGTTAGAGAAAAAATTCAGTGTTTTACCACCGGCACTTCCTTAATATTAAACCTGTGCAAGCTCAAACTATTCAGAAATAAGCTTAACAGCACTAAGAATGACTTCAGAAGCAAATGGCATGAGGCTTGAAAAAAATACACCTGAATTTCAGTCTCCACATTTGTAAAATCAAGTTGTTTAATAAGGTTTTGGTTAGCATTGAATTACAGGATCTTTAGAGATCAGTCTTTTTATCTTCTTCCATTAAGTCCCTTGCACTTCAAGGATTTCATATAGCTTGTTCACTAGCTTAGAGGCCCCCTCCTTTTTCTTTTCTAGCAGCTGTATTAATCCCTTCAGCTGCTAAAATCAGACAGGTGGATAGAGAGAACCTCAATGCTTTCAACTATAAACAACTCTATTTTAATTCCAGAAGAGGAAAGGAATTGCTTAAGTGACAGGTGGAGTTAAAAAAATAAATTATTTATAGGGGCGCCTGGGTGGCTCAGTGGGTTAAAGCCTCTGCCTTCGGCTCAGGGTCCTGGGATTGAGCCCCACATAGGCCCTCTGCTCAGCAGGGAGCCTGCTTCCCCCTTTCTCTCTGTCTGGCTTCCGCCTACTTGTGATCTCTCTCTCTGTCAAATAAATAAAATCTTTAAAAACATTATTTATAATGAGAAAAAGTGAGGATGGAAGTTACAGCCTGAAGATTCCCTTCATTTATTTCAGCACAACTGACACAGCAAGAAAAACATCATTAAGTATTTTTTCACTACCCCCCTCTCAAGTTTTCTAGAGAAGTATTTTAACCACAATTCAAAGCTTGCCTTTATACTATGTTATACCCATCAATTTCAAAGCTGAAGAGCAGTCGAAGGAAAACTTTATTTCAATCTTGGGTTCCAGGCAAGCCGTTGATGCAGGCACTATCCCAGCACACTAGAAACATCTTAGCACCAACCCATAAAATAAGTTAACCAACCCAGTAGGACACATTTACCACCAGCACACATCTCATCCAGACATGTGATGAAGGCACAATGCCAAACTCTGCCATCTAAAACCTTGATGCAACTTGCTGGCTGGATCCTCACAAAGCTCAGGTCTCCTTGGCCTGTAAGTGTGTCATCCAGTTCCAATAGGTAAAAATCACCAAGCCCCTTCCCTGCTCAGTTTTTCTGTGTGAGGTGAGGGCTCCCCAGCACGCCCTGTGAGGCAGTTGCCATAACCTACAAAGCAGGTCTGGGAGCTTTTTATGTTCTCCGATCTTAAATATACTGTTTATACTCCATTCCCTAATGAAGTCCCTCCAGGACGGCGGTTAGTATCACGGATTCTCCTTCCTTGTAAAGCTACAGCCATCTTTAATGAGTTAATTCTGAAAAACCGGAGTGCATCCCCTTTGCCATCTTACCCACCAAAATGGTCTTAGGATCAGTCTTAGAATTTTAATGAACAGTAAGGGGGCTAGGGGAACCTACCTGTCTCAGCTTGGGGCTGTGGCAACTCCTGCTCTGTAGCAGGGACGGTTTCTGTGGCTTCACCAGGCATTTCTGAAGGGAATAAAAAGGAGGCCTGAATTGACTGGGATCCGTTCTGCTGCCCAACCCAGAGTCAAATATTCTTAAAAACTCTGCGAAGGGCTGTTAAGGGAAAAAAAAAAAAAAAAACAAAAACCATGAGGATGTTTCAGGGCAATCCTCCCCAAAGCAGCTGGGAATAGGTAAGACATAAGACGTGACCCTCAGATCTCGGATCAAGCGAATCACCTTCTACTTCTCCTTACTCTGCAGAGAACGGACTTCCAGTGCCCAGAGGTTCCTTTTACTCTACGCTCCAAATCCCACAAAGGCAACCCTCAGCACTGCGTTCTCACCCCAGGGAGAGGATCCCGGTCTGGCTTCCGACCGCGGGAGCACCACCTCCTACACTCACGCCGCCAGCGCTGGGACCACCAGGTCTCCCGTTTGCCGGACTTTCGGGAACCAGGAGGGGAACGAGGGTGCCCGAAGTCCCGGCACTTGCTTGTCACAATTAAGAACGGCGGGTGTGTGTTGGGTGGGGGGGGAGCGGGTTTCCAAGGCTGTGACCCCCTTAACCTCCTTCGGGTTCTCGTGAAGCCTCTGCCAACAGCAGACGCACTCCGCTTCCATCCCCAACACCGCAACGGCTCTATCTTCCCAGCCCTGGCTTCCAAGCCCGGCACGCGCGGCCCTTCTGCCCTGCTTTTGCCAGGATATCAACCGCAGACCCCATTTTGTCCGGAGGCCCCAAGGCCACACTTCCCAGGGCCGAGTAGGAACCCAGGAGCCCCATAAAGCCTCCGACTCTCCTTAGCTCCCAGCCTCTGGGGCAGCTTAATCCGCAAGAAAGGCGGATGGCGGCGGATAGAGAGTAGCGGCGAAGACAGGACTTACTGTGCGGGGGGACGCGGAACCAAGATGGCGGCAGAAAGAGAGCGAGCGAGAGCGTGACCCACGCCTGTTGCAGAAGGAAGCCTGGCGGAGGGGGCGGGACCAGGATCCGATTCCGGGTCAGGAGCTGCCGGCAGTCACTTCCTTTAACGAGTGACCCATCCTACGGTTCCCAGACGGGGTGGTGACGGTCTAAATAAGGGTAAGAATTCGGAACAGGACGCGCTGGCCTGGCAGGAACCTCGGCTCCGAGCCCTGCACTCCTTAGATAGCCGACCCCTTCCCGTCCCCTAAGTCGAGGCATTTTTGATACCCGAAAGGAAAGTAATGAGAGAAGCAACCTCTGCCCTCTGGTCAGTAAAGTAGCCACATTGGTGTTACAGTGACTTTTGTATTTCCCCTTTTCAACTAAAGCAGGAAAATAGGAGATAATAATATCGAACGCCACAGATTCTAGTCACATTATTTTAAGGTAGCAGTGACTGAGGTTAACCCTCATTTTATTTTTGAGGGTTAAATACATAATTAAAAGTGATAAAATACATAATTAAAATACATAATTTAGATCGATGTTGAAACTATTAGATTACATTCCTCAGGAAAAAGCACGTAGGCATATATACAATTCTTTTTGCCTGCTGTTTTGGGCAAATAGATATCCTGAAACTCATCCATTCTAGTAGTCCCAGACCCCAGGTTAGGAACTCATGCTTTATACAGTAAGATTCCTGAAAGTAGAATGTAAATTCAGTGTTTTGTTAATGAAAAGGCCTTGGGTCCTGATCCCCTTGCCCTCTAAGCCCTACAAAAGGATTCAACAAATACATTACCTAAACCAGCTAGCACTATTTGAACTAAAGGTTTTATGACAATTGTGGCTGCCTTTTAAGGGAAGCAGTGACCTTATGCTCTAAAAACTACTTTGAAGTGAGGATTAATAAATTAGAATTAAATGAAATAGTAGTTTACCAGGAATGAGAAATTCTGAAAAATTTTTTTCAGATAGGGGAGGCAATATTGTGGAATGATTAAGAACATGAAACTCTGTAGGGGCGCCTGGCTTGCTCAGTTGGAAGCGCATGCAACTCTTGATCCCAGGTTCATGAGTTCAAGCCCCATGCTGGGTGTAGAGATTACTCAAATAAACTTAAAAAAAAACCCCACTATATATATAGATACACACACACACACACACACACACAGAACATGCACTCCAGCTGTACTCGTCTAAATCACAGCTTAGTCACCTCATAGTGACCTTGGGCAATTTAATTAACCAGTTTGTGCCTCAGTTTCCCTGTCCAAAAATGGGGATATAGTAGCTACTTCATAGGATTGGTAGGAAGATTAGGTGATATATACACATTACTTGAAAAGTGCTTACATATTATTTTTCTAAGTAAATGTGTGATCTGGAAGATTTGTCAGCACAGTCCATTTACCTTCAGAAGAAAGGGCCAGCAATAGCCAATCATCTTCCTCAACAAGTAAAGCTATTTTGACTATTTCACTTTCTTTTCCATCAAGCTCACTGACTCTTCTCTCTGTTGTTAATGACTAAGGAAGGATGTATTCTCTTTCTTTGGATTTCTTTATAACTGGGCAAGTTTGGAGATGGAAGTCAGGTCTGTGCCCTTTGTTTCTACAATTCTCATATATGGATGAGTTGGTAAAATCAGAGAATAGGGAAGTCAATGGTCTTTGAGCATGTTTCTGCCATCTTTAAGAACCAAATATTTATTTTGAAAAAAAAAAAGGACTTATTTTTTAATTCTTTAAGTTTTTATTTAAATTCCAGTTAGCATACAGTATAAAAACTTATTATTTTTTTAAAGATTTTATTTATTTATTTGACAGAGAGAGAAAGACAGCAAGAGAGGGAACACAAGCAGGGGGAGTGGGAGAGGGAGAAGCAGGCTTTCTGCCGAGCAAGGAGCCCAACTCAAGGCTTGATCCCAGGACCCTGGGATCACGACTGGAGCTGAAGGCAGATGCTCAACGACTGAGTCACCCAGGCACCCCCAAACATTTGTTCTTTTACATGAGTACAATATGTTAAGCTTTATCCAAGAGCTTTGATATTAAAGCATTCAAATACTTTAATGGTAGACATATTGGAAGCTTGAAACATCTCTTTTTGAAAGTATAATACCAGTCTTTATACTCTTGTTCTGAGTTCTTAAGATAGACTGAGTCTTTAGTAATTTTGTATTCAGGAATTTTAACTGACCCGCTGTTTTCCAAAGCTAAAAACTGAACAATACATAGTAAATAGAGGCTCAAATGAGGAATTTTGCACAATAATGTTTTTTCTTGAAAAATTAGAAAAGAGAAGGAAATGCAAGGCATTGCCATGTGTTGACTGTGTTGTAAAGTGTTTTATATATACAAACCAAAAGATTAAAAAAAAAAAAAAAAAGACTGTATGGCTGTAGAGAAAACAATGTTGAAGGAAATGCAAAGGAAGGAAAATACTCATAAATCATAGAAAGCACCAGCCTGATAGCTTGACTTCTCAAGTGTTTCTCAGAAGATGGACTGTATTCCAGAATGACTGTTTTGTTTAGACTGGTTACAAAACTAGGCAAAAGAAATCTGACACTTTCAGAAAAAAAACAACAACAAAAACAACAAACTTCCACCTTTAAGTATCTGGATATGTAGAAAGGGAAGTGTTTTGACAAATAAAACAGGCTTTATATTGGTGAAATTGGTTATTCTAAGCTGCTGTTTTATGGTGCAGATTAATCCAATTGTTCTCTGAGAAAAGAAATCAGGAGCTACAAATGCAGTTTGTAAAACAGTTGTAAAAATACTCTACTATCCCTTATTGTAATCTAGTAACTCATATGTTTTGAATTGAAGTTTGGTATGTTTAAATGCCCAGTTTAAAATGATTTTTAAAAGACAGGCAGTGGGGTGTGGCCTGACCAATACAATTATCAGTAAGCAAAATTAGAAGTGACAGAATACATACTCCAGGTATAATTAAGTGTCTAAGACTTAAGCACAAAGCTCTCACATGCCTACAATATTCAGTCCAGAAATAAGGAGGCTCTACCCAGTGAGCTGAGATTAAAGTTTTGGGCATATTACTGTTCCCTTGCCTCTACATATGGCAACTGGTAGAAGTATATCAAAATATATATGGCAACTGGTAAAAGGTATATCAAAAACCTTAGAATTATCTTTGTATAATATTAGCTTTTAAAAAAATATTTTACTTATTTATTTGACAGAGAGAGAGCGATATTTGACCTGAGCTGAAGGCAGCCGCTTAATTGACTTAAGCTACCTAGGCGCCCATATAATATTAACTTTTACAAAATGTATCTGTCATTCACTTATTCCTCCCATTATTGCTCCTTCCAGAAACCTGGACACTCTCCTTTGGTGGCCTCAGGAATCTTTTCAACATAATTTTTCAAGAAAAGGAAATTTTGGGGGTGTCTGGGTAGCTCAGTCTGTTGAGTGTGAGCCTTTGGTTCAGGACATGATCCCAGGGTCCTGGGATTGAGCCTGGCATGGGGCTCCCTGCTCAGAGGGGAGCCAGCTTCTCCCTCTCCCTCTGCCTTTTGTCTGCCTACTTGTGCTCTATCTCTGTCGAGAAAAAAAAAAAGGAAATTTTGCTTTAAGCATGAAGACATTAAGAAACATGGCTCTATAATATTTATTAAATCACTCTTGGAATATTTGATTTTTTTTTTTAAAGATTTTATTTATTTATTTGACAGAGAGGAGAGAGATCACAAGTAGAGAGGCAGGCAGAGAGAGGGGGAAGCAGGCTCCCCGCTGAGCAGAGAGCCCGATGCGGGGCTTGATCCCAGGACCCTGAGATCATGACCCGAGCTGAAGGCAGAGGCTTTAAACCACTGAGCCACCCAGGCACCCCGGAATATTTGATTTTTTTTAAGATTTTATTTCTATTTGAAAGAGAGGGAGAGAGAGTGCGTGCGAGTGACATGAGTGGGGGGAGGGGCAGAGGGAGAGGGAGAAGCAGACTCCCCACTGAGCAGGGAGCCTGAATCTCAGGACCCTGGGATCATGGCCCTAGCCAAAGGCAGACACCCAGCCAACTGAGCCACCAGGTGCCTGAAGTATTTGATTCTTGAAGCTAGAAGATATCTACATTGGTTTGAGGACAGTTGTTATCTTCAGAAGTCTTTCTGTAAATCTGGAATAGAATAGATTCTCATCAAAGGGATAGTAAAGGAAGACAAGACAAATCCCATTTATTTTCACATTCTGATTTGCTTAATGCTTCTATTAAATTCACATCATGCATAAAGATTTGCTTTCACAATTGCTGAAGCCCACATTATAGGCTGAGCTAATACAGAACAAGAATACAAAGGACTTAATATAGCCAGTTGAAATGGCAGGTTCATTGAGGCTTTCCAAGTTCAGAGTCATCATTGTTCATTCAATAAGCACATATTTGAGTGTCTACTATGAATTCAGCATTATCTTGGGCACTACTCTTTAACCATCATGCATATTATTAAAAAATAAAGTGGAAAGGGAGTTTGTATTTCTATAACACGACTACAGTTTTCTATGGTATTGACCGATCTCCTGAATAATATTCATGGCTGATTTCTTTCATTTTGGCTTACACATGTTTGGGTCTCTCCTATTCAAAGAACTTTTCCTCTGACACTGTTGTCCTCTTGGTATCTCCCTTTAGTTCCAATGTGCAACGGGATTTTATCAGTTCTCTACTGCAGTTGACACTTGATAATCTCCTTGAAAATTTCCTTTTCCCGGCTTCTGTACACTTTTAATTTTCCTCTTTCATCTCTCCACTTCCAAATTATTACCAGCTCTCAAGGATGACTCTAGTATTTGCTCCTTTTGGAGATATCCAGTACTAGTGTCCTAATGGTAACAGACCAACTGGCCAACTTGGCCCCTTGGATAAGATAGAGATTTTATCCCCAACCTCTCCCTAGATACATTGTTGCTAGTTTTATTTTGCTAGATAAAACTATAAATTATGGTGCTCCATTCCTCAAAAACCTTTACTAGATTTCCTATCCCTACTGAATTAAGCCCAAACTCTCAAGACTGGAATTCAAGCCATCTATACCCTGGATTCAGTCTGCTTCTTCAGATTTCTATCCCATCAGTTCCTGACACATCCTTTTCCAGATTAGCTGTACTACTTGATGGTCTCCAGAGTGACCTGATGCTTTCCTGTCTAATGCCTTTGCCATTCCTTCAAGAATGAACAACCTGTTCCTTTTTTCCATTTCTGTACCCTTATCAAATCTCTATCTGTAGAAATCCTACGCATACCCCAAGGCATGGTATATTGGCATTGGGAATTAGAATCTGTACAGCAGCTCACTATAAAGAGTTCAAATACTATTCTTTTCATATGAAATCTTCTCAGGTTCTCTCAATCAGATGAGATCTCTTTCTTAGCAGTTTATACTTCTCTGTTTTGTACCAGTACTTCCTAAGGGCAGGAAGGCATGGTGTGGAATTCATCTTTGTATAATTAATCTTTTCTTCCTAATTAATCTAATTCCCTCATAGTACCTGATACACAGAAGGTGTTTAATGAGTATCTGCTGAATTGAATTAAGGGAGCTCAATTTTTAAAACACTAAGGATAGTAAGCTAAATCAATAACTTGTTTTAGGAGGGCAAAAGCTAGAGCTCTAAAATTACTGGATGATTAAACTTCCTACACTAAGATCTAAATAGCCAAAAGGGAAAGGTATAGAGTCTTACCACTCTTCTTGAGAAGTTCTCCTTTTCGGGATTTATCCAGGTTTTCAAGAAAATGTTCAAAAACTTTTATATAAGGAGCTAGACTGGTCTTCTTATAATCTAAATTATGAAGGCCATGCATTATAATTAGCATTTTGGAAGCAAGAATAGGATGATAGTATACCTATAAGTTTTTTTAAAGAATGCTCTAGAACAACAACAACAACAAAAAATTCTCTAGAACAGTGCTGTCCAATATAATGAGAAATGTGTAGTTTAAATACTCTAGTAGCAGGGCGCCTGTGTGGCTGAGTCGGTTAAGCATCTGCCTTCCACTCAGGTCATGATCCCAGAGTCCTGGGATCGAGCCCTCCATTGGGCTACCTACTCCGCGGAAAGCTTGCTTCTCCCTCTGCCTGCCGCTCCCCCTGTTTGTGCTCCCTCTCTCTCTCTGTCAAATAAATAAGTAAAAATCTTAAAATAAATAAATATTCTAGTAGCTACATTAAAAAGGTAAAGTTAATTTTATATTTTATTTAATCCAGTATATCTAAAATATTATCATTAATAAATAAACATTGAAATATTTTACATTCTCTTTCATACTAAATGTTTGAAATCTCAATTTAGATGATATATTATCATGAGAAATACTTGATCTATATTTAGATTTGAATTATAAAATAGTGTAAAAGTAGGCTCATATATCCAAATTTTCCAAGCATACTTAAAAGTTTTCGAATAACTGAACCAAGTATCAGTTTTAAAATTTATTTTAAAAATATTTTAAGAGTATTTTTAAAGATTTATTTATTTTAGAGAGATGCCCATTAAGATTTTTAAGTAATCACTATACCCAACGTGGGACTTGAACTCACAACCCTGAGGTCAAGAGTTGTCTGTTCTACTGACTGAGCCAGCCAGGCACCCCTATCAGTTTTAAAATTTAAATTAATTAAAATTAAATTTAAGGGGCACTTGGGTGGCTCAGTTGTTAAGCGTCTGCCTTCGGCTCAGGTCATGATCCCAGAGTCCTGGGATCGAGCCCCCGCATCGGGCTCCCTGCTCAGCAGGAAGCCTGCTTCTCCCGCTACCATTCCCTCTGCTTGTGTTCTCTCTCTCGCTGTGTTTCTCTCTGTCAAATAAACAAAATCTTTAAAAAAAAAAATTAAATTAAAAAAAATCAGTTCCTTGTTTATACTAGCCACATTCGAAGTGCTTAACAGCCATATGTGGCTGCTGTATTAAGACGATGCTGCTTGAAAATATCCAAACTATGTGTACATATCTACTTTAGTAGTCAGGCTTTCTGGTATTAGACCAACATAATCTATTGCTCTGTGTTAAATCCCATACAATATTCTTTTCTTTACAAATTGTGGCTTCATTAATAGTTTTACCAACAGAGCAAACATTAAAAATGTGAAATCAGGGGCATTCTACCTGGAGACAACCAGAAGTTTATAGTCAGAGTGCCTTAAGTATAGGTATTTTTTGATTTATATAAAATTTAAAAATTTTAAAAATGCACACAAAATTTTTTTTTTTTTAATTTTTATTTATTTGACAGAGAGAAACACAGCGAGAAAGGGAACACAAGCAGAGGGAATGGTAGTGGGAGAAGCAGGCTTCTTGCCGAGCAAGGAGCCCGATGCGGGGCTCGATCCCAGGACCCTGGGATCATGACCTGAGCCGAAGGCAGACACTTAACGACTGAGCCACCCAGGCGCCCTGCACACAAAATTTTTTAAATCTTTTTTTCCCTAAGATTTTACTTATTTATTTAACAGAGCGAGATAGAGAGAGAAAGAGAGAGTGCGCACAAGTAGGGGAAGAGGCAGAGGGAGAAACAGACTCCCCACTGAGCAGGGAGCCTGATGTGGGGCTTGATCCCAGGACCCTGAGATCATGACGTGAACTGAAGGCAGATGCTGAACGACTGAGCCACTCAGGCACCCCCCACAACAAAATTTTGAATACAGAATCTTAGTCATCTATTTAATTACACAATCTATAATACCCAATAGGGGAGAAAATCTGAGAACAAGATGAGCTTTGGATTTCAGTAGTGTGCTATGTCTGGATGGAATAGTCCTCATAATAGTTCATTCAAAAGAGTAAAAAAAGAAACTATACTTAAAAAAAATTTTAAGGGGCACCTGGGTGGCTTAGTCTATTAAGTGTCTGCTTTTGGCTCAGGTCATGATCCTGAGGTCCTAGGATGGAGCCCTGTGTCAGGCTCCCTACTCAGCGGGGTGCCTGCTTCTCCTCCTCCCTCTGCCACTCCCCCCACCCCCAGCTTATGTTCTCTCTCTCTCTCAAATAAATAAATAAAATAAAATAAAATAAAATAAAATAAAATAAAATAAAATTTTTAATAAACATTATCTGATGTACTTGGGACTAGAAAAGGAATCTTGATGAGGATATTCAGGATGAATATCTGAACTGTGGCAATCATGAAAGTACATTATATTTTGTCCTAAACTTTTACATATGAACTTTCTTATAATAATATAAAATGTATACTAAGGAAACAGTTTAGTTTGGGACACAGCCCCATAGTACTTAGAACCTTTAATTCAAGATTCTAAGCTCCTTGCTTATAAGTCTATATGTTTACTTCACCACTGTGGAATATGCAATAGGCATTCAATAATTACTTAAATATTTACTAACTACCTATTATATATTAAGTACTCTGCTAAATTCTAAAAAACTATAAGCCAAACTCTTTGGTTTTAAGAAGTTTTTAAATGAACTAGAAAAACAAGTTCTATGTGTAGTAATAGAAAACAATATATAATTAAAAGACCAAAGAGGCACATGGATAATTATAAGGCCAAAGAATCCACCCGTCAATGTTGAGCGAGGTGGCTGTGAAGTGGGTCTTAGAAGGAAGATGTAATTAGGGGTGCCTGGGTGGCTCAGTCAGTTAAACATCTGACTCTTGGTTTCCACACAGGTCATGATCTCAGGGTGGTGAGACTGAGCCCTGCACTGGGCTCCATGATCTGTGTGGAGTCTGCTTGAGGTTCTTTGCCTCTCTCTCTCCTGCCCCTCACCCTGCTCGTGCTTGCACGCTCTGTCTCAAATAAGTAGAAATAAAATCTTTAAAACTTCACAGGAAGTTCTGTTGACTCTGTAGCTTTGGAGTGTCTTTTGGGTATTGGTATATGAAGATTTGGCTTCTATCAGCAGGAAGATTTATCAATTTCCCAGCGCCATCAAATTCTTGAATATACAATTCAATCACAGTTTAAATATATATTTACCATAACACTCTCCAGATACATCAAGAACAAATAACAAAAGTACTGCATACATAGTAGTTGTTAAATAAGTAGCTGTTGAAACTAAAATTTTGAGAGTCAAATAACTATCAACACAAAATGACAATTTAATCTTATAGTATAGATCCTAGCATTTAGATGTTGCTTAGTAAATATCTATTGACTCAGATTGGATTCACAGCACCATTTGGGCAATTGATGAAGGACAGAAGCGTTGCTATGATATTGTTACTGAGCTGGTTTCAGGATAAACATTGATCCATTCTGGGCTGAATTCAAGGAGAACTAATTACTGGACTGACAGAGGATGTCTATGTAAGAAACTTACGTTAAAGTGAGACTTCAATATATTAACGTACCTCTGGTTCTACGTTTGATATCAGATTCTGCTTCGTTTCCCTCCTTTCCCTCATCATTAATGGAAATAGCATCCAATTCATGGCAGATGGAGCTACAATAGAGTAACAGAATTTTTTTTTTTTTTTTTTTTACTTTTTAACTCTATACTTGATGTCGGGCTCGAACTCATGACCCCAAGATCAAGAGTCACATGCCCTACCAACTGAACTAGCCAGGTGCTCCAGAATAAGAGAATTTTATTTTTAAAGTAGGCCCCATGCCCAGTGTGGAGCCCAATTCAGGGCATAAATTCATGACCCAGAGATTAAGACCTGAGCTGAGATCAAGAGTTGGACACTTAACCAACTGAGTCACCCAAGCACCCTAGAATAAGAATTTTAAAGTTGATTCTTGGTCAACATTACCCAGTGGATGATAGCACAAGAATCCCACAAGATTTTCTGTGAAAAAATTGTGTGACCAACTAAATTTGGGATATTCTAAAAATCACAATCTCTTCTTACAAGTTTTCCATGCATAACAGCATAATAAAAACTGGGAAATATTGCAGTAAAGAACATTTTATCTGTTTAAATAATTATTTCCCAAACTTATTTGATTTTTTTTGTGTTTCTTTTTTGTTTTTAATTTTTTTTTAACCAAACTTAATTGAACTTAAAATCTTTTTATTAAAGAACAGCAACTTGTGTTCTGTGGAACTTACTAGGAAATGTTGCTCTACGAAGGCACCATCATAAAGCCTCAGAGCAGCTGCCTCTCTGAAAGGGATCTAATTCAATCTACTTCAAATTCAGAGTAATAATCACAAACAAAAAAGGAATGATCAATGATCTGGAACATACCTTATGGTTGGAACAGTAAATGGATCAAACTGGTCCACTTTCTGTAAATCAATAGGCACAGAAATACGACCTGTAAGAACCAAAAGTTATAAACTGATGATTGTAAAATACAATCCTATGTGTTATTTTGGCTATATTTTAATCTAAGGCTTACAGAAAGGGTTAGACTTATATGTTAAAAACAATAGCAGAAATTACTTCCACATTAGCTGTGCTTTTAATTTTTCTTAAAAAAACCAAAAAATTAGGTATGAAAGAATGTTGAGCTATTATCTAGTGCTCTTATCTCTATTTTTATTTCTATCTCCTTCTTCCTAATATCTTTTTATATTCAAGGACAGAATACCAAATTTAGTGAGTCCTGAAAAATGAAATAACATAGATAAAGTTCATTTCATTAACTTGGTTTATTTGCTGAGATCAAAACAGACACCTATATGTTGGGCATCTTTAGAAAGCACTTTGGAAATAAAATAGCATTATACTTCCCTTTCACAAAATCCACACCTGGGATACCTCATAAAATTCATTACATCTCAGAAATGAGATAATCAATCTAAAGGATGCCAAGTAAATAACAAGTAAAAGAATTAAGAGAATTGGGAGATGTTGTTTGAAGACAGAGTAAAAAGACTGTGGCTACTTAATGGGAAAAGGATATAATCAAAATGTGTATACTTATGAATATAGTTATTTACCCAAACCCTGAATACTAGCATAAGGGGATACCCACTATAGCTTTAGTTAGGTTTAAAAAATATTAAGAAATATATAATGCACACTGTGTCAAAGACTAATGATGTATTTTATGGTGACTAACATAACACAATAAAAAAACCCAACTTTTCAGCCACTGACTACCTGAACATAATTTAAAAATAATAATCAAATCAAATAAAAAACCAAACAAATAAATTAATTAATTAAAAAACTAAAAAAAAAAAAATATATATATGTATAATGAGCACTGGGTGTTATATGGAACTGATGAGTCACTGAACTCTACCTCTGAACTTAAAGTAAGTTACTATATGTTACTTAATATGATACTATATGTTAATTAATTGAATTTAAATAAAATAAAATATTAAGCTTATTACCAAAAGAAGCTAAAAACACAAAGTTGATGGGTTTAGAAAGGGACTATTCAAATATATGGATTAGAGAATCATTACAGATTATTAAAGGAAACTAGGCAAGTTGGGAGAATTGAATGTGTGACACGACACTCTTCTAAGCACTGTACATTTTATTATTTTTTATTTTTTTTTAAAGATTTATTCATCTGAAAGAGAGAAGGAGACAGAGTACAAGCAGGGGGAGAGGCAGAGGAAGAGGGAGAAGCAGACTCCCTGCTGAGCCTGGATTCCTGACTTGGGGCTTGATCCCAGGATCCAGAGACCATGACCCAAGCCAAAGGCAGACACCCAACCACATGAGCCACCCAGGCACCCCCGCACTTTAGACTTTAGATCTTCACAATAACCCACTGAGGTAGGTACTATATTATCTCCATTTACAGATGAGGAAACCAAGACACAGAGAATAATTAGCCTATCATCCCACAGTGAGTGGCAGAGTTGGATTATTGACACTAAAAAGGACTATACACAACTGTATATGTCTCCTGGTTGGATGAAGTGAAGTTTATGTCAGTATAGCAACTGTTATATTTAAGTCAGTTGCAGTCCATCAAAACATATCTAAGAGAAATGTGAAGAAGGAAAGCTAAAACTATGGAAAAAGAACTGAGGGAGGAGGCAAAGTGGGAAAAGCATAGACCTTTAGATTTAAGAACTGAATTCTGTTCCTAGCTCTGACACAATTTGTTTTAAGACTGTGAACAAGTCACATTAGCCTCTTGGACAGCTGTTTTCTCATCTGTACAGAGAGAACTGTTGTCCTCTGATTTCTAAGTTCCTCTATAGTTCTAACACTAAACCTCAGAAACCCCGAGGAAAATTATTTATGTAGTGGAAACTCATCTGGTAGCTACTAGTCGGAAATTAAAAAATAACTTAGGTATTAGCGGATAGCCTTTCAACTTTTAATATCTTGGACAGCATACATATTCATACCCAGAGACATGCTTACTAAAACAAAAGAAACCCCCATTTTTCTTCTAGTTTTCTTTACCTTCTTTACATTGTACCTGTTTTAGGATGAACACTAAAGGGGCTCTTCAGTAAATGATTGATTCCTTTGCTAACATTGATGTCCAGCCGTGGAAAACAGTACTGGAGCATGATCTCCCATTCAAGCCAGGGTCCATATTTGTCATTTTTGGTACTATCCTAAAAGCAGATGAAAGCCTAGCATGAGGATCAGTAGGAATTTCTGAGGATTTAAGAGATTAAAAAATGGCTTTCAGTGGTCTTTAACTTACTAAGCAAAAAAATTAGAATTTAATTAAGAATGACATTACTATATTTATAATAGAGATTTCAGTGGAATATACCTGCGAGTTGATGGCTTTCGTCAAACATTCCCAACGCTGAAGTGAATTGTGATACTTCGGGAAGTTTTGCAGAAGTTTCTCATGAATTGGTGATGAGTCGTTAAGGAACACACTCATTTAGAGCCATTGATGAACAACTTATTTTCAGTATGTATTACCAAGAATATCAAAAGTTTACTAGAAAATAATTATTGTTTTCTTAAATGCAAATATTAATTAAATACATATCCTTAAAAAAAAGTCCCCTGTAAATATATATACTGATATGAGAGAAAGAATGCCCAAATAACCATATAGTTTTGTTTTTTTAAAAAAGATTTTATGTATTTATTTGGGAGAGAGAGAATAAGAGAGAGAAAGCACGAGAGTGGGGAAGGTCAGAGGGGGAAGCAGATTCCCCAACTGAGCAGGGAGCCCGATGTGGGACTCAATCCTGGGACTCCAAGATCATGAACTGAGCTGAAGGCAGTCGCTTAACCAACGGAGCCACCCAGGTGTCCCTTCTATATAATTTAATGTAAAACCTTTCCCTGGTCTGTACATATTTTGACTAAATGATTCAGCATTCTTTAAGTATCCATTAATTCTATGAGGATCAACTTCCAAAATGAGGAAATTTATTTCCAAAGTGGTCTCATTTCTTATTGTATTCCTGACTAGATCTATTAAAATGCAGAAAAACAGGAGATGTTTTGTATAAAAAGATTAAACTTATAAGAGTAAGTATATGAGAATGTGTAGGCAGAACACATTTATAATATAGATCAATACATATAGCTCACATAGAAATGGCCTTGGGAAAGGATATTTTCAGGAACAAGGGCTAAAATCTTATCCCAGCTTTCTTTATTTTCAAGAATATCTTGATCAACTAAGGCATATTCTTCAAAGTATTTTTTAATTATGTTTATAGATTTGCTGTAGGAATAATAACAGCACAGTCCTAATACTATTAGCAACACATACACCATATAGTTTTTCTTGCCAAGAAGAAAGGCTAGTGCTTGCTTCCATTGAATCTTTTTTTTTAGTGAGCATAAATTAGTCTAATAAGAAGACAAACAGAATTAGCAAACAAACAGAAATTAGCTATATAAAATGGGAATAACATGCCTTCACAGGGTTATGAGAGTTAACTAAGACATTCTAAGGGGGAAGAACCGAGTATAGCACCTGGCTTAGAATAGATATTCAAGAAATGTTTACTTCTTAAACTCCACAACTTAGATGAATAGCATCATAAATATGTAACAAGGGTAGAAAGCCAACAGGCCAGGACAACATAATAATACATCAGTAATAGTGTGGGATAGAGTCTACAGTTTCTATTCTGAATTACTTGCTTTAACATCTCAACAATTAGGTAGTGCTTAGCAATTTGCAAACAGACTTCATATCTATTGTTTCATTTAAACTTTGTCACAACTCAAACAGCAGATGTTGTTTTCCCCATCATACATTTAAGGAAATAGAGGCTCTAATATTTTATCAGAGTTTTAGAAAGCCACAGAACAGAGACTGTTAGTCTTAATGCAATGCTCTTTACATCTAGAGAAGTAGTGAATTTAGTGGAAAGAGTCTGAGTTTTGAAATTAGGCAGACGAGGACATGACTCCTAAATTTAACAATTACTTGTGTGGTACCAAAGAAATTATACTATCTATCTAAATCCTATTTCAAATGGAGATACCCTCATGTCCCTCATGAAGTTATTGTTTAGACCAATAAGAACATTTGAAAGCACCTATCATGAATACTGCAGCATAAAATAGTCATTCAACTAACTCTAGCCATTATTATCTGTAAGATGGTACCCCAATGGAGAAAACTGGTAACAATGTAATTCTAAAAGCACATGTAGGTAAATCAGACACAACTTAAACTGCATGGAATCTTTTCCAACAGACCTGACAAAAGGGTGAATTTTTTCACTTAGGTGGACTTTCTTTTTAACGTCTTGACCACCCTGAAAAATAAACCATCAAAAAAGAACTTCATGTTTATGACGTAAATTAAATAATTAAAAAATTTTTAATGTATTTTAAAGATTGATTAAATTCTATCAAAATATATAAGTTTAGATGCTATTTTATAAAGTCTCAATACCTGTAACTTTCTGGGTTAACTTTGCTTGACATAATTGAACCAGAAAAATCATTTTCCTTTTGCTACAAGGAGGATACTTACAGCAAAATATGAAAGATCTTAAAAAATGTAGCTACTATGATTATTTAATCTGCTAGTAAGATCTTCTACTCTGGAATGTGGATGCTATAAAAGATAGTTTCATTTTTTTCACTAAACATTTCAGGCTTGGTAATATCTAGCAAACAAAGAAATGTAAAGTATCATTAAGATCTTACCTTTACAAGACTCAAATACTCAACTATCCCAGAACGTACTGCAGTGGACAATTTTCTAACCGATTCATCACAGACCCAACAATGAACACCTCTCCTTCCAGAATATACCCAGAGACGATGCTTAAATCCAAAGTCCTCTGAGGAGGGGAGAGATAATAGGTCTTAAAACCTATAAATAAATTTATAAACTCCTGGTTCTTGCTTACTTCCTTGGCTTCATTTTTCCCTCTTATCCGCATGTACTCACCTTAACTATACTAAATTATGTGTAGTTTCCTATGTCTCCCATGGTCTTGCCTTCATGTCTATACCTATCTTGTTCTCTCTGCCAAGAATTTCTTCATACCCCAGCATTTCTATTTCTCTTCCTGACCAATGCCATTTATCATTTGAGACCCTGTCTAGGGTTATTAAAAGATTATTAACTTTAAAGTTAATAAATTTAAAGTGTTTAGAATAGTGCCTGGTACATAATAAGGACCCTATCTAACTAAGAGTTAGCTAATTTTTTTTCTTTTTCTTTTTTAAAGATTTTATTTATTTATTTCACACAGAGAGCGCAAGGGAGAGAGAGACGGAGAGCAAGCATAAACAGGGGGAATGGCAGACAGGAGAGAAGCAGGCTCCCCATTAAGTAGGGAGCCAGATGTGGGGCTCGATCCCAGGACCCTGGGACCATGACCTAAGCAGAAGGCAGCTGCTTAACCGACTGAGCCACCCAGGCGCTCCTATTTTTTTTTTTTCTTGAGTGTTAGTTCTTGGGGCCCCTGGGTGGATCAGTCAGTTAAGCGTCTGCCTTGGGCTCTCTGGTCATGATCCCAGGGTCCTGGGACCAAGCCCCATGTCAGGCTCTCTGCTCAGTGGGAAGCCTGCTTCTCACACTCCTTCTGATGCTCCCCCTGCCTGTGCTCTCTTTCTCTCTGCCAAATAAATAAAATCTTAAAAAAAAAACACAAAAAAACCCAGCTCTTTTTAGTATATGTGTCGCTGAAGCGAAGATAAGAGTTAGCTATTTTTTTTTTGAAAGAGAGATGTGAGCGAGCATGCATGCACAGGGGCAAGGAGTGGCAGAAGGATAGAGAATCCCAAGCAGGCTCCTTGCCCAGCACGGAGCCCCATGTGGGGCTGTATCCCAGGACCCTGAGGTCATGAGCTGATCTGAAAATCAAGAATTAGAGGCTTAACCAACTGAGCTACCCAGACACCCCAAGAGTTAGCTATTTTTTTTTTTTTTAACGTAGCAGCCTTTTTATTTGAGAGGAGAAAGAGAGCATAAGGCAAGGGGAGGGTCCAAGACAGAGGGAGAAGCAGGCTCCCTGCTGAGCAGGGAGCCCAATATGGTGTTCGATCCCAAGACCCCTGGGATCATGACCTGAGCTGAAGGCAGATGATCAACAGACTGAGCCACCCAGGTGCCCCTCTTTTTAATATCATTATCATCCTTATCATCACTTTTTCTGATCCAATCTCTTTCTATTCCTATATGCACCCCTGCTATTCTATATCCCCATGGCACCCTGTGTATATTACTAAATTAAATCTAATCCTCAGTTTTATTTCTCTTTCTTAGACTGTATAACCTTAGATTGTATAACCTATATTAAATGATTAATGATTGAGGCAATCATTATCTTTCATACTTCCCTCATCTAGGACAGTTTGTAGCACATAGAGGTGCTCTGTGTAGCACACAGACTGAACTGGGAAAACTCACTGGTTTGATCAACAGCTTTATTAGAGTTTCAACTACAACTTTATTCTAATCACCTTTTATTTTCCTGATGTATGTTTCAAGGAAACATGTTAGACATCTATGAGATTTGATTATAAAATGGTATACATAGACAAATATTCAGAGGAAAACAGATTCTTGCATTTGACCCCACTCAGAACTGCCAATACTTGCCTTTCAAAGCTCGGTCGATTATGCGTATGGCCATCGTCATGAGGGTCCAGCACTTAGAACAAATGTCTGCAGAACTGGAGTAAAGGCATCATTACTCACTGTCAGTGATATCACCCACCCTACCAGCAAGGCATGCGGTGCTTACCTACAACATCGCCTCACATCGTCATAGTCTGTCATGTCAATGTCAAACACCAGTTCTTTTTCCTGAGCCTGGAAAGCTCCCAGCTTCACTGTGTTGTGCTGATTGGGCTACAAGAGAAAATAGCAGTTTCTATAAGAGCTGTCATGCTGCCGACTATGCTATTTTCTAACCACACAAAGAAAGTGGCCAAAGAGAAATGAAAAAAACCATAATATAATGCCAACTCTACTCAGTCCAAGTTCATTAATTTGGATTCTGTATATCCAGAACGGATGACAGTATAAAGTTCACCTACCTAAAACAGGCTTTAGTAAATATATATTACCATAGATATTTGTTTTTTACCAGTTCTGCTGAGATATAATTGATATGTAACATTGAATAATAAATATTTGTTAATTGGGGTGCCTGGGTGGCTCAGTCCATTAAGCGTTTGCCTTCAGCTCAGGTCATGATCCCAGGGTCCTAGGATCAAGCCCTGCATCAGGCTCCCTGCTCTGCAGAAAACCTGTTTCTCTCTCTTGGACTCCCCCTGCTTGTGTTCCCTCTCTTGCTGTGTCTCTCTCTCTCTGTGAAATAAATAAATCTTAAAAAAAAAAAAATGTTCATCAATAGAAATCTCAATAAGGCTTTTTAAGTTTCTGAAAAAGAAGTACATACAAATGATTAATGCCCTATTGCAAGCTGTTTTAAAGATCTTTATTACTGGACATATAAGTAACAAAAATGTATTTAAAATTTTTCAATAATTCAAAAGATCTCAATTTAGTTTGAACTGCGCCTTTGGCTCAAGCTATAAGTAGCCTCCTTTAAGGCTGTGGGCCACCAGGTATAGAAAGCAGACTGAATACAGGTACTTATCTTGCTCTTTCCAAACCTGCACAAAAATGACAGTAAAGGTTTTCTTAAGAAAGGCATAAGTCTTTTATTTATTTATTTATTTTTAAAGATTTTATTTATTTGACAGAGAGAGACATAGCAAGAGAAGGAACACAAGCAGGGGGAGTGGCAGACGGAGAGAACAGGCTTCCTGCAGAGCAGGGAGCCGGATGCAGGGCTCCATCCCAGGGCTGAAGGCAGACGCTTAACGTCTGAGCCACCCAGGCGTCCCGAAAGGCATAAATCTTTTAAAAAAGGATCGGGGTTGGGGAGGAATTAAAAAGTACCAGAGAGGAGGGGCACCAGGGTGGCTCAGTGGGTTAAGGCCTCTGCCTTTGGCTCAGGTCATGATCTCAGGGTCCTGGGATCGAGCCCAGGTTATCAGGTGATAACGGGTATCCCTAGAGTGAGAGAGAGACAGTGTGTGGTAGTGGTGAAGCTAAGATTAAAAATAGGATCAGTTAAAAATCTATGAAACAGTCCCCCAGATTCTTCCATTTACTCTGCACAGCTGGGTGACTGTGCTCTCATTTCCCTGACAAAGACACCTGAATTATTATCTGAAGAACCTCAAACAGTGGGTCTCTCTGGACTGGGATGGGGGGCAGAACAATAGGCACAGTAGAAGAAAGTATATTGTACTGATATACAGGAGATTAAGTGGACAAATGTTAACATGTGCAAAGTTGAGACCCAGCCCTCTCCCCCACTTCTGTACCCTATCATGACCACCCTAGGCAGGAAACCAGAAGATTCCTCTCTGAAGAATCTGATCAGGAGTGTCAGGCACTATTATAGGCTCTAGGAATAGAAGATCCGCGATCAAAACAAAGATCTCTGTGCTAGTGGAGTTTTCATTCAAGCAAAGATCTCGAGAAACTGACACCAGAGCTTCCTCCCAAAAAAATGGCCTAGCCAGATAACCCTGTAATAAAGAAATCTCAGCCATGTATACACAACTTCCAATCAGCTTTTTTAGTACTTTATTTTTAAATATAAACAACATGCAAGAAATTACCAGACTTATGAGGAAAGCCTCTAATAAGAAAGAGGAGAAAAAACAAGAAAACAAGAAAAAAAAAAAGCAACTTTGAGAAAACAGACTGTACAACAGAAATCATAAGCTATCATTGATATCCTCAGAAAGATAAGCATATCAATAAAAAAGTACAAGATGCTCTAAAAAAAATTCTTGGAAATTATAAAAGGAGAAATGAAAACCTCTGAGGAAATTCCCCAGAAAGTAGAGAAAAAGGACAAAAAGAAAATAAGAGGGGAAAAAAAATTAGTGAACCAATCCAAGGCACATAACATCTGACTTTACGATTTGTAGAGAGACCAGAGAAAAATTATAGATAGAAAAAATTGTATTTAAGAAAAAAAAGATAGGGGTGCCTGGCTGGCTCAGTCAGTAGAGCATGAGACTCTTGATCTCCAGGTTTTAAGTTTGAGCCCCATGTTGGGTATAGAGATTACTTAAAAATAAAATCTTTTTTTTTTAAACTTCAAAATAAAATCTTAGAAAAAGGAAAATTTCCCAGAATCGAAGGACATGAGTTCATGATCATAAGAGCCCATCAAAGGGCGCCTGGGTGGCTCCGTCGTTAAGCTTCTGCCTTCGGCTCAGGTCATGATCCCAGGGCCCTGGGATCGAGCCCTGCATCGGGCTCCCTGCTTGGCAGGAAGCCTGCTTCTCCCGCTACCATTCCCTCTGCTTGTGTTCCCTCTCTCGCTCTGTTTCTCTCTGTCAAATAAATAAAATCTTAAAAAAAAAAAAAAAAAAAAAAAGAGCCCATCAAGTATCTAGCACAATAAGTGCAAAAAGATGCATGCCAAAGCACATCATTGTGAAATTTTAGTACATTAGGGGCAGAGGGGCTAGACAGAAAATCCTGAGAGCCTTCAGTTCCAACACAGTGCAATAAGAATCAGAATGGCATTAGTCTTCTTCACAGCAATACTGGAAACTAGCAGATAATGGAAAATTCTAAGGGAAACTGATTTACAAACAACCATTAGTTAAGCACAAAGGTAGAATGAAGTCATTTTCCAAATACAGAAAGTGTCCATTATTTTCTTTTCCGTGCACCTTTTCTCAGGAAGCTCCCGGAGGACGTGCTCTACCGTAAAGAGAAGTAAACCAAAAAGAGAACAAAGGATTCAGGCAACACAGGATCCAAAATAGGAGAGAGGTGAAAGGAAATCAGGGTGATTACAAGATCATATTTATCCATGAGGCTTAGAGAGACCAAGTAGTCCAGCTCGGAGGTCAGGAAGCTGCAAGTGAAATTTCTTCAGGAGGAAACTGACAAACTACCTGATGGGTCTGAATACATCGGGAGATTTAGACAATTGGCAAGGAGTCTGGGGTTGACTTAGTGATCTAACCCTGATTTTTAATCGAACATATTAGGACATGTGGAAATGAAAAGGTGGGGTAAAGGTAAGTGGTGAGGTTATTAAAAAAAAAAGCTAAATCTTCATCTGCCAGAGTAGGTGGTCGGTAGATAATGCTTAAAATGGAAAATGGAAGAAATATAAAAATGTTACTTACACACAAGGGGCAAATACCTTAAGAATCAGCTAAAAGAAAGTAGCTGCCTCTGGGAAGCAGAAAATAATGGGAGCAGGAGATCCTTAAAAAAAAAAAGCCTTGGGCCACTTGGGTGGTTCAGTCAGTTAAGTGTCTGACTTCTGATTGTGGCTTAGGTTATGATCTCAGGGAAAGGGATTGAGCTCGGGCTGGGCTCCACACTCTGCAGAGTCTGCTTGAGATTCTTTCCCTCTGCCTCTCACCCTGCTGGCGCTTGCTCTCTCTTTCAAATAAATAAATAAACCTGGGGAGGGGGAAGCTCCATACAAAAGCTATCATCCCATGAGTGTGTTTCTCCCCCCATGTATTTTATTTTATTTTTTAATTTACTTGAGAGAGAGAGAGCAGGAGCAAGACAGAGGGGCAGAAGGAGAGAAAGCAGATTCCCCACCGAGCAGGGAGCCTGACACCAAGCCTGATCTCAGGACACTGGGACCATGACCTAAGCTGAAGGCAGAAGGCAGAAGGCAGAAGGCAGAAGGCAGATGCTTAACCAACTAGCCACCCAGGTGCCCCTCCCCATGTGTGTATTTTTAAGGAAAGAAAGGCAATTTTGGTATGTTCATTCATTCAACAAATACATATGGTGTACTCTCTCAGGCACGCACCATTCTAGACATTTAGACCGGATCAGTGGCAACGAGTAGGAGGAGTAGCAGGTTGTAGTAGGCCCCAGAGTGAAGATTTGAGGAGGTGAGGGAAGGAACCAAGGAGATATCTGGGGAAATGGGTTCTGGAGAGTGGAAACTGCTTGAACAGGAGCAGTGTGGCAGAGAAGTGTAGTGAGTGAGGGGGAGAGAGGGGCTTTTACTCTGAGCAAAATGGGGAGCCACTAGAGAATGGTTTTGAGCAGAGGCATCACAGAATCTAACCTGTTTAAAAAGGAGTGCTCTAGCAATGGTGTTGACAATAGACTCTAGAGTCTATAGGAGCAAACTGTTAGGAAGTTTTTATAGTAATTTAGATGAAAGATGATAAGGATGGTAGTAGCACTGGTACCAGTGGTTGGATTTCAGATACTATTCTGGTAGAGCTAAAGAGATTTCCTAATGGAGATATAGGAGTGTGAGAGAAATAGAGGAATCAAGCATAACTCCATGGGGTGCTGGCCTGGCTCAGTCTGTAGAGCAAGTGACTCTAGATATTGCAGTCACATTGGATATAGAGATTACTTAAAAACAAACAAACAAAACACCTCCAATACTGGAGGACAATGTAATTCTTTTAAAAATATCCTCCATTAAGCCATGCTGACTTCCTCATTTACTCTTTTGGCCAGATACTCAATTTTTCTGTCCTAGTGAGAATACAACCAATTCACTGCCGAATGATTTCCAGTCAGTAATGTAGAGTATCAAAGAATAAAAAATATTACAATCTACTTGCAAAAAAGTTAAAGCAGGACTCGACTAGAATCAATTCTAAAAATTTAACCCCGAAACAATGGGAACACCAATCCGTTCTTGGTTTAAAAAACAAAACTACAAAATACATAAAAAAACGATTTCTTACTCTGTGGGAATATACCGCGCCTATATCAATCTTGTATGGATTCATTCTCTGCATCTCCTTTTCCAGCTCACTCTGGTTGTTGAAGGATTGGTAGCGAATGTAAATATCATCTTTCAATGTGAATGAAAATTCACGGTGTTGAAAGTAATTCTTTATTACTGCAAAATAAATATACAATTTTAAAGTTAATTTGGCACTTGATTTAGCTCAGGGCACTAAAACATTAACCAATGATATTTTTGATGAGCCCTCTGTGCCCAACACTGCTACATGTTTAAAAAAAAAAAAAAAAGGAACTAGTTCCTCACTGAAGGGCCATTTCCAGGAAGGAAAAAGATGCAGACATACTCTAAAGATGTAATGTCACCTCGGAGGCTGGTTACCGTAACCTCTCTTGGCCCCTTCATACCTGTGAGGTGGGATGGAGGGCTCGAGACAATGAGCGAAGGCGCCCGGCATTGTCATTCCAAGGAATTCTCCCAAAACCTCCTCACCCTCCCCGCCGAACCACTACCCACTCCGCTCCCGGCTTCCATCACCTCCGCCATAGTTGAGCCAACGATAGTATTGGGCGTAGGGGAAAAGCCTCCGGTAATAAAGCTTAAGCAGCTCGGGCAGCTCGGCTGGGTCAAACGTCTCCATGGAGCGCGGGACTCAACGTCTGCCGTAGTACCGCAAAAATTGGCGGGAGCCACACAGCCAGCGACTCGGACACTGCGCAGGCGCGCTGTGACCGCGCCGGGCCTCTGCACGGGCCGCTGGGAATTGTAGTTCCGACTTGGGTTGGCCGGCGCGGCGTGGTCTCGACCTATCAGCGTCCTCACTAAGTCCCCTGCTCTGGTGGATGGAAGAAAGCTGCTACCATTTCAGGAAGGAAGGTGAGCCCTCGAGCGTATTGACTTAGATTATTAAGATGAAGTAAAAAGTGATGTGCCCCGCTAACTTTATGAATGTTTTGGAAATAACGCATTTAAACAGCGTAAGCCTTTTTAAAAAAGATTATATTTCAGAGCGAGCGCGAGCACAAGCAGGCAGCGCTGCAGGCAGAGGGAGAGGGAGAGGGAGAAGCAGGCTCCCCGCTGAGCAAGGAGACTAAAGGCGGGCTCGATCCTAGGACCCTGGGATCATGACCCAAGCGCAAGGCAGACAACCGACTGAGTCACCCAGGCGCCCCTAAGCCAATGTCTTTTTAAGAAGATCTGGAAATTAATTCTTCGAATTACTAGGTCCAATATGTGGAAATAAGGGAAGACCAACCAAATAAGATCAAAGGCTTTTTATTCAGAGCTTGCTATATAGCAAGGGGGTCAGCTGCAGACACTTGAGTTCTGGCAGAGACTCAAAGGCAGACGGAGGAGTCAAGAAGCTTTATGGGGGCGAGGGAGGTTTCAGGTATACCTAGATTCAAGGCTGTTTGCAAGGGAAAGCTGTAATTGGGCTAACAGGAGTAGGGACATTCTGTGTGATTGGTTAGGAGTGCATATTTGACTTTCTCTGGTTGGTCCTAAATTGGAAGTGGCCACAAAATCTAGGAAAACTGGTATTTACTAATCAAGCCCATTTGGGGTCAGTTGTTACAGGGGTTATTGTTTGGCTTCCTGAGCTATCACTAGAGACAATGGTCCAACTTCTGCAAGTCTGACCTATAGCAGGCTGGCTTCCTGAGCTGTTTATTATACATAAGGGGATTGGTTTCCTGCCTTGGCTTCTTGAGGTTGTAGGTCAGAGTTCTGTTTTGTTTTTGTTTTTGTTTGTAAGTAAACTCTATGCCCAACATAGGGCTTGAACTCACAACCCTGAGTTACATGCACTATGAGCTGAGCCCACCAGCAGCCCTCAGAGTTCTGTTTTTATATATGACCTTGGCCACAGTTTGTATATTCAATCTCTCAAATAGAACACCCAGGAATGCTAAAATCTGAATTATAGGAATCTTGCAGAATCATGGAGAGCTTTATGAGTGTGAAAGGAGCCTTTCTGCTGCTAATGTGTGAATCTGCCCATCAATCTTATCTGGTAAAGATAAACCTCATTGCAAACGTAGACTGGGGTGGACAATCTATAATCACAAAGATATCATGTCACTTGAAAACGATCATTTTCATGAATTTTATGTTTGCAGTAACAGTAAGAGCAGGGAGAGAATACAGTCTCTAGGAAGTTATTATTAGCCTAATCTCAAAAATGGTCAGGGTCTCTCTGCTCCTGTGGGCAAAGTGGTCAAAACTGGGCTCTGGGCAGATCATATTTACTTGAAATTCCTTGAAATCTGGTTTCCTGCACAGATCTTGGTTGATTTTCACAATCCATAGGCATCTTGTTTTGGATAGTGTGAATTTCATAACTGGAAATGTCTTCACTCTAATAATAATGACAAGAGTGCCCTGGGGAGTGCTCTTTTGCAGAACCATATCCCTCTGGACTGTTTAACGGAGGTTTCTCAGTTTTCTCACTGCTGCCTTTAGAACTGACTTTTTTTTTTTTAAGATTTTTTTTTTTAAAGATTTTATTTATTTGACAGAGAGAAACACAGTTGGAGAGGGAACACAAGCAGAGGGAATGGTAGTGGGAGAAGCAGGCTCTCCGCTGAGCAAAGAGCCCGATGTGGGGCTCGATCCCAGGACTCTGGGATCATGACCTGAGCCGAAGGCAGACGCTTAACGACTGAGCCACCCAGGCGCCCCTTAAGATATTTTTTTAAGATTTTAAGATTTTTTTTAAAAGATTTTTTTAAAGATTTTTTAAGATTTATTTCAGACAGAGAGAGAGTGAGAGAGAGCATGAGCGTGGGTGGGCAGGGGCAGAAGGAAAGGGAGAAGCAGACTCCCCAATGAGCAGGAGTCCAACATGGGGCTTGATCCCAGCACTGTAAGATCATGACCTGAGCTGAAGGCAGACACTCAACTGACTGAACCTCTCAGGTGCCCCAGAACTGACTTCTTTGGGATATTTGGGAGTCCCCTGCTTGAATTTCAGGACCACTAAGGAGGGCAACACCTGAAGGAGCTAAGATGTAAGAGGAGAGAGCAAAGGAAGTTATATTTTTTGAGTTCCTACTGTGTGCTCAATTTATTTAACATTAGTTTTCCCATCAGGAAAAAAGGAATAATAATAGCTAATGTTTATATAGCATTTGCTCTGCTATCAGGTACCCTTTGAGAACTTATTCTTCTACCTTCTACCGGTCAGAATGCCTAAAATAAAAAAGACAAGAAATAACTGATGTTGGCGAGGATGTAGAGAAAAAAGAACCCTCATGGAGGGAAATGTAAATTGGTGCAGCCACTGTGGAAAACAGTATGGAGTGTCTTCAAAAAATTAAAAATAGAAATATCATATGACTCATTAATTCCACTACTGGCTATTTACCCAAAGAAAACAAAAGCGTTGTGGTACCTGGGTGGCTCAGTTGGTTAGGTATCTGTCTTTGGCTTGGGTCATGATCTCAGGGTCCTGGGATCAAGCCCCACATTGAGCTCCCTGCTCAGTGGGGAGTCTTCTTCTGCCTCTCCTTCTGTGCTCTCTCCTTCTGTGTTCTCTCTCTCTCAAATAAATGAAATCTTTACAAAAATTAAAAAAAAAAATGAGAGCACTAATTAAAAAAGGTATGTGCACCCTTATGTTTATTGTAGCATTATTTACAGTAGCAAATATATGTAGGCAACCAAGTATCTACCAACAGATGAATGGGCAAAGATGTGATGTATAAATATATGTGTTTATATAAATGTGTAAATAAAAACACACAATGGAGTATTACTCAGCCATAAGAGAATGAGATCCTGCCATTTGCAACAACATGAATGGACTTAGTTTTATGCTAAGTGAAATAAGTGAGACCGAGAAAGGCAGATAGATACCTTATGATTTCACTCATACGTGGAATCTAAGAAACAAAACGAAGACAAACAAAAAACCGGACTCTTAAATACAGAGAACAAAACGGTGGTTGTTAGAGGTGACATGAAATGTAAATGAAAAGTTAATGAAAGAAAGAGTAAACAGAAAGTACAGCATAGAGAATATACTCAATAAGATTGTAATAACACTGGTGACAGATGGTGACAACACTTACCGTGGTAAGCACTGAGTAATGTATAGAATTGTTAGGGTAAAAAAAAAAAGAATTTATTGGGACACCTGGGTGGCTCAGTGCGTTGAGCGTCTGACTCTTGACCTCAGCTCGAGTCATGAATTCAGGCTGCATGTTGGGCTCCATGGTGGGCTTGGAGCCTACTTAAAAAACTTTATCCCTCATAAGAACCCTATATGGTAAAAAAAAAAAAAAAAAAAAGAACCCTATATGGTAGATACTAATATTATCCTATTTTATAGATAGGGAAATCTGCAGAGAATTTAAATACTTTGTCCAAGGTCACATCAGCTAGTAAGTGGGAGAGCCAGATAGCTCTCTGCATTTAACCCCTAAGCTACATGCTTTGTTTCTCCAAGGGTCTGTCGTGAGAATTAAATGAGATAAAGTGAGAGGTCCCTAGCACAGTTTGTAGGCCACAACCAGACCGTGGGAGAGAGCTGTAGAATTCTGTACAAATGCTCTGGTGTGGAGGCTGTTATCCTAGGTGCCACTGGGAGGCAGTATTGCCGTTCAGTTGGTTTCCCCTTGTGCTTTCATCCACAAGTGCAAAACCCCTTTGTCCCTCAAGCCTTATACTATTTGCCATCCTCTTTACATTTACTATATACATCTACTGTCATCCTCTTTGGGTAATCCACCAGTCCTAGGTCTCGCCAAGTTATTTGCAAACTTGGACACTTACCTCGTGGAATTCCCTTCCACTTCAACTCCTGTTGTTATTCTGGATGTTTTTAGCATGTAAATGATGATGTAGGTGATAGATCCACAGATAGTTAATGAACATTTGTGTTGGGCACTTAGCTAGGCTCTGGGGAGGAAAAAATTAATGAGGTGGTTTTTGTTTCTGAGAAAGTTCTAACCTCCTAGGGACAATAAACACAAATCAAAAAGTGAAAAAAAGTGTTATAGATGTATTTATAACCAGCTGTCTATTGGCATTAGCATTTTCCTTAAGACTTGAGTAAGATTGGTACAGGGAGCACAGGCACAAAATTGTAAATGGCATGGCATTTTCCAGAAACTGCCTGTCGTTCCACGTGGACAGAGCTCAGACTTGAAGGGAAGGCCTGGTCAGAGATGGGGCTAAGAGGCAGGCCCGGGTCAGAGCATTGCATGCCAAGCTAAGGAGTGTGGAAATAAAAATTATTCAACCTCCATTTTCTTCCGCTTTGGTTAAAGTTAAGATAAAATATTGATCATATCAATATTTGATGAGATGCCTTGGGAGTAAATAATCTTGTTGAAACAAGTAAGTTGAAAATTTGAAACACTTCTGTGCTAGTTGTTTTCCTCTTTAATAAGGTAAGAAAGAGAAGATTAGAGAATATGTTCTGATGAATCAGAGCATAATAAAGAGAGACTATCTAGGTGGGGCCAAGGTCATATTTAAGTTTAATTATGATAGGTTCTGTCTCTTGTTATCATGAACTCCTGAAAAGTAATAAAGAGCACCATCATAATTGTTTAAGGGCAAAGTTTTAGTTTAATCTCATGGGGATGCTCCTTCTAGCCACAAAGCAAATGATGGCCACAAAGACAATAAAACATGTGTTATAAGACATTGCAGTTGTTTTTAATCTCTACACTGGATCTCATATATAAAGTTGAATTTTTTCACCTAAACTATAAGTTAACCCATCAGGGTTTTTTTTGGTAAGTGACTAGCCAGTATACATACATACTGTATAGGTTTTCATCTTAGTCATGAAGCTGCGTACTCTTTGGGTCTAGCTCTCTCTTTGCAGACTATATAAAATAAAGGATGATAGAATCGAATGGGAACACATCAAACCTTGTTCTTCCACGGGAATTTAGATTGGTCAGAAGACAGTGGGGAGCCTGGGAAGGCTTTTAAGCAGGAGAGAGGCATGATCAGATTTGTGTTTTTATTTATTCATTTTTAAAGAAGATTTCAGATCGGGCAGAGCCCGATCCCAGGACCCCAGGACCATGACCCAAGCCAAAGGCAGATGCTTAACCAACTGAACCATCCAGGTGCCCCAAAGTTGTGTTTTAGAAAGAAATTCTGAAGCCCTGAGGAGGGCAGATAGGAGGGGAGAGAGCAACCAGAGGCAGAGCAGTCTCCAAAAACTGTTGCTGGAATCCAGGTGACAAATACTTGTGGCTTGAACTAAGGCAGTAAAGTGGAGATGGAGGGGATTGGGTGGACAGAGCTGACTTAAGGAGGTAGAGTTAATATTGATTGGGTGTGGGGAATGCGGAAGTGGTCCAGGGTGATTTCTCAGGCTTCAGGCTTGGGCAACTGGAGAGAAGGGGTTAGTCTGGCACCTAGCGGGCACTCAACACTTGTTGAATGTTGAATAGATTTTGGGATAGGAAATAACATGAAAATGAGGAGGATCAGAGAGCAGTGAAGCATCATTATGCAGTTTTGGAAAGTTTAATTTGAGTTACTGCTGTGATACCCCCTAAGCACCCTATGCATTTCTTTCGTAGTCCCCATCAGTATGTAATGGTATGTTTCTTTGTAGTAATATATATTTAATGTCTGTCTTTCCTGCTAAGACTATAAGTTCTATGATTTCAAATATCATGTCTACTTTATTCACTCTACTGTGTCCAGTAACTTGATAGGACCTAGCACATAGTCGGGACGTTTATGGAATGTATGGGTGGGTGAAACCAGGTGGAAGATGTCCAGCCGGTACTTGGATCTGAGGAGCTAGATCTCAGGAGTGATCTGGCCTGAAGACAGAGATTTGCAAGTCATTAGATCAAGGTTGAAGTTGGTGATGACTGAGGATATGTACCGTGAGAAGAGAAGAAAGGCTAGGATGGAACTCTTAAAGATACTGATCAAGTCCTCTTTGCTCGACAGGGAGCCTGCTTCTCACTCTGCCTCTGCCTGCTTGTGCTCTCTCTCTCTGACAAATAAATAAGTAAAATCTTAAAAAAAAAAAAAGATGTGGGTGGAGGGTGTTTCCCACATGTCCAAACCAATTCTTCAGACACAAGCTGGGTGTCCTACAAGTCAACTCGATTCGGACACTAGCTACCTGGAGATAGCATCACATTCCATAGGTTAAGGGTTCAATCACACAAGACTGACCTACTTCAGATGCTGATCTCAAGCCCAGCTTGTCACCTGTGCTTCTGACCAACTGGCTACAAACCAGAGGGTCCCACACATGGCTTCTGGGGTTGGAATACTTTTCTAGAACTGCTCGCAGACCTCAGGAATCCCATTTACTCACTAGATTACCATTTTTTTTTTTTTTTTTTACAAAGGATAGGAATCAACAGCCAGATGAAGAAATACAAAAGGCAAAGTGTGTGGGAAAGGGCTTGGACCTTTCATGTCCTCTCCAGATTCTTCTGAATCTAATCTACATGTGTTCACCAACACAGAAGCTCTCTGAATCTTGCCCTTTTGGGTTTTATGGCGGCTTTATTACATAGGCACAATGGATTAAATCATTGGCCATTGGTGATTGAACTGTCTCTAGCCCCTCTCTCTCCCTGAGATCTGGGGGTGGGACTGAAAATTCCAACTTCTATTCCTGGTTGATTTCCCTGGCAGCCAATGAAGTGCTTTCCAAAAGCACCTGGGCTCGTGAACATAAGCCCAGTTGTGGTAGAAAAGGGCTTGATAGGAATAACAATACATCATTTTACCTTCATGGCTCTGAAGTGATTTCAGGGACTGAGGACAAAAGGTCAAACATTATAAGGAAAGATGCTCCCATTGCTTTTATTATTATTATCATTTTTTAAGATTTTATTTATTTGAGGTGCCTGGGTGGCTCAGTGGGTTAAGGCTTCTGCCTTCAGCTCAGGTCATGATCTCAGGGTCTTGGGATCGAGCCTCAAATGGGGCTCTCTGCTCAGCAGGGAGCCTGCTTCCCGCCCCCCCCCCCACCTGCCTCTCTGCTTACTTGTGATCTCTCTCTCTCAAATAAATAAGTAAAAAAAAATTTAAAAAAAATATATTTTATTTATTTGTCAGAAAGAGAGAGCACCTGCACACACAAGCAGGGGGAACAGCGGACAGAGGGAGAAGCAGGCTCCCCACAAGGAGCCTAATGCGGGACTCGATCCCATGACCCTGGGATTGTGACCTGAGCTGAAGGCAGACACTTCAACAACTGAGCCACCCAGGCATCCTTTCCATTGCTCTTTATCCCTTAGGCATTTCCAAGGGCTTTGGGAGTTATGAGCCAGAAACATGGACAAAGACCAAACATATATAAAAAATAAACATTTGGTCATCTGAAAAACCAAATATATATTCCTTAGAAATCACAATATTGCATACTGGTATACGCTACATTGTAGATGAACCTTGAAAACATCATGCTAAATGAAAGGAGCCAGTCTTAAAAGGCCACATCTCGTGTGATTCCATTTATGTGAAATGTCCAGAATAGGCAAATCCATAGACATGGGAAGTAGATAAGAGGTTGCCTAGGACTAGAGAAGGGAGGAGTGGTGACTTCTAAGGAGTACAGGGTTTCTTTTTGGGGTGAAGAAAGTGCTCTGAAATGAGATACCCTGTGAATATACTAAAACGCAGTGAACTGTATACTTTGAAAGGGTTAATTGTATGGTATGTGAGCTGTGTCAATAAAACACGACTGACTCCATGAAGTCTGAGGTCCCAGGTTTGTGCAGCTGATCTCAGATTGCAGTCTGGGTGGGCTCTGCCTAAATTAGCCAGCCTCCTTACTCCTTACTCCAGCAGGGCTTTCATATTTTAGTATTCCAACTTAAATCAGAGGATGGGGGCCAAAGGACATGGGAAATGCTCTGGTTGGCTGGGGCAGCTCTTTTCTTTCTGCCTTTTTTTTTTTTTTTTAAAAGATTTTATTTATTTGACAGAGAGAGAGAGATCACCAGTAGGCAGAGAGGCAGGTAGAGAGAGAGGGGAAGCAGGCTTCCCGCTGAGCGGAGAACCCAATGCGGGGCTCGATCCCAGGACCCTGAGATCATGACCTGAGCTGAAGGCAGAGGCTTAACCCACTGAGCCACCCAGGCGCCCCTCTTTTCTTTCTGCTTTTTATTTCGGTTATAACGGGTCTGGTTTTCCAGCTGAGCAAGGACACTGGTGAGAATTGCGAACTTGGCCCTAGGGCATGGAGTGCCCCCGTCTTACCACAAGAGGGGGATTTGTGCGAGCAGGGCAAAAGGTGCAGGGTGGGGGGGGGCAGCCTCTTATACCCACTCCCCCCCTCCCCCCCCAGGGATTCATGAAGTCCTCTCAAGCCTCTAGGGTTGGACTTTGCCTGAGCGGGTAGTGTGTGTGTGTTGGGTTGGGGACAGGGAGGAGATGAGGTCTGTATGGAGAGAGGTCTTGATAATTATTTTTTATTTTCTCGAAAGGTCTTTTAGCTTTGATTCCTGAAAGAAATTTCACCACCATTGTTTCTTCTGCTTTTAAAATCTTCACTCCTTTGGAGTTTGGGAAAGTATGGTTTGAAAGTTGGGAGTGATTTTATCCTTGCAAATAAGATCTTCTGGGTATGCCTATAAATTGAGATTCTTGACAGTAGGGAAAAATCAGCTCTCACAGTTCATGCTGGCAGCTGTGGGGTGAGTCCATGAAACTGTGGGTAAGCAAAAGGAGCCTTCTCTAATTAAGTCATGAGAATTGTGTTGCTGAAGCTTGGTAGTCTAGGTCTTGCCCTAACCGGACCCCCACCAACACCACCCACCTCCCATGGCCAGCAAGCTCTTTGCGGCGGGAGGGTGAAAAATTTTTTCTCTTTCTTCTTATTTTTTACTTACTTGGCCACTAAACACAGTTTAATGGTCCCATTATTCCTTCCCACTTGTTAAGTTTCTAATTCTGTGGGGAACAAAGAAGTAAAATTCCAAAGGTGGTTTAAACAAGAAGTGTTCGAAATCCCACATATAGTCCAAACAAGAATTCCTCAGGTTAACATTTTCCTTTCTCTTTGTGGAATCTTATATGCTGATGTGAAATGAAGTGTGATATAACAAAAAATGCCTGCACAAGGCATCAGTTGCTGGAATATTTGCTTATTTTTTCCTCACTTGGCAGAGGTGAAGTCAGTTGTTGGAATGAGGCTGAGATTGGAGAATCTGTTAAGTTTTATGCTTGGACAGATGCAGCATCTTCAAAAAGAGTTTGAGGTAATCTAAAGTAAAAGACACATAGACATTAAGGATAATAAAATGCAAACTGAGTGCTCGCTTTGGCAGCACATATACTAAAATTGGAATGATAGAGAAGATTAGCATGGCCCCTGCGCAAGGGTGACATGCAAATTCATGAAGTGTTCCATATTAAAAAAAAAAATCCAAATGAAATACAAAAAGAAAAAAAATCAAAGCGATAGAAGAGCAAAGAAAAAAATGCTGTCTACAAAGGCTAAGAGAATTGCTCTGATCATTAAATTTGGCTTTGAACATCTAAGATAATATGAAGAACTAGGTAATTTTTAAAAAAACATTTTACTTATTTATTTGACAGAGAGAGAGACAGTGAGAGAGAGAACACAAGCAACGGGTGGTGGCAGAGGGAGAAGCAGACTCCCCGCTGAGCAGGGAGCTGGATGTGGGACTTGATCCCAGAACCCAGAGATCTTGACCTGAGCCGAAGACAGACACTTAATCATTTGAGCCACCTTGGCACCCCATTACAGGATTTATTGTGTGGGGTCTTGCACAGTGTGGGGATGCATGTTGTTCTTGATAAGTATTTCATAAGCAAATGCAGAGTTCTTCAGACTTTTTTTCTTTTCTTTTTTTATCAAAGAAGTATTCTTATTTTTCTAATTTGAGTCAAACACATATAAATCGTAAGTGGATAGTTCAGCGAATTTTTACAAAATTAATATTTAACATTACAACCACACAGGTCAAGAAATGGAACAATACTGGTCCCACAGGCAACCTCCTAATATCTCTCTGGATCTTTGACCCCGCCCACCTCCCCGAGGGTAACCACCAATCTGATTTATAGCAACATAGATTAGTTTTGCCTGTTTGTAACTTTGTGTAGGTGGAATCTACACAAAATTCTTTTGTGTCACAGTATTATGTTTGTGAGATTCATACATCGTGTGTAGCTGTAGTTCATTTTTGTCACTGTATAGCATTACATTGTGTGAACACATTTCAACTTATTTATTCATTCAACTGTTGTTGCATATTTGGGTTGTTTTCAGCTTTTTGGTGCTGCTCCAAACCCATCTTGGGATGCACATGTGCACATATTTTGTAGTCATTGTTTTTATGTACCTAAAGGTAGAATCAATTAGTATAGGGAAGGTGGATTTTTATCTTTAGTAGGTAAGGACAGACCATTTTTCAAATTGATTGACTCAGTTAACTCTTTCAGTGTACATGCTAAGTTGTTCCATATTCTTTTTTTTTTTTTTTTAAAGATTTTATTTATTTATTGGACAGAGAGAGAGAGATCACAGGTAGGCAGGGAGGCAGGCAAGGAGAGAGGGAAAAGCAGGCTCCCTCCCGAGCAGAGAGCCCAATGCAGGGCTCGATCCCAGGACCCTGGGATCATGACCTGAGTCGAAGGCAGAGGCTTTAACCCACTGAGCCACCCAGGCGCCCCCTAGGTTGTTCCATATTCTTTTTTTTTTTAAGATTTTTATTTATTTATTTGATAGAGAAAGATCACAAGTAGGCAGAAAGGCAGACAGAGAGAGGGGGGGAAGCAGGCTCCCCACTGAGCAGAGAGCCTGATGCGGGGCTCGATCCCAGGACCTGAGATCATGACCTGAGCCGAAGGCAGAGGCTTTAACCCTCTGAGCCACCCAGGTGCCCCTGTTCCATATTCTTGTCAGTACTTGACGTTGCCAACTTTCTTTCAGTTAAAACTGAAAGAATAATGGGACCATTAAACCATAAAACTTATGGTGGGTGCATAGTGGCATCTGATTATGATGAATGATTACTGACTTGAATACCACGTAGTCTGTGTGTGCAATATGGGAACAAAGAGAAGAGTGTTGTGGTGGGTCGGTCCATGAATCCATGGGCTGATTTTATATGTATATGTATATATATATAAATATATATATGTATATGTATTTATATGTATATATATAAATAATCTCAAATATATATATATTTGAGAGAGAGCATGTGAGCATAGTGGGGAGGGGCACAGGGAGAGAGGATCTTTTTTCTTCAAGATTATTTATTTGAGAGAAAGGGAGAGCACAGGAAGGGGGAGGGGCAGAGGGAGAGGGAGAAGCAGGCTCCCTCTGAGCAAGAAGCGTGATGTGGAGCTCCATTCCAGGACCCTGGGATCATGACCTGAGCCAAAGGCAGATGCTTAACTGACTGAGCCACCCAGGTCCCTCTCCCCCACCCCACCCATGTGCTGATTACAGACTAGCTCTTAGGATCAGTGACTAGACTGATAGGAGTCTATGACAAACCCAGGTCTGAAGATTTGAAAGGAGGGAATAAAGGCTATTCCTTATTTTGCCATGCACTATACTACAGAGAGGTAGGTCCTCTGCTTGAGATTGAAGAAAGTCAGGGTGAATTAGCGTTGTCCAATATGGTGATAAAGAGCTGGTAGAAATGATGAAGGGGGGCTCCTGGGTTGAGCCTCTGCCTATGGCTCAGGTCATGATCTCAGGGTCCTGGGATCGAGCCTCACATCAGGCTCTCTGCTCAGCAGGGAGCCTGCTTCCCCCTCTTTCTCTCTGCCTGCCTCTCTGCCCACTTGTGATCTCTGTCTGTCAAATAAATAAATAAAATCTTTAAAAAAAAAGAAAGAAAGAAAAGAAATGATGAAGGATGTTGCAACACATGGAGCTTGACATTTCAGTGCACCAGATAGTTTGAGTTCTCATGGCGAAATTTCTTTCTTTCTTTCTTTTTTTGTATTTGTTTTTTATTTTTTTTATTTGACAGAGAGAGAGAGAGATTACAAGTAGGCAGAGAGGTGGGAGGTGAGGGGGAGGAGCAGGCTCCCCGCTGAGCAGAGAGCCTGATGTGGGGCTCGATCCCAGGACCCTGAGATCATGACCTGAGCCGAAGGCAGGGGCTTTAACCCACTGAGCCACCCAGGCGCCCCTGTGGTTTTCTTTTTAACACAGCTTTTGTTGATCCTTTGTTTGGTATTCACAGGTCATGACGTTTTTTGCTTAATCTCTGAGATATCTACAAGTTACAACCTCAGGTTCATGATTTTTGAGTTGGTCATCTTTTTTGTTCTTTTTTTGATATTCCGGTCTTAGGGAGGTCATTTGCTTGGTGGCTAGTGGCTGTGAACATGCATGTAAAACTTTTGAGAGACTATGACATGCCAGGGAGATTATTATGATTATTAGAAGGAAGAAAATTCTCAATGTTTGATGTGTGCTTCGAAGCCATGGTCCCCAAGACCCAAACCAATCAAAATCAAGTAAGTCAGACCTCATGGAAGGAGTCACCCTTTTAAGCCAAGTGGCTTTTTCAGTGATTTTACGTAATTGAGTTTTAACTTTCCTGGAAGTGGTAATCTGGATACGGCACGTGGTGTTGGCCACAGCAGAGAACAAATAACCAAGGGCTATTATATTATGAAGAACAACTTTGATCAGATAGTCTAGGGATTCTTGTTGGGCAGCTATTATTTTAGCAAATTCTGCAATATCTTCAAGAGTTAAGGAGAGGTTTCTGATCATATTCTCATTTACTTTTACCCCTGACCAGGGAAATCTGACTGCCAAAAGAAGTGAATCCTGAGTCATGAATGCCCCTTGCTAGGTTTTTTTCTCATTTGATGATGTCAATCCAGGGAAACCGACCAGTGAGATGTCCTATTTCACATGTGAAAAATTAGGGACACCATTAGATACCCTAAGAGGCATTGCCCAGTAGTGTGCCAGCTGTCTAGCCATTTGTAGACCCAAGGGGAATGGTAATGACCACAGACAGAGGCAAACCCTGTCAAGGCACAAACCAATTCTAGTAAGGTAGCACTGTTAATGGACAGATGGGAGATTTTGGTGACAAATCCAGTAGTCTAAAAGGTGAAGGTTTCCACACCTAGCCATGTCCCAGGAGATGTAGATGATGGTGTTATCTTCACTATCACTGTTTCAACAAGTGGGAAGAAGGGGCAGAGGAGAGGGAGAAGCAGACTCTCCACTGAGCAGGGAGCCCAATGCAGGACTTGATCCCAAGACCCTGGGATCATGGCCTGAGCCGAAGGCAGATGCTTAACCAACTGAGCCACTGAGGCGCCCCTGTTTGCTTTCTTAAATTCCACTCATGAGTGAAATCATATGGTACTTGTCTTTCTTTGACTGACTTGTTTCCCTTAGGATATTATCTCTAGTGCTATCTATGTCATTGTAAATGACAAGATTTCATTCTTTTTGATGGCTGAGTAATATTCCTCTCTGTGTGTGTGTGTGTGTGTGTGTGTGTGTGTGTGTGTGTACCATATCTTCTTTATCCATTCATCTGTCAATGGACATCTGGACTCTCTCCATATTTTGGCTATTGTGGACATTGCTGCTATAACCAAATCCTCATTTTGCACCAGTGTAC
>CM053611.1:59441408-59451962 GCA_028646535.1 Procyon lotor
GGCAGAGAGGCAGGCAGAGAGAGAGGGGGAAGCAGGCTCCCCGCCAAGCAGAGAGCCCAGTGTGGGGCTTGATCTCAGATCCCTGAGATCATGACCTGAGCCAAAGGCAGAGGCTTTAACCCACTGAGCCACCCAGGCGCCCTGTACCAGTGTACTACTGTTGGTATTATAACTCAGTCTTGGATAAATTCATTTTAATCTTAGCCAGCATGACCACACATTAAAATTCATTTTCAAAGATTCCTTTTCCACAAAACTTTTACAACTTTCTTTTTTACAAAGTAAAACAAACAAAAAAAGTTTTACAGCTTTTTCTTTTTTTTACATTCAGATTTTGTCCTAAGTTTTCCCTCCTTAGATAACCAGCATCCCATCTAGCAAGTGTGGGGGGGGCTCCCCTGAGCTTCAATAAAGAACCGGTTTTTAAAAGAGAGAGGGCATTACATAAAGAGAAATTTATCATCAAAAAGAATGAATTATTTAGATAAGGCTGCCCTTCTCACGAAGAATGTAGCTATCAGGGGATGCCTTCTAGGAAATCCAGCTTGGCTGGTTAAAGATTACTTCTCTGGGGGGTGGAGGGTTGAAACTGCAGGTTAGGTATGAGGTCTTGGTTTACCGATGTGGAGCTTTAATGTAAGTGACTCCATTTGGGGCTTGTAGTTTTTTTAACAACTGCAAGCTGACATTTGTGAGTTGGACTATAGGTACAGGGCCTACAGTCATCTGGTGAGGGGTGTATACTTTGGTGGGCCACTGGGGACTGCTGAAGAGGACTAACGTGCCTGAGGCTGGGCCTGAGAAACATTAACCCAGCAGTGGTGTGCAGCATGAACTGGAAGGTGGGAGACAGAATAGGAGGCTTTAGGCCAGGGGGAGGAGTGAAGGGAAAACCCTAGGTAGAGTGTCAGGAAGGGCAGAGGAGAGAGGAAATAGTGTTAAGGAATGCCTACGGTTTGGTTTCCTTTCCAACCAGAGCCTGGCCGAGTGCCTCCTACAAAGAAGGGCTGTTGTGCCATCAATGTGGTAGTTACCAGAGAATACAACATCGACCTCGGCCAGCACACTCCTGGAGTGGGTTTCGAGAAGCGTGCCCCTTGGGTAATCAGAGAGATCCGGAAATTTGCCAAGAAGGAGATGGGAGCTCCAGATGTGTGCATTGACACCGGGCTCAACAGAGCCGTCTGGGCTAAAGGAATGAGGAGGAACGCTCCATACCGTATCCATGTGTGGTTGTCCAGAAAACGTAACAAGGATGAAGATGCACCAAACAAAGTCTGTATGTGGGTTGTCTATGTACCTGTCACGGCTTTCAAAAGTCTACAGACAGCTGGGTGCCTGGGTGGCTCAGTCAGTTAAGTGTCTGCCTTTGGCTCAGGTCGTGATCCCAGGGTCCTGGGATCAAGACCTGTGCTTCTCCCTCTACCCTTCCCCCTGCTCATGATCTTGCTCTCTCTCTCTCAAATAAAGGAATAAAATCTTTAAAAAAATCTACACAGTTAATGTGGATGAGAACTTATCAACTGCTGATTATCAAAGGTATAAAACTCACACACACACACACACACACACACACACAAATCTGTATGGCTTGGAGAGTGACTGAGTGTGAGTAAAAAGTGAGGAAGGTGGAGGAGCCAAAGACTGGGCAAGACTTTGCAGCCCCATGCCCATCAGAGTGGTCAGGTTCAGTCTTGGAGTCTTGGCTTATTATACTTGCTTCGGTGTGTCTTTGTGGAGTTAGATACTTTCTAACTCTCTATAGAGAAGGAAAAAGCCTAGAGAAACTCGTACAACGTATTATAATCACAACTTCCAAGAAAAACAAAAATCATGCAGGGAATACAGCCGTGACATATAATTGTAATCAATCCATTGGGTGCAGTGGCACCATTTTCCGATTGTGCTAAAAACAAACAGGCTTTTCCAGAAGTGGTAATTGTTTATTCATCCTGGGCCAAGAAGTAGGTGCTGTGGCACTTACAAAGGAGGATCACACACAGAACTGAGCCGGGGGTACCAGTTCAGTTGGAGAGATGACTTACGTGGGAGAGGTGTGAACAGATGTTACGGGTGGGCAGATGTGGTGATGACTCAGAGAAAACTTTTTTTGGAGGAAGTGTGAATTGCTGAGCCTTGCAGAACAAGGGAGTATTTGACACGCAGCAATGAGCATCAAGGGCATTTAGGACAAAGAGAATGGTAAGAGCACAGACCTGGAGCATGGAAAGGGCAGAGCATAACTACATGGAGAGCCGCAAGGTCTTTGGTTTGGTTGCAACATAGATTGTATGAGTGGGAAGGAGGAGAGGTAAGTCTGAGGCCTTATCATGGAGGGCCTCGTACACCCAACTAAAGTGGTAGATTATTTTCAGTAGGTTCAATGCTTTTCAGGTAGTAACATCAGCCGAGCGGTGCTTTGGCAGAATTAAGCAGACAGCACCGTGTGGATGAGAGGCGAAGGGACTGATCCTGCAGGGATAGTGAGAAGGCTTCTATGATAGGCCAAGCAAAAGGCACTGAGTGTTGCAGGCTTGAACAATAGATGTGGCCGTAGGAATGAAGGGGAGGGGAAAGGTGCTCTGGATGCAACAGAGCCCGACTCTGCAGCCTCATCTCAAAGAGTGCGTGGGGCAGGGAAGAGGAAGTGTTGGAGCGTTAAGGCTAAAATGTACTACAAATAAAAATTGGGAATACTAGAGGAGAAGCACTTTTAGGAGAGAAGGCGATGAGTCTGCCTTGGGTATACTGGCTAAACGTCTAACTTCAGGAAATTAGAATGTAGGACAAAGCCTCAGGAAACGGTCGGGTTGGGGATATAGTTCTGGGCAGCTGTGTGGAGGTGAGAGTTGGAGCCTTAGGAGGGGACGAGATGGCCAATGAGAGAGGGAAGAACAGGCAGGGAGGGATCCTGGGACAGAACATTGGGGAATCTTTGCAGTTAGGGTGTAGGAAGGAGAGAAGGAGCAGATGAGGAGAGAAGCAAGAGAACCAGGAGAGTGGAGGATCTCGGAAGTCAAGGGAGGAACGTGTTCCCAGAATCGGGTGGTCAAGATGGAGCAGGTGATGGCTTCTGACTGGGAGAGCAGGGAGCTTAGGTGGGAAGGGTAGGCCAGGGCCAGAGCACGGGAAGTCTTTTAGGGGAGAGATAATATGGCGTGGTGAACTGATCCTGTCTTTGCCACTCGCTATCTGTTTGACTTTGGGCAATTCACTTCATTTTTGCCTGAATCTCTGCCTCAGTGTCCTCATCTGAAAAGTAAGCATAATGATTGCATGTATGTCATGGGGTCGTACGTGTGTATGTGTGTGTGTGTGTGTGTGTGTTGTTTTGAACAGTGCCTGGTACAAGGGAAGTCCTAAATTACTGTTCACTATTACGATTATGTGCCAAGCTGAGGAGTTTTGACTTTATCTGTGGGTGACGGGGCCATGGACAGGCTCCAGCAAGGGCATGGCATGGTTGGAAAGCGATCTCCTCCTTTACCTAAGACCCAGTTGGAATTTAAGGACCAGATACAATTACTAGAAAAAAGAAAGTGTAGCTATTGCGGTGATATCTGAGAAGAGAGATAAAAGGCCTTGGGGGTTGTCTGCTTGGTCCTTGGTGAGCCCTGAGTTTCCAGAGGGGGCTGGGAATGGGAGGTAGAGTATAAGGGGTTGGGGAACGCATGGGCAGGGAGACAATAGAGGACCTGTGCATATGCTCTTTGAATATTTTGACCACATGGAGTAAGAGGGGACGGTCATTTAGAGGGTGGCAGGATAGCATTGTTTCAGGGAGGAGGAAAGACAAAAGAGGCAGCCCAGAGGACAGACAATATAGAGACATTTAAAGCAAGGATGTCCTCAGTGGACATGGCAGCCCCCGAAATGAGAGGCAAAATGTGGGTATGAATTAGATCGTGCAGGCCATTGGTTTAGAAATGAGAAGGGTAAGATAGAGCTGATCGGAATTTTGGCAGGAAGGCAAGAGGTGAGCTCATCTGTGGAAGGAGAGCCCAGTGAACATGAGGCTGGGAAATTGAGAAGGCTGGAGATTTGGAACGGGTATTATTGGGAACACACGAGGGGAGGGTCAGATGGAGGCAAACAGAAGGTCGGCCTTGTGTCAGCAAAGTCCAGCCGAGATGGGGTATTATTGATTTGTTGTGGAATTCACTGGTTTGTTTTCTGGCCTTTCTCTAGTGCCACTTGGCAGCTGGCAACGGGGGAATGTGGATGGTAAAGGCTTTGGGACATCAGTAAAACACCCCTCGAGTGTCTGGCCCTGGGACCTCCACTGAATGAGGAGGTAAATGAAGCTATAAGGGGACCGTACTAATAGAATGAGCAAAGGGAGGGCCCCGTGGGAGGAAGGAGACAGGGAGAGGTGGGGGAAGGAGGAGGAGAGATACGAAGGGGCCGTAGTCAGAGAGGGCAGTTTCAGCTTTCAAGAACATTGTGGAAAAGCAGCTTCAAACGATGATGAAGGTCAAGGGCAACGAGGGTCCAGCCTGAAAGAAATAGTAGATCTTTTGTGATTATGAAGGTATTTTCTGAGTTCAACTTCAAAACTCCTTAAGGAAAATTAACCAGGCAGTACCCTGTGGATGAGAAGGAAGGAAACAATACAGTATGAGAAAGCTGAGTTCAGTTGATGGACAGGAAGTTGGCTGAAAATATCTAGAGGCAATAAATCAAGAAATAGTCATATAACATATAAATCTCCTGGGTCAAAGGCAGAAACATACGTGATTGCATGACTTTTGCAGATGAATGGTTATAAAAACAGGCAGGCCACTTGAGTTTGATCTTTGAAGTAGTTTAGGCATCTTTAGGGAATTTGATTTGTGTTTGGGTTTGGCCCACACTCGAGAGTCTGTCCGGGCCGGCATGTCTCTCCCATGAGTGTGGTCTTCTTGCTGCTAGGTAGGCGGTTGAAGAGTAAGACCCAGGGAGGCTGTGTGGCCTGAGCCTGCCTGCCTCTCTCTGCCTGCCTCTCTGCCTCCTTGTAATCTCTCTTTCTCTGTCAAATAAATAAATCAAATCTTAAAAAAAAAAAGATTTTATTTATTTGATAGAGAGGAAAGAGATCACAAGTAGGCAGAGAGGGGGAAGCAGGCTCCCCACTGAGCAGAGAGCCTGATATGGGGCTCGATCCCAGGACCCTGAGATCATGACCCGAGCCGAAGGCAGAGGCTTAACCCACTGAGCCACACAGGCGCCCCATGTTTAAGTAGACTTACAGGGTCCTGGGGGTCAGGCTGAAATTGCCTTTTGCCCTTAACGAAGTGTCAACATCCAGGCAGCTAAGTTCCTAGAGGAATGTCACCCTGCCTGTTTCAAGGACTTGTCAAGGGGCTGTAAGTAGTAAGGAAATTTAATAACTTTTCTTCTGCCTTTGTTTCCCACACTAACACTATCTACCGGAGATAGCATCAGATCCCACAAGTGAAAGGTTCAGTCCTGTAAGACTGCCCCCGCCGCCCCCTGCCCCATCCCTGGCCCTATTACAGATGCCAGCCACCAGCCCAGCTTATCACCCGTACTTCTGATGACTGGCCACACGTTGGACGTTCCAATGATCCCCTTTTTGAATTCTATTAATTTGCTAGAGACCCTCACAGAACTCACAGAAGTGCTTAACTATGCAGAACATACGAGGTCACTAGACGTGGGGTGGGTGGGGGCGTGGGTGAAGTAGGTGAAGAGGGTTAAGAGCACATTTATCATGATGAGCACTGAGTAATGTATGAATTGTCGAATCACCGTATTGTACACCTGGAACTGATGTAACACTCCATGTTAACTCTGCTGGAATGAAAAAAAAAAACCAAAAACCTCACAAAAATATTTTATGTGCTAGAGTACTGGTTTATTATAAAAGGATATAACTCAGGAACAGCCAGATGGAAGAGATGCGGAGGGCAAGGTGTGGGGAAGGGACACACAGCTTGCAAGCCCTCTCCAAACCTGCGGCTGTCCCCAAGTCTCCATGTGTTCACCAACCCAGAAACTCTCTGAACCCCATTCTTTTGTTTTTTTTTTTTCTTTTATGGAACCTTCATGAAACCTAGGCATGATTGATTTAAATCATTGGCCATTGGTGATTGGATTCAATCTCTAGTCCCTCTCCCCTTCTCAGAGGTAGAGGGGCGAGTGGGACTCATTCCAACCCTCTGATCACATTGTTGGTTCCCTCATCCTTAGGGGAGGCCCTAAGGTAACCTTATTAACATAATAAGACAGCTTTGTTCTCCTCACTTAGGAAATTCTGTGTTTTAAGCCTTGTGCCCGAAATAGACAAAGACCACATATGTATTTTTAATTATAAATCACAGCATCACAACTTTCATTCCCCTGTAGCTACTGCCTTCTTTCCTCTCCTTCCCAGACTCTTAAAAGGAGTCTGTCTCTACTTGCCTCTACTTCCTGCCCTCCAGCCCATCCATCTGCCCACTGCTGCCTGGCTTCTTTACTCTTAACTCCTTAAGAGTCTTGTTTAGATCACCAGTAACTTGCCAGTATTCAGTGGAGCTCCGTGTTGCAGAGTTGATCCTCATTAAGCCCCTCTTCCCTTGGCTTCCTTTGGCTTTCTTTCTACTACTTCTCTGGCTCATTCTTCCTGTTATTCTTTTCTCCCTTCATTCCCCACCCCCCAGGATATTTTCTTTCATTTATCTATCTAGCAGCATTTATCCAAGCACACAGCACTGGCTGTGTACCCTTCACTGGGCCAGGTGTAGAGGAATCCATAGCCTGGCTCGCAAGGGCTTTATAGTCTAAAAGTGGGAGGAAGCAGTGTGACATCACAATACACAAGTGCAGGCTGCAGCGGGGGTGCCTGGGAGGGAGCGGTCCATTTCTTTAGACCAGGGTCGGGTTAAGAGGGATCCCAAAGTCTTCTGCCTGGACCCCCTTCCTCTGCTTTGCCCTGAGCTATACTTCATCTCTCAGTGCTCATCTATAAAATTATGCGGCAGTCGTGGAGGTGTGTTGCTCAGATGTCTTTTCAAGAGAATCTGCTTTGAGGAGTGACATTGACTCACAGCCTCCAGCCGTTGCCTTTGGATCTGCGATGGCCTGGATACTGAGGCGCGCTTCTCCTTGGTACCCCCAGCTAGTGACGGAGCATGGCGGCCGCAACAGAGCCCAGCCAGTTCTGCCCAGTGTGGGGTTCTACTGCGCAGTCTCTGCTCAAGGGCCCCCCGTTGGCCTGGCTGGGACTTTCTCAGGGTCCTATACTTTAAGGAGCCTTCTCTCAAATCCTCCCTCCTCTTTCTCCTTTCAGAGGCATCAGACCTGCGTCACCACCTACTCCTGCACTCTCCCCTTTATCCTCTTGTAGTATTTTCCCCACGGAATCACTGGCGTGCCTGAATGTTTTGGCGTTTGAACCTGACACAGGGATGTAACAGGACCTGCCTTAGAATGTTGTTGTGAGAATTCAATGAGTTCATATGTGTGAAGTGTTCTGCTATTATTGTTGTTAGCTATTGTTATGATTATTTTATTACCCTTTAGACCTCAACTTCTATTTTACTCTCTCTAGAAACCTCAGATCTCCCTAGGGTGCTCCGGCAGCATCTTGTCCTTAATTCTATTCCATTGCTTTGTTTTCTTGTGGGCTTTCACACTTAGATGGTGAATTCAATGAATAATGGAACCTTGTTGGGTTTACTGTTGTTTATCCGTGTCTAACATTGTGTCTGACTCATAGTAGGTATTGAATTGGTGTTTGTTGAATGAAAATGGTGATTCAGCTGAGTATTAATGGATGAGCATTATTTGCCAAGTGGATGAGGGCTGGGAAAGAGGGGATTGTTGAGAGAATTGTGTGCTGGGCCGTGAAAAGCCTGTACTGTGTGGGGTACTGAAAGCTGCTATGACTGAAGAGTGGGGTGCAAGAGGGATGTGGCAAAAAAAGAAGCCTAAGGAGTAAGTCAAGGTCCAGAGCACTGCGATGGCCTGAATGCCAAGCCGAAGAGTTTGAATGGCATAGATTCACCTCGCACAGAAGGTGCAGGCCTTCTGATGTCCGGGCGGGCTCACACCCATCTGTGATGGTGTCTCATATCCTTATGAAAAATATGTTACTTCGCCCAACATTATAGATTGCCCCCCAAATGGTGGCTGTTTCTCTAGAACTACATGAAGAAATATAGGCCTCTGTGAACACTCATTTCAACAACACATCTGATTGGTCTTTATTTACAAACTGCTTCGGCTGGAATATCTCCCCCGAACGGTTGGGTCTCTTAACCAATCTCGTTGCCTTCCTTGCAGGCCTGATAAATATACCTTCCACTCGTGCTGTGAGACAGATCTCTCTCAAGCTAAATCTGCTCATCTTACTCCTCAATGTAATACCTCCCAATAACAGCACACTCTGGTTGCCTACAAGGTAACGTCCAGATTCCTTAGTGTGGCCCACTAGGAATGCCCTGGTCTGGGCCTCCGCGGCCTCTGTGTGCTCTGTCCCGCACCACGCTGAAGTGCTTGGTGGGAAGGGAAGGAAGGGAGGGAAGCCATGCTGCCCCACACTTCCTTCATATACACTCTCTGGCTGCCTGGAATGTTCTTCATCCAGGTCTGCTTCTTGAACTCTTAGCTGTCTTACAGGAAGTAGTTGCCAAACCACTGCCCCTGTGAAGCCATTTCTAACTTGGTAGGCCATGAGTCCTACTCCTTTGCAGCCCCGTCAGACTGTGTGTTTGTTGTTACGGCACCGGCCACACTGCGTGGCACTCGTCCCGTTACCTCTGATGCCCTCTCTGGACTGTGCCTCCGGGAGGATCGGTGACAATGGAGTCCCCAACCCCGGGAGCAGTGCCTGGCACATAGCATATCCTCAGTAGATAACTGCTTACAGAGAAAAGGACAGAAGGAAATGAAAGCTAGTCTCTTTCTTTTGAAGTAGAAGGGAGTCCCTTCACCATGTGGCTGGGCCTGGCGGCCCTCGTGGGCCTCTACTTCCTCCTGCGCTGGTACCGGGAGAGGCAGGTGGTGAGCCACCTCCGAGACAAGTACGTCTTCATCACGGGCTGTGACTCGGGCTTCGGGAACCTGCTGGCCCGGCAGCTGGACCTACGAGGCTTGAGGGTGCTGGCCGCGTGTCTGACGGAGGAGGGGGCCCAGAAGCTGAGAGACCAGACGTCAGACAGGCTGGAGACGGTGATCCTGGACGTCACCAAGACAGAGAGCATCTCCGCGGCCACCCAGTGGGTGAAGGAGCGTGTGGGGGACAGAGGTAAGGAGAAGTAGTTTCTCCTTCCATTTACTTGCGCCTGAGGTTGTTAAAGTTTTCTCTCTACATGTAAAATCTCAAAAGTAGGGCTTGACAGGCTGTCTTTTTCATTTGTTGGATAGTCGTGATCTTTGGTGGTGTTTCATTTCCTTAACAATGTTTACCTTGAAAAACGAGCCAAATAGATTTGAAGCTATTATCTCACCTTGCCAGTGGAGTATTTATAACGGTGGTACTTTATGTTTAAAGAATTTTCAAGATATTCTTCAGAAACTGATTCTTCTCCCCATGGCTACCGTTTAAGATAGAGTCATTCCTGGGCACCTGGGTGGCTCAATTGGTTAAGCGTTTGCCTTTGGCTTAGGTCATGAACCCAGAGTCCTGGGATCAAGCCCCACATCGGGGCCCCTGCTCAGCGGGGAGTCTGCTTCTCCCTCTCCCCCTCTCCCTACTTTTGTGTTCTCTCTCTCTCTCTCTGACAAATAAATAAATGAAACCTTTAACAAAATAAACTTATATTTAGCATAAGTATTTTATATGTCTTATAATTCTGATATCTAATGTCTTTGTGAGTCTTTTTCTGATGTCTGTTGATTCTCCAGGCTCTTGCATTTGGTGTTTTGTTTCCTTCTGTATTTTTTTTTAAGATTTTATTTATTCATTTTCCAGAGAGAGAGAGAGATCACAAGTTGGCAGAGAGGCAGGCAGAGAGAGAAGGGGAAGCAGACTCCCCGATGAGCAGAGAGCCCGACGCGGGGCTCGATCCCAGGACCCCGAGATCATGACCTGAGCCAAAGGCAGAGGCTTTAACCCACTGAGCCATCCAGGTGCCCCTCCTTCTGTATTTTGATTTATGACCATGAACTGCAATTTTTTTTAGTAGCGATGGTGATTCCCTGGGGCCTGACATAAAGATTCCTCCAGAGAGGATCCATGTTTGTTTCTATCAGTTGCCAGGGGTGCTCAGAAGCCTTGACCACCTTGAACTTAATTCTTGCCTTGAGATTTTTGGATCATCCTGAGAGTGGGAATTTGGCTGCAAACTCTCAGGAGGTAATGTAGTGATGAGTCCTCAGGGTTGATAGGGACGATTCTGGCTCCCTCCCCACGACACCTAAGTTCAAGGTGGACAGTGTTACTCTCAGTCCTTTGGAAGGACTTTCTATCTCACCCTTGTACTGATAGCATAGCCATTGAAGATCCCAGTTTAATGAAGAAAGTATTTTTTATTAGAATCCCTACCTTAGGTAGGTCCTGGACTTCATATCTTATTGTGTATTTTTTTGAGGCTATAAATATTGAAATCCAAGTTCACTCCGGTTGGC
>CM053611.1:59452462-59471393 GCA_028646535.1 Procyon lotor
AAATCTGGCCATTTGCAATGATGTGGATAGAACTAGAGGGTATTATGCTAAGTTAAATAAGTCAGTCAAAGACAACTCTCATATGATCTCTCTGATATGAAGAATTTAAGAGGCAGGGCAGGGGGTCATGGGGGGGGGAGGGAAATGAAACAAGATGGGATCGGGAAGGAGACAAATCATAAGAGACTCCTAAACTCACAAAACAAACTGAGGTTGCTGGGGGGTAGGGGGGTAGGGATAGGATGGCTGGGTTATGGACACTGGGGAGGGTATGTGCTATGGTAAGTGCTGTGAAATGTGTAAGCCTGACAATTCACAGTCACGTACCCTGAGGCAAATAATACATTATATGTTAATAAAAAAAAGAAAAAAATATTCCTGCCTAATTCTTCCTTTTTAAAAAAAAATTATTTTTAACTTTTCCTTTTTGTACATGAGAGTTAATCCATTTGCATTGAATGCTCTATTTGAAAGACATTTTTCCTTTAATACAATTGTAAAACAAGCCCTGTCAAGCATTTAGAAATAATCATCATAATATTTTTTCTGTAATAGATTATTGCCTAAGCAACCTTTGAACTTATTTCTGGAGATGATAAAGCACCGAGAGAGCTATCTTTGCAAGCCAGTATACCAGCCAACCAGAAACTTCTGACAATTACAGCCCGATAGACAGCACGTCTGGGCTGCCCGTGGTCGGCTCTGGGTGTAACCTCTCTGTCAGGCTCTTTGGCAGTGAACACTTATCCCTCTCCTGCTGCTATTGCAGATTCTTGTTTTTGCTTTTGTTTCTTTTGGGGTCATAGTCAAGAAATTGTGGCCAAGACAAGGTCAAGGAGCTTTTAAGATTTCAGGTCTTACATTTAAGTCGTTGGTGAATTTCAAGTTAATTTCTGTGCCTGGTGTAACATAGGAGTCGAATTTCATTATTTTGCATGTGAATATCTAGTTTTCTCTTACCAAAGAGACTCTTCTCTCCCCATTGAGTGTTTTTGACTCCCCTGTCAAATATTTGACCGTTTATGCATGAAATTATTTCTAGACCTCAATTCTGTTCCATTGGTCTATGTGTTCGTTTTTACGCCAGTACCATACTGTTTTGACGACTATACCTTTATAGCAGTGGTTCTTATTTTCTTGATCCACAATACACTTGAGGAATAGCAAACATTCCCGTGAATAACAGTGGCTCCCACGATCCAAGGACTCGACTACTAATTATCCCAAGACAACAAGCACGGACCAGTATTATTTCAGGCACGCTGGAACATGTGAGCAGCCTAATTATAGCAGTGATTTTCAGCTGGGGGAAGGGCTTAATCTCCTAAAGAGTATGTGAAGATGTCCGAAAAGCCGGAGGCTTAAGTATCAGTTAGGACTTGAGTAGAAAAAAATAGAAACCACCGCAGTTATTTTATGAGAGAGAGAATTTAGCATATAGAATCATTAACCAAGGGCACCTGGGTGGCTCATGAGTTAAGCCTCTGCCTTCGGCTCAGGTCATGATCTCAGGGTCCTGGGATCGAGCCCCACATTGGGCTCTCTGCTCAGCGGGGAGCCTGCTTCCTCCTCTCTCTGTCTGCCTCTCTGCCTACTTGTGATCTCTCTCTCTGTCAAATAAATAAATAAAATAAAATAAAAAAGTCGAAGCGTTGGCAAAGGCAAGGGTGAACTGATTGTTCTAATCTTTGGCAATTTCACTTATTTATCCGTCTCTTATAATAAGAACCTATCCTTTTTTTTTTTTTTAATTTGATTCACAATAAGATGGATAAGACATATATGACTTTACACTTTTTCCGCTAATGTAAACTCTGTGTTTGGCATTCTTTTTGAGTAACCTAGACAGTCTTTACTCTGCTAATTGACATAATTAGGCCAGAGCTTGAAGTCCTTGGACCTATTCTGGATCATCATCCAATTTTTGTGACTAACCATTGTTTCCCTTAGGTCATATCCCTAAAATAGTTGTGTGAATTTAAGTCGAAAGATCCTGGGCAATTGATTTTCAAACATAATCTAAAACTGTTGAATGGAACGATGGGGCTATTGTAATGGTCCACTGCTTCTCAACTTTTCATTTGGCTATGAATTAACTGGAGATCTTGTTAAAATATGGGTTTTGATTCAGGAAGTCTGATGCAGGGTCTGGGATTTTGCATTTTAAAATAAATTCCCAGGTAATGACAATGATGCTGGTCTACACATGTTTTGGTTTTTTTGTTTTTTTGTTTTTTTTAAAGATTTATTTTTATTTTATTTATTTGAAGCAGAGAGAGAGAGAGAACATGAGAGGGGAGAAGTCAGAGAAGAAGCAGGCTACCCACAGAGCAAGGAGCCCGATGTGGGACTCGGTCCCAGGACTCCAGGATCATGACCTGAGCCGAAGGCAGTTGCTTAACCAACTGAGCCACCCAGGGACCCCATGTTTTTTTTTGTTTTTTTTTTTTTAAAGATTTTATTTATTTGACAGAGAGAAACACAGCGAGAGAGGGAACACAAGCAGAGGGAATGGTAGCGGGAGAAGCAGGCTTCCCGCCAAGCAGGGAGCCCAATGCGGGGCTCGATCCCAGGCCCCTGGGATCTGACCTGGGCCGAAGGCAGACGCTTAACGACTGAGCCACCCAGGCGCCCCGACCCCATGTTTTGAATAGCAAGGTTCTAGACCGTGTGATAAGCATCCTCTCCCTGCTTTTCAGCATATTGAGGGTAGACGTCATGAACACCTTCAAAAACTTGTTTGCGTACACGTTGTGACTTTTGCAATCGAGTAATAAGAAAAACAATATATATTGGCAGTTCTAGCACACTGATTTGTATCTGTTCTCCACTGAAAATTCCCTAAAATGATAGTAAGATACCTTTTAAAATAAGGACTATAATCTCATAAGGAAGAAGAGAAGATTCACAGCAATAAAATTTTAGGAGAAAGCAAGTGGACAAGTGGTAAATGATTTAGCAGAACTGAAAATACTGAATAACATGCCAGCAATGAGGAACCTAACAAGCAACTCAATTTAACTGAAGAACTCCCATAGGGCTAAAGAATTAGGGCCCTAGACGTCTCTGGAAGTGGGGGTTGGTGAAGGCCTGAGAAAAGAAGGATCGCTCGAAAACTTATTTAAGAAACAGACCATCAGACCTCCTCCCAGATAAGTACAGCAACTGTCTCACTCACACCTGGGAAGAGGGAGTAAAAAACAATGAATATCTAGATAAGAGTGAGGGGCACGGATATTCTGCAAATGGGATGAACTGAAAATTTACTGTCAGTGCTGAAACTCCGAGCTCAGTCTTCTTTTTGTATTTGGCAACCTGAATGGAGCCAGCCAACGTATGCCCTCCAGCTGGGAGACGAGAAAAGCTTCTCTGGGGAATCGGACAAACCCAAGAGAAACAAAATTCCCAGACACTAATACCAGGGATCCACTGAAACAGGCCGGTGATGACAAAACAGTGAAGATCATCATTGGTAAGTGTTATCAATTTGCTGTTCTTTAGCTCCCTGCTCTTAAATATGAGCAACTAGCTAAGGACCAACAGACATTAGAAGAAAAAGTCTAGTGTGAAAGATAGAGACCAAAAGGAGCCAACAGAATAAAGTCGCCTGCGGGAAGCAGAAAATGCAAGGAGGAAACGTACACAAAACACTCTCCATATCTCCGAGAGATAAGAGAAAAGATTTCATACCTGAAACAAGAAGAGGATGTTATTATAAAAGGAACATTCAGAGAACAAAAAAGAGCTCCTGGAAATTAGAAGAGCACAAATGAAAATTCAATGGAAGGACCAGAATATTAAGCAACAGGCAATCGCTTCTCGGCCTTTTGGCTAAGATCAAGTGTAAGCAACAGGCAATTTATCTTTAAAATAGAAAGGCAAAGACTTGGAGTGCAGAAAAGAAAATTAAAGGAGCAAGTCCTCCAAATAATGGAAATTCTAGAAAGAGGGCACAAAAATAATGGAGGGGATAAAATTATCAAAGATATATTCAGGAGAATTTTCTAGAAATGAAGGACATGTGTTTTCAGGTTGATAGGGCCCATGAAGCACCCAGCATATTGTTAGAGCATTCACTCACATCAGAGTGAAAGTCAAGAGCAGTGTGGACAAAGGGAAGATCCGGCAGACTTCCAGGGAAGAAAACAGGATTTGTGTAAAGTGTTGAGAGTCAGAATGGTGTCAGATTCCTCACCAGCAATGACGGAGGTGAGGAGAGGGGAGCTATGCCTGAAAATTTCAGAAAGAAAGGGATTTCCATGCTGGGGTTCCACATGCAGCCAAGATCAATTAAATACGAACATAAAATCAAGACATTTTCAGACATGAAAATTCTCAAATTATCTCCCAGGCACCCTTTGTTAGGCACCTACTCCAAAATGAGGGAATTCACAAAAAAAGAAGAGGACGTGAGGTTTCCAGCAACAATGGATCCAACATAGGAAAAAGACAAAAGAAATGTCTAGAATGGCAGTGGAGGGAAATCCCAAGATGGCAACTGGGTAGCAGGACCTAGAGAAATCAGTCCAGATTGGAGCAATTCCAGAGGCCCCAAGAAATCATCCTAGAAGATGAAATTACAGAACACCTAAGGTGTTTGAACATACCGAGAGGTGATTTACAAAACTGGAGGGAGAAGCAGAGGAGGTCAGTTTAGTGGTAAAGAAATAAGACATGAGAAACTGAGCAGAAAAAAAAAAAGATAAGTAATTGTTTACATAGTCAGCATATGTCAGCCCTGAGCTGCAATCTACCAAATTCCCAAATAACTAAGCTGGAGGGATGGGGGCCAATTGGAGTGCACTTAGGGGGGAGGGGGGGTGGGGGCTAAATGGGTTAAAGTCTTATCTCCCACCCCCCATAGTGAGATCTCACAGTATGAATGAATAAAAAATATTCAAATCAAAATCAAGCAACAAAAACATGCTATTGACACATATGGAGATAAATATCAAAATAATTGACTAAAAGAATCCAAAGTGGTGTCTTCTGTGGATTGGGAAATAAGAGGGAGGGGGAAGAGAGTCCTGTCGGTTTTCAGAGCAACTATTTGATTGTCTGCGTGTCCATATAATTTTTGTAAAAGTAAAAATCACAATTTAAAAAGGAATGAGGGGCGCCTGGGTGGCTCAATCATTAAGCGTCTGCCTTCGGCCCAGGTCATGCTCCCAGGGTCCTGGGATCGAGCCCCTCATTGGGTTCTCTGCTCGGCAGGAAGCCTGCTTCTCCCGCTACCATTCCCTCTGCTTGTGTTCCCTCTCTCGCTGTGTTTCTCTCTGTCAAATAAATAAAATCTTTTAAAAACAAACAAACAAACAAATAAATAAATAAAAAGGAATGAGATAGAAGGGTTCTCGTTTCTATAAGCGATCATCTGTGGCAAAGATTAAAGCTGTGATTTGGGGGAAATATCAAAAGCATAAAGAAGAAAATAAAAAGCACTCGAATCTCGCCTCCTTAAGATAACTACTGTTAAGAGTTCAGCTGTAAGATTCAGTGTATTTCTTCCCAGTTGAGTGTTTGACCTAGCACATTTCTGTTTACCCTGTAGGTTTAATTGAATGGAACAAGCACGAGCTGAGCACCTACTATGGGTAAGATGCTTAAGAACATACATACAAAGACACGGTCCCTGTGTTTCAATTCTATTATGGGTTAGAGTTACTTCAAAAGAGCCAAAAATAACATGGGGTTTTAACTGCCTAAGGAAGTCCCTCTCCTTCCTTTCCTATTAATCTTTTTTTTTTAAAGATTTTATTTGCTTGAGAGAGACACACACACACACATCAAGAGAGAGAACACAAGCAGAGGGAGTGGGAGAGAGAGAAGCAGGCTTCCTGCCGAGCAGAGAGCCCGATTCAGGGCTCGATCCCAGGACCCTGGGAACATGACCTGAGCCCAAGGCAGACGCTTAATGACTGAGCCACCCGGGCATCCCCCAACCCCACACTTATTAAACTTAATCTTTGTAGCTCTAGAAGTTCCAGAAAGAGGAGAAACTTTGCCAAGGCTGGTAATACACATTCAAAATGAAACATACTACGGGCTACCCAGGAATTTTACCAAATTTAATTCTTACTTTACATTTGCTACCAGCAAAAAAAAAAAAAAAATGGTGTCAGGTACAGTCAATGTTGACAATGTTTACAGACCTTACTTTGGCCAATGTAACTAAGAGTGACCTAGACCAAGGTGTGGTTTCAGCCAAGAACTGGGGGAGAGTAGTGGCCTGATGGTCCCCGTGCTTGCTTTCTCCCAGCTTTCTAATCTAAAGAAGAAAATCAGCTTCTGTGCACTTTAAACCCAATTTGGGCAAGTAAGCTGTCGCTTCTCTTATGCCTGTTTGATGAGGGGAAAAATTAACCCGGCCAGCAGGTGAGAGAATTTGGCCCACGCCATTGGTTGGTGCTGGGTTCCAGCCTGTGTAGGTCACTTGCTTGGCAGTCGCCGTCCTATCTGAAGGGGGAGATGGGCAGGATCCCACGGCACCCCACAGCGGTGCGGCACGGGTCTCCGGAGCCTGACCCCTGGGGTTCCTCATCTGTAGAATGGGCATATTAATAACAGTGAAAGTTGTCTGGGAAGATTAAATGAGTTAGTATTTGTAACCCACATAGTGTCCGGCACCTGATGGGCGCTATGTAAGCATTTCCTGATTATTTGAAATAAACCCTGGCTGAATGGGCTCAAAAAAAAGGCGGGGGGACGCCCCTTACCACCCACCAAAGATCACAGACATGAGAATTGGGTGACGACTTCTTCCGTTCTTGAGGCCACCTTCTTCCCAAGCTGCAGGTTGGTTTTCTTTAACATCTACGTCATGAGAAGTAAGCCATTCCACAATTAGCTTTAGATGGTAATAGTGTATCTTAGCAAGTGTCAGACACAGCTTTAAGCATTTTATGTACATTATCTCATTTGATCTTCCCATTCAATAAAACCAAAACACGGGAAAGGTGAGTTCCGTGCCTAAGCTCACATCCTTGGTAAGTGGTGGTGCCAGCATTCGGTCCTAGAAGAGCTTCCCCGTGGTAATGGGATGCCCCTCAGAGAGCGTGTTCTGATGGGAAGAGCATACAATTTTCTTTTCTTTTCTTATTTTTTTCTCAGGTTTTTATTTTTATTTATTTATTTTAAAAGATTTTATTTATTTGTTTGACAGAGAGAGATCACAAGTAGGCAGAGAGGCAGGCAGAGGGAGAGGGGGAAGCAGGCTCCCTGCTGAACAGAGAGCCCAACGTGGGCCTTGATCCCAGGACCCTGAGATCATGACCTGAGCTGAAGGCAGAGGCTTTAACCCACTGAGCCACCCAGGCACCTCTCCTCGAGTTTTTATTATGGGGAGATCTCAAATGTATAGAAGGGAACATGCAATTTTAAATGCTCCTGATCTTCCCGTTTGTCTCTGCTGTTGATAGAAACCAGTTACTCCCCATGCCTCAACAAGGCTCCCCGGTTCCCGATGTGATGGTGCTCCCGCGGGTCACACAACCACCCAACTTATTCTCTATAGGAATTTTTCTTTCCGTTTCTATCAAAACCAATTTTATTCCACAGAAATATCAGAACCTAGTGATTCCGAATTCTATATTCGCTACATTCATAGTCCAAGTAGAGGTAAAGACAAGTCATTAGGTCAACTGGTCTCTTACCTCAGAGGGAATCCCATTACAATAGTCCCCTCTTATCCATGGTTTCACTTTCTGTGGTTTCTTTCTTTCTTTTCTTTTTTTAAGATTCTATTTATTTATTTGAGAGAAAGAGAGTGAATGAGAGAGAGCTCAAGTAGGGAAGGGGCAGAGGGAAAGAAAGAAGTAGACTCCCCTGCTGACCAGGGAACCTGATGCAGGGCTCGATCCCAGGACCTGAGCCGAAGGCAGACGCTTAACCGACTGAGCCACCCAGGTGCCCATCACTTTCTGTGGATTCAGTTACCCCGACCAACCCCTGTCTGGAAGCAGACAGTCCTTCTGAGCCTCATCAGGTCAGGGTAGCCTAGTGCTACGTCACAGTGCCTACGTCATTCACCTCACTTCATTTCATCACGTAGGCATTTTATCATCTCAGATCATCACAGGAAGGGTGAGTAAGCACAGCAAGATACTTGGAGAGAGGGACCACATACATAATTTCTAGTACAGCGTACTGATGTAATTGTTCTGTTTTATTATTAGTTATTATTGCTAATCTCTTACTGTGCCTCATTCATAAGTTAAACTTACATAGATATAGACATAGAGTTTGACAATATCCTCAGTTTCAGGCAACCACTAGGGGTCTTGCAAGGCAGGGACTGTCATGAGCCCTTAAGGTAAAGGATTCCTCAGCCAATTCTGTATTTCAGTAGTGCAAGTCCTTACATCCAGTTCTAGCCATTACCCCAGAAGATCAAACTCTGGGAAGAGGTTGATTTACAAACCAAGAACCCAGTTTACAGGGGAAGCTACTTCTGAGTGTAAAACCTATCTAGGGCATTTTTCATATTACTAAGTAGGAGGTATTGTGAGACAAAGGGGAAGACTAACTGGGTGAGATGGAGAACACCTCGGTCATAGATCAAGCTATTGTTTGGTGAGGACACATTTCCAGCCAAGAGATGAGATGCTTTTAAAGAATATTTCCAACAAGTTAGTACCATGAGTGAACTGCCCTCCTTCCATTCTAGAAGTATGGGGTCCTGGGGCCCAGCAGTAGTCCTCAGGTCCAGAATAGCCTCTCTCCTGGGCAAGGCTGTAGACTCTGTGGCTGGGTTCTCCTTTCTGGCTTCTCCGAGGCTCCGTGTAACCCACCACCCCCTGTTAGAGCCCTGCCACACTCACACTTGTGGCAGTGTGCCGAGCGGAAGGCATGTCATGTGCACACAGCACAGTCCAGGCTTTCCTGGTGACCTGTCTTACCCCACTGAAACTCAGGAGGTTCTCGTGACTCCTTAGCATGACACGAGCAAACCATTTTTTAGGTAGGGCTACATCTGAAATGACTCATTTCACATCCAGAGTGACATTATTTCTAACTTTCTGAGAAATCTCCCCACTTAGAGCTAGTAGCTTCCTGATGCAGCAACTGGGGGTTCAACCTTTGTAAGTCAAGTGATAATATGTGGTTGTGGTGATTTGCCCAAGAGAGAGGAAAAGAAGGAGGAAGGACATGGTGGTTGAGTTAAACCTGTGTAGTTGCCCGTGATTAGTTAATCCACTAGCTTTAAAGCTTTTTACTTACCTTGTTTTATCTGCCCTGCTAAAACAAAACTAAACTAAACTCATTTGTTGTTCCGTTGTTACAAGAATGACCTTGGAATGGTTACCCTTGAGTAAGGCAGAGGTTAAGTTAACGGAATCCAAACCTGTCATTTGAATGTCTGTAAGATTTGTAGCACTATAAATAAGAAAAATATGAAATAATACAGCTTCGAATATAACTGGCAATGATCTATTGGGTCCACTCAGTTGCTGAATCAACATGGGTGGGATGGTAGGATTAAGTCAGATGTGGAAATTAGGGGTCGCACCCTCAAATGCAGGGTTAGTGGATTGTACCAGATCCCCTTATCTGGCATAGAGATATGGAAAGAGCCTTCTCGTAGTACTTGTCTTCCATCATTGTGAGAAAACACATTACCTGTTGAAATAAACTTGGAGGCCCACGATGGAGCTGCTCCTGCCCCTGGTGCCCCATCAGCAAACCCCACTTCTGGGGTTTCCTAAACGCTCTGCTTTAGCAGAAATGCAATGTATCCAGACGGCCAATCTCCAGATGCCAGGCCAACTCCGGACTCTATACTTACTTCTTTGTTCCTTGATCTTTCTAAATTAGGTCTGATATGCAACCTCGACCAACCATGCCCTATTTTGGAGCTGGAACTTTTAATCCTCTCTAAAGCTCACTCTTAGCCTAGATGTCTTGTGAAAAGGACTTCACTTCTTGTGAGGCACTGCGTTCCCTCAATCCATGGATCGTCTTCCCTTGAAGAAAGGACATCGGACTTCTTAGCTTTGTCATTTGACAATGCCTACCAGTATAAATATTCTTATCCCAGCCAAAGCCAAAGTCTCAGGTCTATATGCAACCTCAGCTACCCAACAGAACAATGTCAAATTACTTGGAAGGAAATACTTTCCTCCTCCATGGCTAAATGTCTGAAGAGAGTGTGGAGCCCAATGCAGGGCCTGAACTTATGACCCTGAGATTAAGACTTGAGCTGAGATCAAGAGTCAAACACTCAACCAACTGAGCCACCCAGGTGACCCTAAATATGTTAAATTTGTTAATGAAGTCCAAGTTCCTCAAGGGAGTTTAAATAGCAGAACCAAATATTAATCGAACTCCCCTTTAAAAACTGATAAAATCTGCTAAATTGTACGGATAAAATAAGGTCTATAAAAAGGAAAATGTCTTTTTTACAACTTCAGTAAATCAGACATTAATTTTAATAATCAAAGTGAAGTGGGGAAGCTGAAGGGACTCCATTTTAGAAAGGCTCCATCTCCGCTGGTTTTCTGCTAGGCCCCCTTCATTCATGTTCTATACTTTGCTTCTGAAGAAACCAAAGAAGCTGTGTTCCCACTTCAAGGCAGAAACAAGAAAGTTCATCATTCTCTGAGTTTTGTCCTAGGCCCCAAATACCTGATAACAACCAAGAAGAGCCAGATCCCAGACGAGTTCCAGGACATTAGCTTTGAATAAACCCTGGCTGATGCTGACATCAACCTCCCCCCGCCTCCATCTTCAGTGATTCATGAGATGACACCTATCTGACGCTTGACACTTGTCTTTGATTGGACCCTACCCTGGATTCCTAAAGGAATGTGTACTCTAGACCCCTTTCCAGTATAAACCCCTAACCCCAAGTGATGACGAGACTCATTCTCCTTTCCTTTCTGAATCTCTCAGACACTCTGCTGTTCTGTCACTCATGCTACTCAATAAACTCTGCTTTCACTTCTCCAGCTTGAGTTGGATTTCTTTTTTTTTTTAAGATTTTATTTATTTCTTTGACACAGAGAGATCACAAGTAGGCAGAGACTCCAGTGGAGAGAGAGGGGGAAGCAGGCTCCTCGCCGAGCGGAGAGCCTGATGTGGGGCTCAGGCTTACACAGGACCCTGAGATCGTGAACTGAGCCAAAGGCAGAGGCTTAACCCACTGAGCCACCCAGGCGCCCCTCGCATTGGATTTCTAACCTGGGAGAAGGCAAGGACCCTCTTGGGCTGGTCCTGTGGAAACCCCCACTGGGTGCTTGAACCCAACCAGCCTGCATCCAAAATAATCCCAAAAAAGTCTTTTCTGCGAAACCTTACGTAACACCTATCATTGCAAAATGAGCTTTGAGTCCAAGGGATCTTGGGTAGTAATCTAACTCCTACGTGAAATAAAGGCATTCAAATTACTCAATAGAAAAACAGAAGATGAGAATACTCACTGTACAAATCAGGAAAACATCAATAAACATATGAAAAGAAATATAACCTCCCCAATGGTTAAAGACATGCCAACTAAAACAAAAATGACTTTGCAATAATGAAGTATCTTGTTTGCTTTGGTTTATTTTTAATGTGGGTGTCCAAGGTTAACAAGAACTCAGGTTACCTGGGTACTTAGGCACTGAGGTCTAAGGGGAATTTGGTAGCTCATTAAAAAAATTTTAAAACCCGGGTGCCTGGGTGGCTCAGTGGGTTAAAGCCTCTGCCTTCAGCTCAAGTCATGATCTCAGGGTCGTGGGATTGAGCTCTGCATCAAGGTCTCTGCTCAGTGGGGAGCTTGCTTCCCCCTCTCCCTCTGCCTATCTCTCTGCCTACTTGTCATCTCTCTCTGTCAAATAAATAAATAAAATCTTTAAAAAAATTTTTTTAAAACACACATAAATTATGTATGCCAATATGGACTGGTATTATGTATGGACCAGTATTTTTATTCTCAAAAATTTATCTTAGGGTAATAATAAAATAACAACTTACACATTTAACCACCTTACAGTGCCGTGGATAATTGCTAAGAATTGGAGAGAACGCAGCCAGCCAAGAATAACTAAAATGTGATGACAAGTTAACAGAATAAAAGTGATGTGATCTAAATACGACATAAAATATATATAATACTTATGTATATATTAAAAGAAAAGTCTCATATGAACACTATGACCCTTTTTAAAAGCATATACATACATAAAGAAAAGTCTGCATGTGTGGGCCAAAAAAAATTAAGAGTGGTTATGTCTCAGTGGTAGAATTATATTCATTATCATTTCCTCCTTTTTTGTTTTTCATGTGTTATAATGTCTTACGACTGGCCTATATTGCTTATGTAATAAAGAAAAACAATAAAACTGTGTGTATGTTTTGTTTGTTCATTCGTGTCAAGGTATGAGCAAACCATAAATTAAAAAGGGAAAAACAGATGAGATGTCAGGACCTACAGCACAGGGAAGGTTTACTATATGTAGAATTGAGCACTCACTTTGAAATCTGTTCAAGGGGCACCTGGGTGGCTCAGTGGGTTAAGGCCTCTGCCTTCAGCTCAGGTCATGATCTCAGGGTCCTGGGATCGGGCCCCACATCAGGCTCTTTGCTCAGCAGGGAGCCTGCTTCCCCCTCTCTCTCTGCCTGCCTCTCTGCCTACTTGTGATCTCTCTCTCTCTGTCAAATAAATAAATAAAATCTTAAAAAAAAAAAAACCAAATGAACGAAAACAGGGGCCACGAAGATTCTATCACATTTGCAAACCATTTTGGTTAAATGAGAATGAGAGGAGTGCAGTGAATGGTTAGACAATTGGATATTTTTTTAAAGATTTTATTTATTTATTTGACAGAGAGAAAGGCAGCGAAAGCAGGAACATGAGCAGGGGGAGTGGGAGAGGAAAAACAGGCTTCCCGCCAAGTAGGAAGCCCAATGCGGGGCTGGATCCCAGGACCCAAGGTTCATGACCTGAGCCGAAGGCATACGTTTAATGACTGAGCCACTCAGGTGCCCTACAACTGAATTTTTTAAAGTAATCTATATGCTCAGCATGGGGCTTGAACCCATGACCCAGAGATAAAGAGTCACATGCTCCACCAACTGAGCCAACCAGGCACCTCCAGACAACTGGACTTTTAAAAGCCTGCTCCAAAGGTCAATTTAAAAAAAATGATGAGGAGGGAGCATGGGTGCCTGGGTGGCTCAATCACTTAAGGGTCCTACTCTTGACTTTGGCTCAGGCCATGATCTCAGGTTTGTGAAACTGAGCTCTGAGCTGGGTGTAGAGCCTGCTTAAGATTCTCTCTCCCTCTCCCACTGCCCCTCTCCGACTCTCGCTCACTTAAAAAAAATGAGATCCAAACTTTCATGGGGAATTGGCTTAGAGAGAAGAAGTAGAGACAGAGGGGTGCCAGGGTGGCTCAGTCATTAAACATCTGCCTTTGGCTCCAGTCATGATCCCGGGGTCCTGGGTTCGAGCCCCACATCAGGTTCCCTGCTCAGTGGGGAGCCTGCTTCTCCTTCTTCCATGCCCCCTGCTTGTGTTCCCCATCTCTCTGTATCTCTCTGTCAAATAAATAAAATCTTAAAAAAAAAAAGTAGAGACAGAAATAAACACAGGTAGCAGAGGCCCCAACGAATCAGGAATACGACTGATTGTGTTTAAAACTACCATTTAGGGGCACCTGGGTGGCTCAGTGGGTTAAGGCCTCTGCCTTCGGCTCAGGTCCTGATCTCAGGGTCCTGGGATCAAGCCCTGGATCCGGCTCTCTGCTCAGTGGGGAGCCTGCTGCTTCCCCCTCTCTCTCTACCTGCCTCTGCCTACATGTGATCTCTCTCTCTCTGTCAAATAAATAAATAAAATCTTAAAAAAAAAACAAAAACAAAAAACCAAAACTACCGTTTAACCCAAGCTTATCATGATGCTCTGCTCTGAGGACAACTCTTTGCTAACATGATCTCCCTTCATCCTCAAAGCAACTTTGAGAAGCAAGATATAATTTATCCTCACTGTAGTCACAGTGATGTGTGGGACATGGTCTGAGAAGAGGAGGTGTCATGAGCCCCATGAAAGGTAGAGGTGGCTGCTTGAGCAATGGGGTGTTCCAGGCCTGAGAGGACATTGACCCCTGTGTTTGCTCACCATCAAAGGACAGAGTGCCATCAAGACAAACTTGGTTCCCATCAGGGCTATTGTCTGTATGACTCTGAACAAGTTACGTAAACTCTCTGAGTCTGTTTCCTCTTCTACAAAACAGGAGAAATGAATCTTCCTAAGTCTAAATGTGATCATGTATGTAGACATATGTATGTAAATGCTTACCCCAGCAGCTGGCACATAGAAAGGGCTCATCAAATGTTGGCAGCTAGTCTTATTTTCTTTTTCTCCTATCTTATTGAAGGCTTTCAAAGCTAGGACAGTAGGAGACTCCTACTTTGAAAGAGCTAGTGGCCTGACACTAACTTTAAGGTATCCTTCTTTCCTACCAGAGGGTCAAAAAGACAGCCCCACTGGCAGGTTTGAATGGGTCTGTGGTAAACATTTCCCTTGTACCTTTGTCACTTATGAACAGCTCAGTCATTCACATTTAATCTTCCCTAAATGAAAGGAAAACCAACCTGACATTGCCTGTCCATTCTCTCCACCCCCAAACACATACTATTGGCTATGGATGTCTCAAATCCTTGGGCTACCCCTCCCTGCTCCCTGGATCATATCAGAACTCTGAGCTTACACTGAATAGAAAGGTTGTCTATCATTTTTTCACTCCCAGTGGGAGCGTTAAAAGGGAAGCCATTGAATTCTAAAACTAGAAATTGGAAACTAGAAATGTTGGGTTGAGTCTTTAAGCTTACTTAAGACCTTCATATTCAGCCAGTTTTCTGTATCCTGTCTGTTGTGGGATTTGTCAGGACTTGACATTATATTGGAATTAGTGTCACCGGAACCTTTAACATAAACTTCCATAGAGCATCTGGGCCCCCAGAGGGACCATAGAGTGGGTCCACTCACTTTATGATTGGTTTTTCCTAGTTCCAGCTGGACACAGGGGTTCTTCCGAGAAAGCTAGTGAGAGAGAGTGATGTAACATAACTAGAGTATTGAGGGTGGAGATATGAAACAGTCAATATGCCCCTTGCTGTCTGTCCCTACAGGTAGATTTGCTTCGATCAATAACATTTATAAATAGGTACAATCTACAGGGACGTAATGGAAGCCTTCTTCAACAACATGCAGGAAAGAGACCTCTGAGGAAAGTGTAGGGTAAACCTGAGAGCTGCTGGGGTAGACTGCAGATCCTTGAGTTCCTTTCCTAAACCCCAGCGTCTATAGGTAGATGCTTTCTCCTTTGAGTAGGGACCTCAGCTTGCTTTTCATGACACCACCGTTCTAGATAATTTCTAGTTAGCTTTGCAAAATATCCTGATTCATTTCATATTAGAGGAGGAAGGCAACTGAAGACTGACTTACCCCTCTCTTTGTACTAATAAAAAGGAACCCCCAAAGAAGCCTAGACATGTTAAGAAACTTTCCCAACATCACCCAGTCAATCAGTGGTAGACCAGAACTAGAATTTCAGGGTTCTCTTGCCCAATCCTCATTGAGGGCATGAATCTCTTCTTTAGATGCTCAATTGGTTTTACATCACATGTTGAGAGGTGCTGGGAAATTTGGGCTTTTGTTTCTCAATCGTCAGGTCAAAGATTGTTGCAGCTGCTGCACACGAATCTTTCCAAATCTATCTGGCTTGAGATATTGAAGTAAGTTGGCATTCCTGGAAGATCACAAAGCAAATTACGGAGGTGGGGTGAAGCAAGGAGGCAGAGGGTGATCTAGAAGTAAGGTGAGTGGGTGGGAGGTTGAGTGAAACCTGCCTCAGTTGGAATGTTGGTGAGTGATCCAGTGTCAACTAGCTGCCTGCCTAACTCTGACTCATTCTTTAGACATAGTTCAGCATAGAGAGAAAATGGAGTCTCTCCTGTCAAGCAGGGGCAGTGTCAAGGAATTGCGTAAGCAGTTCAGGGAGTGCAACTAGGGCATATCACCGCGACCCACGTTGGCTGACACCCCAGAACTGATAATGTGCAGAACCGGACGAGGTCAGCACGGACCCCAAGACTGATGACATCCCTTTAAAAAGGGGGAGGATTGGGGCAGCAAACTGTCAGACTCTTCGCACATGACCCGTCTATGTCTGACCACTTAAAAAAGGCAGCTGCCGCCCAAGGCTCAGCCCGATGGATCACCAAACAGAACCGAGATCCTTCATGGCTTGAACATCAGAAGCAGTGAATGCCAAGAGCTGACTCAGACCAGACCTTGGCCTTATCGCAGCTGCACGCACAGACTGACCTTGAGTTTGGTTCATTAACGTCCTGGACCCCTCTGTTATCTTGTGGGAAAGATGGGCCAATGGGGGAAACTAGCACATTAAGGAGAGCAGCTACCACAGTGTCAGACCTTAGGAAGCTAGTTCTCTGGAGATTAAACCAGCTGGTTGAGAGGCTTAGGCTACCTGTGGTGTGGGAAACGAAGGCAGAAGGAAATGGAGATAGAATGAAATGTCCTTATAACCTGCAGCCCACTGACAATTACTTGAACCAGTGAGAGTAGTTCCTCCAGGAAGCTCACAACCATCTTCATGTTAATGCCTTGCTAGAGGGAAAAACAGCCTTAGTTTTGACAATAACAAGGCGTCTAATATTCTGTGAGTCTTCTTTAGCCTATGAAAATCTTTTTTTTTTTTTTAAGATTTTATTTATTTATTTGGCAGAGAGAGAGAGATCACAAGTAGGCAGAGAGGCAGGCAGAGAGAGAGGGGGAAGCAGGCTCCCCGCTGAGCAGAGAGCTCAATGCGGGGCTCGATCCCAGGACCCCGAGAACACGACCTGAGCCAAAGGCAGAGGCCTTAACCCACTGAGCCACCTAGGCGCCCCTGAAAATCTTTTTGGAACTTCCCTTATCTTTACTTGCCCCAACCCCAAAGTATATAATCAGCTACTCCTCACAATCTGGGGGGCGGCAGCAGCTCTTCCTGCCCATGGAGCCAATACCTGTGCTTTAATAAAATCACCTTTTTTTTTTTTTTTATAAAATCACCTTTTTGCACCAAAGACATCTCAAGTTGGCTCCAGACCCCAATAGCACTCCTCCCCCAAAAAACCACATCACATGGATCAGAGCCCTGGTTGGGGATCAGAATCAGTTGTTTTGAACCAAAGGTCAAAAACACTTGAATGGGGCATCTGGGTGGCTCAGTCACTTAAGTGTCCCAGCTGGATTTCAGCTCAGGTGCTGATCTCACAGGTGCTGTGAGATCAAGCCACCCTTAAGGTTCTCTCTCTCCCTTTGCCCCTCCCCTCCTCTAAAACAAAGAAACAAACAAACAAACAAACACACCACTTGATTGCTAGTAAGAGAGGGCCTACAGTTTTCAAAGAACTTCTACCTTTAGTTTTCTCTGCCTTATGGAGAAACATGGACCCAGATTTCCCCCCAAGGATGCTGTTTACCCTTTTGGGGGTAAAAGGACTGCCCAAAGGTTGCCAGGTTTTATGATGCAAACTTTAACTCCAAGGTAGTGAGATAACCGCCAACTATGGGATGAAGAGATCAGCAAATCCTTTCTTCCAAAAGCAAGTATAAAATTGGACAAAACTGTCAGAAACAATGATTTAAGGTCTCTGGAAATTAACCAAGGGTAAACAACAAATTGATAATCATTTAGTCATGAAAAACTGCCAGCTCTTCAAATAAGATCAGCAGGAAATTGTGATCTCCTTGCCTGGGGCCATTCCCCCATCCCCCACTGGAGCTTAACAGGAGAGAAGGCAGAGAGGCTTGGAAAAATTAGCATCTCTGCTGCCCGAGGGTGTGGGCTTGATTTCAGGCATAAGGTGGAAACACACCGCCACCTTATCAGTAAGAGCAGCAAACTTAGTGATGTAGTTTGGGAACGTAGGTGAGGTCTGGTGGGTGAGATCCTGATCCAATGATCAAGAGATTCTTGAGAAGTCCTTGGTGCACAATGGTGGTTTTATTAAAGCACGGGGACAAGACCGGTGGGCAGAAAGAGCTGCTACCCTGGGGTTGTGAGAGGAGACTGATGATATACTTGGGAGGGGGGTTGGGGGGTAAGGAAAAGGGAGGTTTCTGAAGGATTTTCATATGGTGAAAGACCCACCAGATACTGGAGGTCTTGCCATTGTTAAGGTCATTTTTCCCTCTAGTCAAGTATTAACATTAAGTCTGGTTGCAAGCTTCCTGGAGGATAGTCACACGTGTCCCCCACCCCCCCAGCAGGGAAGGGAGGTTACAACGTGCCAGCTCGTGCTTTGTCCTCTGCTTGTCTTCTGCTCCCTCATCAGTAGGACAGGAAGAGGGGAAGACCGAGAGCTCTTCTAGCCTCGTTTATGGCCCTGGTTGAGGCAAGCAGCAGACCCACTAGAAATTTCGATGTGAGGTCCTGGAAATAAGAGAGCCCCCAAAAGGCTGGAATAAGCTCTCCATACTTGGGCAGCTGCCTGGAGTGCTCTTCACATGCGGGGGTGGGGGTGGTGGGTACCGTGGGAGCCCAGCTAAGCCCCAGCTAATGTGAGAACTGACTGAACTCTGAATGCCCTGCCAGGCTGTGACAATGACAAATGCCTCCAGACATTTCCAGATATCCTTTAGAAGGAATAGGGGAAGAATATTGCTCACAGTTGAGAACCACTGCTTCAATTATTAAGGAAATAACATCTTTTAAAAAGTGTCACACCGACTCCTCCGTTGTCTTCGTGACATGGCGTGGAGGTGGGTCGAAGAGGCAGTAGGTGGTACGCACCCCTCGGGGTTAAGCTACCTAGTCCTCCCAGGCAATCAGCGAGGCCTTGGCCTCCTTCTCGGTCACGGATCTCTAAGAAATGCTTGCATCTACTTGGCTTGTTATTTCTTTCCTTGGCTTTCATAATGTTAAGCTCTGTTTATTATCTTGGC
>CM053611.1:59471893-59494212 GCA_028646535.1 Procyon lotor
TTACCCAATTCCGCTTCTGTATCCGCTTGCAAAAGATATATAAACCCTATCCTGGAAGAATAAAGTACGGCAGTTTGCACCCTCCTCTCTTGTGTGTGTGCATTCTGTCCGTCACCTCGCCGACCCCGTGCCTTCCCTACTACCGAGACCCTGCTCTCCCTCGGCCTGACGTCTCCCCGAGCTGAGTCAGTCCGCGGCAAAAAAGCCTTTAAAAAGTAAGAGTGAAATTAAAATGGTCTACTAGAAACTTTTTAACAGAAGAGATGGCAGTAAATGAGGAACAGAGGAAAAATGACATAAGACCTAAAGAAAATAAATTAATAACAAAATATTTAAAATTAAATAATAATAGAAATAGCAAAATAGCAAAGAAAATAAATAGCAAACTGACAGATACGAATCCAGGGACAGTAAGGGGCCTGCATGGCTCATTGGGTTAAGCATCCAACTCATAATCTCAGGATCATGGGATTGAGCCCTGTACTGGGCTTAGGGCAGAGTCTGATTAAGATTCGTTCCCTCTAAAAAAAAATTCGCTCCCTCTCCTTCTGCCCCTTCATGCATGCTCTAGCTCTCTCTCTCAAAAAAAAAAACAAAAACAAAAACCCGACATTAATAAGTACATTACTGTAAATGAACTAAACTTTCCAATCAAAAGTAGAAATCGTGGTAGAATTTTTGTGGATACAAAAGGTAGAAATTTTGTGTATATAAAAACAAGACCTAACTACACACAGTCTATAAGAGACATGTTTTATCTATTTGTTTGTTTGTTTGTTTATAAGTAAGCTCTACACCCAATGATGGGGCTTAATCTCACCACCCCGACATCAAGAGTTGCATGCTCTACCAACTGAGCCAGCCAGGTGCCCCTAGAAGAGACATATTTTAGATCTCCAAACACAAACAAATTGAAAGTACAAAGATCAAAAAAGTTTTGCCATACAAATAGTAATTGGAAGAGAACTTAAAAAGCTGTATTAATCAACTTTAAGAATACAAATATTACTAGAGATAGAGACATTTTATAATGTCATTATACCTTTAGAAGTCATCAAATTTATAATGTACACACACCTAACCACTGACCCCCAAAATAACAGGAAGCAAAATGAACAGAACTGGAAGGAAAAATAGACCACTCAAGAATTATAGCTGGAGAGTTAAGTGTTCCTCTCTTTTTTTTTTAAGATTTTATTTATTTATTTATTTATTTGACAGAGAGAGATCACAAGTAGGTAGAGGCAGGCAGAGAGATGGGGGAAGCAGGCTCCCTGCTGAGCAGAGAGCCCGATGCAGGACTCGATCCCAGGACCCTGAGATCATGACCTGAGCCGAAGGCAGAGGCTTAACCCACTGAACCACCCAGGCACCCCATGTATTCCTCTCTTGAGTATTGATAAAACAAAAAATTAGTAAGATAAGGAAACTTGAACATTATCAATCAACTTGACCTAACTGATAGCTATAGAACACTCTACTCAACAAACAAAATAACTTTCTTTAAAAAAAAAAAAGATTTCATTTATTGGTCAGAGAGAGAGCACACAAGCAGGGGGAGCAGCAGGCAGATGGAGAAGCGGGCTCCCCACTGAGCAAGGAGCCTTAGGCAGGGCTCAATTCCAGGATCCTGGGAGCATGACCTGAGCTGAAAGCAAATGCTTAACCGACTGAGCCATCCAGGCATCCCTAGAATAAATTTCTTTTCAAGCACACAAGAAACATTCTCTAGAATAAAGAATATACTAGGTCATAAACAAGTCTCAGTAAAATTTAAAAGATTGAAAGAAGAATTGAATGAAAGGAATTAAATTAAAATTCAACAAGAAAAAATTTGAAAGCCCTCCAAATATTTGGAAATTAAACAAGACATGTCTGAATAATCTTTAGGTCAAAGGAAAAAATCACATGGGAAATTAGAAAAGATCTTGGGTTGAATGAAATGAAAACAAAATTTATAGAGTATAGCTAAAGCTGTGTTTAGAGGGAGTTTTATAGCCTTTCATGTGCTCAGTATCATCAATATCAGCAAAGTACAAATTTTTTTTAGGGAAATGCAAATTAAAACCATAAAGGGATACTACTGCAGGCATAGTGGTATGGGGTATGGCTATAATCCAAAAAACTGACAATGCTAAGGGTCAGTGAGGGTGTGGAGAAAACAGAACTCTCATACATTGCTGGTGAGAATGTCTTATGATATAATGTCTTTAGAAAACAGTTTGGCAGTTCTTAAAAAGTTAAACATATCATATGATACAGCAGCTCCACTCCTAGGTATCTACTCAAGAGAAATGAAAGCAGGTGTTCACATGAAGGCTATTTGAATTTCACAGTAGTATTATTTATATTAGTTCCAAACCGGAGGCAATCCAAATGTCCATCACTGGTGAATGGATAAAATGTGGTATATCCATATTATAGAATACAATTCAACAATAAAAAAGAATGAACTCTTGAGTTATGCAGCAACATAGGTAAGCCCAAAAACATTTTTCTAAGTAGAAAAAGTCAGACACAAAAGACTACATGTTGTAGGATTCTATTTATATAGAATTTCTAGAAAAGATAAATTTATAGAGACAGGAAGCAAATCCGTGGGAGTAGGAACTGACTTCACGCACAAGAGAACATTCTGGATGAAGAAAATTTTTTCATTACTGGATTGTGTGATGGTTGCACAAATTGTAAAAATTTAGTAAAAAAAATCATTGAACTGTACACTTACATAAAATTCAATAAGCGAACTTTGTAATTATACAAACTTATACAATTATACAATCAACAAAAATTATACAATCAACAAAACTTTAAAAACAAAGGTAAGTATCTCTAGCCTGCAAAGGAAACAACCTGAAGACCAAAGCTGATTGATTCTAAGAAATGTCTCTAAACTTTCTCAATTCTCTGCTGTTAAGAGATGCTTGGGTTCCTAAGAATAGGAGGATTCCTGGAGTCTTCTTAGACACGTCCCAATCATCTGACCCAAAAATTCAGAAGTATGATTATTAAACCTGTCAAATACCAAAGACTATAAAGGAAGAAGCTATTGCTAAAGATACCCTAAAAGAATTGACTTATTCTATGTGGCAGAGACTGTCAGCTTTCCCACAATATACATTCTCCCCTTTGTCCACAATAATTGGATTTTTAGCTGAATGCCCGGCTCCTCAGAATGAGAACCACCTCCCTTGCCGCTAGGTCTGACAATGTGACTAAATTCTGGCCAGTGTACGTGAGCACAAGCAAGATGTGCAAAATGTCTGTGCTGTGCCCTTACAGATAGAGCCCTGTCCTTCTTTTTCCCATTCCAGTTGGCTGGAGCCATCTTGGACTGCAGGATAGCAGAGCTGGAAGTCTGAAAAACTCTGAGCCCCTGACAGATTTGTAGAGGAGACACCATACCATTCCAGGTTTTTCCATGAGGAAGAAAGAAATACCTGTCTTATGTAATCCACTGTTAATTTGGGTGTCTGTGACTTGCAGCTTAAACTATATCCTGCAAGAAGAATATGATCTTTCTATACAATCCAGAGGCTCTCGAGTGTGGCAGTTATTTCCAAATATATCCATTAACCATTCAGAAGTAAGAAAGAATGAGAGGGAGGGAGGGAGGAAAGGAAAGAGAGAGGAGGGCAAGGGAGAGATTTCTATCCAACTTTGCTATCTGGAGCATTTTCTTGCTGAGCAACAAGGAGACCACTATATACCTAGGGAGGATGGTTATGATTGGTAAACTTCTCTTTCTTCATGTAAAGGAGAACAGAAGCCAATGTGAGAAATCCCAGCAACTACTGAAGCCATTCTACCATGGAAGGGGAGATTCCTTCAGGCTGAGTTCCAGATCTGAGCCCAGAGCTCATGAGAAGCCCCTATAAAGACACACCTTAGGCCTCCTCTTCTGCCTTTTGGAAACTTATCCTCTCTCCTTGTTTTCCCAGGGTCCTACTCACTCCTACAGCTACTTGTCAACAGTTTCCTTCTTTTTTCTAGTTCACAGTAGGACTGTGTTGGACACTGCAGTAGATAGAGGTCCAAAGTCTAAGAAATTAGGTGGATTCAGAATAGACAAATTAAATTTGGGAAAGATCAGGAGAACCACCTTTTTCCAGAAAGTGCTATGGCTCCGCATTGTACAGAAGACAGAATACTCATTCTCTAGCTTGACCTGTGATTCATTCACCAGGTCTGTTATCTGACTCTATCTCTCCATTTAAAAGTTTTTCTTTTTTCTTTTCTTTTCTTTCTTTCTTTTTTTTTTTTTAAGATTTTATTTATCTGTTTGACAGAGAGAGATACCACGAGTAAGCAGAGAGGCAGGCAGAGAGAGAGGGGGAAGCAGAGAGCCTGACGAGGGGCTCGATCCCAGGACCCTGAGATCATGACCTGAGCGGAAAGCAGAGGCTTTAACCCACTGAGCCACCCAGGCGCCCCTGAAAGTTTTTCATGTACATTACCTCAGGGATGCTTTTTCACAGTCCTACTTTCCTGGGAAAAAACATTGGAGAACTGAAGGGTTAGATGACTTCCCTGAGGTCACACAGAGTGGCGTTGGAATGTTTTCCAGGTGTCCGGACTCCAACTCCCATATGCTCCATTGCACCAGTGTGTGCAGGAGCTCTGGGCCAAGACCTTGAATGTGGACAAGCAAGATCTATTAAAAAATGTTCCAATGACCTGGGGTGAAAGCAAACTTCTTTAAAGAGGACATAGGGTATATAAAAGAATTTTATAAAATTATGAAGTGCTATACAAAGATTACTTACTATTAAATAGTTTTTACTAATAGGAAGCATGTTTATGTACATATACCTATGGCTGCATACCATAGAGCATGACTAAGTAGAATTAGCTGCTGCCTTAGATCCAGACCATTGTTCTTTTCTGTCAAAGTAGATAATTAAGAATAAATTTTATCCTATTTATTTTATTATTTTTTTAAAGATTTTATTTATTTATTTGACAGAGAGAGATCACAAGCAGGCAGAGAGGCAGGCAGAGAGAGAGGGGGAAGCAGGCTCCCCGCCGAGCAGAAAGCCTGATGCAGGGCTCGATCCCAGGACCCTGAGATCACGACCTGAGCCGAAAGCAGAGGCCTTAACCCACTGAGTCACCCAGGCGCCCCAAGAGCCAATTTTATAATTTAATATTGCCTCTCTCTTATTTAGTGGGCTGGTGTCATCTTCTTATGAAACCAGTACTTGGAATAAGAGGACATCTAGATTAAGAGAAATATATCCATGTCATACCGCCGTCCTCACATACTCCTTCACCCACTGGGTGGCCGCAGAGATGCTCTCTATCTTAGTGATTCCCAGGACCACCGACTCCAGCCTCTCAGATGGACCTTCTTCTCTGTCAGACACGCGGCCAGCATCCTCAAGCCTCACAGGTCCAGCTGCCCGGCCAGCAGGTTCCCGAAGCCAGAGTCACACATCATAATTAAGCCATTGTTGTTTTGGACGTGCCCAACCCATCACCTGCCTCTCCTGGTACTGGGACAGAAGGCGGTAGACCCCTATTGGGGGGTGGGGGTATGCGTGCGGGGGAGGGGAGGGTGCTCCTCATTCTTCAGGAGAAGGAGAAATTCAGACCTCTCCTTTCCTGGCAAACTTAGAAGAGCTGGCATTTCTGTCCTTATTTCTTTGTTGTTGTTCTTTTTTTTTTTTTTAAAGATTTTATTTATTTGACAGAGAGAGACACAGCGAAAAGAAGGAACACAAGCAGGGCGAGTAGGAGAGGGAGAAGCAGGCTTCCAGCCGAGCAGGGAGCCGGATGCGGGGCTCCATCCCAGCACCCTGAGATCACAACCCGAGCCGAAGGCAGATGCTCAACGACTGAGCCACCCAGGTACCCTCTGTCATTTTGAAAGCCTCTTGAAATTGCACAAGACAGGGGATTACACAAGATTTCTAAGGAGAGTCTCAATTCTGCCTTTGAAGTTGTTTACGTCTGGTTCATTTTCATATCCTGGTTGAAACTTGCCCGTAACTATTTAAAAAAAAATTTAAAGATTCTTATACCTCCTGCTCCTCTGTCGGACATTCCCAAAGGAACATTTTGTTGTTCTGAGTTTGGCATTAAAATTCTCTGTATCCATTTGTTCTGGTCCAGATGCAATATTTACCCTTTTGATGTTCGAGAATGTCTCAGACGGTCTGGCCAGGCAATAATAGTTCAGTGACCAGGCAGCCCCATGAGACTCTAGATTGTGCTCTCTCCTCCCACCTCCCCCAGCTTCTGGGTTGAAGTTCATTGGAGGTCAGAGAGCTTGGCCAGCCTCAGGGGAAAGACAGGCACATCCTGTAGAAGAGGAGGCCTATGGATGAAGAGGTTCCTCTGCCTTCACAGGGAAAGAGCTGGAAGAGAGGCCCAAGCAAGGCTGGTTAGGAGAGGTTTCCAGAGGTTCCTGGCAACAGGAGCAAGCCACATCACAACTCCTGGCTAGAACCCTGCTGCAAATATGTGGGCACAGAGATGTTCCCTGGGCTGAAACAAACAATGACACATTCAAAGATAGGATTTTAGAACCAGAAGGACCTGCTCTGCCAGTTGCTTATAGGGTACGTAATTATTCTCTCCGGGCCTCTAGTTTCCTCCTCATTTAAACTAGAATAATACCTATGAAGGTTCTCGAAGACTGAAGTGCTCAGGACAGTGCCCGGCAGGTAGGAAGCACTATGTAGGTGTGTGCTCTTGTGTGGGGGCTGGAACCTTGACTGCCACTTGTTAGCTATGTAATCTTGTGCAAACGACTTAACCTCTCCAAACCTTAGTTTCCTCCTCTATAAAATAGGCGTAACATCACAGGGCTTGTTACAGAGATTAAGTCAAAATTAAAACACTAAGCACTTAAAACACTGAGTGCCTGGGATTGAGTGATGTCCAATAAATGCTAATTATTTCTATTATTTTGTTGGTGCATTTCTCTCATGATCTCTCCTCTTGTTCCTCTTGTATCCCTCCAACCAGGTTCATTCCAGCTAATTCCCCAATGGCAGCAAAAACGATCTTCTTTAAAAATAAGTAGCCTCAAGGGGAACCCTCTTACACTGTTGGTGGGAATACAAACTGATGCATCCCTATGGCAAACAGTACGGAGGTTCCTCACAACGTTAAAAATAGAGCTACCCCACGACCCAGCAATTGCACTGCTGGATATTTATCCAAAGGACACAAAAAAAGGTGATTCGAAGGGATACCCCAATGTTTATAGCAGCAATGTCCAAAATAGCTGAAATACAGAAAGAGCCTAGATGTCCATCAGCAGATGAATGGATAAAGAAGACGTGGTGTTTATACACAATGGAATATTACTCAGCTCTCAAAAAGAATGAAATCTTGCCATTTGTGGTGGCTCAGTCCATTAAGCCTCCTCCCTTGTGCTCAGGTCATGATCCCGGTGTCCTGGGATTGAGCCCCGACTAGGGTTCTCCACTCAGCAGGAAGTCTTCTTGTCCCCCTGCCCCTCCTTTTGCTTGTACTCTCTCTCACAAGCCCCGCTAATAAATAAATAAAATCTTTTTTATAAGAAGTAGGTTTTTTTTTTTTAAGATTTTATTTATTCATTTGCCAGAGAGAGAGCACAAGAAGGGGGAGCAGCAGGCTCCCCGCTGAGCAGGAGCCCAACTGAGGACTCCATCCCAGGACCCTGGGATCATGACCTGAGCCAAAGGCATTCGCTTAACTGACTGAGCCTCTCAGGCATCCCAAATAAATAAAATCTTAAAAAAAAAAAAAGAAAGAAATCTTGCCATTTGCAATGATGTCGATGAAACTAGAAGGTATTGTGCTAAGTGAAATAAGTCAGAGAAGGGGTGCCTGGGTGGCTCAGTTGGTTGAGTGTCTGCCTTTGGCTCAGGTCATGATCCTGGAGTCCTGGGATGGAGCCCCGCATTGGTCTCCCTGCTCAACTGAGAGTCTGCTTCTCTCCTCCCTCCTCCCTCATCCTCTCTCTCTCTCTCTCTCTCTCATTTTCACTCTCTCTCTCATATAATAAAAGAAAGAAATAAGAGAAAGACAAACACCTTGTGATTTCACTCATATGTGGAATTTAAGAAACAAAACAGATGAACATAGGGGAGGGGAAGGAAAAATAAAATAAGATAAAAACAGAGGGAGGCAAATCATAAGAGACTCTTAACTATAGGAAACAAATTGAGGGGAGAGGACGTGGGTGGGGGATGCAGCAACTGGGTGATGGATGTTATTTTTTTAAGAATTTATTTTATTTATATTTATTCTCAGGTTTTATTTATTTGAGAGGGCACTTGATGTAAAGAACACTGGGTGTTATATGCAACTGGTGAATCACTAAATTCTACTCCCAAAACTAATCATACCCTGTATGTTAACTAAATTGAATGTAAATAAAAATTTTTTAAAAAGAAAAGAAAAAAATAAGTAGCCTCAAAACAAATCTATCGAGATACCAGGCACATCAGTGGTCATCTGGAATCTTAGCAGAAACCAATGTTACTGAAAGGAGGGAAGATTAATTGTAAAGAGGCACCAGGGAGCTTTTTGGGATGAGATAAATGTCCTATATCTTGATATGGTAGTTACACAGGTATATTTATAAATCAAAACTCATCAAACTTTATAGTTAAAAGGATGCATTTTTATTTAATATAAATTTTATTTCAATAACATTGTTTTTTTTTAAAAAAAAGGTAAACAACCTCCTCTATTACATTACTAAATTTTCTCTGCTTAGTGGCATTTATCAGTATATGAAATTGTTTCATTCATTTTTTTATTTGTGTATTGCCCAACACCTGGAGGCAAGGACTTGGTCTTATCTACCACTCTAACTCCAGCATCTAGAACTACACCTGGCACATAGTAGGAGCATAATAAATTCTTTTTTGACAGAGTAACTGATTAAAATACTTCAGTGGTTCTGTCTCCAAATTATAACTGATTTCATTCATTCTCATCATCCCCACTACCACCACTTTAACCTATAAGACCATTATTTCTTGCTTGAATTATGCAATGGCCCCCTTGTTTCCACCATTGCTCTCATTTCAGTCTCCACAGAACCCCTTTTCAAAATTTAAATCAGATCATATTACTTCTCTGCTTGAGATCAAAACAAAACAAAACAAAAGCATGTGGAGATAATTTTATTAAGAAGCTGAATAAGTGCATAAGAAAAGTCAATTTAAAACTTCAGGAAAATACAAAAGCTATACAAGAAAAGTTATAATCCTAATATGAAAGAAACTAAACTGTAATACTGGAGCAGATTTGAATCTCAGTCCACAAATCTTAAAAAAGCAAATAAACACCTTAACTGTTAATGATAGGGTGGGAGGTGGGGATAGACCTTAGAGCAAAAAAAATCAAGTCTTCTATGTGCATGGGTCACCTCTAAATATCTGCCATCCAATCTTTATACACTCTTTATATGCTCTTCATATCTGGTGAATCTCTACTGTCCTCCTGCTATGGTGGGACACAGGTGTCTTACATGAAGTCACCCAGGGTCTCATCTACCTAAACACACAATGAAGCTGTCACTCTTTCGAGTCTTGCAACCTCCCCAAGGTGCTTCCACAAAGTTGAACGGCCTTTCCTCCTCTGGAAGAGCCGAACCTCGTTCACTATCTTCTCAGCCAGAGTGAATCTCCTTATCTTGGGGAAAAGGGCCTGCTTCTCTGAGACACTTGTACACCCACAAGTCACATTCCCTTTTGTTTATTTCCCCAATTCCAGTGTTTTCTCTAAAAATAGTAAGGTTGGAGGAAGTTACTAAAGCTGGAGACGGTGCAGGAAATGTATTTGTTCAAGTATCTCACCCTAGGTAAAGAAGTACTAAATTACCTCCCTACTTGAGTAGGGAAAGGAGAAATAGGAAAACGTGGAACAATGAACATGTAGAAGTTAATATCTCAAAATATTACCTAGTCATGGTCTACGCCTAGTAAATATTTGTGTCTTCAGGAAAGAAAATTTGCTTTTGACCTAGATTCAACCTTCTCGAGAGCAGAGTCTAAGTTTCAAATTTTCCTGGATAGTAAACGTTATGACTGACTCCCCACGACGTCCCAATTAATCTAAAGTATTCATGGCAACTTACCCCCTTGTCCATGATTGGTTCAGGGATGGACAAACCTAAGGCAATTTGCGACAAATTTTTATCTCAAGGAGAGTCTTGGTGAGGGCTCTGGGAAATAGATTTCCTTAATCTTTAGTGCCATGGAAAGACAGGCTCTTTCTTCTCCAGTAAGTTGTGAATGGAAACGCACAGAGTTCCCAATGTCACTGGCAGTCATACCACAAAATAAAGATAAGTGGGATAAAGCCAAAACTGGATGGTAGAGCAAAGTAGAAAGAATCTGGATCCTCGGGCCATCATTCAACCACTGAGTCCTGTCCTTTCTTTAGTGCTGAAGCCAATGTGAGTTGGCTTCTCTGTCACTTGCTATTCAATGCATCTTACCTGATACACAATTTGGTGTCAGGAATAAAAGTGCTGCAAATAACAGACCTAGTGGGTTGTAGTGGCCCCCCCCAAAGACAGGTCCACATCCTAATTCCTGGAACCTGTGAATGTGACCTTATTTGGAAAAGGGGTCTCTGCAGAGGTAATTAAGCATTCATTTTGCTATTTTCTAGTTTAGTTGGATGTTGAAGAGACACAAATAAAGACATTTTAATTTAAAAAATTCACATACGACCTTTATTACATAATCATTCCTCCAGGTCAAAAAAAAATCTTTTCAATAGAACTTCACATGACTTAGAAGTCTAAGATTTTTTTTTTTAAATTTAGTTTCATTTCATTCAACTTATTTGACAATGTTACTAATGTCAAAAATGCCTTCTCTATAACTGTAACTCTAGGAATCCGGGCACTGAGCTTTGTCTTGGCCATTACGTTGGGAGGCCTTGGATAGGTCACTTCCTCCTCTGAGCGTTCAGTACTGCTGTAGAGCGAGATCAGTGGTTCCCACGGACCCCAAGACATCAGAATCATCACCTTGTTGCAAACACAGATTTCTGGGCCCCATCCCAAGCTACTGAATCAGATCATCTAACATTGAGGCCAGGAATCTGTATTTTTAATTAACCAGGTGATTACGATGCATAGGGAACTACTGGATGAGAAGGCCTCCGGGTTCCTCATAGCTCTAAAAATGTGATTTTCTGATTTCTGTTTCTTCTGTCACTGTTTGTCCTATCTCTGCTACTAAATATTGTGCTAAAAAAACAGAACCGCAAAATAAAAAATAAAAAAACCCAAGACTGTGATTTAATTATCTTTACATCCTTCCAGTACTTACCTAGTGCCTGGTATGTTGTAGGCACTCAATAAATACTTGAAAAATTAATCAGTGGGGATTAATAAGTCAATGTTATTTTATGTGGATCCCGATCACCTATGAACAGAGAGATCTATATAGAAAGAAAATAGCATAAACTTTTACCTGATATAATCTTGTACTCCCTGTCTGCTCTACTACATATTTCAGATAATGGGTTGTGGGCATGAGTTTGATGCATATTTAGAGACCCAGTAGGAAAGTGGTTGAGATGCTTCTGTGGGCTTGATTATCCTGCAGTATTTCACCGTGGTGGTGAGAACTGAGAGAGGCTCATGATTCAGCAGGAGCTCAGTTTCCTCCCATTGACATTTCCAGGTCCAGAGAAAGCCATATCCCGAATGAGTGACAGATGTTCTTGGGCCATGCTGTAGGTCTTTGCCCCTGCAAAGGCGACCTCGGGTCTCTGTGGGGCCCCAGTGAATGGGAAGAGGCACTCCTCTTCTGCTAGAAGTTATCCATAAATTCTGTGGCAGTGGGTGTCAGCCAAGCAAAGTATCCCCCAGAATGTCTGATACCACCTCTTGGGACCCTACAGTCTCTTCTCCCACCCCCCTCCCTCCTCCACACTCCACTGACCACCCCTAGAGCTCAGACACTGTCTGCTGGCTTTGGAAGGTACCGGCTCAGGATGAAATCTGTCACAGGGGTGGGCAACTTTGCCAATGGGATGTAGAGGAGTTTGGCATCCAGGCCAGGGTTATAGCGGATGCGGGGGCTCCGGGAGACAATGGCGTGCTCCATGCTGTTGGTGACCTCACTGATCCTTGGCTCTGCCAACTGCATCATGTTTTTTAACTTGTTAGTATCTGTTTGAGGCACAAAAGGGAAGGAAAGTCAACAGCTCTGTTACTCGTCATAAGAGATGGTTTCTTTTCTTTTCTAAGATTTTATTTATCTGGCAGAGAGAAAGAGATTACAAGTAGGCAGAGAGGCAGGCAGGGGGAGGGGAGGTGAGCAGGCTCCCTGCTGAGCAGAGAACCCGATGTGGGGCTTGATCCCAGGACCCTGAGATCATGACCTGAGCCGAAGGCAGAGGCTTAACCCACTGAGCCACCCAGGCGCCCCGATAAGAGATGGTTCCTTCTGGATTCTATCCAAACTCCCTTTCCATCAGGTCCCTGATCCCACATTTCAGGCAGATCTACCACACCCTCCAGGTTGTCCCGTAGGCAAACACCCTATAAATAATCTTATTTTCTCATCCTGAACTCGACAACAGTGTGTTGAATTAGCAATTAGAAGAACTGTGCCCAGTTCTTCCACTTACTAGTTGTGTGACTTTGAGCTTAAACCTCCATCATCTGTAAAATGAGGATAATAATACCTGCTCTAGGGGCACGTGGGTGGCTCAGTCATTGAGCGTCTGCCTTCGGCTCAGGTCAGATCCCAAGGGCCTGGGATCGAGCCCCGCATCGGGCTCTCTGCTCTGCGGGAAGCCTGCTTCTCCCGCTACCATTCCCTCTGCTTGTGTTCCCTCTCTCGCTGTGTTTCTCTCTGTCAAATAAATAAAATCTTTAAAAAAAAAAAATAATACCTGCTCTAGAGAATAATGAGGATGAAGGGTAGACATGGGGGAGGACAGAATAGAAAACAAGTGTATTTAAGTGCATGAGTAAGATTGGAAGAAAATAAGTAAAAATACTGTCTGGCTGGTGGGATTCCTAGTCACTGGAGGCTTTTTTTTTTTTTTTCTCCTATATAGATCTTAGAGTTTCCAGATTTTCCACAGAAGCATGCAAGAAAAAAAATGTTATTAAAAAGTAGTAACAGGGGTGCTCAGTGGGTTAAGCATCTTTGGCTCAGGTCATGATCTCAGAGTCCTGGGATGGGGCTCCTTGCTCAGCGAGGTGTCAGCTTCTCCCTCTGTCCGCCCCCCACCCCATGCTTGCACACATGTGCACTCTCTCTCTCTCGCTCTCTCTGAAATAAATAAATAAATAAATAAATAAATAAATAAATAAATAAATAAAATCTTTTTTTTTTTTTTAAATGCCCCTGCCTTGGTCATGAGGCCATCGTGTGGCTCGAACGATCTAAGGCACACACAGGTATGTTGTAAGGCTCTAACAAACGTGAGGGGCTATTCTGTTGGCATCGTGCCCAAAAGCGTGAGGCTACGAGGGTTGGTGCAAGGCATCTGAGGGGCCAGGTCTACCAAAGCTCACAACGCAATAGAAACAAGCCACATGGTACACTTACGGGGCCCTGATGTGCACCTGTGCCCCGGGACACTGGTAGGTCACTGGGACTGCTTCAGGAACTCCGGAGGAAATGGCACCTGAGAGTCAGGCTTGCCAATAAGGGATTAAAACTTGAAAACCAGAGGAACAACACTGGCCCAACTTCGGGGATGGTCTAGGAAGACAGGGAATTCACCTCCTCTGGGCAAGACCCTGGGGAGTGGTTGATGAGGGCAGGACAATGAAGTTTAAGTGCCCTTCACCCCCAACGTTGAGTCAAGCCCCCTCTTTGAGCCCCCTCTTTGTTTCCTAGAGAGAAAGCTACTGAGGTGAACCAGCTGTGCTCTGAATAACTTCTCTGTACTCATGTCAGTGCATCTTCACCTGTTTGCCTACGGAATGATGTATGCCAGGGGCCGGGAGCGGGCAGCATCTCCCCTAATGCTCCTCTCCCCACGAAGACTATGGTTCTGCAATTCTGAGAGTTGTCCCCTTGGTCTCAATTCTCAAATCCCAGCCCTGCCACTAGTTGTGTGGCCTTGGGTCCTTAACCCCGCTGAGCTGCCATGCCCTCATCTCTGCAGTGATCCCCAAGATCTGGCTGTGCCTCTCAGAGACCCCCCCTCCCGCTCCAGGGAACTCACAGTTGCAGAAGTACTCCTCCCCATAGCTATCCCGGGTCTCCTGAGGCAGCCGTTCCCACAGCGTTCGCATGCGGGACACCATGTCCTTCTTGCCCAGGATGGATGTTCGATAGTTCCCGGGCTCAATGATGCTGACTTTCACCCCAAAGTAGTGGAGCTCACGCCTGGGAAAGAAGAGCTGGGCTCAGTCTGGGGCCCCCAGATGACGAAAGATCATCATGGAGAGTCACTTCTGACCCCTCTACAGGGGCTTACCTCCCCAGAAGCCTAGAGAGTCTCCCCCACCCCTGTACCAGGCTGGCATTGCCACCATGCAAATAAGGGCCTCGGCCCTTTCCCAGGCAATGTGCATTAGGCAAACCCAGCAGGAAAGAAGTCAACAGCGAATCTAGACCAAAGCTCTGCCTCCTACCAGGCTCCTCCCACTAGGCCCCATACCCGGGCAAGGCCTGAGTCTGCCTCTGAGGGTCTCCCTTGGGACTGTCTGCTCCCAGACTACTCTGTCTGCTTGAGAGACCCTCCTTCCTACTTCCATAAGGCCAAGTTTAGTTCCAGTCACTTTGGGATAGCTCAATGGAAGGGCAGGAAGACAGCTTCCTATCACCAGCCCCCTCTTCTCCTCATCCCTTCTCCTGGTCCTTGGGGAAGGCCCCCTGAGGACTAGCCTTCTTCCTGCTACTCTGTTAGTTCCCCACCTCCAGAACTCCCCCGCCCACATGCTGTCCTCCCTAGGCCTCTCTTCCTGAGGTGGAACCTGCAGGACTCCCCCCCCGCCCCCAGAGTGGTTTGGCCCCCAGGCCCAGTCACCTGATGCTGTCAGAGAAGGCCTCGACACCAAACTTGGAGACGCAGTAGCCGCCACCAATGACAGCGACACGACCACCAGAGCTGGACATGTTGACGATCCTGCCCCGGGCTTTTTTGACCAGGGGTAGCATATGGAGGGTCACTTCGATCAGTCCGACCAGGTTCACATTGATCACCTTCACGAAGTCCTCCTTCCTGAGCCATTCATTGGGTCCGCTGGGCAGGCCTACGCCAGCGTTGTTCACCAGGGCCCAGAGACCTGGGGGTGTGGCCGAGGGAGAGAGAACCACACAGAAATCATTAGCGTCTCTGGAAAAGCACCGGAGTCCCCCACCCACCAGCCCGGGGCTGCCAGGGCACAAGATGGCCCGGCCGGTGGCTTGCGGTGGGGAGTTATGACTGCCCAGAGGAAGATAGACCTTTTACGAATTAGTTTTCCTGAAGGGGCCCTTTTTCTGATTCACTAAGTCTGTCACTCTGCTAGCTGGGACCCTGTACCAGTTACAACCCAGGCCTTAGCTGATAGCACCTAAACTGCGAGTTCTGGGAAAAGAAATATGATTTCCATACCAATGAGATGATGATTGAAGTCCTTCAGCTCTCACGCTTCTTCCTCTCTATTCACCTAAGTGTGAGACACCCACTCCATTTTGCACATTACCAAACTCAGTTCATCCACTCACACATTCACCCATTCAGGCATCCATTTTCTATTCTCGGTCAATTACAGGGGAAGGTGCTAGAGACATAAAGTGAACAAGACAGGATCTTATCCCTCAAGGAGCTCACAAACCAGAGAGGACATTAATAATATCAATAAGTAAATATGTAACACATTTAAATAAAGCAATCATGAAAAAAAAATGTAATAAGGGCTCTCTTTCAGATGTTTAATTTGAGTTGGTATAAATGGAGAGAGAGAATGCCAAGTATCGTCATTCAAGTCTGCAAGGGCCCATGCTTGAAGGGCCTCACGTTCTAGTCCTGGTTCTATGTCCAATGTCAGACAAGTCACTTTCTCTCTCTGGGCCTCAGATCCTTCATGGACTGGGCAGAACAGTTGCTTCCAGCCGGTGGTTTGCAATCCTGAGACCCTTCCAGGGGGATCCCCAGAACCTGCTCAGGGAGGCAGATGCAAGGGAGGCCTCACTTTCATTTGTTTTACATGCTGAGCTTCCAAGTGAAATTCCACTTGGAGGAGGATGTTTGATGCTAAAAAACATGTTGGAAAGTCTCTAAATGATACCTAAGGACACTTTCCAGCTCTTTCATTCAAAGAGTCCATAAACCCCTCCGTCCTGGTTCCTTCCCTTCCCTTCCCCACTGAGCAAGAAGCCTGAGGGTCGGGGGGCTTGGTCCTAGGACCCCAGGATCATGACCTGAGCTGAAGGCAGACGCTTAACTGACTGAGCCACCCAGATGCCCCTAAATTTGTGTTGTTTTAAGCCACTAAGTTACTGCTTTAATTTATTACAGCAGGAACAGGAACCTAATATACCCAATGACTCATGAACACAACTGGCTCAAGGCTGAATGTAGGGCACTGGGCAAGGCAGCCTATTGAAGAAAGAGACTGACTGTCACTGAGTTATTCATCAATTAGTTCATTCAACAAAAATTTACTGAGCACCTTACTGGATGCCAGACACTGTCTGGGTACTAAGGACAGATAAGGAAAAGAGACCAAAAGCCCCTCCCCCTCCCACCCTCTGGTCCCGCCCCGGAAGCTGTATTCTAGCGGGGGGGGGGGGGGGACAGACAATGAATAAGAAAAATAATAAAACATGTACAATGTTGTATATTGGATAGTGGTAAATGCTAAGGAGAAAAGTAAATAAGGGAGTTACTGTTTGGCCCCTCCTGGGCCCCAGGGCTCTCTGATCCCCACCCGCTGCAGGGGGCGGGGAAGGGGAGCGCCCCCAGACTAGTCCCCTTAGGAGTCAGAACTTCCCCCAGGCTGCTGTTCCACACCAGCACCATCCCGTTCCTCCTGTTCCTGTGCCCATGCCCTGCCTGCGGGAAGCTTCCTGGGCAGCCCAGCCCAGCCAGCCCACAGTCTCTCTTCCCAAAAGGAGTGGTCACTCTGATGTCAGCACTTAACCCGAGGTCAACCCAGTACCCACCATGATGTGAGGAAGAGGATCTCTCTCTCCCCTGCCTTCTAGCTTGACACAGTCAAGGAGAACAAATACCCCCACTCAGGGAGTCCAACCTCGTGTTCCCTTTCCCCTCCTCCAGCCCGATCCCAAGAAGAAACGCGCTCACATTGCCATAGGAGCTGATGGCTAGGACTTCCCAAGCCCCAGAAAGGCAACTCCGCTTTAGTGCTCTGGACATACAGAACACTTCCTCCTTCTCCCGCTCAGACCACCCAAGATGGGTGGCAGCCTCCCTCCACCCCTCCGAGTCTCTGGCAGAGAAAACTTCCCTGGGAAATCACCCCTTCGTATGAACAGACCAAACCACACAGCAGTTTCCAGGCCTGCTGAGCCAGAGCCCCAGCCCCCTTCTCTCCACCTCCTCTCCCACTGCATCTGAACAGCAGAGTCCAGAGTCTCCGATCGCTGTCAGACGTCTGGGGGAAAAAGACACTGAGAAAGCCGAAGAATGTGATTTGCCCCACCTTGCTCGCCCACTTGGTCTCTCACCCACTGGGTCGCTGCCTGTATGCTCTCGGTCTTGGTGACATCCAGCAGGGTGGTCTGCAGCCGGTAAGAGGTATCCTGCCGAAGCTTCTGGGCCCCCTCCTCCGTGAAGCAAGCAGCCAGCACCCGCATGCCCCGATCGACCAGCTGCCGGGCCAGCAGGTTCCCGAAGCCCGAGTCACAGCCCGTGATGAAGACGTACTTATCTGAGAGGTTGCGCACCACATTACAGTTCTTGAACCAGCGGTACATAAAGGAGAGGTCCGTGAGAGCCGCCATAGAGCAGGGGGAAGGTGACGGCCAGCAAGCCTGGGCTCAGCAGACAGTGGGAGAGGCTGGTCCTCTGAGCCCCGGCCGCAGTCGGCTGGAACCCACCGAGAAGAGCTCTCCTCCCTTCCACTGCTGGCAACAGAGCCAGGGCTCCTGGATGAGCAACTTTATAATTTCTGTAGGTGGATGCATCAACACACCAATTAGCCTAGATGCAAGAAATTCAAGTACAACCTGAAGCTTTGTGACCTCAGACAGTCGCGGTGGCTGCCTCTCGCTCTCCCCCAGCCCTGATGGGGGAAGCTGCCAAGGATGGGGAAGACTTGCTGGTGAGGTCGATGCTGAAAGGGGGCTCATCTTGGGTGGTCTGAGCAGCGTGGGTGTGCGAGGGGGACTCCGCCCAGAGAGCCTCCCTGGAAATTCCCACCTCCGGCCTGGGGACCGAAATCATTTGTCATGAGGGCAGACATGTCGATAAACTTACTTTTTATTTTCAGGGGGAAAAGTTAAGACAAATTCATTAATGTAAAACAAATAGAATTGGTCTTCCCCCGCCCCCGCCCCCCAAATCCCCAAAGAAATGAGTTTTAGGTCACCAGCTCTTTGGAATTCTCCGCCCTTAGGCGAATCTCTATGATGAGAGATGAAGAAAAACAAAGGGTCTCCCCCAGGGTAGATGTGCCTCCAAGGTCCTGAGGCCAGAGGCAGCAGGGCCCTCCTGCAGGGAGGCGATTTCTGAAAACTGGAAAGTGGAGGGGCTCCAGGCCTGGGTCCTTGGGAGGTGATACCGATGAGGAGCCCCAAAGCACCCCAGGCAGACCCAGCTTTCCTCACCCAGTGACCAGGCAAATACACAAAGTGAAGGACAGAAGACACATCAGCTTCCCCAGGGCAGGGCCCCCAGTGGGCATTTCCTTCCACTTCTAGAACTAGGCTCACGCCAGGTGATCCGGTGAGCTGAGAAGCCTGGAGGGGTGTGTAACAGTGGAAGGAAGGGATTATGAAGTCAACTGACATTGGCTAATTGGATGTACAGGGGTAGGGGAGACCAGGAGTCAAGGGGATGCTAATGTATGGGGCTGATAACAGGTAGAACCACAAGCAGCAAGAGAAGTCAGGGGCGAGGATGCTTTGGGCACAGGGAAGGGAGGCAGGAGAAGAGACAGTTATGATATGAGCATCGTTGAGAGGAAGTCCAGCCAGATGATGAGGACAGGCCATGAGTTCCCTGGGCAGCTGCAGGAAGGACCTGAGGCCAAATCTTGGCTCTCAGAAGGGATGACAGATGGGGAAAGCAGAAGACTAGAGTCAGAGACTTGGAAAATTCTCAGGGTCAGGACGTGGAGGGGAGGGAGAGAGTTCAGGAAATGGGGCAAAGAACTCACCAAAGTTAGGAGGGAAGCTGGGAAAGAAAAAGAAGTAAGGAGATGAGAGAGAAGAGCCACACCCAGGACCCTAAGATGCAGGGACAGATGGATGTTGGGGTCTATGGTGGCTCTTGGATTAAACCTCTAGAGACACCATTCCCCAAGATGAGCCTGGCCACCAGCTCATCCTGAGGGACTGGGGGCCAGCCCACACCTTCCCTGTCCCAAGGCTCTGACAGAACCAGAACCACAAATTTCCTAAGGTGAAGAGACAAGGAAGCATCTCTATGCTCCGCTATCTACCAAGGTTGGTAAGCTTCGGAATCAAATAACGTAGGTGTTGTCTCAGGAAAGACCAGAGAGCTTGGCCATTCTACAACAAGGATGGTGGGAGCGAGAGGTCGGGCTTGGGCACACCCCCTGGGGTGCAGATCCAAACCCTGTGTGGGACAGAGATGGGAAGTGGTGGAGGCAAACCCTCCCCACGGCACGCCCAGCCCAAGGCACAACACCGATGCTTAATTGCTCAGTCAGGGAGGTATGGCCCAACTCTGGCTTCTGGGTAGGTGAACAGGGAAATCTTGGTTAAGGGAGGTCAGACAATGTCACTCAAGGGCTGAGCAGTTCCAGGAATATCCCAGTCCTTGAGAAGACAGGTGACATCCGGGGGTTGTCTCTGGATTTAGAAAAGGATGATTTGGAACGACCCCAACCCAGGAAGGTTGGACGGGGCCTGCCTCACCATTTCATGGGCCTCTGGGCTGAGGGATGGTCCAGGCAGGGCTCCCCTGGGTCCAAACTCCCAACAGCTACGGAAAGCAGGTCATGCAGTGGGGGGTGTCCCTGCTGAGTAGGCACCTGAGGCTGACAGGTCAAGCCCACTTCTGCTCACTAGTATCCTCGGCAGAGAGGGGCCTTCAGCTTCTGGCAACTCCTCCATGGGTGAGAATGAATGACACAGCAACATCTGACCTCGCTTTCTGTTTTCACCAAGAACACAGATGGAGTTCTGTAGTACGAGGTCCCCCTGAGGGCTCCATGGCCTCGGTGTGAAACTGAGGGACGAAAACCAAGACACCTGATGAGGCAGCTCCCGGCTCATCTGTCCTCAGCTCAGGAATCTACTCCGCTCTCTGCAAATGCTTTCTCTGTTCAGTCCCCGTGCAGAATATCATCAGAAAGTGGGGACACAGAGAGTCCCAGTCTCAGGAAGCACTGGGTAATTGAAGTTCTGTGCCTGGCACACGGTCGGTGCTCAACAAAGGTTAGCAGGAAACGAAAGACTGGGGTCCAGAAGTGCCTCCCACTCTCTCCCACTGGGGGGATGTGGGAAGCTGGGGAGGGCCTAAAGGAGGGGACAGAGTGCCGCTGAGAGGAGAGGCTTGATGTGCTTGGGAAAGGGACCGGGGCCTGCCGGTGCTCCAGCGATTTCTCCTTCCCTGTCCATCTGTGGTTTCCTGGGACCCCACGTTAGTTGATAAATCCTGGAAAGGAAACACTAGCCCCCCACTTCTGTGAAAGGAAGGGAGTGATCTAGCTCCCCTCTTGAAATCCCTCCCAGGTTATCCCCCTGCTCCCTTGATCTCCGTAAAGGCTTCTCCTTTCGTGGACTCACACCCTACTGCTCCCCAAGGCCACGGCTCCCATCAATGGACCCAGGCAAATTTTCAACTTTTATTTTGAGTCAAAAACAATCAATGGACATCAAGGTTTCAAGACAATTCAAAATTGATTTATCCCTCCCTCCCTTCCAGATTTTGTTTGCTTGAGAGAGAGAGAGAGAGAGAGAGAGAGAGAACACAAGCAGGGGGAGTGGCCGGCAGAGGGAGAGGGGGGAAGCAGGCTCCCAGCTGAGCAGGGAGCCCAATGCAGGGGCTCCATCCCAGGACCCTGAGATCATGACCTGAGCCGAAGGCAGATGCTTAGCTGACTGAGCCACCCAGGTTCCCCCAGTAACTGGTTTCTGTGTCCTGTGTCATGATCCCAATTATAGACATGTCCTTTCAGCCAAGGTCTGGGGGCTGGCACCTCGGGCTAATGGCTCAGGCTGGCCGTCACCATTCTGTCACCAGTATCTTCAGCAGAGAGGGGCATTAACTCCCCCGGGCTATGTCCATCCTGTGGGAGGGGGACACCCTGAGTAGCGGGGCAGAGGCAGAGCAGGTGGGGACTAAGAGCTCCCTGCTGCTGACACTCTGCCAAGATTATGGATTCCTCAAGGTGGCAGGAGGGCCAAAAAAAGGGTCAGAGCTTTGAGAGGCCATTCAAGGAACAGGACATGGGTGTGTGTTTTGGGGCCCCTGTCCCAGCCATGAAACATGGTTCTTTCCTCCTGGTATCTCCACAGTCCCGAGTAATGTCCCAGAGAAGCTGGGGAGGATGTGGGGAGGAAGGTGAGGGGGGGCGTCCTGGGTGACACAAGATCCCCCCTCTGTCCATCTCCCCCCCCCGCCCCCAGCCCGAGGCTTCCCCGCCCTCACATAGGACCCAGCTCCCTCCTACCATGTCTGGCAGCCTCGGTTACAGAGCCTTAATGGGCCTCGGAGCATTCCAGGAGATCATGGTGTCCACCAGCATGGTGGGCATGTAGCTCATGGGAAGGTAGAGGAGCTTGGCGTCCCAGCCGGGGGAGTACCGAGTGCGGGGGTGACAGGCCGTCAGCGCGTGCTCCATGCAGTCTGTCACCAAGTACAGATTGCTGCAACACGTTGACTCCAGCTTTGCGACTGATTTCTTGACTGTCCAAAAGGAACGACATAGTCTCACATCCCAGTCTTCTCGCTTCGGGAGCAGCTGAAGGGAAGAGTTTCCCAAAGCGACGCCCCTCCCCGCCGCTCCCAGGTCATCTCCAGGTTGACTCCATGGATTTCAGCGCAGCGTGTCCCACCTCCCACCCCAGGGACACTCTCCATGCTAAGCCCCCTCTGGCTCTACCATGGGAACATGTGCTCTGCAGAAACCGAGGTCTCTAGAACACTAGGCATCTGAGCACCTGAAAACCAGCGGTTCTCAAGCCAGCTTGCCAGGAATCCAGGCCTGTCTTCTTCCCTCTCTGGCTTCAGGTTGTTCCCCA
>CM053611.1:59494712-59547034 GCA_028646535.1 Procyon lotor
CTCTCCAGATTGTCCCCTCAGAGCCAAACTGCAGGGTGGGTGCAAGCCAGTGGGGAGGGGCAGCCTGACTGCAAGTCTGGCTGATTTTCAGATTTATTTTCGCCTGCCCACCCCCAATCAGTCCTGCTTTAGTAGGAATCAACAGACAGGGGAGAGCGGGATTCCAGGTCTGCTTAGAGTGGAAAACACATACCTATGTAAAGCATTTACCACAGGCCTGGCCCTGTGCTAAGCACTTCACCTTATGAGCTCACTTAGTTTTCACGACACCCCTACTAGTCGACAGTATCGTCCCATTTTGCAGAGGAGAGAACTGAGGCGTAAAGAGGTAAATTCGCACATCTGGTGAGTCGGGAGTCGGGATCTTCGTGCTTGCAGCCTGACTCCTCCCTGCTACTGGCACACTGGGTCATCTGCTGTGACTTCCCCTCTATCTGCATCGGGGGAAGGCAGGAAAAACCCTGACCCTCTCCCACAGAGCCTCAGCCAGTGATACTGCTTCCCGGATGAGAAGGACGGCCCTGAAGCCCACAGTGAAGCCAGCCCCACGGCCACCGGCCCTCCAGTCTCCTCAAGGCCCCACGCAGCCCAGACCCACGGGCCCTCCAGGACCAGAGGCGCTCCCAACAGAAACGCAGGTGGGTGTCTCCCTCTCAGGAAAGAAGGGAATCAGGGCTTGAAGACAAACTGGCTTTCGTGCATGATCCACAGATGTCCCCGGGGATAAATGAGAGGGGTGTGTGTGTGTGTGTGTGTGTCTCCCACATCCAGAGCCCGAAGGTGAGACAGACTAAGACTTCCTAAGGAAGGCCCAGGTGAAAGGGCCAAAGAGTGAGGTTCCAGGTGAGAAATGGAGGTCGGAGCCAGCCTGTGGCCGGAGCTACGGTGGGGGCCCCCCCAGGCTGGGAAGGGGTCTGGCTGGGCACAAAGAGCTCTGGTCTCTCGCGCCACCGAGCCCTAACCAAACGTCTCTGCTCGCAGGTCAAGGCCGGCAAGTGAGCCACGCACTAGTTCTCTCTCCAACGTTTAAATTCTTTCTCGCCTCTTCAGACCCAGAACCCTTTCCCCAAGCCTCCCGGTCCCTGCGGCCTGCTCACTTGAGACCTAAGGCCGCTTTCGAGGTCTCCGTTCTCGTGCAATCGTCCCTTCTCCCCACCAGGCGCGCGCCGGTCCCAATGTCGGTCAAGGACAACATGGCACCTGCGCCCACAGAAGGCTTCACCACGGCGGCCGCCAGCGACTTCGGAGAGATCCACGACTGGAACGAGCTGCTCTACTTCTTCAACCACACCTTGCCCGAGTGCCACATGGAGCTCCGAGAGGACACCAAGCAGGTGATCCTCTTCATCCTCTACCTGGCCATCTTCGTGGTGGGGCTGGTGGAGAACCTCCTGGTGATATGGGTCAGCTGGCGCTGCTCGGGCCGGGCGGGGCTGCTGAACCTCTACGTCCTCAACATGGCCATCGCAGACCTGGGCATCGTCCTGTCCCTGCCCGTGTGGATGCTGGAGGTCATGCTGGACTACACCTGGCTCTGGGGCAGCTTCTCCTGCCGCTTCACGCACTACTTCTACTTCGTCAACATGTACAGCAGCATCTTCTTCCTGGTGTGCCTCAGCGCCGACCGCTACGTCACCCTCACCAGCACGTCGCCCTCCTGGCAGCGCCACCAGCACCGAACGCGGCGGGCCGTGTGCGCGGGAGTCTGGGTCCTCTCGGCCGTCATCCCGCTGCCCGAGGTGGTGCACATCCAGCTGGTGGAGAGCTCCGAGCCCATGTGCCTCTTCATGGCGCCCTTCGAGACCTACAGCACGTGGGCCCTGGCGGTGGCCCTGTCCACCACCGTCCTGGGCTTCCTGCTGCCCTTCCCGCTCATGGTGGTCTTCAACGTGCTGACGGCCCGCCGCCTTCGGCAGGCGGGATGGCCCGAGGGCCGGCGCCACGGCCTCCTGGTGTGCGCCTACGTGGTCATCTTCGCCGTCTGCTGGCTGCCCTACCACGTGACCCTGCTCCTGCTCACGCTGCACGGGACCCACATCGCCCTCCACTGCTACCTGGTGCACGTGCTGTACTTCTTCTACGACGTCATCGACTGCTTCACCATGCTCCACTGTGTCGTCAACCCCATCCTTTACAACTTCCTCAGCCCGAGATTCCGGGAGCAGCTGCTGAGCGCTGTGGTCCATTACCTTCCCAAGGCCCGGGCCAGGGCGGACAGACGGGCTTCCTCCTCCTCCTCCTCCTCCACTCAGCATTCCATCGTCATCACCAAGGAGGGCGCCCAGCCCGCTGCGGCCGGCCCCCTGGACCCCCAAGCCTGAACCGGTAGGCGCCGCCGACCTCACCCCTCTCCGCCCCTCAGTGTAGATCCCATCAGCGAAGAAGAAAGCCGCGGGTGTAGGTGAGAGATTTGGGGGGGAGTGGGGGAAAGTGTCAAAACGCTCACGGTCAGTTTTGAGTATGTCTTAAAAAAGTGAGACGGGGAGGAGGAGAGGGGGTGAGGAGGAGCAGAGAACAGGCGTTTGGGGGTGTACTGTTCGTCTCGGTCCTCGGGACTCAAGAAGACATTTGGGAAAGGGGCGCCTGGGTGGCTCAGTGGGTTAAAGTCTCTGCCTTCAGCTCAGGTAGTGATCTCAGGGTCCTGGGATCGAGCCCCGCTTCAGGCTCTCTGCTCAGCGGGGAGCCTGCTTCCCTCTCTCTCTCTCTGCCTACTTTTGATCTCTCTCTCTCTGTCAAATAAATAAATAAAATATTAAAAAAAAAAAAAGAAGAAGAAGAAGACGACACTCGGGAAAGACGGTGAAATAAGTAACAGAGACAGCTGTGACTCTGGTTCTGTCCAAAATCTGTACTTCCAGCTGGGATAGGCTAAAGAGATGCTCAGCAGAAACTCGACACCCTCATTCCAACAATCACCCTGGCCGGAAAGAGTGTGTTCCATGGGGACCTCACCCACTTTCCTTTTGTGCTTGTGTGCTTGCTGATACCACCCCGCTCTCCGCCCCCGCCACACTGTGCAGGCTGTGAGGACAAGAGGTCAGAGGCCAAGGAACCAGGAGGCCTCAGCAGGACGTTTCCTAGCATCCTCGGTGGTATGATAGATGGAGAGGGCGAAGCAGAGGTCTGGTGCCCCACCCCCTACTCCTTCACCCCCACCATCCAGGAAGTGGCTCCATTTCCTTGCTGATACTCTCTCCTTCCATCCTGCTTCCTTCCCCACGAAGCAGAGGAGCCATCCGAGTCAATGCTCCTCAGAACCCACCTGCTCCTGCCTTCAGATGTAGGACATTTCCAGACTTCTAGAAAGAGATGCTATCAGAAACCCACCCCCATTCCTCCCTTTCTCTCTAGATCATGGGAAAATATCAAGGGACATCCATTCAGGGGCACCTGGGTGGCTCAGTGGGTTAAAGCCTCTGCTTTCGGCTGGGATCATGATCTCAGGATCCTGGGGTTGAGCCCTGAATAAGGCTGTCAGCTCAGCGGGGAGCCTGCTTCCCCCTCTCTCTCTGCCTACTTGTGATCTCTCTGTGTGTCAAATAAATAAATAAAAATGTTTTTTTTAAAAAAGGGACATCCATTCTGAGAGCAGACCATTCTGAGAGCAGACCTTGGGACAGGCAGTGGCAGATGCTCCCGGAGGCTCTGTCCCTCAGCCCTTGTCCCCTGCGCAGGGGATGGGGAAGGAGAAATTTTCCGCTTCCATCACAGGGCAGAGCTCTGGTATTCTAAGTCGGTCCTCACCCATGAACTTCATTCTCCCTGGCCAGGTCTTTTCATTAATTTTCCTGTCCAGCAACTTACTTCTATTCACACTTGTCCTATAAATAATAAAAGAAGCCTTCTCGTTAACAAGTAGGTCTTCTGGGGGCGCCTGGGTGGCTCAGTGGGTTAAGGCCTCTGCCTTTGGCTCAGGTCATGATCCCAGGGTCCTGGGATCGAGCCCCATGTCAGGCTTTCTGCTCAGCAGGGAGCCTGATTCCCCCTCTCTCTCTGCCTGCTTGTGATCTATCAAATAAATGAATAAAATCCTTAAAAAAAAAAAAAAAACAAGTAGGTATTCTGGAAAAGACTCATTTATCAGTGTCGGAATCTAGGACCATGTCCATGAAGAAGAAGTCTAAGAACCGGTACCTGGCCCACTAGTTTCAAGAGCTTGGCGTCCTAACCCCGCCTGGGCATAATGAAGGGTTTGTGAACATGATCACTGAGGGCCTCTGTCCTGCTCAAGTGCTCAGTATTTCTAGAATGTTTAACTTGGAATAACCATTCAGTGACCTGGAGCGCCATCCCCTCTGTTCTTAGAAATCTGAAACTGCATTTATCCGATGCATTAAACATGTGATCCGATAGTGTATGTACCTGTCTGTCAGGAGCACCGAGGGAAATGCCCCTGCAGTCCTGCTCTCCAGACCCAAATCCGAAAGGGTCTTAAGCGACAGACAGCTGCTCTGTGGCAGAGCTGAAGGCTTTTTCAGCCAGGACAGTCCAGGTTGTGACTTGGGGCTGCAGGAAGGGCTTAACCTAACAACACCCGAAGTGCGTTAAAAAGACTTTCCTCCTTTGTGTCCATATAAAAACCCAGCCCAAATCTGATGCCCTCATCACTGCCTCTGCTGACTTTAGGCTCCGGAAGTTTCCCAAAGGGAACCCAATGTCACATCTGTCAACCTCCCGGGTTCCCTGGGAGACCAGCCCCCCAAGGGCTCGCTCTTCTCACGGATTTCTCTGGCAACCCGTTGTCACCCTGGGCAGCAGGAACACCTCCTTAGGGGCTTGGGAGGCCAGAGCCCTGAGTGTGTCAAGAGCAGTGAGGCTGCTCAGCTTGGCATTTGCTGGGCACTGCCGGGCGCCACGCCTGGCCCATGTGCGGAGATCAGATGGACTGTGTCGCGTCCCAGCTTCTGATGTCTACCTCCTTCCTTGTGGAGGTATGTTTGTTAGAGACCCCACGAGCCCGTGCGAAACCTCCACCTCCTCCGAGTCTGCCTCTGTCCGCCTGGTCATACCACATCAGTGGTATGCAGGTGGCACTGCAGGACAATCTGAGGCCAAACCTCTAGCCCAACTAGACCCGAGCAGAGTCTACTACTCTCTGGGCCAACAGATCCCCGGGGGAGGTTTCCCCTGGAAAGGCTGGGTTATTGACTTAATTTGCCACTAAAAACAGGTCAACAGATTAAACCCGGGGAATTCCAGCTATAGGAAAGGAAACTGTGAGGGCATCTGGGTGGCTCAGTTGGTTAAGCAACTGTCTTCGGCTCAGGTCATGATCCCAGGGCCCCAGGATCGAGCCCCGTGTCGGGCTCCCTGCTCAGCAGGGAGCTTGCTTCTCTCTCTCCCTCTGCCTCCCCCCCAGCTTGTGCTTTCTCTCTCTAATAAATAAAATCCTTAAGAAAGAATCCTGGCATCTGCTGAGCAGAATGCTGCCACTACCAGATGTTGGGCCCCGATCTTCTGAACTCAGGAGACAGTGTAGCCCCAGTCAAGAGGAAAAGAATTCCTGTTTCAAATTTCCTTTTTTTATTCTAAATAAAAACCACACTTTGTGCCGAACAATGGAATATAAAAGAATCAGATGTACAACGATTTTAGACATCTACTATTTGGGAAAGGAAGTTTACAAAATATACAAAACTTTACAGCAATAGATAGTAAACACTTAAATATTAGGAGGTCAGTACTCATTAATTTAATGGAAGGAAGTTAGAACGTCAACAACTCTTCTCGGTTTCATAAGAGACTTTCGCTAGTGGATGTGGGAGGGGAGGTGGACTGGACAGGGGAAGGGTGTTAAAGAAACAGCGAAAGCAAAACAGTTTCATTTTCATTCTGATGTTAAGTTTTGCCGATGAGCGATGACAGTGAAATGAATGCTGTGTGCCCTGGCTTCCTGACCCACTCAGGGCAGGATTGAGGCCAAAGGACGGGAGGGGACGTCCGGACGGGCAGACTTCTCCACACAGCCCACTCCCACGCCAACAAAATTGGTGTCCACCTAGAAAAGGATTTAAATTCACTTCCAAAGTTGAGTAGTCTCAGGAACAGGGCACAGCAAGAGGCCAGAAGACGGAGAAAATTCATCAGTAGCAAAACCTGACTGGGGAAAAGGTAGTTAGGCCCAAAGGTTTGTCCTGGAGGAAAAAGAGGTACTGATGGATCAGAAGGGAAGAAAGTCAAAAAGAACATTTACCCACTTCCTGGTTCTTCGGGGTCACCCGGGCCCAACCCTCACACCTCCTTTCTTTCCACCTAGCTGTGAACTATAGAGACTCCCCGGGGTCTTAAAGTGTAGGACCAAATATGAAAATACAGCAGAGCTTCCCAGTGGGCACTGCGGCATCAGGGAGCCGGCAACGGGTCACAGGAGAGGTAGGGGATGGACCCCTGTGGCCATAAGCAGCCTCTGCTGTTTAGTCCGATGTCCCATACAAGTATTACCTTCCTCCCTTAAGAAACAGGTCGGGAATAGCCTCGTGCTTGGTTTAATGCTCTACAGTCGCAATCTTGAAATTCTTCGTTTTTAAACAAAGGGCTCTGCACATGATGTAGCTGGTCCTGAGTACAGAACAGAGAAGGGAGGAGAAAAGACATTCAGGGGTCGGACAGAACCTCAGAACATCACAGCAGGCTGCTAAACTGGGCTCCAGGGCAGAGGGGGCAACAAAACACAGGGCTGAAAAAAAAAAAGTTTAAAAAACTCAAAATAAAATGAATGCCTTCGGCCAGGGATCCCAGAGTTCCCTTTGCCACAACACAGAGTTTCAAGTAAACAGTTCAGAAAAGGGGGAGCTGGAGGCGGAGGCAGCAAACATGACTCTAAACCGGGGGAGGGGTCAGGTGTGAATACGGGGACAAGCAGAGGAATGGGGTTTGGTCAGTGAGCCTCATGAGCTACTGACCCCTGCTACACATCTGACCGCAACCAATCAGGCCCTCCTGATCAAGCGCTTGGCCTCAGGAGGGTCAGGGGGTACACCTTTTTGTTTAGTGTTTCAGGGGCAAAGGTTCAAGGATTTGCTTTTTGGTTTACTGGCAAAAAGGGAAAACTTCACAGTTTCAGGTTAAGTATACAGACTACCCAGCATCCACGATGCCCTCCGTTAAGGAAAAGGTTTCTCCAGCACACTGATCCGTGTTCGGCTAGCTGGCTGGGTTCTAGTCAGTACCGCCTCTCTCAAATGTGACCAGTCAACAATTGGTCTTCATCAACAGTCTGAAAAGCTGAGCAGATGCGGTTTTCCGCACATTCTCCTTAAATTTCCAACGATCAGTGCGGGAAAGAAAGGGAGAAGCCAGTCAGGGATGGAAAGTCTTGGCACTGCTTTCCTGACAAGAATGACCTGAGGGGACACGTAACAAGTTCGATGGCGTAAAGTGGCCACTGGTACAAATCCCTTCACGTTTATCTGTCACCCCACCAGAGAGCCAGGCACCCCAACTGGGAGGCTTTATCAATTTAGGGCTAGGGAGAGAGGCAGCAATTCCAACAGGGACGGAACTTTGGCTTGCCTGCATATCTTCATATAGCTTTCCAAGTTTAGGAAGGATGAGAAAATGTGCAAAAAGGTCCTTCATTTAACTTGTTCCCCTCAACCCGGTCCCCTATCTACTCAAGCGCAGGCGGGAAAGGCTTAGGAATTTAATAAGCCCCAACTTTCTAGAACTCACATCCGTTACCTAAAGGGTTCCCTGGGCTTATTCTGCAAGAGGCTATCTGGAGAGAAAGAAAAAGAGTTGCTTGTTTAAAGGCTGGACACCTTCTCCCCGAGTCCGAGCCCCCGTTTCCCAAATCTCTGGCCGGGACTATCCCCTGGACTATGGCTACTTGCTGGGGAGAAACTCATTTTCCTGAAGTCACTTATCCAAAAGAGATGCTGGGTACTATGTATATAAAAGCAAAAATAAATAAATATCAATGTCCAAAAAGGCTCTGTGAGTTCATTAAAACCACTCGCTTGGGAAACAGCCCGGGTGCTGCTGAGCCCCCCCAGGGGCAGTGTGAGGGCCTAGGCCAGGGACTCCCAGAGCTCGCCTGAGCAGGCTGAGGTAGTATGAGTTACTGAGGTGCTACCTGGTGAATATGCGAGATCCGAGGGCCCTCTCCCTCCAGCCTTCTTTGGGCAAGAACCCCTCAAAAGCCACAAAGAACGGAGCCAACCAGGCCCAAGGGCCGGGCAGACTCCATCCCGGCCGCCCCAGGTGGGCCCACAACCAGCTGCCGTCCAATAGCGCCCCCTGGTGGCGATGCGGTGACAGATCAGGATAAATTCCAGCAGGTCAAAGGTGAGCTGCCAAAGCTCCTGGCCAGTTAGCACAAAGTAAACAACAGGTTACCCGACTGGGACAGACAGACCGCACACCCCCCTACACACCACCAGTTACTCGGGTCCCTTCGATCCCGAAGGGCTCACAGTCCATCACTCTGCCACCCCATGGGGTCTTCCCATCTACACCACAGGTCAGACGCACTTCTAGGTGGGAGACTGGATGTAAATTAAGGCAAGGTTGCTGCTGTCAGAGACATCCCCACCTCTCCACCAGGAAACTCAAGGTCGACGCAGGTAGCCAGATGACAGATGACGGTATCAAAGTGGCCCCCTGTCCTCTGTGCCCCACAGGGAAGGCCTAACCCACCACCTGGGCTACAACTCCATAAAATCGTATTTCTTTGGAATCGAGGAGAAAAGAGAAGCCTCCCTTCCCGTCCATCCAGGCTGCCACCTCCGGCGGCACCGGAGGACACCTCTTCTAACCGGCAAGGATTCATCCCAAAGCTTTCTGACCTAAACAGAAAGCTCTGCCCCCGGTTTGGATCTAGCCGCCAAAAGATTTTACTGTCCCACCAGCAGATCGGAGCACGGAAACAAGCAGGCGCCGCCGTCCCGTCGGCCTTTTCCCTGCTGAGGGCCGGGCCTGGCGCCTGAGGTGGGCTGCCCTGCGGACTAGTCTTTTCTGAGCGACCACAGTCCCCAAATCTCTCTCATAGCTGGGCGTCCCGGTTGGAAATCTGGCAATAATACCCACAGTGAAAACCTCTCTCCACCTCCTCTATTCAGTGAGGCTGTTGGTTGGATTCTTAGCAGCATAAAAACCTATCGGTAAACGAAAACTTGAGAGGCGCGGAGAGGGGATCTAGTCGACACCTACTGCCTGCTCAGCTCCCCCGCCCGGCCTCCGGAGACTCAGAAACACAGCCCTCTGTGGGCAAGAACAGGAAAGGAGGTAAACATGATAGGGCCGTTGCTTCTCAAAAAACAGTAACAGCTCGTGTGCTCTTCTTTCTTCTTCCTTCAACACAAGACAGAACAGAATTTCCTAGCAAGGCCAAGTTGAAACTTCGGCTGCAGAGGGCCCAACAGCCATTAGAAAATCAACGTCCTGGCTGCCGCCTGGGAGCCGCCCCTGGCTCCTCGGGGACGCAGTCAGCTGTCCGGGTTCTTGTCCGCCTCTTTGGAATGGATAATGTACATGAAGGTCTGCTCGATGGTGAAGTCGGGCGGGAGGCTGCCTTTGTGCACGCCCACGTGCTTGCTCATGAGGTTGAGCGTGGAGCTGTAGTGGCCGCAGACCGTGCAACGGTACATGAGGGCCCCCGAGTGTGTCTTCAGGTGGCACTTGATGGTGGAGCGGCCTCGGAAGAACTTGTGGCACACCTTACACTGGTACGGCTTCTCGCCCGTGTGGATGCGCCGGTGGTAGTTGAACTCGCTCGTGTGGGCAAACCTTTTGCCGCAGACCTTGCAGCTGTACTTGCTGTTCCCGGGCTGGCCCTGCAGAGCCAGCTCCTCGCTCAGGAACTCCTCCGCCGGCAGCTTCCGCTTCTGGAGAGCGGGGTGCTGCAGCCCCGCGGCCGGCCGCGCGTCCAGGCCGCTGCCGCATTTGTGCTGGCTCACGTGGTAGCGGTAGGCGGCCTCCGACTTGAAGCTCTGGCCGCACAGGTGGCAGCGGAAGAGGGCGTCGTCCAGGCTTTGGTGCACGGCCATGTGCTTCTCTAGAAGGTGCCAGTCCACGAAGCTGTTTGCACAGACGGAGCAGGAGAAGACCGAAATGCCCAGGTGGGACAGCGTGTGCCACATGAGGCTGCAGAGGTTGAGGTGGCGCTGGTCACAGACGCTGCAGGCCTGGCCCTTCAGGTGCAGGTGGTCAAGGATGTGCCCCCGGACCGCGTGGAAATCTCTGGCCAGTGTCTTCCCACAGGCGGCGCACTTCAACTCTGTGGAGGCTGCCCCGGAAAACAGGGCCAGCTTCCCAGACAGGGGGTCATTGGGGTGGACGATGATGTTGTTCTCAAATATCCCATCCCGTCGGTGGAGGGTCAGCTGCCACTGGGTAAAGAACTTAGTTTCACACATGTCGCAGGAGAAGAGGAAAATGCCGATGTGGGACAGAACGTGGGTCACCCGGGAGTTTCGGTCCTGGAAGTGGGTCTCACAGACCTTGCAGTTGCCTGTCAGCAGGTCCACGTGGTCCCGGGCATGCTGTCGGATCAGCTGAATGTTGGGCTCTAGAACTTTCTTGCACACCTGGCAGGGCATGGCCTTATTCTCCCGGTTGTCACTCTCGCCAAAAGTCAGCTCGTCCTCACTGTCGTCACTCAACTCGATCACCTCCTCGGCTGTGCCCATCTCCTCGGTGGGGTCTTCAAACTGCAAGTCGTCATCCCCCAGCTCGTCCAGCTGGAGCTCATCCATTTGCCCAAAGCCCGGCTCTTTGGAGTGGTCGTTATTGCTCAGACACGAGTTGGTCCCAGGGGTAATGTCAATTGCATGGTCAGGCGGGAAGAAACTGTTTTTGCTGAAGTCGCCATTGCTCTGAACCTTGTAAGGCTGGCAGGAGCTCGCGCTGGTTTGGACGCCCATGCTGACGGCGCCTAGGACCGGCTGAGTCACCAGACTAGGGACGGGAGTGAAAGGAGCAGGACCATCGTGGTCTTCTGTCTTTGGCGGCACAGGCTGCTGTGACAGGGGCAGGCTATGGTTCGCGTCACCAGTGACATTTCTCTCTTCCTCTTTACAGCTTCCTCCAGCATCACTAGGTAACACGTAGTTCCTATCAGGACCAAAGTGCTCCCCGCCCCCCCGGAGGTCTCCGAGGGGATAGGCAGGTTCCGCTGAGCTACAACTCTGGGTACCGGAGTGGCTCTCCCCACTGCCGGTCAGGGGCTTGGCCACGGCGGTGCTCTCCAAGTCAGGAAAGGTGGAGTGACAGGCCCGGAGGAGATCCTCCATGCCCAGGCGCTCGGCCACCTCATAGATGACCCCTACATTGATCAGGTCCGTGAAGAGCTCCGACGTGTAAACAAAGCTCAGAATCTTCTCGAAGTTGGCGGGGGTGATGAAGTCCACCACGTAGGTCCTGGCGGCATCCAGGCCAGTATTCAGGAAGAGGTTCTGGAAGTAGCCCGCCGCGCAGGCCAGCACGGCTTTGTGGGCCGGGAAGGAGCGGCTCCCCACCACAATGGTGACATCGCACATGGTCTCCGAGAGCCGGCACTTGTTGAGTTCCTTCAGTAGGTTGTTGGGGTGGTTGGTGCTTTGCAGTTTGATCCTCATGCCCATCTTAGCAGCTCCTAGGAAGTTGCCTTGTATCAGCACGGTTCATCTGTGGACAGTAAAAGGAAGAGATGGATGGCCAAACACATCCCTGCAAGCGAGGAGCTCTGCGGAAGAAAACACCGCCGGTCTGAGTGTTTGCAAGCCCTGAGCGGGGAGCAGGAGCCAAGGGACAATGCGAGCTGCTCTATGCTGCTGGGGGCAAGGACAAGTGATGGGACAATGATCTCTCTCCCTGCATATTCCCAAAGACAGGCGTCACAACAAAACCCGAAGTATTGAAGAAAATCTGATAGCGTCATCTGTGAGAGTCAGTAAGAGAGGTGGTAGACCTGGCTGGACAGATGGACAAAACCTAGTGCCTTAGGGCCAAGCCAGAGACAACCTCTCCGACACCATCCCTCACTTAATTACCAGACTTCGGGCTCAAATTAATCTCCTAACTTCTTCCCCAATACAAGCTTTCCTATCTCATTCAGTACTTCCCCTACTCTTACAATGCCCAATTCCATAGAGGTACTCGAACACAATTACCAAAGTTCCATTAGCTGCTGAGGGCAAAATAAGATTGTTCTATCTTTTATTTTCTTATCAATGCCCTATCCTTCCAGTCCCTAAATAAAGCTCTTGCTCATGCATGAGTTCTGAGCTATCCCTACCTAAGCTACCTGCCTACTCTGTCTCACCATAACCCAGAGCCATCCAAATACTGCTGTCTCCTTCTCTGCATGCTTAAGATTAAGCTCGAACACTCGAGACCCAAAGAAATAAAGCAAAGTAGAATACAATCTAGCATTTACTATTACTTTTTCTTTTACCACCCTTTTTGGGATCTATGCATATGCTGACCAGAACTAAAAGACTTACTTGATGCCCTAAGAGGGCATCTAATTATACAGGCGAGACTCCTAAAGGCTTGCGGGATCCCACTTTCCCCTTTTTTGAGTCCTGCACGCCTAAGGAAGACAAGCTAGCTGCATTCTCCCTCAGTCTCACCACTCGCCCCGCGCAACACAGCCCCTTTCTCCGCCTCACCACCTTCTATAAACTCCCAACTTTTTCTGGGGTCCAGGAAGCTTCTGCGCTTTGTTGGGATACCAGGGAAGCGTCTCCCCGGCCCTGGTGGCCACACATCAGGTCCGGGCTCTGGCAAGCCTGAGTGGAGGGTGGGAGGGGGGCGGACTGGGAACTTCCGAGAAGGCACCCCAACAATCCCGTAGTGCCGCAGTCTCCCCTCCGGAGGGTCGAACCCAGCGAGAAGGGCGTTGGATCGGGCCAGGGTGCTCCATCTGGGGGCCACCGAGCACCTCGGTCCCTCCCCCAACGGCGGGGGATCCCCCCAGGGCGTCTCCCGGGGCGCCGGGCCGGACGGGAGCGAAGGGATGGGCGGCGGGACCGGCCGGGGTCGGCGCGCGGCCGGGGATGATGGGTCCGGCCGAGGGGAGCGGGCGGGAGGGAGCCCCGCGAGAGCGAGAAAAAGGCCGGGACGGGGGTCGGGCCTCGGCCAGGGGCAGCCCTCGGCCCGGCCGCGCTTACCCGGCTCCACGGGGCCCGAGCACCATCGCCACCGCCGCCTCACACAAAGGCCCCGGCCCGCCGTGCCCGGCCCGACGAGGAGGCGGCGCCGCCGGCCGCGGCCAGACTCTCCATCCGCCGCGCCGCTCGCCGCGCCGGCCCGGGCCGCCCCCGCCGCCCGGCCCGCAGCGCCCCCCGCCGTCCCGGAGGAGGCAGCGCCCCCCGCCGCTTGGCCGCAGCGCCCCCAGCCGCCCGGGAGGAGGCAGCGCCCCCCCACGGCGGGGCCGGGAGCCGGGTGGGCGGGGCCTCAGCGCCGCGGAGACTCCGCCCGCCCCCAGCGCCCCTGGGGGCCCCGGCCTTGCCCCACCTCCCACTCCCACGCGGCGGGAGCGGCTGCACCGACGCTCCCAAATCCCGCAGGGCCGGTTTTTCTGAAGGGCCCTCACCTCCCAGGTGAAGGGCCATCCCCTCCTCACCGTGGGGCCTGGCATCCTGACTCTAAACTCTCATCCTCTACCCTATCCTACGTCTCATCGTCTCAGAAGTTTCTCCAAACGACCACTACTGCAGTTTTGCAGAAAAAGGTAAAAATGAAGTCAAGTTGTTTGTTAACTTGTGAGCGCGCTGGGCTGAGAGCTTCCTGAAGGCAGGGCTCTGTGGCTCTTGATCCCTCTCCTGGCAGGGCTCACCACACACTTCCTGGTCCTTGTGACAGGTGCTTAATAAAGCCTGCTGGAGTGAATGAACACATGAATAAACAAGTACTTGAGGTCTGGGCCCCTGGAACACCCTGTCTGAAAAATCGCTGCTGCCCCTCCGCCCACCTAGGTGGCCTGAGGGAGGAAGTCACAGGCTCCCACTGGGCCTTGAGAGCCCAACCTGCTTCCTACAGCCCGTCCTTCCTGAAGGGGAGCAGAATTTATCACCCCAAATATGCCTCTTTGGCATAAGGATTATTTTAGGCTGCTTGGTTTTGTTTTTAAGGTGTTATTTATTTGAGAGAGAGAGCACAAGAGCAGGGTGAGGGGCAGAGGGAGAAGCAGACATCCCACTGAGCAGGGAGCCCAATGTCCCCGGCTGGATCCTGGGACTCTGGGATCATGACCTGAGCCAAAGGCAGATGCGTAACCCACTGAGCCACCCAGGTGCCCCCTTGGATGCTCATTTTTAAAAAACAGAAGACACAGGAGAAGTTCTGAAAACAGAACAGAAGTTACATTTATAAGGGAAACCTCTATCTGCACGGGTGTCTCCTTTCTGTACTAGGAAGACAAGGATGACTTAAATCTTCAGAAACTCTCCAGCGTGGAGAAGGCAGGGACTTCAATATGCATAACAACCACTCCCTTATTTACTGGGCTCTGCCACCATAACTGGCTCCCTACCCCCAATATCTTCTTTTGTCTTTAGGTGGAGACCATATTTAAGGCAGTGGCTCAGGCCATTTTAGGGAGTTCCTCAGTTGTCCTGAGCTTCTCCCATGTATACAGGAAGTATACTTGTTACTGAACTTGTTTGTTTTTCTCCTGTTAATCTGTCTTTTATTATGGCATGGTCACAGCCAAGAACTTAGAAGGGTAGAAGGGGGTGTCACCTGGGTGGCTCAGTCAGTTAAGCGTGTGACTCTTGGTTTCGGTTTTTGCTCTGGTCACGATCTCTGGGTCCTGGGATCCAGCCCAGCACAGGGCTCTACACTCATGATCACCGGGGAGTCTGCTTGAGATTCTCTCTCTTCCTTTCCCTCTGCTCCTCCCCCCACTCACGAGCACGCGCGCTCTCCCTCTCTCTCTCTCAAATAAATAAATAAATCTAAAGAAAGAAAGAAAAGTAGGGGTGCCTGGATGGCCCAGTTGGTTCACGCCCTGCAGGGAGCCTGCTTCTCCCTATCCCTCTGTTTGCTGTTCCCCCTGCTTGTGCGCTCTCGCTCTTTCTGTCAAATTAATTAGAAGAAGAAGGATAAAGGGAAAATTATTTTTTCTCCCTTACATTGCCAACTGTTTCTAGAGCTCAGTTGTGCTGCTTCCCCCGACCCTTCTCCCTTGGCACTGCAGTGAGCCTCCAAATCCTTTCCGCAGATGCTCCTGCCCAAGTGTTATCATCAAACCACAGCTACAGGCCCTGCCTGCCACCTGCCCCCATTTGACACATGATCTCTGTCAAATAAATAAATAAAATCTTAAAAAAAAAAAGAAAAAGAAACGTATATTTGGTATTCGTCTCCATTTCTGGCAAAGAGCTCCTAAAACCATTGGCATGTCTTAAGCGATGACTATCCTAAAGGTGTCCTTTGTCATGTTGTTGGGTGGCCAGGGGGCAGCACCTAAGGATGGGAGTTGGAGGTTGAATCAATTGCCAATGGCCAATGATTTAACCAATCCCAACTATGTCATGAAGCCTCCATAAAAACCCAAAGGACAGGGTTCCCAGAGTTTTCTGGGTTGATGGACACGTGGAGGGTCGGGGAGAGGAGAGTGGTGCCCTCAGAGAGAATGTGCAAGCTCCAGTCCCCTCTGCCTGTGGCTTGCCCTGCGCATCTCTTCCATCTGGCTCTTCTGGGATTGTGTCCTCTTATAATAAACTGGCGATTTAGTACGTAAACAGGTTTCCCAAGTTCTCTGAGCCACTCGCAAATTAATCAAACCTAAGCAGGGAGGCATGGGAACCTCCAGTCTTTAGGCGGTAGGTCAGAAGCACCGGGAACAATCCAGGCTTGAGATGGCATCTGCAGTATGAGAGGCGGTCTCGCAGGACTGAGCCCTTCACGTGTGGAATCTGAGATCATCTCTGGGTAGCTAGTGTCACGGCATTGCTTGTTGGCGTGGTGAAACCACCCCTCTGCACACATTAGAATTAGTCCAGAACCTCTAAGACAGAAATCTTTTTAAAGTAACCACATGGGGCGCCTGGGTGGTTCTGTGGGTTAAAGCCTCTGTCTTTGGCTCAGGTCATGATCCCAGGGTCCTGGGACAGAGCCCCTCATCAGGGTCTTTGCTCAGCGGGGAGCCTGCTTCCCTCTCTCTGCCTTCTTGTGATCTCTCTCTCTCTGTCAAATAAATAAAATCTTAAAAATCAATCAATCAATCAATCAATCACCATGCAGGCCTCCTGGGGGGCTCAGTTGTCTGACTTTGGCTCAGGTCTTGGTCTCAGGGCCCTGGGATCAAGGCCCTGCCTTCACATCCTGCTCCTTGCTCTGCCTCTGGCCCCCCCCACTGCTGTGTGCGCATGCGCTCTCTCCCTCTCTCTCAAATAAATAAATAAAATATTTTTTAAAAATAAATAAAATAAATCGCAATGAAGTCCCAGACACACACACACACACACACACACACACACACACACACACACACACACAGCTAAATGGAGAAAGGCCAGAAATTCGCTCAAGGTCTTTTTTTGGCCAGGTCTCCTTAGGCCCCAACCTCTTCACAACAGGAAGAGAGCCAGGATTCCTTTACACATTCTTCAAGCACAAAAACAGGAACGCGGCTTAAAATTTGGCTTCATTTTTCCTGGAAGCCCCAGGCCTGCAATTTTTGTCAGTCCCACCAGAGAGCAACCTTTCTGCATTTATGCTCCTACTTGGCAAAGTACTCGCATCCTCTCTGGGCGCTCGCCCATCTCCCACGTCTGAGCAGAAGCAACTCTTGAAGCTTTCATGACCCAAATACATGCCCCAGACTGCAAAAGTTACCCTACTTTAAAACCCTCTAGATAGATAGTTTTGAAAAGGCAATACGATGACTCACTGAAGAAAGGCTTGAGGCTCAAGTAAAAACATTCTTTGACCTCTAGCAATAAATCTGACCCAAGGGACACCGAGTTGAGTTTTCTCTCCTCCCTCATCCCCACCGTGCAGCTGTGGGTCCAAAGTTGCCCCATGCGGGTTCTGGGAAGAGAGAACTTTTGCTGGGGTGAAGGACCTGGAGGAGGCCCCCTCTGGCCCCATGGCGCTGTCTCTACACTGTCTCCGGAGGGTGGAGAATTGGGTCGGGACGGCCAGGCCCCACGGTCAGCTGAACTAAGGAATCTGAGGATTTCTGAGGCTGTTCTCTTAGGACATAGAACGCCCCTTGGGATCCCTGGGCTCTGATAGTTGGCACATCAGATCCATAAAAGACACACACCTCATTTCAGTGCCTTCCAGATTCTGTGGACTGCTGAACCAGCCTTGCAGGGTCTAGTGTTGGTAGCACGGTAGAGGAATCTGCAATGAATGTTTTCCCTTCAAAATAACGAAGATGGGGGCGCCTGGGTGGCTCAGTGGGTTAAGCCTCTGCCTTCGGCTCAGGTCATGATCTCAGGGGCCCAGCTTTGGCTCTCTGCTCAGCGGGGAGCCTGCTTTTCCCTCTCTGCCTACTTGTGATCTCTGTCTGTCAAATAAATAGAATATTTTTAAAAAATAATAAAATAAAATAACTAAGATGGCCAGTTAAGCTAGCTGCTCCCTTCTTGGTCTCTGCAGGAACTTCCCCCAAGCACTCCGCATCCCAGCAAGACCGAGTCTTGTTTGCTCGTCCGCAGCCCCACTGCGCCGTAAACACCGTATGTGGGTCACCATCTCCTTCCGTGGCCTGTTCCAGGACCCCTGCTCGACATTTGCAGCCAGAGAAATGATGCAGCTCTATAGATTCGTCCTCCTCTGGGGCTGGGTCCTCACACAGTCCTGCCTCCTCTCCCTGCCTTCTCTACATAGAGTCAGATTCAGGGACTGATGTCTCCTACTCATCCTTGAAATACGGACAAGCCATGGAGGGTATGTTTTTCCTTTATCAGAAGCCAGAAAGTCTGTGAGTGCTAGAAACCATCTTCCAAATTCACTCATTTATTTTTAAATTATTAAATAAATCTTCCCATACTAATTATTTGAAGCAGTGACTAAGGCATTGTTGGGAAAATCAATATGTCTACAAAATAAAGTTGCTTCCATTGATATATGATGCATGTATGTGTGCATATCATGTACATGTGTATGACGAAGCTGGAAGAGTCAAGGAAGAAAGGCCTCCCATCCCCCCACCAGCAGCCAAACAAATACGACACTCTGGGTCATATGTGAAAATCCTTTATTGTTGAGAAGTAGAGAGGGACGTCATATTTTTGATGGAGGATACTCCAGGAACCCCAAGGGAATCTATAGTCCATGCCCACGGGGGCTGAGGAAACCGCTCACTCTGCGGTTTCTGCATCACGGTGGGGTAGAGGGATGGGGAAGGAGTCCAAGTGCAGGGGTGTTACAAGCCTGGAGGAAAGAAAGGGAAATCGGAGCACGTGCAGCTGGGAGTTGGGAGGGGGTGACAGGCGTCTTCTTGATGCAGCCCAGGGGTCCAGAAGTGGAGTGCTGAGGACTAAAAAATATGAAATCACATCTTCTGTCTCGTAAAATTCCCACTGGCCACCCGCTGGGGAAGCAGGGGTGTGTGTGTTGGGGGGGGGATATGTAAGGGAGGAAGAGGAAGAATAGAAGTCTTAGCCCTTAGCTCTCTGTGTAGCCTTTGAACTAGAGGACCGAACCCTTCTAGCCACAGGGGTGTGCCCCTTCCTGGTGGCATGTTTACCGTGCTACGTAGAAACACCCATATGCAATGTCTGTGGGTCCATGCAGGAGGGTGTAGTGACTCCTATCTATCGTCCTCACATCCCCATGAATCAGGCATACACAAAGCCCCATTCATTGTGTCCCGATGCTAATTCTCCCCAGGGATCACCCATACCTTCCTCCTCTTTCCAGAACCCTGGAAGAGGAAGCGAAGGCCCAGGGATGGAGTCCTTTGTTAACAGATTTACATGAATGAAATGAGATGACCCAATGATCTGTGTTGATCCATCTCATCTAATCGCCTTTAAATGCCAGCCCCCAGGGACTTTATGTGCTGTTCTTCCTGGCCCCTAACAGGTTGAGAATGCTCCATCAGTGGTGAGATTACGAAGGCTGCAATTATGTGACCGGCCCTTCTGAAAGAGCCTGGATTCACCGGCGAGCATTGAAAGTAGATTTCCATAATGCACTTGTTTCCACCATTCATATAAAATACTATGGCAAAATTGCACTGTAATTATCTTTATGGCCGATGCATAGCACTGGGGGAGAGTGTGTCATCCAGAGAGAGCTGCCCGTATAATTATCTGGCGGTCGGCAGGACCAAAATAACCATCTAATGAGAGCAAAATGATACGGTAAGGACCATGTAATCAGCGAGTTACGGTCATTACGGCTCTTTGTGCCCTCTCACCCAACAGTGAATGGGGGGCTAGCCCTAGCCTCCGGGCCTAGGGAGCCCTGCACCGGCAGCTTCATCGAGAGCCATCGAGAGCTCCTGCTCCTTTGGTCTCCCCTAAGACCAATGACTGGGGGTAAGAGGGACACAGGGAGAGGGGCAGGAGTCTCTCCGTGGGAACACAGGCTTCCCGATCCCTCTCTTTTTCTCTCCCACACCTTCTTTCTTCAGAAGCTAATGCAAAGAAAGCCATCCCTTGGGGCGCCTGGGTGGCTCAGTGGGTTAAAGCCTCTGCCTTTGGCTCAGGTCATGATCTCAGGGTCCCGGGATCAAGCCCCACATTGGGCTCTCTGCTCAGCGGGGAGCCTGCTCACCCCCCCACCCCCGCCTACTTGTGATCTCTTTCTTTCTGTCAAATAAATAAATAAAATCTTTAAAAAAAAAAAAAAAAAAGAAAGCCATCCCTCAGGCTGCTATTGCTGCATGAGGGAAGATGGGGTTGAGACGGAAGTTTCCATGTTTTGACTAGACGCTTCCCTGGGGACTCTCATGCTCGCATACCAAGTGAGAGATCTGTCAGCCCACTCAAGCCCAGGGTCCAGCCCAGACAGCTCTAGAGCAGCCAGACGAGAGCCAGCCGGGGGGGACACTGGGACATGACTCACACCTCCCAGACCTCAATCATCATAACACAGCCAACACACGGCACTATGTACGCTGTCCCAGGCGCTGCTCCGAACACCTTCCCTATGCCCAATCCTCAAAACCACAACCCTGCAAAATACTATCACCCCCATTTCTCAGATGAGGAAACTGAGAAACAGAACGGTTATGTAACTTGGCCAAGGGGACACAGCCACGGAGCTACAGATCCGGGATTCAAACTCAGGCCATATGCTCTTAGCCATCACGCCACACAGAGCAACTCACCCCATGAAATTTCAGAGTTCTTATTTCTTCCTAAATCACCCTTGTGAAGAATTGCACACTAGACCCAGTCACCCGAGATTCGGAAAGATCTGGATGGCTTGTGCCCACGTAGGGGGCAGAACATTTCACCCAAGAGTTGGCTGTGGTGCCTGCAATTATCAGACGATGGTCTCTCCATCTTGTATACAGATAATGAGAGAACAGAACCATCGGAGAAGCCTCATGGAAAACCCCTCGCTCCCCACGTCCCACGACTCACGCCTGCTTGAGAGCCGGCTGGGGTCCGTGATACCGGGGCAAGAGAGAGTAAGTGGGGCACACGTGCGTGCACGTGTGTGTGTGTGTGTGTGTTCTTCAGATGAGCATGCCCCCTGAGTGACAGTGTGTTTGACCGACAGCGTGCTGGGCACTGACAGTGTGATTTAGGACCAAATTATGAGTATTAATGCCTATAGCGTCAGAGGAAACGCCTCTCTGGCAAACCCCCCGACCCGGCCCCGAACACACAGAGTCCCCTCTCCGCTCCGGACCAACAGTCCTTACCTCATTCCACACTGGGGGGATACTTGAGGGTGCCAAAGCTGGGGACACTCTCTTGGTTTACATCAATAGAAGTGTCTGGGTTAAAGTAAACAGTTTAGTTAGGAGGGATTTTTCTGAATGGGACCTTCACCCTGACCCAACAGCAAAGCACTAGCCATTAAGGGCAGCGTTGGAAGACAGAGTTGGGAAGAAGAGGCACACTGTGTTCGGGAGATGGGGAGGAAGGACAGGCCCCGCCCCCAACTCCTTCCCAGCTGCAGCAGGACTAGCTTATAAAGGTCTCCCCACTGTGTTCCCAGGGAGAGCTGGACTGTGCATCCAACCTGATGGGGCAGAAGGGCCAAGGAACCCTCACTATAGCTAAGAGAAGTCCTGTCTTTCCCTCTGGTGACACATGAGGCACTTGACCTCTGCCATATCTTTGCTAGTACCCTAAACCTTCCCGCTGCGCCTCCGCACACTCCTACCTGGCTGGGTGTTCCTCTTGCCCATAAGTCCCACGAAGAAGTCGTGCATGTCACCTGTAGGAAAAGGGCCAACACCGCCAACAGTGATCACGGGGGTCAGTGAGGGCTGGGGATGCGCTCCCCCAGACGCGTGTCAAGGCTCCTGCAATTGGGTTTCTGGTCTTTGGTTCTTTATCATGTCACAGCATGACACCCCCATTAGCAAGCTATCCCCTAAGCTCACCTCTCTGCCCACCTCTCCCTCCTCCACATTTCAAGAGTTCTCTGCTCCCACAGGTGACTGGCTTAGAGTCTTCACAGCCACCACGAGATTCTCTTGGTTCCCAATGACCAGCTGATGGAGGGAGGGTCCACCACGCTCCTCACACCTGTTTCCTCCTGGTTCCCAGTGACCCCTCACCCCCAGGAAAACCTGGTCGAGCAGCTACGGCCAGCAGATTGTTTGGGCCAGCCGAGATGGGGCCAGCCAGAGTAGTCACTGGGACCCATGCCCAGGGAGCTGTAGCAAGCGGTCAGCAGAGACAGGGAGGGAGAAGACGCTACTCACGTTTCTGGGGAAGTGGCAATTCCTTTGGGTCTGGGAAAGCAAGAACAGTGTGTCAGTGGGGGGTGGAATCTGAAAGTGACCATCAGAGGGGCTTCAGAGCACAACCCTCAATTATTCACCAAGCCATCTCCAGTCTCCTCCCACTCGAAGGCTCCTTCTAAGCCTCTTTATTCATCAGAATCCCGCCCCCCAGCCCCCTCTCCCCGGGGCTGCTTCCTACCCACGCTAGCCTTGCTCAGCATTTGGAGCAATCCATCCAGAGAGACGGAGCGGCTCTCGTAGAGTTTCCGGAGCAAGGACGGGGGCAACTGGTAGAGGTCCAAGTCCTTCTAAGGGACAGAAACAAAGAGGGCTGAGGCAAGAGGCTCGCACTTAATCCACTCGCCCTGCCCCACAAAGAACAGCCTCTACTTGAGCCCATCACAGCTGAACCTGACATCCTGTATCTTTAGGAATTTCTTCCAGCTTACACTGGAAGAGAAGTGGGCTCCCAAAGTGTGGTCCACGGACCAGGAGCATCACTGCTGTAGGCTCGTTAGAAATATAGTATCTAGGGGACACCTGGGTGGCTCACTAGGTTGAGTGTCTGACTTCAGCTAGGGTCGTGATCCCAGAGTCCTGGGATCGAGCCCCGCATCGGGCTCCAGGAAATCTGCTCCTTCCTCGCCCTCTACCCTTTCCTCTTGCTCATGTAAATGAAATCTTTTTTTTTTTTTTTTTTAAACGAAATACGGTATCTCAATCTTGGTCCTACCCCAGACCTACTGAGACAACCTACACTGTAACCAGGCCCTCAGGTGACAGGTGTGCCCAGCAAGATTTGAGAAGCCCTGGAGAAGGGAGCACATTGGGCGTCCCCGGAGGCAGACCAGCTGTCCCAGTTTGCCTGGGACTGAGCTTTCCTGGGATGCGGGGCCTTCAGTGCTTAAGCCGGTGGTCCTGGGAACACCGGGACATTAGTCACTCTGTCTCCCAAGCTCAAAGGGGACTGTCTCTTGAGGCTCTCTTTCAACTACTGCCACCTCTCAGTGAGAAGGGCCATTGGTTCTGTTCTCCTTGGCACATCAGGAGCCAATCTGCCCCAGGATACGGTTGTCCCACTGTGTGAGTGAGCCATGAATGCGAAGAAAGGCCCGTCAGACAGAGCACGTGTCCTCTGTACTCCACAACGGCATCACAGACAGGACCCGGTCCCTGGGATGGGTGTAGGCAGGCAGCCAGCAGCCAGCCTCGATCCTGAAATCCCCCTACCTCTCAGTGTCTTTTCACCTCCATAGGTTTCTGCCTCTGGTTGTTCCTCCCTCTCTCCTTTCTACACAGAATTTGGAATTTCTGGAAGACTGCGTGTTCAGAATGACTCTTCGTCTCCCCCACAAATGAATCCCATTCTGGACCTGCTGCCACACAGGGGCTCCTCATTGCCTTCGTGATTTTTTTTTGCAAACTGGGCACAGCTGGATGGTCGGTGGGTACATACCACACAGCCAGTTAATTGCAGCTGCAGAGAGACAATGACCATGATCATGTTTGGAGATTTTCACCTTGAGTCTCAGCGGTATCCCTCTCTCTAGAGCCCAGGTGTCCTTGGGTTGCTGAGCATGCGCAGAGCACATTTACATAGGATGCACATACCAACCCACTTGCCTCGGAACACAAGGATCCTACCCTCGCCTCACCCCAGTTTCCCTCATCCTCACAGACTGTCGGGGAGAAGAGGTGGATGGCAATCTCTCCCTTTCAACGACAAAGAGGGAAAGGCCTTGAAGCAAGCTTGTCTTAGAAAAATATATCCCGATAGTCTATCTCCAACTGGAACCTCAGGCTCCAACCATAGTGTCCAGCCCATATTTGGCACTCCTTGTGTGTTTTTTAAAAGATTTTATTTTTGAGTAATCTTTATACCCAATGTGGGGCTCGAACTCACAACCCTGAGATCAAGAGTTGCATGCTCTGCCAACTGAGTCAGCTGGGCACCCGTTTTTCTTAAAAAGATTTTATTTATCAGAGAGAAAGCGCATGCACAGGAAGGAGAAGTAGGCCCTCTACTGCACAAGGAGCCCGATGTAGGACTCGATCCCAGGACCCTGCGATCAGGACCTGAGCCAAAGGCAGACGTTTAACTGACTGAGCCACCCAGGTGTGCCTATTTTTTGCTTTATTTCTTTTTTTTTTTTTTTGCATTTTTGAATCGGTTCTGGTCTTTGGATCTGATGCAACAGCTACCACCCACAAGGCTACCAGCCTGTCATGCCCTGGGACACGTACGGACGAAGACTGATTTCTCTCTCTGCCCGGCACATGGCTTCCTAGGCAGCCGCTTTCCCCAAATTGTTCAAATATTCTGCCCACCTCCTGTAATGAGATGCTAAACAGATCTGAGCTGGAGAGGCAGTTAGACTTCACACACTGAATTTGTAATAAGTTCCGTCTATAATCATCTTAAAAGCATGTGTACCAATGTAATTGCTGTCATTTCAAAACCTTGAAAAGACTTCCTCCCTGCTTCCCCCGTACCCCTTCACTGACAACTCCTGTTCTCTTTCTTAGAAAACTTTGGAAATTGGGGCCCAGTCTGTGTTGTGAGGATTTTGCCCCCTATCCTAAGCAGGATAGGGAAGAAGGGGTTGGGGTCTTGGGAGAACCTGACATTCCTCGGGGTGGATGAGCAGGGAAAAATGGGATTCATTTGAATTTTGAAAACAAAATAATGTACATAGCTGATCGGTAAAATGGCATATAAATGACCATTTACGGGAGAATTTCTGGCTGCGTGTCTTCCCATCAAGGGAGCGGACAGGATCTGCCCCTGCAAAGGACAGAAACTGAGCGAGACTGCCCTAGCTTACTCCCCCGGGATCCAGCCCCCCAGGTTGCCAATCATGAACCGCACAGCATACTAGTAGGGCACTCTTTAGGGTTATCAAAGACACACAGAGGGACTGAGACCCTTATACGCCTACCCAGAGACAGTGAGAGAGGCAGGGAAACCCAACCTCTCATGCATCACCCAGGAAACTCCCAATCTCCCCTGGCCCACCTTCCTCTCAACCACGGTGCAATAGCGGGGTGTGGGCTCTCGTGATGCCACAGCTAGAGGGGGGCCTTACCTTGTTGTGGCCCCCAGCAGGCACCACCTGCTCCTGTGAGTTCTCACAGACAGCCCCCAAACTGGGAGCCAGGCTGATGGCCAGAATGGCCGCAAACAGCAGGGCCCTCCGCATTGTGCCTAGGAAGACAGAGGGGGAGGACAGAGGGACAGGACGGGAGCAGGACGGGAGTGGGGGCGTTTACAACATATATGCAGATGTAGGAGACGGTCTGTGACCAGCAGCCTGTCTGACCCTGCTTCCCCAGCCCCCAACTCTCCCATCTAAGCCCTAGTCCGGGGATAGTATCTCTGAGCAGGGTGGCCAGCCCTTGGGCTCGGGGTCCCTGCTCCCCCATCGCATATCTCCCCACACTGAGCACCTGGCAATGAGCCCTGTTACAATAGTGCCGGACTAGTCCCCCAAGGAAGATGATAGATCCGTAGGACATGCACGGGTCTGCCTTCTTCGTCAGCTTAAGAAGGGATCCTGGATTCTAGTCTCTAGCACTAGGTAACCCAAGACTTAGGCAAAACTTTCTAGTATTAGAAGAATCAGTCTGAACTGACAGGCTCCAAACATGACTGGTTCTCAACCGTATCAGCGCTTTCTGCCTCCCTTCCCCATACCCCGCGCCCAGATCCAAAGCTGCCACCTCTCTTGCCTCCTCACCCTGGCCTCTGTCCTTTGGTGCCAGCTCCAGTCCCTCGAACATTCTCCCACTCGTGCCTACCTGTGGAGCAGCTCTGAGCCTGGGGCAGATGGTCTAAGAGGATCAGGGAGCTGGTCGGGAGCGCTGCCCACTCCCCCACCACGCACGCACGCTGGTGGTGATGTTGCCTCTGTGAAGAGAGAAGCAGGGAGTGGAGGGATTCTGAGGATGTGGCAGGAACTCCTGCCCAGCTCCCAGATAAAGGCTCTGGGAGGGTCTGGGGGAGCCGGGGGAGGGGCTGCGGATCACCAATCCCAGGGTGGCTGGAGGGGAGGAGGGAGGATGGTGGAGAAAAAGGAGGCCGTAGGCTGCAGGCGTGCACACACGCGCGCACACACACACACACACACACACACACACACACACACCCTGCATCGTGCTCCAGTTATCCAGCACCTCACTTTCCAACAGCCCCGGAGCTGGGCACACCAAGGAAAGATGTCGTGCATGTTTTGTACCAAAACGTCCATGCTGGGTCTAGCTCAATAGGTGTGGTCCCGGAGTCTCTTCCTCCTCATTGTTCACCCACCAGCTCCTCGCCCTTTCAACTTTCAGACTCAGGCCAGAAGCATTCCAAGGCAGGTGCTTCTCTGGCCCTCCCACGCTCCTGGGGACAACCAGACTGAGCATGGGGAGGTGAGTCTAGCATCCCTCCCCGTCCTCCTCTCTCCCTCTGTCCTCCTTCCGGCTGCAGCTGACCCCTCACCTTGGTCCTCAGACCAAATGAGACCCCTGCTATTAATACCGAAACTTCCAGTATCTGCCCCCCTCTTCGCCAGGGCAAATGCCTCTCCCCACGCCACTCCCTCTCGACCCCTGAATCAACCCGATTTAGTTGCATCCTTGCAGAGTTCTAACTTCTATTCCTCTTGCTAGAATCTCAGGAAGGAGGAAGAGAACATGGTGGCCGAGCCGTCACCCCCCAAAGACCCCAAGACCCCCCCACCCCACTCACACCACCCTGGCCCAGCCCAGCCTAGCCCAACCCAGCATCGATCTATAATTGCTTTTCTTTTCTCAGGTTACATGTTTTCCCCTCCTGGCATCTTCTCCCCTGGCATTTCAAGCCTCGTGCTGCTCACTTTGTACCCATGGGGGAGCCCCCCGGGAGAGTCAGAGTCAGAGCTGGGATGAAAGGAGAACGAGAGAGAAGACGCTGCTCAAGGGGCCCGGGCGGCCAGTGAAAGCAGCTTCAGAACCATTGTCACTCTCAGCGTTTCCTGTTTTTCAGGGGAGGAAACTGAGGCTCAGAAAATTCAGTCCTGGGGCACCTGGCCGGCTCAGTTGGGAGAAGAGGTGACTCTTGATCTCAGGGTCTTGAGTTCGAGCCCCACACTGGGTTTGGAGATTACTTAAAAATAAAAAATCTTTAAAAACAAAGTTCAGTCCCGTGCTCCACGACATACAGCTACCGGAGAAGAGTCACAAATTCAGGGTCTGTCCGTCTGTTTTTCACTCCAAACCTCCCCTCTGTTTTACTGCGCTGGTAGCAACTTTGACCAGCAAGGGTCAAAGGTTAATTTTCCCAGAGGGAGTGGTGCTCCCCCTCTCTGAGGGACCTGGAGATTTGGGACCTTGCACTCTTCTCCCTCTGGGGCTGTGAGGAGAACCACAGCCGTCGTGTATTTACTACAAAGACACCCCCCATCCCCCCGCTCACCAATGTCTTCCCCAGTCACCCTGCTTCAAATGACCACCCCTTCACACTCCATACCCCCTTCTGTTTCTTCTCTTCACCATTTATGACGTCCCATATGCTAAATGCTTCACTTGTAGCCTGTCTAACCCCTCCCAGAATGTCCGCATTCCATTGGCAAGGACTTTTGTCTGTTCTGTTTACTATTGGATCCTTAGCTCTATGGTGTTTGGCATATAATAGGTGCTCAATAAAAAATTATTTATAAAACAAAAAAGGAAGCCTAAGCCTCCTTCTTGCATTGCGGCCCACGGTGTGGATCCTCCACAGAGCCTGTCAGGGCTGCTGGGGTCCTGAAATGCTGGTCTCCCTACTCCACACTCCCAACACCCACCCACCCTGGGACTTGGGCCGCACTGACAGAAGTCACTCTGCCCCACGCTCGCCCCTGAGTGAGGGCAGCAGCTGGGTCTCAAGGCCCTTTATTATGTGAGAGGCTAGTGGGACCTCATTTAAAGCTTCCCATTATCCAGATAATTACAGCGCTGTATGGGCCAACCACGGGCCAGGACCCAAGCTTGGGAGCCTTCGGCGGGATGAGGGGTAGAAGCTGCAGCCTATTTACATGTAAATGGATCGGCAGGTTCTGGCCTCAGAGAAGCTCAGGTGCGGATCCTAATTGCAGCCGTCGCCTCCCTCCTCTCCGCCCCCTACCGGTCTGGAGAAGGGAGTCCAGGCTAGGTCAGCTGGAGGGAACCCGGGTGGTGGGGGATGGGGCGGGGAGCAGCAGCAGGAGTGTTAGACCGAGGGCCGAGGACTAAAGGCTCCTGGGTCCCATCTCCGAAGCTGTCTCTCTCCATCTGCCCACCCCTCCATCCCTGCCTCCGCGCCCTGGCACCAGGGAAGTAGGGCTCCAGCAAAGGTCCACCATGAATAATGCCCTTTGATGATGCAGCCTCTCACAGAGGATGGCAGCAGCCAAGGACAGGGGAGGGGGGAGAGCAAGGGCGCGGCAGGGAGAACTGGAGGACTGGTCGCCTCTTGATCTCTGGACCGAGCAGAGACTTGAAAGAGCTGATGCTAAACGAAGCCAGAAAGGTGAGGAAGGAGGGAGGCTTTGAAGGGTTGGAGCAGGCAAGGCTTCATCTCGCCCTGGCACCGGGTGCAGATGGCCTGTAGAGTGCGTGTTGCAGCTCCCGAGCCCCTTGGTGGTTTTCCCTTGGACGCTTTTCATTCGAGCCACATCTTGGACAGCCTGCAGTGGCCTGGAGGAGCGGGGTCCCTAGCAGACCCTCCCTCTGGAGCTCCCCCTTTTTGTTGCCGGGGTGGGATGGGGGTGAGGCCAGAACAACGTGTGTTCCGTGGAGCCGAGATGGTGTGTTTGGTGGAAGTGGAGGCCGACGAGCGTGCATTGTGCAAGCAAGATGACCAACACATGTCCAGCACGTGCAGGGCTGGAGTGCTACATGGCGACTCCCCCCGCCTCCCGGAGGGGGGCCCAGACCCTAGGTGGAGATGCCAGAAAAGAACGGGAGGATGGCAGCTTCTGCGTTCTGCAGCCGGGGGACAGCTGGCGGGGAGGCCCTCGGCAGGGAACTGGAGGGGCCCCATGTCGCCTGGGGGGCAGATGGGCTGAGCCCGGAAGACAGCGCTAGAGCTGCTATGAGCTGAGCCACTCGGAGGGCTCCTCAAGGGGGCTAGGGGCCTCCAGGCGGGCTCGTGCCCTCAGAGACACCACCCAGACTTCGAGAACGCTGGACTGGCAGAGGAGGAAGGCAGCCGAACTGGAGCTTCTCCCATCGGGATGGAGCCGGTTCAAGCCCTAGGGCGCAGGTGGGGCGGGGGAGCCCCTAGAGGCTTCGGGGGATGAAAACCCACACTCCTTGGCCCCAGAAGAGAGGCAGAGATAGGAAACACAGGAGAGAGGGAAGGGAGAGTAAAGGAGAGGAGCTCACGCCCTTCCTCATCAGTCCGCATGCCTGCCAGAGGGAGGGGGGGGGTGCCGCGGGGACACAGGGACTCCAGCCCTTCCCCCTCTCCCCTCCCCAGTCCAGAGAGCTGACAGTGCCTTCAGCCCTGGGGAAGGAAAGCAGGATGGGGAGCAGCAGCTGCATATTCTCCTGAAATTGCTTCTGAAAATGACCAGACACTTCACTGGGAAAGTGACGACAATTTGGGCCCTGGGAGCAGGAGATGAGGCAGAGAGCGGGGGTGGTCAGGCTCGGGAAACCAGCCCCCTCTGGCCAGCCAGGCTCTCCTCCGCCTGATTCTGAGAAGTCAAGGATGGGGGTGCCACGGGGGTGGGGCAGGAGGCTGACTGGGAGCCTGTGCTCCCCTCACTCAGGACACAGGCCCCCAGGCGCCTGGGAAGAGCTGACTCGCGGGCCCTCTCCCAGCCCAGAGCGAGAGCGAGATTAATCTGCAGGCAAGAGGAGAAGTTAATCAGGTCTCCCGCCGGCATGATTCCCTGGCGCTGTGAGCCACCTGCCGATGATGGAAGCTGGAAGCTCGAGGTGCAGGGAAACCCCAGCCTCGAGGCACAGAGAGCTCAGTGGTGGACACAGGCAAGAGGCAAGGAAGGTAGGGATGGCGAAAGGAAGGAGGCATCCAGAGACAGGAACAAAGGCGGCCATTTGTGCACGCAGAGCACAAACCTACCCTTTACTGCAAACACAGGAACTGCTTGTTCCCTAAAGGCAGAGACAGGGGTGGCAGAGGCTGAGACAAGCAGAGTCCATAAGGAAAAGGACATTAAGGGAAAGGGGAGATAGAGCCGTAGACAAAATATTACGTATTGATATTGGAGCCCACAGAAAAGGGGACAACGAGATGGTGCGAGGCAGTTGAAAATCGAGAAAAAAATAATGGCAGTGACACAAGGAACATAAAGAAGGCGGGGGCCGGTCCTAGGGCTGGGAGAGTCTGGGTCTGGGAGCCCCCCCCAAGCCCGCACCGCAAGTGCCACCAGCTGCCGGCCCCAGCTGCTGGGCAGTGGTTAGCAAGATAACCGTTAGCAGAAGCCTGGCATCTCCGGTGTGCAGAAAGCAAGGATGCTGGGGGGCAGATGTGACAGAGCCCAGTCATGAGCTGGGGGACGGAGGGGGCAATGGAACTCCTGGGTGCAGGGGACCCTGCATTCCCCAGCTCAACTCAACTCACACGAGCCCTCCAGCCTTGGGCCTCTTTTCAGGCTAAATCTCCAAAGGATCCTAGTTTCCGACAAGTCAGGGATCCTCCCTTCTTCCCTCCAGGGACACACTTAATGAACCAGACTGTTGGCCACCTGGGACCTGAGCCCCATCGCTGGCTGCCCCACCCCCACCCGGGTCTCTCCAAACCCCGCCAGAGCTCAGCCGGTCAAGGAGGCCAGAGACAATTTCCCTTCTTTTCCATTCTTATTATCTGCATTTGCCAGCGCCGAGGAGCTTTCGGAGGGGAAAGGGGGCAAGGGCAGTCAGAGTACAAGTCCTGTGAAGGCGGGGAACAGAGACTCACCCACACTGAGCAAATGTTCAGAGAGTAGCTTGTTTTATTAGTGGGCATAGAGGCTGAGAGTGGGGGGAAGCTAAGTGCTAGGGGAGAGGCGACTGGAAGAGTTTGGGAGAAAGGTCCTCTTGGAGGGCTCTTCAGCCTCTGAGCCCGTTCCCTGGGATCAGAGGGGCTGGACAGGAGACCGCCCCACAAACGTGGGTGGGACGGGCACTGGTCCGGGAGAAGAAGCTGCTGTCTCTGCGTTCGGCCCCCACCTCCTCACGATACAGTCACTTCCAGGCCACGGCTCCCTTTCTTCTTGCAGCTTAGCTTGCCATTTCTCCTGCCCTCGGGGCCCTGGATGACCTTGACGGCCACACTGCTCTCCTTGAACCTCACTGAGAAACTGGAGGGGGAGCAGACAGAGGGGCAAAGCTAGTACCCCCATCCCCTCACCCCTACTCCCGTATTTTCATGATGGCTTCCCCTCCCCTTCTTGAAGGAAGCGCATCTCTCCTCCCCTTGTGCCAGAAGACTCAGGGCCCCAGAGACCTTGGGTGGGGAGACTAAGAAGACCTCCGGGCCTTGCCCTGACAGAGTGTGCTTCGCTTTCTGACCACACGAATTTTTCCGGTCACAATGACCAACAGCTTGGTCATCTGTCCCCAAGCAGGCCCTCACCCCCAGCTTGCGGCCTTACTTCTCAGTCATGGTGATGGGAAGCTGCTTCTGTGTGGCATCCAGCACAGCCCGGAACATTCTGGTTAGCAGTTCAATCACATGTTCGCTGACCAGCAGGAAGTCCCCCTTGGATCCCACTGATGATAGCTTAGGAAGGGGGAAAAAGAGTGAGGACAGGATTCCCATTTCCTCCACAGGAGCAGCCTGAGAGGCATGGAAGGCCCAGAGTGAGAGGTCCGGGCCCCATCACCCCCAGCCCGCCACAGCCCTGTGATGCCGGCCGCATCCAGGGAGCTCTGATACCTCACTCAGATGTAAGCTGAAAAGCCCATCCTTGAAGCTGGTGACTGACACCCCAGCCACGCTGTCCAGCCCAATGACAGTTTTGGCCTGGGACTTCTTGGTGTCTATGAGAATCACATGCCCCTTGGTCAAGAGAAGAATTCGGGAGGAAGTCTAGGGACAGAAGAGGAAAGTGTGAGGAACGGCGAGGAAGAAGCCCCAATGCTGCAGGCTCTGGAGCAGGTTCTGGGGAGGGGTTCAGGATGCGGGCCTTCACCTTGCCGTTGCCACGATTGACCTTCTTCACGGTCTCTGCCACCAGAACAGGCCCTTCCGCCCCGCCCTTCAGCTTCTGCAGCTTGGGGTTCCCTTGCAGCCCAAGGTAGTCACCGCGGAATGGGATGGGGACACTGAGGACACACAGGAGGTACGTGGTAGAGACCAGGTCCCTACTGCTGACCCCCAAGGCCCTGGGCCTCCCTGCGGTGAGTTCCTCTCTTAGTCCTCCCACGCCTCTTTCCCCATCCTCCACCATATCCTCTATCTCAGTGGTTCTCGCGTGGGCCATGACCAGCAGCAGCGTCCCCTGGGAACTTGTTAGAAAGGCAAATTCTTGGGCCCACAGCTCCAGACCCGCTGAATCAGAGACTCCGAGAAGGGGGGGGCAGCAATCCCGGTGTTATCAAGCCTGCCAGGTGGTGCCGATGCATACCCAAGTTTGGGAACCACTGCCCTATCCCACCGGAGGGATGCTCTCTTTGCTGGTGATGAGACTGACCGCGTGGGGTCTGAGGGGCCCTCACCTCTGGGGGTAGGAGGCCTTCTTGCCCTTGAATAGTTCGCTGGCACAGAGCTTCTCCCTCAGGATCTCTACCTGCTTCGGGGACAGCCGGTCGCGGAATTTCTTGCACTGTGAGGGGGAGGGGAAGGGGCTAAGCTCCCAGAGGCAGGGTTCAGGCCTGGGGAGGGGGGTGGGTGAACACGGAGAGGTGGAGAAGAGGAGAGACAGCCAACAGAAAATGCTGGAAGCATTTCAGAGAGGGCAGGGGCTGGAGGAGCCCTGGGGCCTGCGGGCCTCTGGGGGAGAGGGTTGGAAACAATCAAATGCCAGCCGTAGGAGGGAGGGCTGTATGCCCAGCACGCAGCACCAGGCCTGGTCTAGACAGGTGCTCGGTAAGTATTTCCTGCACGGAAGAACACTGCGCTGAGTGAAATAAGCCAGACACAAAAGGACACATGTACGGTCCTACTCACAGGAGGCCCCTCTGTCAAATGCACAGAGAAAGTGGAGTCGACGTTCCAGGGGCTGGAGGAGTGGGAAATGGGGGGTAACTGCTGAATGTGTACAGAGTTTCAGTTTGGGATGATGAAAAAAGTGTGGAGTGGACGGGGGTGACAGTCTCACAACGATGTGAATGTGCTTAATGCCGCTGAACCATCTACTTTAAAAATGATCAAAATGGCCGATTTTGAAAAAAGATGGCCAATTTTGTTATGTATGCTTTTTCACAATGAAAAAATGGAAAAAAGAAGGGGAAGAGGGATGCAGAAGAGGAAGAATCAGAGGGAGGAGGGAAAGAGAAATGAGAGGTGCAGCGCCGGGCCCCCCTCACCTTCCAGCGGTAGAAGAGCTGCCGCAGCTCCTCGTTAGCCACACGGAAGCAGCTGTAAGGGGCGGCCGGCCACGCTCTGTCCAGGACGTCGGTGGACGGCAAGCTGGCCTTCAGCCCCAGCAGGAACTTCTGTGTCTAGATGGGAGGGGGCGGGATTGGGAGTGGGAGTGGACTGATGAGAAGAAAGTCCTCCCAAGAGGCAAACTCTCCCCCAGATCCTGCCATGAAAGGGGAAGGAGACCCCCCAGCACCAAGTGGAATGAGGAGATGGGAGGGAGTCCCCTCCCCGATCTCTTTTGGTGTCAAGTGTAGGCTGGAGGCCGGCCAGTAAGAGCATGAACGGGAGACTGAAGGGAGGGCAGGGTTGGTTCCCAGCAGAGACTTGGTGCCCAGGGTACTGAGGTGAGAGGAGCCAAGGCGAAAACTGGCCTCGCTCGGTATTTGGATCCTTGGCTCCTGTAGCTTCCTATTGTCTCGGTTCACAATTGCTTCACCGTCTGCGGGGGGTCGCCTCCCCTCCTCTCTGATCAGTCTAGCCCAACACCTCCACCTGGCATTCGAAGTCTTCCACTTAGAGCCCAAGCTCACGGCCCAGGATCCCTGCACTACCCTGGCACGCCTCTCAGGCAGGATTCCTCATGACGCCCTCAGCCCAGCCTATGTGTTAGCTCTCTGTGCCTTAGCCCGCTGCTTGCTCGAGGCTCTGCTCCACCCGCTCAGAATCCTACCCACCCTGTGAGACGCACCTCCACACCTAAGAAGACTGACGTTACTTAGATACACTCATCCAACAGCAAACAGCTGTTTGCTATTTGGAAGGTGAGGGGGGCCCGGCGCCGCACCTCTCATTTCTCTTTCCCTCCTCCCTCTGATTCTTCCTCTTCTGCATCCCTCTTCCCCTTCTTTTTTCCATTTTTTCATTGTGAAAAAGCATACATAACAAAATTGGCCATCTTTTTTCAAAATTGGCCATTTTGATCATTTTTGATCAAACAGCATCCTCAAACTTCTCCTAATGTCCTTTATAAACTCCTAAAAATGTTCTTTTTAGATTTGCTTTTATTTTTCTGTTCTGGGATCCAATCGAGTTTCACCCATGACATCTGTTTACTCTCCCTCAATACAGAATAAGGCTTCTCAAGTCTTTGTATCTGAGGGAGCACCCGGCACCCTGTTTGTTTGTGGGGTAGAATTACTGAAGATACAGAGAATGGCTTGATCTTGGGGTGCCCAGATGGTGCCATTGGTGAAGGAGCTGACTCCTGATTTTGGCTCAGGTCATGATCTCGGGGTGTTGAGATCGAGCCCCACGTGGGGCACGTGCTCAGCTTGGAGACTGCTTCAGGATTCTCTCTCTCCTTCTGTGTCTCCCCTGCCCCCCTCTGCCTCACTCTCGCATGCTCTCTTCTAGAATAAAGGAATCTTTAAAAAAAAAAAAAAAGGCTTGATTTTGAGCACTTCTAAGTTTTCAGAATTTTTATGAAAACTTTTTACTAAGACATTAGGTTAGAAAAATTAAAATAGAAAAAGGCAGCGCACTCAGTACATTGCTGTTACTCTCCGGGAATTATCCCAGCTCTTTGTTCCTTCCACCACAAAGATCTAGCGGGCTTGGTCTAATCACCTTAGGCCCTGGTTTGATTTAATTCAATAAACATTCCTAAGCATTTCCCACAATCCCCCATGTTCTAACTGATGTGGAATCTCTGAGGGTTTTCTTTTTTTAACTGTTTTCTTCTAGATCTAGAAAGTCTTGCCTTTCCCCTTATAGCCCCCCTGCCCCAGGTAGGCCTCTATGGGGGGAGAGGGGAGAGTGCGGGGAGACCGTCTTCAGCAGGCATCAAAACTGTGGAGTCAAGCAGTGTGTGCCTCCGCTCTCTGGCCCTTACCACCTGTAGGACCCCCCGCAAGGTATCCAGCCTCTTCGGGCCTACAAAATGCGGGAAAGAAAAGGGTCTACCTCACAGGATTTTGACAGAGGATTTTTAGAGTTCATGCATGTAAAGGGCTTAGTGCAAATGGCTAAGTATTCAAAAAATAGTAGGTATTAGCATTAGTTACAGGCAAGGCAATAGCAAAATACAGACTCGTCAGCAACACCGGAGGAATCCGTGTGCTTCTGTAGGGGCTGTGATTGACTGAAATACTGGTCTAAACCCAACAGCTCCTGGGGTGACATTCAGCAGATGCTCGATAATATGCAGGTGAAAGGAAAGGTAGAGGAGGGGCCGGTCAGGAGGTAAGAGTTGAATCAGGTTACTGGCCCCAGGGATGCAGCCAGAGAGCACGTACTCTAGGAAAGCAGCCATTCTGGGGCCATCGTGATAGAGCTTCCCCTGGGGCGGGAGGAGGACACAGCCAAGGCTCAGGGAGGCAGTAAGGAGGCCCAGTAAGGATCCCACCTCCTCAATCACAAAGGGGAACTCCAATGAGTAGGTCCCAGAAGCATAATTTGTAAGAGTCCCAACCGTCAAAAATGGAATCAGCGGAAGTCAGTTCTCCCTTCCCCCAGCCCTCTGTCCAAGATGTCCTGCTCTCCCTCCCTCTCTCTGGCCTTTTGCAAGGTGTTGCTGGAAATGTTACTCTCTCCCTGTCTGCTTTCCCTCACCACTCCTCAGAAGCACCATTGCTGTTGGACGGATGTCTCTGGAAAACACCCTCCTCTGTCCATTTTCCTCTCGCTGGAAGCTGCCCAGAGTTTGAACGTCCTGGCTTCTTCCTACCACCGGGACCCAGGTCCTCCAGAATTAAGATCTCTCCTGAGATCTAATTTTGGACTCACTTGCTATGGTTTTAGAAGAGATGAGAGAGATAGGATCCCTCCACCTTCGCCCCAACCCTAAAACGGATCTTGGAAGGTTGAGTTACTTGACCCTATTTGTGTCCTCATGGTACTCTTCCAGAAGGCTCAGCATCTTCCACTGTTGTTAGCTGTCCAGCCCATTTCTTCCTGAGCCTATTCACCACGGGTCTGTCAGCGGGCGTGCTGGGAGCCCTTCCGGCCACAAGGTTGCCTACCAAGTCCACTTAGGCCAGAGCGCCCTCCCATGCTGCCCCTGGGGCCTGGGACCCCGGAGCCTGCTCCCTGCAGGTGCCTGTCCCACTCCCTTTTATCCCCAGACTTCATCACTAAGTACGAGCAGATGGAAGAAGCCCATCGGGCGAAAGCCTTGAGTCACCTCTCCTCAAACCCCTCATCTTCCTTTTCCAAACCTGCTCCCCCTTAGCCCCCCACCTTCCACCCCCAACCCCCACCACTTACTATGCTCTTGTAGATGAAATTTGCCAACGTGAGGGCAGCCCCTGACCGGAAGTACTTTCGATAATTCTTGCGGGCCTGTCAGGGACATACGAGAAAGAAGCCAAAGTAAAGAGATACAGACCTAGATGACACAAGACAGATCTAGAAGAGGTTCTATTTCTCACCCACACCTCTCATAAAGAGCTGCGACTGTGCTAGAGAGAGAGGGTAAAGGCAGGCGGGTTGGCCAAGAGGAGGGTCCTCCCAGCAGCAAGCAGAGCCCTGTGGCCAAGTCGGAGACACCCCCCCCCCAACCCTTGGCCACCGCCACGCTCCCAGACCCACAGCAGCGGACCCCGCACCCCGCGCAGGCGCAGACCCGCCGCACACCGCGGGAGGTCCTGCTCTCCGCTTTGCTTTCTGCCGGGCGCTTGGCACTTGGCACAGGAGACAACCTGTGGGGAAGGACCCATGTATGGGGAGGAGGCCCCTCTGCCCTTCCTCGTTACCTTCCACCCTCTCACAAAAGCCTGGATCAGCAACACCGATGCCTTTATCTGTCCATAACGTTTCTTTTGCTGCAGAAAACAATAGGCCTATTAGAAAGAAACTCCATCTCCTGGACCAGCTGTCCCGCTTCCCAGTCTCTTAGGAGAGCCAGGGGGTGGGCTGTGGGGGGGAAGCGGTACCCTGTTGCCCCGAAACCAGGCGGAGATGAGGATCTGACTCTTGCGCATGAGCTGGTAGTGGGTGCGGCAGCGCCAGCCGCGGTAGATCTTCTGGATGAGCGTGGCCAGCTGCTGCAGCCGCAGGCGCCGCTGCTCCTCCAGGAAGAACAGCTGTGGGGAGCCGAAGGGGGGCCCAAAGGCTGGCCTGGGGGCCTTCCCAGCCAGTGGTGTCCTCATTCCTCACGCACTCCTCGGGCCCCTACGGAACTCCGTCTCGGGCCTGTGCTAGGTTTGGACGCTCAGACACAAGAGGTGCGTCCCTGGGACCCTCAGGAGTCCCGCTCCAGCCAGAGGCGCTCAGAGTGGGCCGCGCGGGCCCCTACCTGCCAGGGTTCAGGGCAGGGGGCAGCCCAAGGAGTCAGGTTCCGGGGCTGAAGTCCCCGCCGACAGCAGACTGCCTCACCCACCGTGCGTCTCCAGTCACGGATGCTCCCCTCCAGCCCAGCCTCTCACTCGGGGGCTCTCCCAGTGCCCCCTCCAACTCACAGTCTTGGGGCTTCTGATGAAGATCTTGGTCTTCCCGAAGACTAGCTCCTCTGAGGACAAGCTCAGCTCCTCCACTATCTTCTCGACTCCGTCCCTACAGGAACAGATGGGGAAAGCTGCCCGGGGGCATCCCAGGGAAGGGTCTTCTTTCCTCTCCCCAACTCCTTCTACCCAGGGAGAAGAGTTCAGATCTTACACAGACTTCAGAGCCTCTGAAAAATGAGCCTTCATTTCCCCCGAGTATCTGTTCACGGGGCTTTGGGGATTTCCTTGACACTGTCCGCTCCCTCCCTGGCCCAGATGGTCCCTGCACTGTTCTTCCCTGCTCCCCTGTCTCCCCCAGAAGTCTTACCGGTCTCCCCCACTCCAGCGAGGCCAGGTGCTCCGGCTTAGCAATCGGTATCTCTCCAGGAAGGGCCCATACCCCTGGCGGTAGGCATAGCCCGCCCGTCGCACGCGCACATTCTCTAGCAGCCCCAAGTAGCGAGTCTGGACGGCCACCAGCTCCGACGAGAACTGACCTCGCTGCTGATGCTCATTGGGCTTTATACACCTTGGGGTGGAGGGGTGCAAGGCACAGGCCTCAGCAGCTTCACTTTTGCACGTACGACCCGTTCTGGTTCTCCTAACCCTGTTGTGCGCAAGTCCCCCGAGTGGCAACATTTCGGAGGAAGCGAACACTCCGGCTTTCCCAGCTTCGCTCCCGGAAGCATGGTTCCTACCGAAGTCTGACGCTCCCCCTGCTCCAGAACTCTCAGCGACTCATCTGGCTTTGCTTTTTCTGAGGAAAGGGCCTCTGCTACCCCTATTCTAGAGACACCCCCCAAAGGACAGGGTCCACAGTGCGTGGACACTGCATTTCCCTGTGTGCCCGGCATGTCACCTGATGTAGTTGGGGTTTTTGGAATACAGGTTCTTCATGAGTATGGCCACAGAATTCTTGAACTGGGCCCCAGCAGTTGGGGGGCGTTTGAGAGATGCCTGCTTGGGATCTCCCTCAGGGAACAAGGACCGAAGGAGGGGGTGCCGGGCCTTCCACATGGCCTGGGACAAGTCCCGGAAGAGTAGGTCATTGTTCTTATCAATGAAGCTGTTCACGTTGTAAGTCACCTGTAGAGGAACGGCTGTTGTTCTGGCGGGCCCATGACCTTGTCCCAGCAACTGGTGCTCCCAGTCTCAGCGGGACGTCTTCCCAGATCTCATCTCCCCGCAGTTTCTCCCCCATTGCCTTCTGCCCACGCCCAGCCCTGGTCTCTACCCTCCAGCCCTGCCACGTCACCTTGCCCGCATAGTGGCAGATACGGAAGCTGCTGAGGCCCATGGTGTGGTCATACTGGCGCTGCGCATTCTGGGTGACTTTGCTCTCATAGTGACTGTGCTTGGAGAAGAGCTGGTTCAGCTTCGCCAGGAAAGTGGTGTCGCTGACCACCCCAGGCCGTAGGCACTCCTCGTCCAGCATGGCCAGGATGCCTCGCTGATTCTGGTCAGGGAAACAAGGTCAGCGCAACCTAGGCCAGGGCCTCCAGTCCACATCCTCACTGCTGTCCCTCTGCCCCTCACCCTTTGTCCTGTTTACCATCCTTACCAAGCGGGGCAAGGAGAGGCCGGTGGGAGAGGCAGGGCAAGGATATTCAGGCAGTCTGGAAGAGGAAGGAGGTCTCAGAGATGAGAGAGGGATAACTCACATGCTCAATGAGGTTGCAGATAATGCCATTATCAAAGTAGTCCACCTTTGTCCACGGTATGCCCTGGCAAGAAGAGATGTGACTGATCACAGGAGCGGGTCCAAGACAAGTCTCCAAAGACCTCACAGGACTCAGGCCCCCTTTCACCCACCCCACAAAGGCCTCAGAAAGCCCCATAGTTAAGGGGGTGCCTGGTGTGATTTCTGTTTAGGTCCCCATCCCTCCGAGGTTGATGGAGGATTTGTGGGGTGGGCAGCTAGACATGTGGGGGGACCCAAAGCAGCTGTGAGGGACGGGGAGATGCTGCAGAGAGCCCTGTAGGTGCTGCGGGCTGGAGAGGGAGGTGTCATATGTTGAGTGAGGGCTGGGCTAGGGGTTACCCCACTGTGGCAGTAGGGAAGGATCCCTGAGTACATGGGAGAGCGAGCGGTCACACTGCTCTCACAGCAACCTACGAAGCCAAAGTGCACGAGCCAACTTCACCAAACAGCAGACCTAACTTGGTACGTCTTCAAAGACCTACATACGTGCTTCTCGAACTTGGATCACAGTCATCTGGAGGGCTTGGGGAAACAGACTGCTGGGCCCCACCCGCAGGCTTTCCGATTTAGCACGTCTGGGGGGGAGCCCAGGAATCTGCCTGACGCTCCTAGTTTGAGAACCACTAGTCTACCTGATCCTTTGGGATTGTAGAGTTTTTGGTTTTGTTTTTTTAAAGCAAGAATGGGGACCCCTGGGTGGCTCCATCGGTTAAGTTTCTCACTTTTGGTTTCAGCTCAGGTCTTGATCTCAGGGTCACTTGTTCACTTGTTCTGTGCTTGGCGTGGAGTCTGCTCGAGATTGTCTCTCCTTCTGCCCGTCCCCTCCTGCACACACGTGCGCACTCTCTCTCTCTCAAATATATATATAGATAGATATAAATATATATAGATATGTATATACATATATATGTATATAAATATATATATAAATATATATTCATATATAAATATATATATTTAAGAGTTTATTTATTATATATATATTTATATATTTTATATTTATATTATATATTTATATATATTTAATATAATATATAATATATATTTATATTATATATTTTTATATATTATATACATTTAAGAGTTTATTATTATATATATTATATAAATATATATATTTAAGAGTTATATATATATATATATATTTGAGAGAGAGAGAGAGAGAAAGCAAGAGCAAGAACGGGGCAGAGGGAGAGGGAGAAGCACACTCCTTGTCGAGCAGGGAGTCCAACACGGGGCTCGATCCCAGGACCCTGGGATCATGACCTGAGCCAAAGGCAGACACCCAACTGACCGAGCCACCCAGGCACTCCAATAAATAAATCTTTTTTTAAAAAGGCAAGAATGGTACAGAAGAAGACCCAAAAATGATGGTTCCCCCTCTTTAGGGAGAGCTGCAGCTGGGGTAGCTCCTGATTCCACCCAAGGGCCAGACCCCCAGGCTCAGGCCCTTCCTGGGTATGGGGATGTGGCCGGGGAGCACAGGCCTCTCTCTCTTTAGGCATCTTTAGGGAATCGCAGAGCTTTAGGGAACACGTAGTGGAATTAAGTAGAGTTTCCCTCCTACTTCATCCCCGATATGCCTTCTCCAACTAGTTAAATGAAGTATGAGATCCTTATAACCTTAGGTAGCAATAAGGATGCTTTTTTATATACCGATACAGAAAGATCTCTTACTAACTGACGAAAGCAAGCTGTAGAGTAGAGTGTATCCACTGACATTTGAATAAATTCTATGGGCAAATGTACTCAGAGATTTGCTTCATTGCACATAAAGGACCTCTGACAAGAGGGCTCCTTCAGTTGGCTCTAGATGGGAGGAGTCCTAGGAGGCTGGGGACAGGCTGGGAGGGAGCCCTTCTGTAGAGGCTTTTTTAAGAAGCATGGGAATGTGTTCTCTATTTGATCATTAAATTTTTAAAATAAAAACGTACAAAACAACCTTTCCCACACATTGTGACTGCAAGGCCTGAAATTCTGCCACCGCGGATCCCTGACAGCTCACGGGCAGCATCCCTGGGAGGGTTTTGATGAGTGAGACTCAGCCGTTCACACTTTGGGGTGGATTAGCTCCATCAGATGGCTTTTCTCACACCTAGCCACAGAACACAAGGGTTCTTGCCAAACAGAGGAAGGGGTGTGGAAATGTTGAGCCATGGGGCACTTCTGGGGAGGAAGTCTGATATCAGGGTGCCACGGGAGGGGACGGTGACACCAGCCAGGGCCCGAGGAGATAATTCTGAGACGTTAGAGAAGAGCTCCAAAAGGGACGTGGTGGAGTGACGAGGGCAGGAGAAATGTCCCTTCTAAATCTGATTCAGAGCGCGCCACAGGCCATGCACAGCTGACACCTCACTGCATGAGGTCTCCCCACACGCACCCCTCCATCCGTCTGCCCCTTCCCTGCGTGGCCTGGGGTGGGCACAGGGGGCCTGGGGGACGAGAGCAAAAACCAGGGTTTCTTGGGAATGCTGGACTGTTCACCTGTGCAAGGGAAACTTGTCCTTTGTGTTCCCATCTGGGGACAAGTGAGAGGAAATTGTGATGGAGGAAAAGGACAGATCGGGCACATGCCCAGAAGCAATTTCCAAGAGGGTAAGTGGGGGAAGGCTCAGCGTACCTCCCTCTCATATTCCTCTTGCTCCTCTTTCAGCGTCATCTGGATGAACACCTGCTGCAGCTTCTCATTGCAGTAGTTGATCACGAACTGCTCGAAGCTGTTGTCCTGAGGGAGGGGACCCGGGGCGGAGAGGGAGCCACTCAGCCCAAGCCCCTTCCTGCCTCTCAGCCCTAGGCCTCCCCTCTCTCAACTCCCCTCCCCTTGAGCCTACGTGCCCCAACCCCAGGGAAGCGGGGTGCTGCGGCTGGGTGAAGCAGTCTCACCTCTAAAATTTCAAAGCCGTAGATATCCAGGACCCCCATTACCTTCTTCTTCTCCCCAGTGCCCACCTGAAGAGGAGGAAAAGATAAATCTGAGGACGGGCGTCCTCTGCACACCGGGCCAGGCCCTTCTGGGGCGGAGGTGACCGGAGCAGAGGGCGAACAGAACTCGGGCGAGCTTGACCATGCTGGGAGAGACTGTTGTGATTTTACTCTCCTTCCTTCTCTACATGGACAAGCGGAGGGAGGGAGGGAGAAGGGAGATGAGAACAGATTCCAGGCTGGTGCTCCCAGGGAACGAGGCAGGAAGGCATTAGATCCTCTCGGGAAAATAGCCATCTCTTAGATTTGTAGGGCATTTTACAAAAAAATCTATGCTCTTACTTCATTAAGCCTCACGATAACCCTAGAAGGTGTGATTATTCCCATTTTACAGATGAATAAATCAAATTTCAAAAGGGCTAAGCATTTACCTGAACCTAGATTCAAATCCTATTTTCCCCAGCTGCCTTTCAGTAATAGCTTCTGAATTGATGGCATTTTCATGTACAAAAAGTTTTGAACAATAGCTCCGTTTTGATCTAATTCACATTCCATAAAATTCACCCTTAAAGGTGTACAATTCAGTGGTTTTTTTTTTTGGTATGTTCAAAAGGTATATGACCATCCCCACTACCTAATTCCGGAGCATTTTCATCAGCCCCAAAAGAAATCTCGTACCCACACCCATTAGCAGACACTCTCCCTTCCCTTGCCCCCACCCCAAGCCCCTGCTCACCATTAATCTACTTCCCATCTCCATGGATTTGCCTATTCCAGACATTTCACATAAATGGAATAATACAAAATGTGACCTTTTGTGTCTGGTTTCTTCCACTTGAATGTTTTCAAGATTTGTCCATGCTGAGCATGAATCAGTACTTCATTCCTTCTTTTTTTTTTTTTTAAGATTTTATTTATTTATTTGACACAGAGAGAGATCACAAGTAGGCAGAGAGGGAGGAGGAGGGAGAGGGGGAAGCAGGCTCCCTGCTGAGCAGAGAGCCTGATGCGGGGCTTGATCCCAGGACCCTGAGATCATGACCTGAGCCGAAGGCAGAGGCTTTAACCCACTGAGCCACCCAGGCACCCCATACTTCGTTCATTCTTATGGCCAAATAATATCCCATTGTGCGAACATGCCACATTTTGTTTACCATTCATCATCTGATGGATATTTGAGTTGTTTCCACTTTTTGACTAGTACGAATAATGCCTCTCTGAACTTTTGGGTACAGGTTTTTATGTGGACATCTGTTTTCAGATCCCTTGGATATATATCTGGGAGTGGAATTTCTGGGTTACATGGTAACCACGTACGTAATTTTATCCAATCCTCACTAAGCCCTATGAAGCAGGTAGCCATTAGTGTCCAATTTTCCAAATCAGGAAACTGAGGCTCAGAATCTCTATGAAATGAAAAGGCCGCACAGCTGGTAAGTAGGGGATCCAGACAGTCAAACCCAAAGCCCAGAGATGTTTCCACAACAACACACTACTGGAAAGAACTGAACCATACCCTTCATCCTTCTTCCCCTGCTCGTCTCAGAACCAAGTATGGGGATGGTGACCAGGGCAAGAAAGGTGAGGCAGACAGGAGAGTGTTGGGGGCAGAGAGTCGTCTCTCACCTTGATGCTCTCATTGATTCGATTCACGATCCAGTTGAAGAGGCGACTGTAGATGTTCTTGGCCAGAGCATCGCGAGCATACTGAGCCTGCGGGCAGGGCCAGCTGGTTAGGGCGGTAGCCCCAGGGGAGTCCCCAGATCGGCCTCCTCCCATAGGGCCCTTACCTGAATGACAGTCAGTGCAGTGACCACATTCTCTTTGGCTGTTTTCATGGTCCTTGAGCACAAAGCTTTCTCTAGTTCCTCTGGATTCAAACCCATCATCTCCCCAATCTCCTGAATACCTGGATGAGGAGGAAACACAACATGGCCTGAAAGAGGGCTTTCCTCCCGGGGAGGGAGGGCTGAGTGGTGACGCTGCTGGGAGACGGGTGTCCCTGGCTCTTGCTGGGGATGCCCTTACGGCCCATCCAGAACATGGCCCAGGAGGAACCTCTGGGGAGGAGGTGGAGGAGAGAAGGAGCTCTGGACACTTTGAATGCATTATCTACTTTAATAGGACAATCTCCCGAAATTCTCCGTAAAGACTCCACTGAGATTCGGAGAGGTCCCAGAATCTAGGTCTATCAAACTTCATAACCTCATTCCAAAGTGTCTCACTGGAAATTTTCCATGAATGTGTTTAGGGAAGAACTCAGAATGGGCTGAGTGGGACTGAATCAGAGTGAAGTCAGTTACTCGGGAGACGGTGGAAGAACAGAAATCATAGTAGGAGATTCGGGAGAAGCTTGGGGCGGAGCAGACCTCTCCCGTCCCGGATGCCACTTGCTGATATCCCATTGGCCTGGAACTCGTCTGCCAGCTCCACGTTCCCCAGCTTCAGCACAAGGGCCGTCACCTCTAGCACCTGTTGAATCTCCTCTTCCGAGAACCCGATCACAGTCATTGCACTCTTGAGGAGAGAGCAGAAATCAGAGGCTGAGCACCGGTGCCAGTTCAATGCCTCCCTTCTCAAAGCCAAAGCCGGGGCTCAGGGGATGATCTAAGGGCCCACCCCGGACACCCACCTGTACAGCCTTGAAGTTGGAGGTGTCGTCCATGCCGTCCACTCTGGATGCTTTCTGGTTTAGGTAGGTGTAGCCACTTGTGTCCCGCTCGAGCTTCAGAGCCTCTGGGAGGGCCAGTGTGAGGGAAGGGGGTTAGCATGCAGGCCCTCAGGAGTCCTTTGGCCTTGACTCTCATAGCCCCTGACCTAGCTTGGTAGACTCATTAATTCAAAGGAGCCATTTTTGTTTTAGGTTCTTTCCCTGCCTCCTTTGTTTGGGGATCACTAATTCCTATGAGAATAGACTAAATTTTTAAGGAGTACTTAGGGTTTGAGTGTTCTTAATATTTGGGTTTCTTTCCAACTTTTATGAAAGAAAAGACTCACTCCGCTCTGCGTCCCACCCTCGGGTTTCTAAACAATGAAAACAAGCAAACTCTCCATCCTGCTCAGTTCTCGGTGGCTCTGAGAGGACAAAGATGAGGAAAGAAGGGTGAGCACCAATCTCCCACCCACCCCAAGCCTCAACGCCTCACCCTTGGCCGGAGTTGGCCTATCCATTATTTGTTCATGAAGCACCAACAAGGGGCAGGTGCTCTGTTCCCCAACCCTGACCCCTCTTCTGGAAGCTTCTCCCTGACATGGTGGGGCTGAGCCAAAAGGCTCTCTTGTACTCCCCCATGGTGAGTGTCTATCCGAGCCCACAACATATGGGCTAGGTTTGGTTTTCTTGTGTCTCTCCCACAAATGAACAACTTGTGCATTGTGACTGTGTGCCTGGCTGCCATACGCCAACTTTTTTATTTTTAAGAAATGAATCGAGGGAATGGCCAAGTGCTCACTTGAGAAGGAAAGGAGTAGGTTAAGTGTGGAGCTTGAAGGCTATCAATTAGCTGTTATTCACGCGATCCGAGAATCAGGGAAAGTCCCTCAAACTAGAGCGTAATGGCAGCTTCCCCTGAGACACAAATTGTGAAACAGGAACCTGCTAAAGAGGGGTGTCTAGACAAAGAATGGGTCAGAAGGTCCTGGGATGATGACACCAGGGAGGCCCTGTCCGGACTTGACTTCAATCAATCGGTGACAGAACCAACCAGAACAAGACACTAGGGCCTATGATTCAGACAAAGTGAACACATCCAAGACTATCGAGCCAGGAAGGAATAATGAGAGCTCTGGGGGCTCTTGAACCACGGAGATTCCCCAGAAGGGGAAAGGAGGGGGCACAAGTCCAGCAGAGAACATCCAGAAACCAAAAGGATAGGTCCTCGGGGGCCAGACTACCCACAGTGCTCACAACCAGAGGCAGGATTGGGAGGCAAATGCTGGCAGGGCCTGAAGTCCCACCAGACTGCACGGTGCTGCCCACCCGGAGCCACCTGGGGCCCATCCAGCATCCAGGGCTCCCCCGGACAGAGCAGAGTGCTCCATGCCTTCTGCTCCAACGGCCACCAGTGCAGGCCTGTTGGCACTGATCACACTGTATTCTGCAGTGTTTCTGTTCACATATCTGCTATCCCCGGGAGACTGTAAGTTCTTGGGGACCGGGTCCATGCATCGCTAGAGGCCAGCACAGTGTTCAAGCAGAGTAGGTGTTCAAGAGATGTTTGATGAATGAATAAAAGAAACCTCCATAAAACCATCTAAGAAGAGTAAATCAAGGACAGGGCCTGGGTGAGGCAGATGTAGGCCCAGAGCAGAAGAATAAGAGGCCAGAAGGTTTATTCCTGGCAATATAATCCCAGGAAAAGCAGAGAACACAGAGGTCAGGGGATGGTTCCCAACAACAAGTGGCTGAGATTCAGAGCGAGGGACGCAGGGAGAAGAAGCCTGAGGGCTGCAGGGGCCCAGAGGAGATGGATGGAGGTTGCGGCTCTTCGCCCATGTGTCTGGGACAGGCACGTACTCAGCAGGTGCGCATCCGCTCCAGCCAGCAGCTGATAGAAGATGTGGAAGTTTCTTTCTCCTTCAAGCTGCTTCACCACTCGGGATTTCTCCAGCAGATCTGGCAGCGGATTAGAAAATAACATCCTGAGGGGCAGGGAGATGCCACAGCTTCCCTCTAAGTTGGCCCTCATAGCTGGTGTTCCCGGGGCTTGGGCAGTCTATTCCTATGTCTATGGCCTACTCTTCCTTCCTAAGGTAGCAAATCAGCAGAAAGGGACACTGCAGGGTGGGGAGGAGAGAGAGGTGGTGAACAGAATGGGGAGACACGTTCGGGGTGCCTGGGTGGCTCAGTCAGTTAAGCGGCTGCCTTCAACTTGGGGTGTGATCTCAGGGTCCTGAGATCGAGCCCCATGTCTGGGGGTTCCCTGCTCAGCAAGGAGTCCGCTTCTCCTTCTCGCTCTGCCCCTCCCCCCAGCTTGTGCACTCTCTCTCAAATAAAAATAAATAAATAAAACCTTAAAAAAAAACAAAGAAAGGGGAGGCACATACAGTTTGTGATGACACCACCAAGGGGGGATCCCTTGAAGTCGAACTCAATATCCATGTATTTTCCCTTCAGAGACGAGAGAGAGAGAGAGAGAGAGAGAGAGAGAGACTTTGCTTCCTCCTCTTCTCACCACCCTGTCCAGCAGGGGTCTGTGCCTCATTCCTCCTTCTCAAGCCCCCACACCCTCTCCTCCCAGGCCAGGGAGACGGTCACTCACGAATCGAGAGGAGTTGTTGTTGCGAATGGTCTTGGCATTGCCAAAAGCTGCAGAGATGGGGAGAGGGGAGGGGAGGTGACTGAGGGGGGCAGAGGGGCTCTGGAGAAGGGGGAGGAGGAAGGTCTTCCGGCCATCATGCCAATCTCAGATTTTTCAGGCTGAACGAGAACAGGGTAAGAGGGTGTAGGGCTGAGCGTCTCTGGGGCCAGTGGCGGGGCGGCGGGGGTTGGAGGGGCAGAGACTGGAATCCTCACCCTCCAGCACCGGGTTTGACTGAAGCAGCTGCTCCTTCACGGAGTTCACCTGCTCCCCTTTCCCACAGACAGCCGCCACATACGACATCACCAGCTTGCTAGCCTCTGTGAGAGAGAAACCTTCACGTGGATCCCCCCAACTCCCCTCAAGTCCAGGTGGGGGTGGGGGCAGGGCCAGGCCTGGCTGGGAAAAAGACGAGGGGGGAGCTCCCACAGTGACTCCACGCCCCCCCACCCCCCAGCCAGGGGCCCTACCCGTCTTGCCCGCTCCGCTCTCGCCCGTGATGAGGATGCACTGGTCCCGGTCTCGGTCCCTCAGTGACTGGTATGCCACGTTTGCCAAGGCATAGCTTTGGGGGGAGGAAGCAGGTGATGACTAAGGTGGGGCTAATCCAAGACCCCATCTTTCACTCCATCTCCAGCCCCCAGAGTCATCCGTCCTCCTCACTTGGACTAAACTGAGGCAACTGATAGGTCTAGGAAGGGGCTTCCTGGAGCCCGGGAGGGAGGGGGGTGGAGCTGGAGAGCCTCCTTCAGGAGAAAGGATAAAGGATCAGAGTGTCTTGCTGTCAGGAAGTGGAGGCCCTGTCAGCCTTCCCTCAGTCCCTTTACTTACATGTGGGGCTTCAGCTCATAGAAGGTATAGTCCCGGTATTTGGCAATAAACTCCGGGCCATAGATGGGCAGCTGTTGGTAGGGATTCACTGAGATCAACACATTCCCAATGTAGGTCTGGAGACCAAAAAAAAGAGAAAAAGGATGGGCAGGGCTGAGGGTAAGGGATGCTGGGAGGGGGAGGAGGGAGTGGGAGCACAGGAACTCTCTCACCACAAACTCGTGGCCAGGGGCACCCACGTGCACTCACATAAATCTCCTTCTTTTCATAGCGCAGCTGGAGGTTCTTGAGCAGAGGCTCCTGCTCCAGGGGTTCCAGGAGCACCAGGTCCTCCACCCCCACAGAGCCTTCCAGAAGAGTCATGTCCAGAGGGGCTGCTGGTCCTGGGAATAAGGGGGTCAGTTGGCTGAAGTCTGCTCAGCTTTAGGAGCCAGTAACTGTGTGAGGGGAAGAGGGCAGAAGGACCTAAGAGAGCCTCCCCTCTGACTCCTGGCCCTAGAGACCATCCTCAACCCAGGGAGGCCTCTGGACAAGCCCAAGCTAACTGTGGGAAGCTGCAGGAATGCTCACTGAGTGGGGAGAATCCCCTGCTCCCTGGGTCAGGCCTGGTGGGGGTGGGGCAGGGCTGGGACAGGACGACCTGCCTTTGACTGGGGTAAGGAAGGCACCCCACGGGCAGCGACCAGCAGAGTGGCCTGGGGAGGAAAGGGTAAGTTCTGCAAGCTCACTCCCTGCCCCCCACCGCTCCCCCACCGGCACACAGGCCCCGGGCAGGATCCAGACTCCCTGACCCTCTGCCCCCAGTTCTCCTTCTCACCTCCTACCTCTTGCAACCTCTGGCTCAGTCACCCAGCCCACCCACAACCAGTGCGAACATTCTTCCAAAGGTCCCTCTCCTGGCCACAGTGAGATTCACCTTCTGAACGGGGTGATGAGGTGATTGATGAGTTAGAGGACATGAGTTAGAGGAGTTCCTCCATCAAAGACTAGTATACCCTAAAGAAAAGTGAGGTTGGTTTCTCCCACATCAGGGAGCTGTCACGATCCCTCCATGTGCCTACACTGTCTGTCCCTGCATTTCCATCTCCAGCTTTTACACCCATTGCTGTAACCTTCCGGCAGGGACTTTGCCCCAGAGGGACACACCCAGCTTTTTAGTAGCTGGTGGGAGTGGGCGAGGAGGAGCAGAGTTATTGTGGGGCTCAGCCCCATGCAGTGAGCACATGGCAGGGGCAACCTCGGGAGGAAGCCCAGCCCTCTTCGGTCTTTTCCTGTGGGACCAAATAGGTGGGGTGGCTTGGTGCCTTGGTGCCCGAAAGAATCATTAGGACAATGGTCAGGGCTACTCCCTAACAGGAATAAAAAAGCCACATCCTCCCAGTCTCCAGCAATGCTGAACCTGCGCGCGGGGGAGGGGAGGGAGGCAGAGATAGAAGGTGGGGCCGGAGGGGAACACGGGTTTCCTTCAGCCTTCACTCTGCTTTCCCCAAGTTTCAGAAAATGAGAGTGCTTGTCACTTCCCGGAAGGACACAACTGCGAGAGCATTAATGGTGACACTAGCCATCTCTAACAATCAGGTACCCCAAGCCAGGCGGGGCTCCAAACACTACATACATAAATTCATTTGATGCTTACAGACAATATCCCCATAAAGTAGGTACTATTATTATCCCACATTTTCCACATTAAAAAATAAAAAGTTTTTAAGTAACTCAGCAGGCAGGGGTGAACAGCAGAAGCAGGGGGGAGGCAGGCATCTTCTTTGGATTTGGATTGGAGGAGGGTGGGAATGTGATGGGTCAGAGGGGGGAGGGGAGAAAGGAAGCGGTCCCCAGATAGGACACCCCAGGATGGGCAGAGCAGTGACAGGTCAAGGCAAGACTCACCCAACACAGGAACTAGGGTGTAATTTCAGTGTCCCTTGGAGAATGGTGAATGAAATCTCAATTTGACAGGAAGGGGGGGCATAGGAGTCCCAAAGCCCCAAGGGTGGAGAGGTGCCTTCGTTAACGGGAGCTGTCCATGGTGTCGGAGAGGCCGGGAAAGAGGTCGTCTTCCTCTTGCCAGCGTCCACTCTTCTGACTTTCCACCGTGCTGCCTCCTCTCACCAAGGCTCCCTGTGCCAGTCAAGCCAGGGGAGGCCAGAGACGGCTGCTCAGCACAAAGTCCGAGGCCGCCGTTCCTGCTGAGGGTGTGGCTCCATTAACCCTTCCCAGGCCCAGAGCACCAGAGGGAGATTCTCAGTCACATGAGAAAGCCCCCCCAGGTAGAAAAGGGTATCTGGCTGGGTTTAGCTGAGGGCTCAGCGTTCTTGCCTCACCCCCCCCCCCAAATTTGGAAATAAGAGCAGGAGTGGAATTTATAGCCAAGGAAAACTTCCCAAAAAGTCGGGAATTTTGTTAAAGAAGGGGGCAGGCTGGGGTCTATTCTCTAGCAAACAAACAGTACTTCTCTCAAACTTAGCTACCTTATTGGGAGCCGGAGGGTATTAAGGACATTACTTGGGAAACTAAGCAGACAAAATCCCCAAATCCCTTCCCGCCGTGAGTCAGCCCCCCGCCCCCAAAACAGACCCAAAGACTATAGTTAGTGATACCACCCGGCGTTGGTATAGATGTCAGTTTCACGGACTCCCGCGTCTATCACTCTCTCCCAAAATCACACCACCCTGTCAGCTAAGCTGCCCAGCTACTCACTCCATGGAAAAAGAAAATTAGAGGCAAATACTGAGGTCTCACAGACAATACGTGGCAGAACCAGGAACAGAATACAGCTCCCTGACCCTAAGTCGCCCACAGGGTTCAGCCCAAGTCTTAGTATTTCTGATTTTTAACCTTCTGGGCAAGGAACCTGAATGAGACCCTGAGATGTTGCTTCCCAGCACTAGCCCAGCTGGAAACCACCTCCATTAGGTAAGAGGCTTACACAATCCTATTTTCCTGGGTACACTCCTATCCACCCAAGAAAATTCCTAAACAGCAGGCTCCATCTGCCCACCATCCTCTCTCCCAGGCGTGCCCAACGAGCAAATGGGTCATTACACAAACTTAGCTGAAGAGAGACTCGATCCTCCAACTCCTAGCCACAGCTGCTTGGTTCGAGGTCCAAACTCTACTGCTCTCACAGAAGCACTCAGCGTATGCCAGGCCCGTCAGCAGTTCCATTATCAACCTGCCCTTACATGATTTATTGATCTACTGTATATATATCCAAAGGGAGAAAAAAGGCAAGGAAGAGAGCGAGCAAGCCGAGTGGAAGTGCCATCAGCACAGAATCCCAGGTGTACGTGGATGCAGCATCTATGTCAAGAGGTAGAAAGGACCACAGACCTATTTTGCATGGAGGAAACGGAGCTAGGGTGAGAAGCTACTTTCCCATGGTGTGATCCCAGGAATTCAGGTCTGGAACCCAGGTCTCCTGTTCTCCAGGGAGAACAGGGGATTTGGGGGATTTGGGGATTTTGTCTGCTTAGTTTCCCAAGTGATGTCCTTAATACCCTCCGGCTCCCAATAAGATAGCTAGTTTGAGAGAAGTACTGTTTCTTTGCTAGGGAATAGACCCCAGGAATCTGCAGCCGCCCACAGTGTGGGGTTTATCTGTGTGTCCATCCACTCACTCATTTTCTGAGTGCCTCCTATGTGCTCACACGATAGAAGGCATCACGCAATGGCATCGACATCACAGGTGACCAACCATCCTACTTTGTCTGGGACCTAGGGAGTCCTTTAAACGTGGGAACTTGAAAACTAAAACTAGGAAGGTTCTGGCCGCCCTGGGATGAATGGATCACTCTAAGTTGATGAGGTACAAATACATATCCAAGTCCATATC